>OV702299.1:460746818-461364006 GCA_916181665.1 Avena sativa | reverse complement strand
TGCGGTCCTCTCCGCCTGGGCCCAGATGCTCGGCGGAACGCAGGCGACGCCCTGATCTCGGCTCCATCGGCGCTCAGATCTCAACTCCCCCGAGGTCAAGGTGGTAGAACCCTAGAAAATCGAGGCTTTGCCAAACCCTACCATTCCCCTCCTCCGAGCTTAAGCTACAGAGTGGATGCAGAAGCGGAAAGGAACACTTCTCTTCACTCTACGAAGCGACCGCTTCCATCCTCGTCAAAGTCGTCTTCTTAATTTTTTTTTAAAATCAGCCAAGCATCGATCGTGCTTCTAAAGTAGTAATACTACTCATAGTAATTTTAAAGAAAAATGATACGGATCATCCCGGGATGGAACCGTTCCATCCCCCGGCTGCCTCGCACGCGAACGAGCCTGTTTGTAGATCCCACCCTCGTATCTAATCGTCTTCTTCACCACAGAATTAGATTGGGAAAATACTCGCTACTTCTCCAGCGTCGTTGCCTAGCTCCCTGCAAGCCGCCGTCGCTCTAGCTCCCCGCCGCCCCGCCGTCGCCGGAGATGCAGGTCGCCGTCGCTCTTGCTCCCCGGGGCCTCGCCGTCATGAATCCTCGGCGCCCTGCCGTAGATGCAGGCCGCCGCCGCTCCATGTCGTTGATGTCGCCGGAGATGTAGGCCACCGGCGCTCTAGCTCCCGGCGCTCCATGGCATCTGGACGCGGGGAGCTCACTCCGCCGCCCCTCTTCCTGCACGATGCTGCCGCCGTCGGCCCTCTCCCTGCCTCTGCAAGTCGTGGCCTCCCGTGGAGATGTGCAGACGGCTGGCCGCGATGCTACACACGGACCGAACCTGCTGCGTACGGCTTCTCATGTTGCTACCTACGGTCACAGTAGTTGCTACCTCAGGCATTCGGGCCTGCTACTTGCGGTGAACGGTGCTGATACCTGCAGCGAGCGGTCCTGCTACACACGGCGACCGGACTAGCTATATAAGATTTGTGGTCTTGCTACATGCTCGAGCGGCAAAACTCTATGGCATATTTCTTTGCTACAATTTTTGCTTCGACGATATCTCCAGCGAAGTTAGGCTTTTGCTACATTAGCATAATCATCTTGCTACATCCGTTTTTTGATTTTGCTACAAAAGCACAACTTTTTTGCTACGCAGTATCCGGCGAGGTCTCCAGCGAAAGTCTCCGGCGAAAGATCCGGCGAGTCTCCGACGAAGTCGGTTTTTGCTACATTAGTAATTTTTTTTGCTACACGATCGCCGACGAGGTCTCCGGCGAACTCTCCGGCAAGGTCTAGTCTGTTTTTCTATTTTTGTGTCGAATCGTTTTCTGCTACATGTAGCAAAAGCGGGACTATTTATAGAAAAAGTGGGTATGTTTGTAGTAAAAACAGAAATTTAAAGGTTTTTAAATGACACGTGTCAGCAGGAAGACCGGGGGGATTTTAGGAAAATATCCCCGAGGGACGCGTACGACCCAATTTTAAAGCAATTGTCTATCTACAAGTTAAACTAGTACCGCTCCATTTCTGAGCTTATTAAAAAAATACTACTCCCTCCGTCCAAAAAAAAATCTTGAGTTTGTCTAGATTCGCACATATCTACGAATTAAAATGTGTCTAAATATTTTAAATTTAGATAAACTCAAGTCACTTATTTTAAGACGAAGAGAGTACATGTTTCAGCATGTGCTCCAAAAAAAATTCTAGACTCGGTCGCTATGCATTGGGACATTGTTCTTGTGTTTTTTGTGCGCTATATTCAAACGAGCTGGATCATCTTCATTTACCAAGTCAGAGTTGAGCACCGGGATCGGGATGAACACAATGTTCAGAGAGATATGATGCCATTTCCACATGAGCCAAAGGAACTTGCGGTCCTGAGTCCTGACAGGGCTTTCCTGTGTGCAAAATGCCGATATTTCTCCTCTCTGGCTTTTGGTGCGTCCCCTTATGCACCTAAAGGCTAGAAGTTATTGTCTTATGGAATCAACAATGTAGGTAAAACCTGAAGAAGAGAAACCACTATGTTGTCGAGCTTAACTCGATGATCCCTTAATCGGAAGAAAAAAACTCGATGATCCCCTCCAATGTCGTTTTCAATGGCATATGCTTTGCTCTATTTTACAGTGTGGAATTGTGGTTTTGAAACAGACGTAAGCACTAGAAAGAACACAAGTGAATCTTCTGTTCTTAAAGTAGAGCAGTTCACATTTGAACTTATTTCAGCACCTCTCCAGTACACGATTAAATCCTACAAGTCTACTTCGAACGCCACGGGATACAAGACAGAGCGGAAAAGCATACTCCCTCCGTCATAGAGTGTAAGTCACGATCCTCTAATATCTTGGCCCAAGGCTTAACGTGATTGAGACTGAAATTGTGACTAATTAGGCCGGACTGTGATGCTTCGTATCTGGTACAGCCAATAAAAATAACCCCATAATTACTGCATTCATGGTGGACGTGCATATGGAGGAGAGAAAGGTGCGGGATGCATGTACTAATTAACTCTAATTAATGCAAAATTGTGCCTTATTTGCTTCATATGCGGGACAATCTGAAAATGAGATTGTGACTTACACTTTAGGAGGGAGGGAGTACATACTACCTGAAATTAACTGCAGATACCTGCGGAGCAATCAATGACACCGGTCAAACTGATTTGCAGTACTTTCTCACCGAGAAGTGAGTAATTCCAACAATAGAACTTCACCACTATGCAAATTATTATACTACTACAAAACTATCAAAAGCAGAATTATCTCAATATTATTAGCTAAAAGTAACATCATCCTAGCCAGGCTCGTCCATAAGGGTGCGCGAGGTGCACCACTGAACTCGAGACGGCCCAGATCCTAGCGATATGATAGAAGAATGATTAGTTTCTACTGGCACACATTCACCCCCTGTTACTAACATCTTCTCGAGTTTATTGCCACAGAAATACATATCATCGCAATACAAACTAATAGATCAGTGCTAAATGGCCCCCATCAGAGGCAAATACTGAACTTACATGATTATTAAGTCGGTCGTCAAATACTTAGAATGAAACGACGCAAGTAACTGAAACCGTAGGGCTTAACCGAGTCACTAGCTTAGTGTACATGACCGACATAGTATATAGGTTGAGTGCATTGACTTCAATAATTGGATGGCACGGAAATCATACAAGAATGAAGCTCAATCACACTAGTCTTAGAGCCCTATGTGAAGCTACAGTAAACTGATCAAGCAGAACCCCGGGTAATCTTAAGACCATGTCAGGGAGCCGGTCATAGTTGGGGGGGGGGGGGGGGGGGGGGAATCTTGTCGATGCGCACCACAGATGCAGACATTAATGATGAAAATCAAGTAGAGGGGCGATTTTGGCTGCCGTGCATTAACCCTGCAAGGAGGCAATTTGAAACATGCTTTGGTCAGTATCATCACATGCCTTGGTTTTGAAACATGCGTATCGTCATTGTACACTAAGGATTGTTGTCGTTGGCGGATAAAACTTAATACACGCTGACAGCTGAGAGAAGTAAAAAAGCACTCATCAAAACAGAATTTAAATGGAACTAATTTGGGACAGTGAAATTCATATGAGACAACAAACTTCAAGTAACCTATAACTATCCTTTAAAAGGATTATGAGTCCAACGACTAGTCTTACAAGTCCTAAACTGACTGTCAACTCAGTTGGTCGACTCGATTGAGTCGAATGACTAGTCCTGTTCTCGAGACTCAATTTTAACCGGATAAATGAGGCGCTCAGGAAGAAAATTGAGAACCCTAGCTATTTCTAGACTCGCTACATGAAGTTCTAGATTCTAGCATTATTATGTTATAATATATGTAACTTGTGTTGAATTTATCTCAATTTAAGTTATTAAATCTCTCATCTGGTTGCCATACGTGATAGTATTTTGTACTAGCTACTGCCGAAGTACATGTCGACTAGTCGAGCAGTAGTCTCGACTAGTCTATGAGTCGGTACCCCAACGACTTGGCTCGACTTATCGACTCGTAATCCTTCCTTTTTACTACAGAATGCAGAAGCAAAATAAAAAAAGGCATAAGTAACACTTCAATATAGAAGATTGCATTTAGAAAGGGTAACTACGGTAAGAAGGCATGTGTAAATATTTTAACATTATCTACCAACCATATACCATTTAGCTAACATAAATTCACTAGTAGGCATATTTAGCTAACACAAATACACTAGTAGGCATATTTAGCTAATAACTAGGATGCATATGCATCAGACTTCATAGTTGGTATGCCAATGCCACATTCCAACCACCCTAAAGTAGATAATTCCTTATTTGGCCCTATGTAAAGTTCTTGGCCCTGGAAAAAAATCCTTCCCTTTTTGACATAGTATCTTTCTTTGATTCCTTATTTGACCCTCCCGTTAGTTCCATTAGCTCCTACCGTTAGGCTTATTTTTCTTGGACTAACATGCCCCTGCGGCCCTGCCTCGTGGATGAGAGAAAGCGGGGGAAATGTTTTTCCCAGGGCGACCTGTCTCTCTCTGTCCCCTTCCCCTTGAGTCGTGACCCGACCAAACAGAACCTAGCGGCAGGGCCCTAGAGGCAGCGGCGAGGGTGACTTCTACCTTCCCAATCCATCCTCGTCCTGCCGGATCCGGAATCCCCGATTGGAAGAACTACCGCAGCGCTGAACGCTGCTGCTACTGCTAGTCCAGAAGATGCAATGTAAGTAATTGATCTGTTCTTGTACTAGTTTGAATACTGTTCAATCTCGTTGCCATGATGTGCTTTGATCTGCCCTTGTTGTTTTTAATTTAGAATGATGTCTAAGACAAACGAGAAAACGAGGGCACATAGGGTAGCACTGGACTGCATCACAGGCTGATGTACTAGTTAACACCGTTGGTGCTCAAATTGTACTAGAGGGTCAAATAAGGAATCAATCAAAGATACAATGTCAAAAAGGGAAGAATTTCTTCTCCAAGGCCAAGAAAGGAACTCAAACTTTATAGAGGGCCAAATAAGGAATTCTCTCCTTTATTTATGGGTATTTATTCACATCGGTAGGTTAAAACAAACTGAAATTACCAATGCAGTGCAGTGTCCGTCGTGGTCTTGCTTCTAGGCAGACAGTCAAGTCCAATTCAACATCGCAGTGTTATTTCTTGATTTTGATTTTGTAAGTCCAATTCTAAAAAGAATGGTTGTCGTGACTCCCCTTCTTGCTTCTGCTAACAACATCTTGTGAATAAACTTTGGAAGTGTTTTCTTTTCTTTACTTGTTTCTTGACGCTGCTAGCCTACATGTTTTTGTTTAGCTTTCTGCATAGTGTTTTAACAAGGCTACTATCATCATTTAGTGTAAGACTTGATGAAATATTATAAATGTATGACTTCTATTTGCAGTTCAGGGAATTGGAAGCAATTAATGGACCGAGACCTAGTAAACCATAGCCTGCCTGCTAATGATATAATGTGTGTGACTATTAGCAATTAGACTGTTCATTCTTTTGTGAGACAACTTTTTCTGGAACACAGAATTGCTTCAGCATATGAATATTGGTAAGAAACCCTGTTTGCTTGCGAGTAATGCTGGAACACGTTTTCTTTTTATTTTTTTTATCGTAAAGAGAGTTTCATTGATTAACGAAATAGGGGATTACATTCTTGGCGTATCAGTTCTGAGATCATCGGCGGAATGTGGAGGATCCACTTCGAACCAACACCAGAACTCATTGCCAATTTAGCTAAATCATGAGCTGCCCTATTACAAACTCTCGTTACTTTGTGCACTTGCACCTGCTGGATACATTCAAAAGTACCCTTTATCTCCTCTAACACCGGAGACCAACTAGCACGGTTTGACTCTTGCCGTTGGAGTGCCAAGACTACTTCTGCATTGTCCGCCTCGAGAATTATAGGCATGTGAACTTTCTCAAAAGCTGCTCTTGCACCGTGAAGACATGCCATAGCTTCAGCTTCTACCGCTGATGTGCATCTGGCAATGTGCCGTGCAGCTGCATAGATGACCAGGCCCCTGCAATCTCTTGCGATTACTCCAACACACAACACACGAATCCCCGGTGTCCTAGTTAAACGCCGCATCAACATTAACCTTAGCCCAATACTCAGGAGGAGGTATCCATTGATTCTCTACTGTCGTTGCTCGAGGGCCTATGCTAGGCGGTGACGGGCACGCATACATCAGTCCCTTCCCCTTGTCCTGATCACAAAAACGAGGTGCTGCCAATGAAGCACCATAATTAGACAGGTAGGATACTGAGTCTGCGATCGTTGCTTTCCTGTTACTGCATTATTCCGGAGGTGCCAACATCTCCACAAAAGCATCAGAACATTAGTTCGTATACCTCGTGGGCTCGCGTCCAGCAGAACGAGAAGCCAATTTTGTCCCGTGTACACGAACATACTTTCATCCGGCAATGACCATACTTTCCTCATTGCCGATCTCAGTGCTCTTGCTTTAGTGCATCGAACCACCGCATGGTGGCTATCCTCAATTTCCTGTCCACATAATGGGCAGATCCCATCCTCTTCAAGCGTTCTTTTATGTTTATTTTTCCATGTAGGTAGGCAGTCATGCGCCACTTTCCAGCCAAATATCCTAATCTTTGGCTGAACTTCCGTTTGCCAAAGCGTGTTCCAGATTTTCCTCTCTCCATCAGGGGTTTGACTTGACGCCACAGCTCGTACACCAATATCCGAGAGAGACCATGCAAGCTTGTACGCGCTTTTCACCGAGAACATGTCGTTCTTCTTCGGAAACCATGCTGGAAAGTCCTCCATATCTCGTTGGGAAATACGGATTTTCAGAACCGCTTCAGCATCCTTGGGGTGTAGCAAATGCCGAACCAGCGGTTCGTCCCACTGTTTCTCCCCATCTCTCATTAATTCCTTGACATATTTCAACCTGTTCCAACTCCTTTTGCCAATGGTCCTGATATTTGACTCGCGTGGTACCCATTGGTGTCGCCAGATCTTTACAGCATCTCCATTACCTATTCTCCATATCAAGCCCTTCTTTAGGAGTTCCAGACCATACACAATCCCTTTCCATGGCGCCGATGATTCCGTAGGGAAGGCAGTATCCAGAAGGTCTCCATTAGGGTAGTATTTCGCTTTCAACACCCGTGCACACAAGTTGTCCGGGAACATAACTAATCTCCATGCTTGTCGTGCAAGCAAGGCTTGATTGAAGCATCTCATATCCCTGAATCCTAGTCCACCATATGTCTTGGGACACGTGAGTTTCTCCCAAGCTAGCCAGTGAACTTTCCTTCTGTTTCTTTCATCTCCCCACCAGAAATCTCGTACCATCTTCATATAGTCCTCACAAAATTGCGACCACATCTTGAACACCCCCATTAAGTAGGTGGGTATTGCCTGTGCGACACTCTTAACTAACACATCCTTAGCTCCTGTTGACATATATTTTTCCGACCAGTCTGTCAATCTCTTCGAGAACCTCTCTTTGATGGGCTGAAAATTTTCAGCTTTCATGCGGCCTTCTGGGGTTGGCAGTCCCAAATATTTTTCCTCGAAGTGGCTTTGATCCACTCCTAGTTCCTCTTTAATACTCTTCTGTCTGTCTTCTGGACAAAATTCACTAAACAACATTGAGCATTTGGAGGGATTAATAAGTTGTCCAGTACACTTAGCATACATGTGTAGAACTTCCTTAACCGCCCTTGCTTGATCAAGTGTTGCCTTGAAAAATAGCAAACTATCATCTGCAAATAAAAGGTGAGATACACCCGGTGCTCTTCTGCATACTTTGATCGGCTGAATTCTCCCTTCCATTGAAAATTTCTAAAGAATATTCGAGAGACCATCAGCAATAAAGAGAAATAAATAAGGTGATAACGGATCACCTTGTCGTAATCCCCTAGTTGGGAGGAACGAATCAGTCAGGACACCATTGAGTCTAACAATGTACTCCACCGATGTTACACATGCCATAATCCATTGGATCCATACCTCACAAAAACCGAGTTTCCTCATAACTCCTTCTAAAAAACCCCAATCAACTTTGTCATAGGCTTTTGATAGGTCAAGCTTTAGCGCGCAGAATTTCTGAGCCTCACTCTTGCATTTGAAGATTGAGTGGAAGCACTCAAATGCGATCAGCGTGTTATCTGTAATCATTCTGCCCGGTATGAAAGCGCTTTGGGCTTCCGAAATCAGATTTTGTAGCATCGGACGCAACCGATTTACCATACACTTTGAGACAATTTTATACACTACATTGCATAAGCTTATGGGTCTGAAATCCTTCAGATCTTCTGCTGGATTTTTCTTTGGGATTAATACAATTGTAGTGTTGTTAACTCCTTGTTGCATTTCTCCATTCTGAAAGAACTTCTTAACAACAGCAATTATCTCTTCTTTCATGATCGCCCAATTCTTTTGGAAAAATTGGGCTGGAAATCCATCCGGTCCAGGGGCCTTCATAGGCCCTATTTGGAAAAGCGCATCCGATATCTCCTCATCGGTGAAGGGTTTGCATAAGTTAGCATTCATCTCATTGCTAACCTTCCCTTCAAAGAGGTTCAGCAGCTGGGTCAACTTCCCAGTCCTTTGCAAAAAGATTACCAAAGAATGTATGTGTCAAATTTTCCATCTCTTCCGTATCTTCAGTAAATGAATTATCCTCTCTTCGCAGCTTCTTTATTTTATTTTTCCGGGACCTCCATGAAGCTTTTTGGTGGAAATAACTCGTGTTTCTATCACCCTCTTTCAGCCAATTCACTCGCGACCTCTGTCGCCACATGATTTCTTCACGAAACAATAGCTCGTCAAGCTTTTCTTTTGTTTCTTTCACTTCTGGGTCTGTATCGCGGAGCCCCTGTCTCCTCAACCTTCCCAGTTTTTTCCTTGCTTTGGCTAGATCTTTTTTCACATTGCCAACCTTGCTGTCACTCCACCTATGGAGCTTTCTCATTGTTGATTTCAACTTTCCAGCTATTTCACCCAAGGAACTAGCTGGCTGCCCCTCCCAACTATCCTTGACAATTTCAGGCAATGTTGGTTCTCTCTCCCAAAATGCCTCATACCTCCTGATTTGTTTAGTTGGCCTTTTTTCCTGGCGTTCTTCCCACTCGACCAGAATTGGTACATGGTCAGAACGTGATGAAACAATGTGTGACACCCTCGCATTAGGAAAGCAAGCTTGCCAATCAAGCCTGGACACTGCCCGATCGAGTCTCACTCGAACGTTACGTGCGCCACCTTGCTTATTGTCATATGTCCATTCTGTTCCGATATAGCCTAAATCATGCAGGTCGCATTCTGAAAGCACATCCCTGAAATTTTGCATTTGTCGCTCTGATCTTCTAGTGTTTGAGAGATGCTCAAACTGCCACATGCATTCATTAAAGTCACTACGGGAGAGAAGTTCTTTGCCGTGGGGGTGTTCCCACATGGCAAAGGCCCCTCGGAACACGGCAAAGGCTTTGCCGTGTGTATGCACACGGTAAAAGCCACACGGCAACGATAGCCACGGCAAAGGCTCTTTGCCGTGTGTCTTCGCGCCCGGAACACGGCAAAGCCTTTGCCGTGTGTTTACTGCATCGATACGGCAAAGTAAAGTACTTGACGGTTCCGTCCGTCTAACGAAGCCGACACATCTTTGTCGTGTTCCTCCTTTGCCATGTGTCTTATCTTTGCCATGTGCCTTATCTTTGCCGTGTGCCTTATCTTTGTCGTGTCGCCTTTCTTTGCCGTGTGCCTTGTCTTTGTCGTGTCCCCTTTCTTTTGTTGGAGATATGCCCTAGAGGCAATAATAAATATAGTTATTATTATATCTTTATGTTTATGATAAATGTTTATATTCATGCTATAATAGTATTAACAAGGAAACATTAATACTTGTGTGATTTGTAAACTTAAATTGAAGTCCCTAGTATAGCCTCTATACATCACTAGCTTGTTGGTTAATAAATGATTGTGGTTTCCCTATTATGAACATTGAGATGTTATTAACAACAAGATCATGTCATTAGGAGAATGATATGGTGGACATACTCCTATAGATAAGCGTAGCATAAAGATCAAGTCATTTTAATAGTTCAATTGCTATATGCTTTCTGATACATAGTAACCTAATTCCTTCGATCATGAGATCATGCATATCACCTTTACCGGATGGATGCTTTGATGACATCAAACACCACACTGTAACTGGGTGGCTATAAAGGTGGCATTGAGTGTTCGGAAAGTATTGGTTCAGATACATGGATCAAGAGTGGGATTTGTCCATCCATACGACGCATAGATATACTCTGGGCCCTCTCGGTGAAATGTCATCCAATTAGCTTGCAAACATGTGACTGGCTCACAAGGGATCACATATCACGGGAACGAGAAAAGAGTACTTATCAGTAACGAGGTTGAACTAGGTATGCAGAGATACCGACGATCATAACCTCGGATAAGTAAACTATCGTGAGACAAAGGGAAATTGGTATCGTATGTAAGTGGTTCATTCGATCGCAAAGTAATCGTAGAAATATGTGGGAGCCATATGAATTTCCAGATTCCTCTATTGGTTATTGATCGGAGAAGTGTCTCGATCATGTCCGCATAATTCACGAACCGTAGGGAGACACACTTAAGGATTCGACGTTGTTTGAGTAGTTATGGAATGATGAGAAAGAGACCGAATGTTGTTCGGAGTCTCGGATGGGATCCGGGATATCATGAGGAGATCCGGAATGGTCCGGAGAATAAGATTCATATAAGGAAAGTCCCGTTTCGGAGTTGGGGAATGGTTCCGGTGTTTTCATCGGGAATGTTTTAGAAGGTTCCGGAATGTCCGGCACTCTGGAGGGGAAGGGTACATGAATGTGTTATATCAAGTTGGTATTATTGCATCATGTACTAAGTGTCATCGCTGAACAAAATAGAGGGATTAATCAAATCCTTGTTTGAAAAGTCAAACGCCAAGTTTGAAAGTCAAACGGCAATTTTGGGAAGTGGAGAGGGAGGTGGAAACCGACTTGGGGGAGGAGTTCCTCCTCCCACCGCCGGCGCACCACCAAGCCGACTTGGGGAGGGACTCCTCTCCCCTTGGCCGGCCCCCTCCACCTATATAAGGAGGGACAGGGCTCCCCTCCTTGACACACAACTCCTACGCCTCTAACCCTAGCCCCAAGCCGCCGCCGCCTCCATAGCCGCCCCCGGCCCTAGGGCAAACCCTAGCCGCCGCCTAGCTAAACCCTAGCCGCCGGCTTGCCCCCTCCTTGGTGTGTCTAAACCCTAAAACACCGAGGACTCTCTCATACTCCACCATACTCGCTCCGGCTTAAGGAGAAGCCCTGCGAGATCTCCCCTCTACTTCCGGTACCACGCCGTTGTGCTGCCGGATTCGCGAGGAGAGTGCTACAACCTCCACTGCCTGCTGGAACAAGGGAGAGGAAGGTCTTCGTCGAGTACCGAACGTGTGACCGACTGCGGGAGCGCTGCCGGAACGCAGCGCCGGAAGGATCGTCTACGCGATCTTGAGATCGGGAAGAGTACGACTACATCACCCACGAGAATCCGCTCTCGTTAAACGCTTTGGAATCTTCGAGGGTGAGTTATTCCATCGACTCGTTGCTACAATCTAGTAGATAGATCTTGGCTTGTTTGTTTGTATGCGATAGAAATTTTTTGTTTTCCATGCTACGAAACCCTACATCTTTGCCGTGTGCCTTATGTTTGTCGTGTCCTTTCTCTTTGCCGTGTGCCCGCGGGGGTGAGACACGGCAACATTCACTCCTTTGTCGTGTGTCTGCTGCGCACTGCACACGGCAAAGGCCCTGTGACATTGCCCAGGGGCGCACAGGTGGCTCACACGTGGCTTCTTTGCCGTGTGTATACACACGGCAAAGTGACCATTTGGCACTTTGCCGTGTGTATACACACGGCAAAGGAGCTGTCATTTTTCAATTTTTTCTGTTTCCAGTCATTTCCTGCAATTCAAAACATAATATATATATATATATGATCTAGAGATCATCAACAACAATAATATAATCATCAAAAACAATAATATACTCATCAACAACAACAATATAATAATCACCAACACCAAAATGCATCACCAACACTAGCAAACATCATCACCACGAAAGCAAGAGATTTCACAAATATTACAAGTGTCAAATGCTAGTGTTTATTCTTGCCACAAGGTCATGCCACAAGTGTCAAATACTACCAAGTGCATAACCAACAAGTTATAAGACCTAAACTAGACAAATATTACAAGATCATCAACTCCGAGTGCTCCACAAGCTCATGCTCCATCGTGAGATCCTACAAGTTGAAGACAAGTACATAAATATGACAAGTAAAATCATCAATATGTACAAGTTTCTAGGCAAGTTGATGAAAATGGCAATAACAAGTTTCTAGGCGGGTGATTGCATGTGTCCCCCCTCGCATGCATGCGCTCTAACCTAGAAACAAAGGTTCTGGACCTGTATAAGGGGAATCTCCCCGTTACGGTGAAACCGGACCGTATAGTGCCCCAGCTTGTGAACCAACATGGTTTCACATCATCACATGACATAATCAAACACAAAACAAGAGAGAGCTACGCCGGGCTACCCCTGTCAGAAGAATGTCTAGGGGGGTAGACGATCCGAGCCCCGCAGATTAGGGTTTCGCCAGAGGAAGACCACGAGAATGTCGGAATCATCTGAAAACTTGCATGTGTCCCTAGCATATGTGTGTGAGTGTGGTGCAAGGTTGGTATAGGTGATTGCATGTGTCCCCCTCGCATGCATGCGCTCTAACCTAGAAGCGAAAGGTTCTGGACCTGTATAAGGGGAATCTCCCCGTTCAGGTGAAACCAGGTAGGATAGTGCCCCAACTTGTGAACCAACATGGTTTTACATCATCCTATGACCTAGTCAAACACAAAACAAGAGAGAGCTACGTCGGGCTACCCCTGTCAGAAGAATGTCTAGGGGGGTAGACGATCCGAGGCCCGCAGATCAGGGTTTCGCCGGAGGAAGACCACGAGAACGTCGGAATCGATGAAAACTTGCATGTGTCCCTAGCATATGTGTGTGAGTTGGTGCCATGTTGATATAGGTGATTGCATGTGTCCCCCCTCACATGCATGCGCTCTAACCTAGAAGCGAAGGTTCTGGACCTGTATAAGGGGGAATCTCCCCGTTACGGTGAAACCTGGCCGTATAGTGTCCCAACTTGTGAACCAACATGGTTTCACATCATCCCATGACATAATCAAACACAAAAAAAAAGAGCTACGCCGAGCTACCCCTGTCAGAAGAATGTCTAGGGGGTAGACGATTCGAGGCCCGCAGATCATCAGGGTTTCACCGGAGGAAGTCCACGAGAATGTCGGAATCAGGGGGGTGCATGTATATAGTGATCAAGACCACAATAACCTATGATCATATGTGTGCTCTCATGATCCTATGAAATAATATCACCTAACATATATGTAATAAAAGCCTTGCTAATTAAAGAAAAGAAAAAAGTGAAAAAAAACTTTGCCGTGTACACAGAAGGAAACACACGGCAAAGATTACCTTTGCCGTGTACCTGACGGCGAGGGCACACGGCAAAGATTCTGCCGTCAGCCCCTGCCGGCGGGTGACCCTGCGAGGCCATGGGGCAGACTTCTTTGCCGTGAATATATATTTGCCGTGTGTCTTCGTCGACTTTGCCGTGCTGGTTTTGTTTGCCGTGTGTTCTCTTCTGTCCATTGCCATGGTTATTACTTTGCCGTGTTCTTTGTCTGCAGTTTCTTTGCCGTGTTCCGGGCCTTTTGGCACACGGCAAAGAGCTAGGTCGACGGCAGCGAACATTTTTCCCGTAGTGAGTCACCCAACATCAACCATGGCTCGTTTGTAATCGGCTTGATTCTCCGTAATAAAGTCCACATGAGGTGCCGATTCTCAGCTCTTGTCTCACCATACACAAAAGTAGCCCGCCACTTTGCACTGGATTCCGACTCTGCTACTAGCACACCAATGTGTCTACCGTTGAAGGACTTCAGTTCAACAGACAAACTTTCATCCCAAAACACAGTGCAATTCCTCCTCCTTTTCCTTCTCCGTTCACTGCAAAGCAATTGCGTAAACCAAGTCTCCACTTTAAATTCCTAATAACACACTCTTTATCTTGCCTGGTTTCTGAAATAAAAACCAAGTTTGGGCGATACATCTGCACTAGGCAGACTAACTCATGAACTGTCCCAGGGTGCCCTAGCCCTCGACAGTTCCATACCAGGGCACTCATTGGGCCCGGCAGCGCCCCTCGAGGAGGCCTGCCGATGTTGCCAAGTCATCAGTTGTAAGTCCTTCATCTCCTTTCTTCACCCTTTTGCTGTTACGTGAGGAGGTCGAGCTATTCTCATTGTTATCGAGCTCCTCTTTCTGCCTTTTCTCCTCCTCTTCAGTTTGCATTTCATGCATCCCACCTTCGGCTGTATTGTATGTCAACAAGAGTGTGCCCTTTAGCGATGGGGGAGCTTCCTCCTTCTCTAGCTCAAGCCTTCTTTTTGGCTTGCCACTCCCTGCAAGATCTCCTTTTGTTTTCACAGGGCTTGATGCCGTACTACGCAGGTCTTCATCCTCCTCGTAACACCCTGTTTTAGTGTGGGTCTTAAACGCCTCACCCCTTCCTGCTCGTCCATGTCCTCGACCCCTGCCTGCACCGCGCCCTCCTCTGCCTCCTACTCCATGCATCCATGTTGCGCCCCGACGGAATGCCGCCACAATTAGCGACGCGGGATAGATAATTTTCTCCTCGGGCCATACTCCATCCCCACACTCCTTCAGAACATGGCCAACCATTCCACAAACGCCACAAAAATCCGGCATCTTTTCATACTGAAGTCGAAAATACATCTTTTGCTGATGCAAGGTTATACTGGCTACTCGCGCAATTGGCTTACGTGCGTCGATCTTCACTCTTACACACACTCCTTCCCCTGCACCCTTAACTGAGAGTTCATCAATCAAAATATATGAGCCTGCTGCCTGCCCGCTTTGACAATTGCTTTGCTATATTGCCTGTGCGCATCTTCTCCCTCAGATCTAACACATGAACCCATGCAGGAAATTCATTGAGTTCAACAGAATTGGGGTCTGCCCAGCCATCATACTCTGCCATCAGTAAGGGAGATCCACGAAAAATCCATGGGCCTCCATGCATCACACGTTCCCAGTCAGCAAGACATTGAAATTGCATCGAGAAGAGATTGTCTTCAATCGCCCTAAACTCAACCTCTTTGTCACCATACAGCGCACCATGGCTGAAAGTTCTGGTGGTGAACACTCTTGCTAGCGCTAACCATCTTGCCTTTGCAGCTAGTTCGTCAGGGTCTTCCTCCAGGATTATATCCTCCTCTTCATCCTCGCGCAGATGCAGCGAGGTAAGTAGTTCATCTATGGGGATCTTCCCTGTCTTTCCAGAGTGCCTGCTTCCTTCTGAATCAGACTTCTTAGTCGACGGTGGCGGAATTGGATCTGCAGCCGCCGTCCCTTCTCTTTTCGCCGTGAACGAGTTCTCAGACTCCATCGCCTCTACTCACACAATCGATCGGTCCCCGCCTTCGCGTGATGCTGGAACACGTTTTCTGTAACACGGAATTGCTCCAGCATTCTTTTGTTAGACAACTTTTTCTTAAGCACAGAATTCATTCATTCACGTAGGTAGTTTAAAATAGTCTGCACTAAGCAATGCCACACTTCCCGTGGTAATTTTGCTTCTAGTTATACAATGTATAATGCTGCACATGCGCTCCAGACCTCTGGTCACAGGATGTCTAGTATACCATGTCTGTAATGCAGCTTTGCACTGGCATTTCTGAATTTTTATTTTCGACGTCCCATACTGAAACAGCAGTGCTGCGGTTTCAGCTTCGAAGTCTCCCAAGAAAAACTGAAACTATCCCTGTGTTCAAAAAGAAACTATGCTTGTGTTGCTGCAGTCTGGACAAACTGAAACTATGCTTGTGTTCAGTAACAAGACTTTGGTGATTTTAAGGGGGGTAGGTGGTAAGAACTAAGAAGAACCATTTTGTGGGTTTTGTGATCATGAAAACTTGGTATTCGTTTTTTCTAAATGAAGGACTGTTGGTTAATTAGGTAACAATTGTTGGGGTCAACCTGTATTTTTTGTTTGGTCGTGCCCACATCGTCAGTTGGGAGTGTCTTTTCCTCTGTCCTAGTGACCACTGTTATGTTAGCAGCAAATTATTGATCGGTCTGATCTTTGGTGCTAATCAGTGATATGTTTTGTTCTAAATGATTATTTACTTTGCTATTCAATTGTGGTCTAAGGCATAATTCTGCATCTCAATGAGGCCTCTTGTACCCAAAGGCCTTGTGCTTACTTTTGAATGGCTTCAATGCCATTCAGTTATCAGAGTCAATGCACCCAACCTAAATATGTCAGTCATGTACTCTAAGGCTAAGCTAGTGATATGATTAAGACCTACAGTTTCATCAACTCTTGTGCTGTTTCATTCCGAGTGTTTGATGACAAACTCTGTTTTAAGCAAAAGTAGTAGTAGATGCCCACCTTTGGATGCACCTTCGGTGCACTTTGTAAAGCCAGTTGTAAGAGTTCAGTTATAAGTATTGGCAAGATTGTGTTCAACAAACTAATATATTCAAAAGTACCATTGATTCTCCGATCTTTGATATTGATTTTTTTCTTCTGAAAAGGAGGTTGACCCTGGCTCTGCATCCAAAAGATGTATACTGCCTTTATTATTTTCTATTTGGATTGGATGACTCCTACTCCGAACTCCTTGATATCATGTACCAAAGCACCAACAAACAATTGTGTGGATCCTGCACAAGTTAATCTAGGGATATATGTAGACAAAAAAATGAACTGCTGCACCAGTATGACATTGAAAGTAATATCCACGAGAATCTTGCTATCAGGTATGCAAGGCGTTGCCAAGATAAACACAACATTCCACGGCAGAATATGGCTTGAAAAGGTCGTATAATAGTTCTGTGCATCCATTGCTACTTGACGAGTCCTCGTGTGTCAGATTGACAATCACTCTTTTGAGCATCGGCGCAGATTTAAACACCGATTTCAAGAAATCAAACTCATGATGATCCTCTCCTTCAAAACCATCAATTTGTATTTCCTCGAGGGCAATCAAGGAGATAGTTTGGACTTCTTCCCAGTTCGTGGGATGACAACGGCAATTTATTGGGCATTTCTCTTTCACCTGAAACCAGAACTAAATGTGAATTACTACTACACATTATTGGATATTGCACCACATATATATATATATAATAAGAATATGAAATTACCCGTGAATCCCGTAGGACGACCTTAAGCTTGCGCATGCAACTACGAATCAGTTTCATCCCAATGAGATGGAAAACGAATGGCCCGAAAACATGCCCACTTGTTGTGAGCTGTAGCTCCAAAGCTGAGAAGGCCGCAACCGTATGCTTCTTAATCTCCTGCCTAAAGTTGGCCACGTGGTCGAAATGAGAGAACAAGCACTGGAAAAACAATTTAACATGGCACAACAATGTTATATTCATAAAGTTTAGTTTAGTCGATGGTCAAAGTAAAAGCTGAGAAATAGAGGAAACACACGATGATGGCATGGATGTGTAGCGAAGGGAGGTATCCTTTTCTCTGTGCCTTCTCTAGCCTCAGCTCATGAAGTCGCCAAGGACCAATTGCCACCCTCGCATAGAGATAAGAGCAACACCACGAGATGGTCTCCAACATTGGTGCCAAGATGGAGATGTTGGCTTGCTCGGAGGGGCATAATGACATGGTGAGTTGCCCAAGCATGGGGGCAACAATGTCCACATCCTGTGCGCAGCCTGTGGAATCAACGGAAAGCTCCTGCAGCGACGGCGATCGGACCGTTACTTTGTGTTGGTGGTACGTTTTGAGCCGGAGAACGCGGAGGCGTGGGCACCGCTGGATCAAGCCATCAAGGCCGACGATGTTGATGCCCGAGAGGGACATCGTGTCGAGCGCGGGAAACTCGACATCAAACGGCACGTGGAAGCGGACGGAGGTGCTTCTTGATTCCAGCGTGATGGAGGTGGCACGTTGAAAGCTCGGCAGATCAACGTAGCCGTGTACTCGATTGTTGGCGAGCGTGAATACCAAGCCTTCCGGATCGAGCCGCGCGGCAGCGCGCAACAGCGAGGTGACGCCGGCGCCGCCCAAAGACACGTCTAAACGGCCCCCAAGTTTCCCGGAAGGAGTATAGCAGAGCTTGAATATAAAGGGGACATGGATCTCTAGGAGGGAGACCACGGAAGGAGACACGCATGTGAGCGCGGTTTCGAGCGAGGAGTACTTTACATTGCGGAAGACAAACGCGGAGAGGAGCCTCCATAGGTTGCGCCACCGGCGGGAGAGGACGCCGGTGCGGGCGGCGGTGCCGACGCAGCGGAGGCAGGAGAGGATCAGGAGGAGCAGATCGTCTGGGAGGGCACTGAGGCGGTCCTCCTCTGGCTGCTGGGACGAACGTAGGCGGCGCCCCGATCTCAACTCCATGGTAGCTTCGGGAAACCTGATTGGTGTGCAGCGGCGGAATAACACGAATATGGATGGGTGTCCTTCTTGTCTTGGACCGATGGTTTGGCTCTTTGCTTGTTTCTACGTCAAGAATTGTTTACTACGGAGTACTATACTACTTCCTTACAAGAAAACTAGTCCCATGATGATGTTTATGCTTTCCTGGTTCTGTTTCCGTCGTAGATCGTGAAAGCCAGAGTATTTTTTTCAAATATTTGTGGGCAGCAGGAGCACTTCCTGTCCGTGTGAAAAACAGCATAGCTACGTGTTCCTGTTCGCATCGAAACGGGATCAATAAGAACAACGGAATTGCTATGTCACAGCTAGGTCTGTTGCCGTTGGATTTTTTGCTTCAAGATTCGCGCATCTGGGTTTCTGCTCGTGTTGTTTGGCGACGTTCCTGGCGATCGTGGCGTGGTAGCTGGAGTTTGGTTCGTTGTTGGTTCGCGTCGGCAGCCCAAGCCCATGTGCGGTAGCTGGAGTTTGGTTCTGATTGGGCATACCTAGCTGTTTTGGGTTGTTCTGTTGGGTCGCGTTGTGTTGGGTTGTTTTTGCGTTTTTTTGTTGTTGTTTTGTTTACACAACGTAGCGGGAATCAGTTGGTTGAGTTGTTAATTTTTTCCTCAATGTATTAGCTGATTTCCTATTTATAGGGAAGACTAAATATAGTTGTGTGGTTGCTGTTGACTGATGCGAGAATGGTTCTTGTTTCTTCAGCCACTTATAATTCTTGTGGTTGTAATTTGTTTCTATTTTTGGTGTCTACTATTTTTAGTGTTGCATTGGGTCCTATATAATTCGTATGGTTCGTGTTGGAACGGCAGACTAAAGGCTAAAGTTTCTCTTTTGTAGAGGTTGGGAAAGGAATAGTTGCATTTTTAGTGTTCCGTAGAGGCTCTAGTTGTAGGTCGTTGTTTATAGTTTACTACAAAGACATGAGCAATGCAAGGAGTCCGCGTGATGTGTGTCATCAACCAGCTAGGATGTGCGAAAGAGCACCTCACGGTCTGTATAAGTTTCGTGTCAAGATGGTTGATGAAGATTATGAGGAATTAGCTGTAAGTTGGATTTTTATATTATTATTTTTTAAGTTTTATTGTTTATAATTTATTTTTGTTTGTCCTTTTTTTAGGTTGTGCAATGTTGTTTTAGTGATCGAATAGGAATATTATGTCCTAATAATTGGATGAAAGTTCTGGCTGAATTGCCAAATCATGGTTTAGAGAATCCAATCCCTAAAAGTGATCACCACATCTTTTTAGATAGGGTTGGCAGTAAAATATACATATGTGGGCCATACTGGAATTCATTGATCGAGGCATTTGATATAGATGAAGATGATGTTATTTCATTTGAATATAATACATCCATTGAGTGTTTTGAAGCAAGAGTTACTTCAAGTGAAGGATATAGAAAGAATTGGGCTCATTTCCCAAGTAAGTTATGTTATATCTTTTTATATATCATTAATTTTATTTTCTGTTTTGATGACTAATGTTTTTTTATGTTTTTGTTTTTTATAGAGGTTTCTGATATACCTATCGGTTGTGATTCATATTTGTTCAACACATATTTTGATGATATACACGATGTTACACAAAACGAAATGAATGGGATTGTTGCTACAATGCAAGTTGTGAAGATGGAGTCTGTGGATGATGACATCATTTCTAAATTCTATGTTTATAGGCTTGATGCTAGTGATATGTATCGCTTGGTTAGTAATTTTATTTTTTGTATTTGTTTATTATGTTCATATATTTTATTATGTAAATAATTAATTTTTTTATTCTTTCTTTATATAGCAAGTACCTACTGAGGTTTTCCCTAATGCAACTGAAATCCCAGATCGAGGTGAAGCACGTTATGTGTGGGGTGACAAAGCTATACCTGGATCATACAAAAAATTTGAAGGATGTATTAGGTTTCGTTATAATTGGGCAGCTCTTACTAGTGATGCAAATTTAAAAGTAAATGATCTTATTCATGTTATTGTTGATGTAAAAGAAGGATTCCTGATACTCGAAGTACACAAGAGCGAAGCATAGTAGTGTAGGGTTCGCAGCATAGAAAACAAAAAAATTCCTACGATAGGAACAACTATGTACCAAGATCTATCTACTAGATACAAACAACGGGCGGATGTACATCCGTAGAGAACATACCCTTGAAGACCGACAAAGCTTAACGAGTCCAAACTTGTGGTTGATGTAGACGATCTCTTGCCGATCTCAAGATCGAGAGGAAGTCCTAGCGCCGCAAAACAGCAGCGCATCCGTGCTCGCACACACGTTTGAGGCACCGAGCAACCTCCGCCTCCTCGCTCCAGCGATGCAGCGGAAGCACAACTCTTTCTTGCCGAATAGCCACCGGGAACATGTATCTCGCTAGTCCGAAACCATGGGGGATAAATTCTAGAGGGGGAGAGAGATCCTTCACGAGGAGGTGTGAGTGAGAAGTGAGAGGAGGGGCTCCTTATATAGGGGAGGGGGGCATCCCAAGGGGGCATGGACGCTGGCCATGGAGGGTGCCCCCACCTCTCCCTCATTCATGTGGGTGGACACTCCACTCACAAAATGGCCCTTCAATTTTCTCCACTCAAAAACCCACTCAAATTCCCATTAAATTTCCACCAAATTTAATGCAAACTCTCATTAAATAAAACTCCTTTTATTTATTCAGAATTTTGTCAATTACTTTAACGACAAACATTCACATATAACCCCTTGCTAGTATTTCATTTCACATGCAGAAACACTTTCTGCAATTTCACCCGAAAACCCGTTTCGGTATCTAGTGAAATAAATTCCTGCGCTTGTTATTCTTTTCGGCATGAAACTTTTGCTCCAAATGGATGTCGGTGTCTCTTAAGTGTGTCACCCTACGGTTCGCCAATAATGCGGACATGATCGAGACCCCTCTCAGATCAATAATCAGAAGCGGGATCTGGAGACCCATACCGACTCCCACACATTCAACGATGACTTTCTTGTGATCGTCGGAACCTTTTACGCTAGTATCTTAATCCTTTTGTTTCGCGATATTTACATGTCCGAGATTCGATCATCGGTATCTTCATACCTAGTTTAATCTCGTTACTGACATGCACTCTTTTCTCGTTCCCGTGATATAATATTCTAGTGATCAAATCACTTGCTTGCAAGCTAACCAATGTGATATCACCGAGAGGGCCCAGAGTATATCTATCCGTCATCGGGATGAACAAATTCCACTCTCGATCCATGGGCCTCAACATAACACTTTATTAGTTCTGAATCCATCTTTATAATCACCCTGTTATGGTGTGACGTTTGATGTTATCAAGAAACTCTTCCGGTGTTAGTGATTGACATGATCTCATGGTCTAAGGATTAGGATCACTTTGTAAGTTGTTATAGCAATATAAACTCAATGACTTTGATCATAATGCTATACTTCGGATGAATGTTCATCACACCATTACACTAATGTTGTGATCCCGTTATTAACAACATCCAATGTCCATGATCAGGAAACCTTGATCGTCTTGTTAATCAACGAGCTAGTTTATGAGAGAGGCATAACTAGGAACTTTCTGTTTGTTTATTAAACACACATGTATTAACATTTCCGTATTAATACAATTATAGCATGCAAAATAAACATTTATCATAAACAAGGAATACGATAATAACCACTTTATTATTGCCTCTCAGGCATATTCCCTTCAGTCTCCCACTTGCACTAGAGACAATAATCTAGTTTGAAAACTTTGCGTATTGAACACATATGGCTTTCTGGTGTTCCATATACGCAACTGCAAGTGGTTTAACATAATCTACGGATCTGACGCTTTCAGGTTCGTGTGTATTTGCATGTCTTTGCGTCTTCACACATCACTCATTCTCCAATGAGATGGCATTGTATAAATTTGGTCTTTTGGTGAGACCTTTAGTTCCTTGGGGTTAAAACACGTCGATACTATTATCGTACAATATATCTTTAGTGTTAGCCCGTTGCGAACCACACCTTAGTTTGATAACAAACTACTTGACGCAAATGCCCTCCTTTGCTGCTACTATAGCAGTCATATACTTAGCCTTTTTGTTGTAGTATTCGTCACAATGTCTTAACTATGGATTTCATCCAAATCCATCATGAAATCTTCTTTCCATTACATTGTGCCACCCATAGTTTAAATTGAGATAAACTTAATTTGTATCTTGTGACAAACCTAGTATCAATGTAACGCTTTACAATGAACTATTTGTAATTGTTCGTCACCCCTACACAAATATATTCTTAGTTCTTTCAAAAAGATCATAAGAATATCCTCACTATCGTCCAATGATCATTTTATGATTCATTCTAGTATATGCTCATAACACTTAGAGCATAGGACATATCTGGATGTGTACATATCATGGTATGATTGATCAAAACATTCTCGTGATTTCACTCATCAAGTGTCAAAGCACTTGAATCTTGTTTCACTTATCAAGTATCGATACACTTGAATCTTGATTCAATTCCTTTCCATGCAACAAGAACTGTTTCTTGTCGTTTCTATATTGAACTCCTTCAATATCTCATATATGTACGTTTGGCACAACCATATTGGCGTCACAGTCTATCCACTATAGACATTCACGCTAAATATTCGGGTTTTGCCTAAGTATTTCATCGAAATGAAATTTTTAACCTTTGTCCATAAAATATACAGCATTTCTAATCAACAAGATGTCATCCACATAATGTATTAGAAATATGTCTCAGCGCTCCCACTTAATTTCTTGCAAATGCAAGCATCTTCATCGTCTCCTGATGAAAAACTCATTTTTCATCATGGTGAAGATTCCAACTCCGATGCTTTTTCAACCATTGAAGTTTGCATGCCCTTTTAGCATCCTTTGAATTTAACAAAACCCTTTGGACCGTGTCATGTACACTTCCTAGGTAACCATTCTATTAGAAGAATTTTGTTTTGTTTATTCATCTGCCATATACCAAATTATATGTAGTGGTTGCTACTTTAATCCGTCTAGACTAAATATCGCTATGAAAGATCAAATCTTGTCATAGTCAACTCCTTGAACATTGTCGTAAAATACTTTACCGATATGTCGACTATTTCATAGATGTAAAACATCCATGTCTGTTTCTTTATAGATCCAAATACGACCGATAGGTTTTTACACCTTTCCGGAGGGTCTTCCAAGTTCAAAACTTGATTTCTCGTGTATGGAACTATCACGGATTTTATGGCTTCAAGCCATTTGACGGAGTCAGGGCCCATCATCACATCTTTGTAGTCGGTTCATCATTGTCAAACAATAATGATTTACTCTCAAATCTCAATCATTTGATTGTTTATCCGACCTTCTTGGTTCAATAGGAACTTTAGACCTCTGTGACCGCAAACTTTGAGGCACATAAGCTATGAGCATTATGGCAGCCTCCAGAACCATTTCCGGCGCTGCGCAACTCAGCACATTTAGCTAAGATTCGTTAATCTTATCAAAGTTCTATTGTCCTCCCACTTAACATTTATGAAAAATTCCTTCTTCAAGAAACTTCATGTTTCAAGCGACAAACCCTTTTGTCCTTGGTGTTATGGAGGAATAACCAATTGTTATTCGAAATAACCTACAAAGACATGCTCATCCGACTTCGGTTGTAAACATCTTACTTATGTTTAGCATACCAAAATTTAAGAAATGACAACTTGGGTTTTACCCCAAACCATAACTTCCATGGTGTCATTTCAACGGATCAAGATGGAGATCTTTTCAGTGTAAAAGCGGAAGTCTCTAAAGCTTTAATCTTTTAAAATATAATGGCAGTTTTATCAATAACACCTTTGATCCAACCATGTCAAACAAGGTTTCATTACAAATCTCAAACACTCCATATTCCTATGGTGTTTCGTGAGATGTAAATATAGGTGTTTTGCTAAACTTGTAACTCAAATAAATCCCTTTTATGGTAAAATCATAATTCATTTATTTTTCTTGTTACACTTGTAACTCAAATAAATCCCATATGATAAAATCAAAAACCATTTATTTTCTTGTTACAATGATTTTCCACTTCATCTTGAAAGTCTTTGAACATTTTCAAATATTTCATACTTCTTTCTCATTAAGTGAACATTCACTCAAATTTCCGGAGAAAGAATATGAAGATGAAATCCATCGCTTACGACTATACATAATGGACTACATACATCGATATGTATAAATTCCAATATTTTAGTCGTTCGTTCTTCTTTGTCCTTTGAACGAAGTTTTAATTATCCCGAGGAAAGTCTCACAAGCATCACTTGATCAAATCAAAGACTCCAAAAATCCATGAATATGGAGATTCTTCATGTTTTCTTTCCAATATAATTTAAACGGCGATGTCACTTCGTAAGTGATCTTTCAATCATTTTTCTTGCGACATTTTAGCATTAGGTTTTATGGATGTGTTCTCCAACTAGATTTGTAAATCATCCATCTTATATGGAATACGGTAATTATTTGAACAACCTTTGTTCTCATAATACCTGATTCAAATAACAATTATTGAAACAAATCTTGAAGTCAAGCTTTGATGTCAACGAGAAATACAAACAACGGTTTGTTTGTTTTCGATGAACATCATCACATATTCTCTTGCTAGTTACTTAGGCCATTGTGGTTCATGAATTGCTTCGTTCTGTATGAAATTTCATACCAACCAATTCGGTATCCAATACCCAAGAACCACATTGTTTAACAAGCAAAGAATACAACCATAACATGTATATCATATATATACCTAAATTGGATATTTCCAATCTTTTCTTTTCTGCTAAATATATTTTATAGATTCTCTTTCAGCATTTCCTTTTCCTTTTTAAAAGAATCTATCAACATCAAAAGTGGCGCCATATACATGACACATAGTCCAAAGCGTGTATATTCAAATAATAATACCTTTGGACTTGCACTTTGAAGTAGATCACCATCATCAAATGATCGGTATTCTTTCAAAATCCATTCTTTAGTAATCTTTTAGTGTAGTAAACACTTTACATACATCTTCTATTCATCCTTATCATGACGACTTTCATGATCAAGCTACTGTAGCTTATAAAGGCGAATCGTGAGTATAACATTACTTTCCAAAACCCTTTTGGATGATTAGGATGTCTAGCATCTCCAACCTTCGTAAATTCTCATCCAATATGAGAACATATATTATACTCTATCATTTTGCAACCAAAACATTGTTTCAGATATCGTTATATCTGCCACACATGATGGTTTCTGAAACAATTCTTTCAGCTCCTAGATAAACTTGATATTAAAACAATCAAGAATCATGGAGGCAAAACATGATACTTAAGATACTAACACTGGAATTGTTACTCTCGATTTAATACCAACTATTAAATTTTACGGAGTAAATAGAGTTTGCAATAGGACTTTAAACTTTAGATTGACACTCAACGCAATACGATACCAGTTCGTAAAGTATATATCCAGAATTCTATAGTTCTATTATCTCAATTACAACTATGCATAAGATGGTGAACGAATGCCAATGACTACAACAAATTATGCAAATTCACTTTGATTTAATTTATGATAAATTGAGTTCTACTAATCCAAATTAGAAATGAACTCCCACTCAAAAACGACATCCCTCGTGTCTTTTTGGTGATTACATGAACCAAATCCACTACACCAAGTCCGATCATCACGTGAGTCGGTGTAGCTTCAAAGGCGAGCATCCATATGGTCATCATATCAAAACATATGACTCATGCTTAACCTTTCGGTCCGTGTTCCGAGGCCATGTCTGTACATGCTAGGCTCACCAAGTAAGAACCTTAGCATTCGCGTGTGTAACTGTCTTACACCCGAGATATGCTCGTGGATTCAAGTACACCCGATCATCACGTGATGTCTTGAAGCGACGAAACATTGTCGGTGCATACTTAAGGAAGAACACATTCTTATCTTGATATCTAAATGAGGGATCATCTTATTATGCTAATAAAACGCCAAACAAGCAATATAAGATGCAATAAACATCACATGTTAATAAGTGAAATGATATGGTTCCCGCACTTGATCTCTATCATGTGCATCGTGGTATGATCTCTATCATACCTCTATGTGTAAGGCCAAGGTCTATGGAACCTACACGTTATGTGTGTTGTAAGAGTATCATCTTATACTTCTACTTACAACATCACCATATCATAACACTAGCCCAGCAATAATCTAAACTAGACGCCTCTAATTTATCCATTGCAAGTTTTACGTGGCTTAGGGCTTTCGAAGATAGAACCGTTCTTACCTACGACCATGCACCACAATGAGAATTATTGACAACTCGTTGCAAATTAGATATTGACTATAGTAGGAGAGACAGACACCCGCTAGCCACTTATGCAAAACTAGTTGCATGTCAAGCGTGGAACAGGTCTCGTGTGCGAGGACATGTAAAGTTTGTCCGGGCCGCTTCATCCCACTATGCCACCAATATACAAAGTACAACTAAGAAGCAATAAAATGATCATCATCGCCCACATATACTCATATGTGTACTGCCCGTGCAAAGTATCTACGTATAGATCCGGCTCTGATACCACTGTAGGGTTCGCAGCATAGAAAACAAAAAAAATCCTACGATGGGAACAACTATGTACCAAGATCTATCTACTATATACAAACAACGGGCGGATGTACATCCGTAGAGAACATACCCTTGAAGACCGACAAATCTTAACGAGTCCAAACTCGTGATTGATGTAGACGATCTCTTGCCGATCTCAAGATCGAGAGGAAGTCCCAGCGCCGCAAAACAGCAGCGCATCCGTGCTCGCACACACGTTCGAGGCACCGAGCAACCTCCGCCTCCTCGCTCCAGCGATGCAGCGGAAGCACAACTCTTTCTTGCCGAATAGCCACCGGGAACATGTATCTCGCTAGTCCGAGACCATGGGGGATAAATTCTAGAGGGGGAGAGAGATCCTTCATGAGGAGGTGTGAGTGAGAAGTGAGAGGAGGGGCTCCTTATATAGGGGAGGGGGCAGACCAAGGGGGCATGGCCGCCGGCCATGGAGGGTGCCCCCACCTCTCCCTCATTCATGTGGGTGGACACTCCACTCACAAAATGGCCCTTCAATTTTCTCCACTCAAAACCCCACTCAAATTCCCATTAAATTTCCACCAAATTTAATGCAAACTCTCATTAAATAAAACTCCTTTTATTTATTTAGAATTTTGTCAATTACTTTAATGACAAACATTCACATATAACCCCTTGATAGTATTTCATTTCACTTGCAGAAACACTTTCTGCAATTTCACCCGAAAACCTGTTTCGGTATCTAGTGAAATAAATTCCTGCGCTTGTTATTCTTTTCGGCATGAAACTTTTGCTCCAAATGGATGTCGGTGTCTCTTAAGTGTGTAACCCTACGGTTCGCGAATAATGCGAACATGATCGAGACCCCTCTCAGATCAATAATCAGAAGCGGGATCTAGAGACCCATACTGACTCCCACACATTCAACAATGACTTTCTTGTGATCGTCGGAACCTTTTACGCTAGTATCTTAATCCTTTTGTTTCGCGATATATTACATGTCCGAGATTCGATCATCGGTATCTCCATACCTAGTTTGATCTCGTTACTGACATGCACTCTTTTCTCGTTCCCGTGATATAACATTCTAGTGATCAAATCACTTGCTTGCAAGCTAACCAATGTGATATCACCGAGAGGGCCCAGAGTATATCTATCCGTCATCGGGATGAACAAATTCCACTCTCGATCCATGGGCCTCAACATAACACTTTATTAGTTTTGAATCCATCTTTATAATCACCCTGTTACAGTGTGACTTTTGATGTTATCAAGAAACTCTTACGGTGTTAGTGATTGACATGATCTCATGGTCTAAGGATTAGGATCACTTCGTAAGTTGTTATAGCAATATAAACTCAATGACTTTGATCGTAATGCTATACTTCGGATGAATGTTCATCACATCATTACACTAATATTGTGATCCCGTTATTAACAACATCCAATGTCCATGATCAGGAAACCTTGATCATCTAGTTAATCAACGAGCTAGTTTATGAGAGAGGCATAACTAGGAACTTCCTTTTTGTTTATTAAACACACATGTATTAACGTTTCCGTATTAATACAATTATAGCATATAAAATAAACATTTATCATAAATAAGGAATACGATAATAACCACTTTATTATTGCCTCTCGGGCATATTCCCTTCAAGTAGAACAAATTTCTGAATTACTAGTGATATGTTTTTTTTATTTTTTTTATTTTATTTTTTTAATAAATATGTATTACTTTCGTATGTAATTGAGAAATTTTATTAATTGTTATTTTTTATTTATTTGTGATATTTGTGGCTTGTGGAGTTGCAACTGGCATGTTAAGTTGCATTTTTATTATTTTATATGTGAGGACGGGTTGACTTTCATGTTGGCATGCAACTAGGTGCTTTTTTATTTTTTGAAATATTTTGAGTTGCATGTGGAGATGCAACTGACATGTTAACTTGAATATTGGTTGACTTTGCATGTTGGCATGCAACTAGAAATTTTAAATTTTTTAATAATTTGAGTTGCATGTGGAGATGCAACTGGCATGTTAACTTTGAATATATTCTTGTTTTATATGTGAGGTCGGGTTGAGTTGCATGTTGCCATGCAACTAGGAAGTTTTAAATTTTTTAATTATTTGAGTTGCATTTTAATTTTTTTTATATGGAGAAGGGCATGATTATTTGCATGTTGACATGCAATTATAAATTGTTTGAATTTTTAAAAATATGAATCGTATATGCAGTTGAAATTGGTTTTTATTTTCAATTTCTATATTAATATGAGCCGAGTTACATGTTGACATGCAACTAGGTGCTTTTTAATTTTTTGAAATTTTTGAGTTGCATGTGGAGATGCAACTGGCATGTTAAATTGAATATTTCTTGTTTTATATGTGATGACGGGTTGAGTTGCATGTTGGCATGCAAGTAGGATTTTTTATTTTTTTAATAATTTCAGTTGCATGTGGAGATGCAACTGGCATGTTTACTTGAATATTTCTTGTTTTAATTTTGTGAGGACGGGTTGACTTGCATGTTAGCATGCAACTAGGGATTTTTAAATTTTTTTAATAATTTGAGTTGCATGTGGAGATGCAACTGGCAGTGGCGGACCTTGCAGCAAATCCCTGGAGGGGCGAAGTTACAAAATAACTTGTAAATTTGTTTTTGAAAACCAAATCAAATGATAGCTATAAGGTAGGTTTTGTAGCATTTTTATAAACTTATATATTAAAATTGATCTTGTCCACAAAATACGGTTATAAGATCAATATTTGCATAAGGTAGTTTAATACAGAAGAAATACCATGGATTTTTATTGGACTCATCCGACAATTAGTATCTTCGTCTCTTTGCGCATGTGAAATACAGAAGAATATCTTCGTCTATTTGGATAAATCTATATAGTCCATCCGATCATTTTTTAAAAATAATAAACTTTTTTAATCATTTTCAGAAATAATACATCTAATTGATCATTTTCAATTCTAGCGGCCGGTCTTTAATTAAAAAGACGACGGGCAGTAATCATCTTTTAAAAAGACGACGACACTAATCATCTTTTCAAAAGACGACTAGCGCATGGTCGTCTTTTGGATTAAAGACAGGTTGCATTGATCATGCATAGTCTATCATGGGCTAGTCGTCTTTTAAAAAGATGATTAGTAACGTTGTCTTTTTAAAAGATGATTACTGCCCGTCATCTTTTCAATTAAAGATACATGCCGGTCGTCTTTTAAATTAAAGACTGACAACTAGAATTGAAAATGATCAATTTTGTGTATTATTTCTGGAAATGATTAAAAAAATATTATTTAAAAAAATTAGCCTCCCATCCAAATTAATGGTCTTAAATTTATCTAGATTCGAATGTATTTAGCACTAAACATGATTAGATACATCTAAGTTTAGACAATCTAAAACTATTAATTTGGATCAGAGTGAGTATTAAATAGTACTCTCTCCGACTCATATTAGTTGACTCAAATTTATCTAAATATGGTTATATATCTAACACTGAAATTTAACTAGATACATTGGTATCTAGATAAATCTAAGTCAACTAATATTGGTCGGAGGGAATATCTAAATTTTAACTAATCTAGACATCGCACGGAGGGAGTAGCATTTTTACAGATTTTAAGATGAAGAATCGGGACATGAACTAGAATTGAGTGTTTGGGCCTGAAAAATTATCAGCGGGTCGCTTGCCGGACGAACAAAGAGCTAGCTCCAGCTTGTAATTGCATGGGACGACAGATAAATAATTCAAGATGCCGGCGATGCTGCGACTGCGAGTCTACTCAACGCGTCGGGTCGTGACCAAAACAACTCGTCTTCGGCAGGCCGTCTACGTCACCTGGCGCCAGTGCCACTAGCAACCAATCACTTCGATGGCAACACACCGTTCTAGTCGCCGCCGCTAACAGCAGCTTAGTCGCCGCCGCTAACGGCAGCTGTTAAAGACGAGAGATAGGGAACGAGAAGGGGCAATTGGTGTAGGGGTTCGTAGCATGGAAAACAAAAAATTTCTACCGCATACAAACAAACAAGCCAAGATCTATCTACTAGATTGTAGCAACGAGTCGATGGAATAACTTACCCTCGAAGATTCCAAAGCGGTTAACGAGAGCAGATTCTCGTGGGTGATGTAGTCGTACTCTTTCCGATCTCAAGATCGCGTAGACGATCCTTCCAGCGCCGCGTTCCCGCAGCGCTCCCGCAGTCGGTCACACGTTCGGTACTCGACGAAGACCTTCCTCTCCCTTGTTCCAGCAGGCAGCAGAGGTTGTAGCACTCTCCTCGCGATTCCGGCAGCACAACGGCGTGGTACCGGAAGTAGAGGGGAAATCCCGCAGGGCTTCGCCTTAAGCCGGTGCGAGTATGGTGGAGCTTATGAGAGAGGCTATTAGTGGTCTAGTAATTAGACACACCAATTAGAAGGCTCTAAACCAATTAGAAGGCTCTAAACCGCTGGCTAAAGCAATTAGAAGCTCTAAACCAAAACGGCTCTAAACCGGAGATTAGAGGTGGAAACTTGTGTGTGCCAGGAGGGGAGCCCTGCCCCTCCTTATATAGGTGGGAGGGCTGGCCGGCCAAGGGGAGGGAGTGGAGTCCCTCCCCAACTCGGCTTGGGTGGGGCGCCGGCTTGGGGAGGACTCCCTCCCCAACTCGGCTTCACCTCCTCCTCTTTTCCCACTTCCCAAAATTGCCGTTTGACTTTCAAACTAGCCGTTTGACTTTTCAATTTAGGATTTAAATAAACCTTTTATTTTGGACAGCAAGAACACCTAGTACATGATGCAATCATTCCAACTTACAATGACACATTCATGTACCCTTCCCCCTCCGGAGTGCCGGACATTCCGGGACCTTCTAGAATGTTCCCGATGAAAACACCGGAACCATTCCCCAACTCCGAAACGGGACTTTCCTTATATGAATCTTATTCTCCGGACCATTCCGGATCTCCTCGTGATATCCCGGATCCCATCCGAGACTCCGAACAACATTCGGTCTCTTTCTCATAATACCATAACTACTCAAACAACGTCGAATCCTTAAGTGTGTCTCCCTACGGTTCGTGAATTATGCGGACATGATCGAGACACTTCTCCGAACAATAACCAATAGAGGAATCTGGAAATTCATATGGCTCCCACATATTTCTACGATTATATTGCGATCGAATGAACCACTTACATACGATACCAATTTCCCTTTGTCTCACGATATGTTACTTATCCGAGGTTATGATCGTCGGTATCTCTGCATACCTAGTTCAACCTCGTTACTGATAAGTACTCTTTTCTCGTTCCCGTGATATGTGATCCCTTGTGACCCAGTCACATGCTTGCAAGCTAATTGGATGACATTTCACCGAGAGGGCCCAGAGAATATCTATCCGTCATATGGATGGACAAATCCCACTCTTGATCCATGTGTTTCAACCAATACTTTCCGAACACTCAATACCACCTTTATAGCCACCCTGTTACGGTGTGGTGTTTGATGACATCAAAGCATCCATCCGGTAAAGGTGATATGCATGATCTCATGGTCGAAGGAATTAGGTTACTATGTATCAGAAAGCATATAGCAATTGAACTATTGAAATGACTTGATCTTTATGCTACGCTTATCTATAGGAGTATGTCCACCATATCATTCTCCTAACGATATGATCTTGTTGTTAATAACATCTCAATGTTCATGATAGGGAAACCACAATCATCTATTAACCAACAAGCTAGTGAAGTATAGAGGCTATACTAGGGACTTCAATTTAAGTTTACAATTCACACAAGTATTAATGTTTCCTTGTTAATACTATTATAGCATGAATATAAACATTTATCATAAACACAAAGATATAATAATAACTATATTTATTATTGCCTCTAGGGCATATCTCCAATAGTCTCCCACTTGTACTAGAGTCAATAATCTAGTTTCAAACCTTTGTGTATTCAACACCTATGGCTTTCCGGTGTTGCATGTACACGATTGCTAGTGGTCAACTGATCTCCGGATCTGACACTTCCAGGTCCGTGTGTAATTGCATGTCTTTGCGTCTCTACGCATCACTCATTCTCTAATGAGATGGCTTTGTATAATTTGGTCTTTCGGTGTGACCTTTAGTTCTTTGGGGTTAAAACATGTTGATAATATTGTCGCACAATATATCTTCATAGTATTATCCCGCTGTGAACTACACCTAGTTTGATAACAAACTACTTGACACAAATGCCCTCTTTTGCTGCTATAATAGCAGTCATATACTTAGCCTTTTGTTGAAGTATCTGTCACAATGTCTTAACTTTGGAACTCATCCAAATCCATTATGGAACTCACTTTCCATTATATTGTGCCACCCTTAATTTAGATTGAGATAAACTTAATTTGTACTCTGTGACAAAACTAGTATCAATGTAGTACTTTTACAATGAACTAACCATCTATTTGTCACTTCTACAAATAATATACTCTTAGTTCTTCCAAAAGATCATAAGAATATCCTTACTATCGTCCAATGATCATCTTATGAATCATTCTGGTATATGCTCATAACTTTTAGAGCATAGGACATATCTGGATTTGTACATACCACAGTATGATTGATATAAACACTCTTTGTGATTTCATACATCAAGTATCAATCTATACTTGAATCTTTGTTTCACTTACCAAATGTCAATACACTTGAATATATCATCAATATTGAGCTTATTCAATCCTTTCTGTGCGACAAGAACCTTTCTTGTAGTTTCTATATTGAACTCATTCAATATCTTGTCTATGTACTTCTGGCACAACCATATTAGCATCTATTGATGCCAAATATTTGGGTTTTGCCTAAGTCTTTCATCAGGATGAAATTCTTAATATGTGTTAATAAAAGATACATCATTTCTAATCAACAATATGTTATCCACATAATGTATTAGAAATATGTCTTTAGCGCTCCCACTTAATTTCTTGCAAATGCAAGCATCTTCATTGTCTCCGATGAAATTAAACTCTTTTAACAGTTTCATCATAGTGAAGATTCCAACTCTGCTATGCTTACTTCATCCATTGAAGTTTGCATATGCTTTTAGCATCCTTTGAATTAACAAAACCCTTTGGACCATGTCATGCACACGTCCTAGGTAACAATTCTATTAGAAGAACTTGTTTTGTTTATTCAACTACCACATAACAAAATTATATGTAGTGGTTGCTATATTAATCCGTATAGACTAAATATCGCTATGAAAGATCAAATCTTGTCATAGTCAATCCTTGAACATTGTTGTGAACTCTCTCCCAACATGTCGACTATAGATGTGAAACATCCATGTCTATTTCTTTATAGATCCAAACACAACTGTAAGGTCTTACACCTTTCTCGAGGGTCCTTCAAGTTCAAAACTTGATTTCTCGTGTATGGAATTATCACGGATTTTATGGCTTCAAGCCATTTGACGGAGTCAGGGCCCATCATCGCTTCTTTGCATGTAGTCCGTTCATTATTCTCAAATAATGATTCAACCCTCAAATCTTAGTATTTGATTGTTTACTCGACCTACTTGTTTCAATAGAAACTTAGACCTCCGTGACCACAACCTTTGAGGCACGTGAGCCATGAGCATTATTGCTGCCTCCGGAACACTTTTCGGTGCTGCGCAACTCTGCACATATAGCTAAGGTTCTATTAACCTTATCAAAGTTCTATTGTCCTCCCACTTTAACTTTTCACGAAAAATTCCCTCTCAAAGAAACTTGACGTTCTAAGCGACAAACACTTTTGTCTCCGGTGTTTGTGGAGGAATACTTAATATTTATACAAAGACAGGTTTATCCGACTTTGGTTGCACACATCTTTCTTATGCATAGCATACCAATGTTTTAAGAAAGGACTACTTGGGTTTTATCCCAAACCATAACTTTATATGGTGTCATTTCAGCGGATTATGATGGAGCTCTTTTTAGTGGAAAAGCGGCAGTCTCTAAAGCTTTTAATCTTTAAAATATAATGGCAGTTCTATATTTTACACCTTTGATCTTACCATGTCAAACAAGGTTTTAATTACATATCTCGAACGCTCCATACTCTTATGGTGTTTCGGGAAATGCAAATCCACGGAACGATTCCTTAAATCTTAGGTATTATGCTAAACTTGTAACTCAAATATCTTCCTTTATGATCTTATCATAAACTATTTATATTCTTGTTACAATGATTTTGCACTTCATCTTGAAATCTTTGAACTTTTCAAATATTTCATACTTCATCCTTATTAAGTAAATATTCATATATTCACTCAAATTTTCGGAGAAAGCATATGAAGTTGAAATCCATCGCTCTTGACTACACATAATGGAGTTCGTACAACAATATGCACAAGTTCCAATATGCTAGTCTTTCGTTCCCTTTTGGCCTATGAACGAAGTTTTAATTATTCTCTAGGAAAGTTTCACAAACGTCATTTGATCAAAAATCAAAAGACTCCAAAATTCCATCCACATGGAGTTTCTTCATGTTTTCTTTCCATTATAATTTGAACTGCGATGTCACTTCCTAAGTGATCTTTCAATCAATTTGTCTTTCGACATTTTTTAGCACTAGTTTTATGGATGTGATTTCTCCAACGAGATTTGTGAATCATCCATCTTTTATGGATTACGGCAATTATTTGAACAACCCTTTTGTTCTCATAATACCTGATAAAACAAATCTTGAAGGCAAGCTTTGATGTTTTAACGAGCAACACAATAACCCTTTATTTGTTCTCGATGAACATCATCACATATTCTTTTGCTAGTTACTTAGGCCATTGTAGTTCATGAATTGTGTTGTTTCGTATGACGATTCATACCAACAAATTCAGTATAAAATACTTAAGAACCACATTGTTTAATGAGCAAAGAATATAGCCATAACATGTATATCATCTATATACTTAAACTGAACAATTCTAGTCTTTTCTTTTCTGCCATATATTTCTGAGATTCTCTTTCAGTATTTCCTTTTCTGTTTGAAAGAATCTATCAACATTAATAGTGGAGTCATACATATGACACATAGTCCAAAGCGTGTATAATTAAATACCAATGTCTTTGGATTTGCACTTTGAAGTAGATCACCATCATCAAATGTTTGGTGTTCTTTCAAATTCCTTTCTTTAGTAATCTATTGGTGTAGTAAACATTTTACCTACATCAAATATTCACCTTCATCATGGAATCGTCCATGACCAAGCTACTTTTAGCTTATAACGGTGAATCGCGAGTATAATGTTGCTCTCCAAAACCTTTTGGAAGATTAGGACAACTAGTGTCTCCAACCTTTTGCAAATTTTCATCAAATATGAGAACATGACTTTTGCCATATTATACTCTATCATGTTGTAACCAAAACTTTGTTTCAGATATCACAATATCTTCCACATTTCATGGTTTCTGAAACAACTCTTTCAGATCCTAGATAACCTTGATATTAAGACAATCCTTTGAATATCAAGAATCATGGAGACAAACATGATACTTTATATACTAACACTTGGAATTGTTACTCTTGATTTAATACCAATTATTAAACTTCATGGAGTAACCGGAACTTACTGAAAGTTTGCAATAGGACTTTTAAACTTTAGATTAACACTTCAAAACAATACGATACCAGTTCGTAAAGTAACTAACCAGAATTCTATAGTTCTATCATCTCAATTATAACTAAGCGCAAGGTGGTAAACGGATGCCAATGACTACAACAACTATGCAAATTCACTTTGATTTAGTTTATGATAAATTGAGTTCTAATTAATAATTAAATTAATCTAGGTGAACTCCCACTCAAAACAACATCCCTCACATTGTTTTAGTGATCACACGAACCAAATCCACCACATCAAAACCGATCATCACGAGAGTTGATATGGCTTCAATGGCGAACAATCAACATGTTCATCATATCTACTATATGACTCATGCTCTACCTTTCGGTAATCCGTGTTCCTGAGGCCATGTCTGTACATGCTAGGCTCGTCAAGATCAAACCTTAGCTACCGCATAAGCAAATCTGGCTTGCTTACGTTGTATTCACCCGCGGAATCAAAGACACCCGATCATCACGTGGTGCTTCGAAGCAACAAGCTTTGGCAACGGTGCATACTAAGGGTGAACACTTTAGAACTTGAAATTTATGTGCATGAGGGATCATCTTATAATGCTACCGTCGTCTACTAAGCAATACAAGATGCATAAAGGATTAACATCACATGCAATTCATAATATGTGATATGATATGGCCTTTCTTCTTTGTGCTTCCGATCTCCATCTTCAAGCACGAACGTGATCTCCATCATCACCAGCATTGCATCAAGGTCAATGACGCTTCACCATGGTTGTCGTCCACCGGCTTCAACTATTACAACTATTTTGAATAGACACGCAGGTCTTAACAGAAATTAAAGACAACCATATGGCTCCTGCCGGCTGCCAACTTACAATAAGGAACATTGCATACATCAAATATAATCACAATCGTGGCCATATCACATCACTGCACACCCCTGCAAAACAAAGTTAGACGCTTCTACTTTCTTTGCATATTTTACGTGGTTTGGGGCTTTCCATAAGTGTCGTTCTAACCTACGAACAAGAACCACAACATTGATACTAGCATTGTTTATTACCCGTTGTAAATTGGATCTTTACTATGCTAGGAGAAACAGGCACCCGCAAAGCCACTTATGCAATACGAGTTGCATGTCAAGCGTGGAGCAAGTCTCATGAACGATGTCATGTAAGGTTAGCCCGGGCCGCTTCATCCCAACATACCGCAAGATGCAAAGTACACAAAAAGCAATCTACAATAAAAGCATCAACGCCCACAATGACCATTGTGTTCTACTCGTGCAACAGATCTATATATAGACACGGCTCTGATACCACTGTAGGGGTTCGTAGCATGGAAAACAAAAATTTTCTACCGCATACAAACAAACAAGCCAAGATCTATCTACTAGATTGTAGCAACGAGTCGATGGAATAACTTACCCTCGAAGATTCCAAAGCGGTTAACGAGAGCAGATTCTCGTGGGTGATGTAGTCGTACTCTTTCCGATCTCAAGATCGCGTAGACGATCCTTCCAGCACCGCGTTCCCGCAGCGCTCCCGCAGTCGGTCACACGTTCGGTACTCGACGAAGACCTTCCTCTCCCTTGTTCCAGCAGGCAGCGGAGGTTGTAGCACTCTCCTCGCGATTCCGGCAGCACAACGGCGTGGTACCGGAAGTAGAGGGGAAATCCCGCAGGGCTTCGCCTTAAGCCGGTGCGAGTATGGTGGAGCTTATGAGAGAGGCTATTAGTGGTCTAGTAATTAGACACACCAATTAGAAGGCTCTAAACCAATTAGAAGGCTCTAAACCGCTGGCTAAAGCAATTAGAAGCTCTAAACCAAAACGGCTCTAAACCGGAGATTAGAGGTGGAAACTTGTGTGTGCCAGGAGGGGAGCCCTGCCCCTCCTTATATAGGTGGGAGGGCTGGCCGGCCAAGGGGAGGGAGTGGAGTCCCTCCCCAACTCGGCTTGGGTGGGGCGCCGGCTTGGGGAGGACTCCCTCCCCAACTCGGCTTCACCTCCTCCTCTTTTCCCACTTCCCAAAATTGCCGTTTGACTTTCAAACTAGCCGTTTGACTTTTCAATTTAGGATTTAAATAAACCCTTTATTTTGGACAGCAAGAACACCTAGTACATGATGCAATCATTCCAACTTACAATGACACATTCATGTACCCTTCCCCCTCCGGAGTGCCGGACATTCCGGGACCTTCTAGAATGTTCCCGATGAAAACACCGGAACCATTCCCCAACTCCGAAACGGGACTTTCCTTATATGAATCTTATTCTCCGGACCATTCCGGATCTCCTCGTGATATCCCGGATCCCATCCGAGACTCCGAACAACATTCGGTCTCTTTCTCATAATACCATAACTACTCAAACAACGTCGAATCCTTAAGTGTGTCTCCCTACGGTTCGTGAATTATGCGGACATGATCGAGACACTTCTCCGAACAATAACCAATAGAGGAATCTGGAAATTCATATGGCTCCCACATATTTCTACGATTATATTGCGATCGAATGAACCACTTACATACGATACCAATTTCCCTTTGTCTCACGATATGTTACTTATCCGAGGTTATGATCGTCGGTATCTCTGCATACCTAGTTCAACCTCGTTACTGATAAGTACTCTTTTCTCGTTCCCGTGATATGTGATCCCTTGTGACCCAGTCACATGCTTGCAAGCTAATTGGATGACATTTCACCGAGAGGGCCCAGAGAATATCTATCCGTCATATGGATGGACAAATCCCACTCTTGATCCATGTGTTTCAACCAATACTTTCCGAACACTCAATACCACCTTTATAGCCACCCTGTTACGGTGTGGTGTTTGATGACATCAAAGCATCCATCCGGTAAAGGTGATATGCATGATCTCATGGTCGAAGGAATTAGGTTACTATGTATCAGAAAGCATATAGCAATTGAACTATTGAAATGACTTGATCTTTATGCTACGCTTATCTATAGGAGTATGTCCACCATATCATTCTCCTAACGATATGATCTTGTTGTTAATAACATCTCAATGTTCATGATAGGGAAACCACAATCATCTATTAACCAACAAGCTAGTGAAGTATAGAGGCTATACTAGGGACTTCAATTTAAGTTTACAATTCACACAAGTATTAATGTTTCCTTGTTAATACTATTATAGCATGAATATAAACATTTATCATAAACACAAAGATATAATAATAACTATATTTATTATTGCCTCTAGGGCATATCTCCAACAATTGGGCCTTATAAACTGAATATATCAGGGGTACTAATCAAAAATATTTTTTGCTGGGGGGCGACCGCCCAGGTTTGCCCCTGGGAAGGTCCGCCTGTGGCAACTGGCATGTTAACTTTGAATATTTTCTTGTTTTATATGTGAGGTTGGGTTAACTTGCATGTTGCCATGCAACTAGTAAGTTTTAAATTTTTTAATAATTTGAGTTGCATTTTAATTTTTTTTATATGGAGAAGGGCATGATTATTTGCATGTTGATATGCAATTATAAATTGTTTGAATTTTTAAAAATATGAATCGCATATGCAGCTGAAGTTGGTTTTTATTTTCATTTTCTATATTAATATGAGCCGAGTTGCATGTGGAGATGCAACTGGCATGTTAAATTGAATATTTTCTTGTTTTATATGGAGAAGGGCATGATTATATGGAGATGCAACTGGCATGTTAAATTGAATATTTATTGTTTTATATGTGATGACTAGTTGAGTTGCATGTTGGCATGCAAGTAGGATTTTTTAATCTTTTTAATAATTTTAGTTGCATGTGGAGATGCAACTGGCATGTTTACTTGAATATTTCTTGTTTTAATTTTGTGAGGACGGGTTGACTTGCATGTTGGCATGCAACTAAGGATTTTTAAATTTTTTAATAATTTGAGTTCCATGTGGAGATGCAACTCGCATGTTAACTTTGAATATTTTCTTGTTTTATATGGAGAAGGGCATGATTATATGGAGATGCAACTGGCATGCTAAATTGAATATTTCTTGTTTTATATGTGATGACGGGTTGACTTGCATGTTGGCATGCAAGTAGGATTTTTTGATTTTTTTAATAATTTCAGTTGCATGTGGAGATGCAACTGGCATGTTTACTTGAATATTTCTTATTTTAATTTTGTGAGGATGGGTTGACTTGCATGTTGGCATGCAAATAGGGATTTTTAATTTTTTTAATAATTTGAGTTGCATGTGGAGATGCAACTGGCATGTTAACTTTGAATATTTTCTTGTTTTATATGTGAGGTTGGGTTGACTTGCATGTTGCCATGCAACTAGGAAGTTTTAAATTTTTTAATAATTTGAGTTGCATTTTAATTTTTTTATATGGAGAAGGGCATGATTATTTGCATGTTGACATGCAATTATAAATTGTTTGAATTTTTAAAAATATGAATGCTATATGCAGTTGAAATTGGTTTTTATTTTCAATTTCTATATTAATATGAGCTGAGTTGCATGTTGACATGCAACTAGGTGTTTTTTAATTTTTTGAAATTTTTGAGTTGCATGTGGAGATGCAACTGACATGTTAAATTGAATATTTCTTGTTTTATATGTGATGACGGGTTGACTTGCATGTTGGCATGTAAGTAGGATTTTTTTAATTTTTTTAATAATTTTAGTTGCATGTGGAGATGCAACTGGCATGTTTACTTGAATATTTCTTGTTTTAATTTTGTGAGGACGTGTTGACTTGCATGTTGGCATGCAACTAGGGATTTTTAATTTTTTTAATAATTTGAGTTGCATGTGGAGATGCAACTGGCATGTTAACTTTGAATATTTTTTTGTTTTATATGTGATGTCGGGTTGACTTGCATGTTGCCATGCAACTAGGAAGTTTTAAATTTTTTAATAATTTGAGTTGCATTTTAAATTTTTTTATATGGAGAAGGGCATGATTATTTGCATGTTGACATGCAACTATAAATTGTTTGAATTTTTTAAAATATGAATCGTATATGCAGTTGAAATTGTATTTTATTTTCAATTTCTATATTAATATGAGCCGAGTTGCATGTTGACATGCAACTAGGTGCTTTTTAATTTTTTGAAATTTTTGAGTTGCATGTGGAGATGCAGCTGGCATGTTAAATTGAATATTTTAAATTTTTATATTTTAAAATATGAATTGCATATGCTATTGAAATTGAATTTTTTATTTTATTATTAATATGTGCCGACTTGCATGTTGACATGCAACTAGGTCATTTTGTAATTTTTGAAATGTTTGAGTTACTAGCTTTATTTAAATTTTTTATTTTTTAATATTATGAGTTGTTAAAATTTGACTTACTTGCATGTTGACATGCAACTAGAAATTTTTAATTTTTTAAAATACGAGTTGCATATGTAGTTGTAATTGGATTTTTATTTTATTTTTTATTTGAAATAGGGGGGGTGTTTTGCATTTTTTTGGGTTGCATGTGGAGATGAAACTTACTTTATTAAAAAAATTATTTTTTTAATAATGTTTAAGTTGACTACTATGTTAAGAAAAATAATTAATGAATATTTGTTACTACGATCTTAAGAAAAATAATTAATGATTTTTTGTTAGTATTCATCTTAAGTTGCATGTGGTATTGAGTACCATCTTAAGAAAAATAATTTAAAAATAAAATGAAGAAGTTGTCAATACCATGTTAACACAATCCATGAAATAAACTTAAACAATAAAATGAAGAAAAACAATTTAACAATTTTATATTTGTTGTATTTATATATAATTTCAACTGTAAGAGATTTTGTAACAATACTATAATTTTATATTTGTTTTTTTATTGTTATATAAATGCGATCCATGTGTGTTTGCAAAGTTACTGTGATGTACATAAGAAACAACTACACATACACAATTACTACCCTCCTAAGTCAATGTCAAATGAGTCCGGTATCAGTTTGCCGTTACTACCCAATTAAGTTGTCTGTTTCTTTTTCCCTCGCAGTATGTGACTTTTCTAGAAGAGCTGGAAGAGATATTTGAATAGTGGTCCTAGAAAATAGGTGGTGGAGGAAAAGGGGGAGCCGTTGCTTCGCAGGGGAGGGTTGGATAGGAGATTGTGAGGACGAATACGACGGAGGTGCGCCCGGAGCAGCGCAGCGCTGAGTCTGGTGAAGCGGTCAGTGCGAGGGAGCGCTCGGTTCGGCAGAGAGCTCTTACTCGCAGAGCTGTGGACGCGGAGCTGTGGAGGTGGCGGAGCTTTCGACGCGGCGGAGCTCTGGACGCGGAGTCTTCAAACCTCTACCACCCCGACGGTAGTACCTACAAGCGCTGCGCTCGATTTTGTTGTGTTCTGTTGTTAATTTCGCATGTGAGGAACAAGCTTGTGAGCAAGCGTCTTTCATTTTGTTGTGAAGGTCCTGTCGCGGAAGTGATTCGTTGAGGTTGAGGGGTCATGTGTGTCTAGGATCTGCATAGTTTCGAGTAAAGGTGCCCTTGATTTGTCTGCCAGAATAAGGTACAGGCATGACTGAACCTGAATCTCATTTATGACATGATCGAACCTGAACCTGAACCATTTTTTATGTGAACCTGAACTTGAACATGTTTCTGTATCCATTTTCAGATCTTACTTTTAGATCTGTTTTGTTGGTAGAAACTTTTTGGGTTTGATTTGATTTAGAAGGTGTATATATCTTGTAGAATGCTTTTGTGTGTGATTCAATTTTTTGTGTGTGATTTGATTTGAAAAAAGTATTTAAGATCTAGAAGTTATATTATATCATTTTCTGTGTGCTTGACGTACAAGGTTATGAGATATATGCCTGCTTTAGTTGATTTGCAGGTTCAGTTTTTTCAGATATTTGTGTGGTTGAATGATGGTCTTATATAATTTTGAAAATGCATCCCATGTGAAAATGTTTTTGTTATTGGGAGTTTTTTTGTGTTTATTGGATGTATAAGCGAGAATGAACGGTATTTGTGCAAATTATTTTTATAAACAATTGTTTAAGTAATGAGAGAAGTGTATGTAATGCATTTGTTTATGCACTGCTGTACAATGATTATCTGTACATCAGTTGCCTGATGTACAATGATTATCTGTAAGCATATTGGTTGTGTTTGTGTAAGCATATTGGTTGTGTTTGTGTAAGCATTTTAATTTTTAAAGTCTAAGAGCATATTGTTATTGCTGTATCCTAAATGCATAATAACAGGAACAAGTTTGAGTTTTATAGGAAAGATGGAACAAGATGGGTATAACACAGATGTTGCACATCAAAAAATTAAACTGAATGATAAGGATATTTCTCTCAGTGCTAATGAGACACCAGAAGAACTTTTGAGACTGGTATGTGATTTTTACTTTTAGTTATTCATTATATGTCTTTTTGTGTTTTACGAATATGAAAAATTGTTATACATTTTTAGTTGATTTTTAGCATGAGTAACATTTCATAATTTTTAAGATGTCTAATTATGTTGATGCAACAAGTTTATTTTCAGTTTATAATTTTAAATTAAATATCAAATCATTTGATTCATGTTCAAGTTTTGTTAATGCTTAGTCACACATGCATACAAGTTTTTACATAGTAGTATGTATTCAAGTTTAATCATAGACTTGATTATGTGTTATTTTTTACTAAGGAGTATGTTAATGATGTATTTTTTTTAATTATCTTTTTTGTTTTTGTTGCTGTAGATTATTAGAAGTGTGCAGAAAACCGAGAGACGCAAAAGTGCTAAAAAATTCAAGAGGAAGGTTAGTTACATTGTTTTTGAATTGAACTGTTGTGTTTCTTTTTGTGTGTTCAATGTTTTTTATCATTATTAAGGTTTATACTAATTATATTACCTTTTTTAGCAGAGGACAGTAAAACAGAACAATGAAGCTAACGGTGAAGAGGCTGACGATGAGCGCAAAGCATACAACAGATGCAGCATTACATTTCTATTCCAAGTTCTGCAGAGGATTCGTTCTTGTGAACAATATGTGAAGCTTGTTAAATGGATGGGTTTTGAAGAAATACTTCAGCTAGATGACTGCTGCATTCCGAGGTGTTTTATCAAATGGATAGCAGACAATGTGTCCACTAGAGAAGAAGAAATAAGAATTGGATCCAAATCAATCAAGTTGTCTCCTCATTCTGTAACTGAAACATTTGGTACTCCAGAAGGTCATCTCTCTGTTGACTGTGATGAATTTGTTGGGAAAGCTGAATTTCTTGAGTTGTTTGGTCTGTCTGATGTTCCATCAATAAAGTTCTTTGGCGTAAAGATCTTAGCAAAAGAAATTCTACCAGATGCTGTTTTCTGTCAGTGTTTCATGGCAGTGTCACTAGGAACCTTATTCTGCCTAAACTCAAGTACAAAGATAAGTACTAAATACATGGGTTCTTTAGTTGTTGATCTAATTAAAGATAGAAACTGGTCCAAGTTTATTCATGAATGGACAATGATATACATCAAGAAGTATCTGAAAGAACCAACAAATGCAAAACAATTGACTCTGACTTTGGGTGGTTGCATTTATCACTTGGCTGTAAGTAATTTTTACGTTTTACTTTTTTATATTATTTGTAGTTTTTAATTTTTTGTTTATGAAGTCTACTTTTTAAATTTCTCAATTCTTCAATTTGGTAAATTTAATTATGTTTTAATGTTTTAAACAAGTTCGGTGTCTTGACTTCATTGACTTTGGTCCAATCCATATGCCAACAACATTACCAAGAATAAGAGTCTAGAAAGGAATGCTTATTAAAGTTTTCAGTGATATGTATATGGATACTAATGGCAAATATGGGGCTTATCCAGTAAGTTTTACATATTATATTAGGTTATTGAAATTTTGTTATTTGTAATATTTATTTTATAATTTAGGGCATATAACAAATTATGATTAATAGTTGATGAGTTCCTATGGTATCATCAGTAATGTTTGACTAATTTTTTGTTTTCTGTTGGTAGGTAAAGGATTTTTCTGAAACTTGTTACTGCTTGAGTAATGATAATTTGAACAAGGCATAAGCAACAGATGATGCAAATCTGAAACAGGCAATTGAAACAGCTATTGGTGATGTTGTTGGGTTGAAGGTATCAGAATTACAAATCTTGCAGTTAAAACATTATTATAAATGAAGTCTCTGTTGTTATTTTGTTTTTGTACTTATTGATCATATTATTCTTTATTTCTTGCCACTAGATAAAGGACAATATAGCCGCATGCTATGCAAATATGATGAAAGATGAAGAAAGCAGAATTTGTTTGAAAGTGAAAGATCTTGTTGTTCAAGTAGTTGATGCTTTTTTGACCAACCAGAACAGATCAGAAGATACTTTGAAATTATCTAGTTCTCATGAAACTTCTTACAAAACCACATTCAACTCTGGCAACACTGTTAAATTGCATGAAGAAGAAGATGAGTGTGATAGTACGTGTTTTAATTGTCTGAATATTTTTTATTTCTGTACTTTTTTTATTTCTTTTCTCTTATGCTAGTTGTATATTAGAAATAATTGATAATTATATAATAATTGACTTCTGCATTTTTTTACAAACAGAGGATGTCTTAATTCAAACCAGAAAAACATGTACAGAAGCAAATTCTAGAAGCACCGAGAAATTAGATGATCAAGACGAACAAACATGTAACACTATTAATTTTTTTTTGCTGTTGTATTGCATTATATTACAAATCATTATAATAACCAGAAGTTGTAACATCCATTTTATTGTTTTAATAAAACAGATGATCCATCAACTCTAAAGAAAATAACACTGAAACAAATAAACTCTACAATTGTTGAGAAGTTGTCTAATGGAGGAGAAAACAAATTTGACAGTAAGGATATTGTTGTTTTGCTTATAAACTTTTTGAAATTGTAGTACTAGTATATTTGCTATATATGTTCTAAGGGAAGTTTTTCTTTTTTAATTGCAAACAGATGATGCTTTAATTCAAAGAAAAAGAAGAAGGACAGAAGAAAAATGCAGTTCACAGAATTCAGTTGAATCTAATAACAAAATCAGAAGAATACCAGAGAACAATGATGTTGGACTTACACAATCTGCAGTTGGTCAGGTATCATCAACATACTTGTATGTTTTATTTATTTTTTATTTTTATAGCACTTGTGTGTTTTGATCTTTTTTTGAAGGAATTTATTGATTTTTGCCATTTTTTTAAAAACAGGATAATAAAGAAATACATGATTCATTATCTCAGGGTATGCAATCAGCAAGCCTTAATCATATGGTCCCTTCAAATTGTTTCTCACTGAAAGGAAAACAAATTGTCCAAGAAGTGCAAGTTTTACTGGAAACTAATGATGAAACTAAAGAAGGTAAAATGATTTTTTTATTTTTCTCTCTATGGATTGTTTTTGTTATTTTATGTTTTCTGGTGTTACTAAATTTTTTCTTGTTTTTTTGTAGTTATTGATTCTCTTATGGATCTTAACATAAAATGTATTGAAGAAGATAATGGAGATTTTTGTGGTTTCCAGTCAGCCGTTCTGAATGAAATGAAAAGTAATCTGAATAAGTTTGAAAACAGTGAGGTGTTTTGTTTAGATGAACAAGTCATCAACCAGGTAAAAGCAATCTGTTTGGTTGTTTGGATTGTACTTGATTGCAACAAAGAATTATAAAACATTTTACTGTTTTTGTAGGATAACAATCATGCTAAAATAGTACAGGATCAAACTTTGCCAAACAACAATCAGGCTGCAACAACAGGAACTGAAATAATTGGTATGAGTATAAACTAGGTCATGTTATAATTATTATGTTATAAACTGAATTTTTTTTAGTGCTGATGCCCTTAGCTATTTTTCATTTTTCATAGTTAAAAAAATTTCTCAAATTAAGAGAAGTGAGCAACTTCAGGTAGCAAGAAGTAAATATTTTTTCAATGATGAAGGCACAACTTCTTTCCGTCTCATGGAATGTGTCGATGATAACGGCAAAACTATTGAAGAACCTGAATTTTATCGCCCACTAGAGATGGACGACTTCTCATATAATGAAAAGTGTGAGGTACTGTATACAAATATGACTTTTGTTTTTATTTTGTAATCAGTATTTTTATAATTGTTAGATTTGATAATATCTTTTGTGTTTTTTATTATTTTATTGATTGTTTGTATTATGTTTTACAGTTGGCAATTTCAATGTGCAAGGAATCAGAAATGGATTGCCCAAGTGAAGAACATTCAAAATTGAATTCAACTGCAAACAAAAACACAAACAACAATTTTTCAAAAGACAAATTCAGTACTGTAAGTACTCCAAACATGTGTGTTGTGTTTTTAGTTTTTCTAATTGTTGTTGTTTTGGTATAATTTTATTAATTGTTTTTTTGGTTCTTATATTTGTAATATGAAGGAGAGCACAATACAATGCGCACAAAGAGAGCCAACCCATACTGGTCTTACATTTTCACAACCAAGAGCAATCATACACACTAAAGCTTTTGTAGATCTTGTAAGTTGTTTTGTTTGCTATTGTTGTTATGGAGTTTTTTTTACTTGCTGTTAGTATTGTGTTTTAAGTTTTGGGTCTTTATATATTATATTTTTCTTTATTTTTTAGGTATCCCCAGAAGTAACAATCCAAACACAAAGTCACACGAAATTTAAGAAATCTAGCAGCAGTGATCAAGCAACTCCAGTAAGTTTTACGGATTTATAAAGTTTTTCTGCGTAAGTTAATATAATATGTACTTTTTTTTCAGAAGTGTTGTATCCTTTTTGTGTGTTTTCAGAGTTATGCCAAAGCTATAATTGTTGGCCGGAGACTTTTTGAAGGCAACGATGAAGACTACAATGAATCAAATTCAAAGAACAAATCACCAATAAGAGAACTATTGAACAACTTTGTTGATGTAGGTTGTAAAGAAATTGTGACAAGATTAAAAGAGATCTTTTTTTATGTGATATCAACTATTCGAATATGTTTTGAAATATTTTATTATTTTAAAAACATTATAATTCATAACAAGTGGTTTGAATTGTTATTTTTTTTATGTTTTTGCAGGTGTCATCTCCTGAAGTTCAAGTGCTTGGAGAAAAATTATCCAGATACAGTTGTAATAACATGACTGAAGAAGCAGATTAGCTATACAACACTAGTTTGTCACTTGGAAGTTCTAACCGTAGTCATCGCAAAGAAAATGTGTTACCTCAACGAATCCCTCAAAGAAGTAGATATCTGAGGTCACCTTTTGATGTGAATCCATCTATTAATCTATCAGTCCAACCAATAGAGCAGAAAATTTGGCAAGCTGTCACAACGTTGCGTGATGATCCTGAACATAAGACGTGATATAATTTTTAACCTACTACTTTGTAATATGCTTTTTATTTCTGCTAGAAATATTGATTTTTTTGTTCTTTAATTTTCTGTTCTTGTTTTCAACATGCATAAAAAGTGATTGGGCTGTCTGCATAGACAATGTTAGAGTTACAATGGAGAAACTAGGGAGTTCAATGAAAATTAATGGCAAGGTAGAAGCTTGGCTTATGAATGCATTCTGCCGGAAACTTTTCAGAGATAACCATCCAAGATTTACACAGAAACACTTCTTCTTCAACACTATTTCTGTAAGTCTTTTTGCTTGTTTTTTGGTTTTTCTAATGTTTTACATAAGTTTATAGTTATGTTTTTCATTTTTTGCTAATTGTATTTGTATAATAAATTAATTAGTCAACTATTACTTATTTTTATTTTACTAAAAACAGGATTACTTTCTTGAGAAATGGAAGAATGAAGATGCAAAAAATTTCATGAAGAACAGAGCCATTAAATCACTTTGTGGTGCAAATAAAGCGAGGCAATTGCATCTATCAGATGGGGTATGAAATTATGTCAAGTTATATATGTTCTTTTGAAATTAATAATTTAATTCAGAAAAAATATCAATTATTATTTTTGTTATAACAGCTATATTTTCCTTCTATCTGTGATGACCATTGGTTTATCTTTTCGGTTGATATGAAGTACCGAAACTTCATTTTTCTTGATTCATGGTATGGCAAAGACAATACCTACAATAAGAAAATAACATCCTTGATGGTAAATATATTTTATCTTTTTTTTTAATTTGGTGTAATTCTTGTTGCTATATTTTTATAAAGGAGAAGACAAGTAACTACTGTTCATTATGAAACAGATTAAAAATTTCAGGGACACATGGAATGATGCAGGTCTGAAAAAAGTATTGTTTGAGAATTTTGGAACAGCATATCCTAATGTTCCAAAGCAAAATCCTGGGTAACTTTGTTATGCATATTTTATTTTTTTGGTTTTAACTTTTATGATTGTTTTGTCTGAATATTAATATCTGTTTTGTTTTGGTTGATTCTATCACCAACAGAAATGATTGTGGCATTTATTGTATGAAGTACATGGAATTATACATTGCAAGGAACCCAACTCAGTGTGCTTTTTCATACATCGATATCCCTACATTTTGAATCAGATATGCGCACGATATTCTTTTGAGTGATCACAATGACAAGTATGAAGCAAGAATTTTAGCTATAGAATTCAAACATTAAGGTAATGTAGAAAATTTTCTAATTTTAATATATTTTCCTTATATTATAAAAAAAATTCTATCTTCATTCTTTTTGGTTTTTAACAGATACATCAGGTGATCATGACAAGATAACAATCTGAATTGTATCAAGGGAACAACAAAAAGAAGAGCAACATGTCACTCACAATGAAGAAAATATTGATCTGTTTAGTGTGTCACTTACAGTGCAAAGACGCAAAAAAGTTGTTATAGTTGTTGTTGTTTCTGTTCATCAATTAGGATACTTCTCTAAACTTTTTTTAGTGTGTTTGAGACATGTTCAGTTGTACGTATTTTAAGTTTTGTCTTGCGTGTTTTATTTCATATGCGGTGGAACTTCAGATTATACTTTGATATACGCTACCACCTTGTACTTTACGCTATATAAATAAAAATGAATGCATATGACTGTCTTTTTTGTATGTTTTTTGGATGTGTTCTATTGAGAAAATCTGGAGTTTAATTTTTGAAAGTCAGGGCATGAATGTTATTACTCAGAGCATGAAAGTTAGTTGCCGGTATGTTCACCTAGTAATTATATCTTCAGTTTTTTTCTTCATGTTTTTGTTTTGGTTTTAGTGTTCCAGTTTTTTTATTGTTATTTTATATAACATGAGAGCAGGTACAGTGCAGAACCAGTGATTTTTCAGTATCAAATCAAATGGATGGAACTTCAAGCAAATGTACAAGGTATATAAAAAACGATCTGCATTCAATCATTTACAACTGTCACTCTTGTTTTATAAATTATCCAACCATCCCAGGATTACAAAAATGTTAAGTATAGACATAATTCACAGAGATCCACATTTTGGAGATTGTTGTTTGGACTTCCTTTTTTTGTGCTTGATCACTAGCTGTTCTTGGCTTCCTTGATTTCTTTGTTGATTGAGGAGTAGCAGCTAAAAAACATACATAAGAAAATCAAAAAATTAGATAACTTTACGATTAGATATTAATGACACTACTAGAAAGAAATATATATCTTGTGTTAAATATACCATTTGTTTTGTTTTTGCTTTTTGTAGTCTTTTTCTGAGGAGTTGCTTTTGGTAAATGCTTGTTTGTGCATGTAGCAATGTTGTGTGCATTTGATCCACAGTGACTGCATGTTATCTTGTTTCTCGAAAACAGCTCCTCCATAAATGTCTTCTGTCTCTTAGTATTTTCCGGACGACCTTTCGAAGGTGCTACATCTGGATCCTGTAGGAAATCACTATAACCATCATCTTGTTGTTGCCTTATTACTGGTTGTTTACCTTTACTTCTTTTTTTTGTTTTCCTCAACTTCATCCTCTATGGTCATATCATCTAATTTATCTTCTATCCTTTTGATCTCTTGTGTCAGAAACAAGTACTTTCGAACAGTTTCTGAACCTTATGATGCGAGGTTGGTTAGTCTCCTAGAAAGCACACTGTATCTCAAATGTTTATTGCTTGTTGTGAGATCAATAGGAATATTGAATTTGCTGTCCCTCAAGTATTTTCTTTCCTTTGGCCTCCACCTGCTTATGTAGTATTTTTCTGGTAACTCTGATATGTTTAGATGAACAAGAACTCTCAAAATATGAGCACAGACAATACCATCTTTGTCAAACTTGCAACAGATGCACACAAAATCTTGTGTTGCAAGATTAACAGACACAATATATCTGCATGGTCGGATCTCTTGCATTTGAAGCATAGCTGTTTTGTAGACCTCATATCTGACAAACCGTTCAACCTCATCAACATGGAGTTTTGCTAAAAACTTTATTTGTTTTTGAAACATGTAGAATATTTTTCTATTGTACATGCGGCTTGCTTGTAACTCAAGCTCAGTGTGCAAGCAAAAGCTAGGTTCTGTTGTCCTTGTTACCGTATCTTGTTCCTTTTCCAATTCTTCTATGTTTTCTGCTATTTTTTGGTACTCACCCAAGAAGCTTATAACACTGAATGTAGAACCCACATTATCTTTGAATATTGCATTTGTGCCTTCACTTCTAGTTGTTGAGTGAACAAAAGGACATAAGTTCCTTTTGAAGTATACAAATTTAGTCCTGTTTTCCCACATTATTCTCAAGTACTTTAGGTGCCCAACGTTGTATCTTTCAATCATTTCCGGCCACAGAGCCTCAAATTCAGCAATGGTCAAAGAGTTGCGAAGGATATCAGTGAAGTCAATATGGAAGTTTGGTATCCTACCAAAGCTGCATCCACACTTCTCTTCAGCTTTTTTCTTTACATGGAAAAACAGTTCCGGTGACAAGTATTGGGGAAAAACTGCATCTATTCCATTCTTAATAGCCATATCTTGATCTGTTATAATTGTAAGTGGATCTTTCCCTCCGTGGCAACGCTTGAATGCGCGAAACAACCACTTGAAATTTTCTCCTTGTTCGTTATTTATTATCGCGCATCCAAACAAACAGTTATGACCATGACCAGTAACACCAACAAATGGTGCAAATGGAAGATTGTATTTGTTTGTTTTGAATGTTGTGTCAAAACTGATAACATCACCATAAAACTCATACATTTGCCTTGAAAAACCATATGCCCAGAATATGCATAGAACTTTATTGCCCTCACCTAGCTCAAATTCATAATGGAATCTAGGATCCTCATCCTTCCTTTGCCTAAAATAATCAAGCACCTTCATCATATCATTCCTATTGTCTTCTTGCCTTATTGCTGTCATAAAATTTCTCACGTCTTTTTTTGTGTATGGAACATTCTTTGGTTTTCCTCCTCTCAAATAAGTCAGGATTGCCATAATTTTTCTCGTTGCCAACTTCACAGATGTGAAAGTCCGGATGAACATTTTCTCTTGGGTTGTCATATTTTTATGAGAGCGTAGGAACTTGCTTTCATCTGCTGGGCATAACTCATGATTGTGGTGTAGTTCCAAGTTTGTAATCTGCCACTTTGTGTCTTTCAAAGAAACAACCATTTTGGCTTTGCATCCAGTAACTTTAGTGACATTTCTTTTTCTTTTCTTGCTGTTATCAGCTGGAGCTTTTCCAGTCCTTGCTTGATCCCTCTCCCGCCTTCTCAATTTTATATTCTCTAAAACATCAGGTGCAACAACTTTGCCAAATTTGTGGCACGTGTAAGTTCGTCTTGAGCCAATTTCATCTCCTGTATTCTTGCCCTTGTAGTTGCTTGCTCTTCGAACAGAGAATCCACAGATCAAAGAATATTCATTGTAGAATTTGTAAGCTTCTTCTTCCATGTCAAATATCATGTTTATATGAGGAACATGGTGACCAATTGCTTCTTGACTCCCAGTACGATCCGCTGTAACGCTTTCACTTTCAAGGAAGAGACGAATATCTTCAGGAGTTAACTGTTCTACACCTTCAGGCATTTCCATTTCTGTTGCTCCATATTTATCTTTATCGTCATCTGAGATGTTCAGTGTTTCTTCATTGTTTGTTTCCTTATTAGGAGATTGATTACTGTGTTGTCCATAATCATCATCCCACTGCCAGTTGTAAAATCTATCTGTTTCATTGTCTTGAACTGCATCATTATATCTAAACTGATTTTTCTGTTCATCGTTATCATGTTGTTCTTGTTCATCTTCATCCACTTCATCATTATCTCCAAACTGAGGCTGTTGTTCTGGCTCTCCATCTTCATCAAGCAACAGTGTCTGTGAACTTCCATCTCTTCCAGTAATCATAAAAGTCTTGTTCTACATGTAAAATTAAATAAAGACATGAGAGTTTTTTAATTTGGTGGTGTTTGTGCTTCTTCATTAGATTTTTTTTGTACCTCAGATCCCATTGGTTCAACATTCCAGCTTCTATTGGCATTAAAGTAACTCTGAAACAATATAAACTGAAGTGAAAACTAAAATTACATGTAAATATATTATTTATTGACTTTTGATTTATATATTTTTTTACCTGAGAATTTCCTGGGGCTTCAACAGACAACAACATCTGTGTGAAAGTCATGTTCATGCTATCTGCCATTAACTTCATATTCTGTAAGATAATATGAATTCAAGTGATAACAAGATAAAATGTAAATTGTAATTTTATTTGTTCATATTTGTCACAACTTACAGAATACTCATATTCATAACAAGAAGGTCCTGGAATGTGCCCATATGTTGTCGAAGTAACATTCTACATAAAATGCAAAAAACAAGAAAATGATAAGATAAAAATTATGAACAATAATGAATAATTAAATATTTTAAATTGTGTTGATCTTTTTATTTTGTTTGCAGGTACATATAACAAATGGACATTACTACCTGGGAGTAAATTTTGCACATTACTAGTAGGTGTAAGTTACTTGTTACCTCCTCACCTACCAGTAATAAATGCTACCTACTTACTACTACCACTAAATATATTCTATGTCCTCTGCTCTTCTCTCCCTTGCCGATAGTACACAGCTATCCCTCTTCCTCCTTCTTCCTCAACCACCACTCTCTATCTCAGCTGTACTTCTTTCTTTTTGCTGGTGACAGGAGGTAGGATCAAGGAGGTCCTACCATGTCTTCAAGCCAGGTAGGAACAAGGAGGTCCCCTCCATATGTTATCTTTTTATTGGTGGAAAGTCTCTTTCTATGTGTTTTCTGTCTGTCCATCATGCTGGCACATTTTTGGTGAAAAGTACACTTGTGTTTTTTGTTTGTTTCTATTTTTTGCTTATTGCCCCTCTGACAGAGATCAAGTGACATGTATTATAGTAGTGTTCTGCACATTATAGTAGATCTGAAACTACAATATGAGATTTTATACTGGGAATAACAGATCTGGGCAGAAGTAAACTTTTTTTTATATTACAAGTTTATAATAAAAGAAGATCTGCAAAATTGTTTTATTTTCCAAGTAGATCTATGTCTTATTCTGTTTTTTATCAAGCAGTACATGCCTTATTCTGTCCATAACAGATCTAACATTCTTGGTCAAAAGTACACTTGTTTTGTTTCTTCTAGTTTTTATCAAGCAGTGCATGTACTGTATTTAGTTGCTTAACTAAATAAGGTAGTTGTTAGCTAATGGTGCTTATGGATTTTAATTTTATTTCTTATTTTTATAATAGTAAAAGTGTGGGATTTGTGGGCACAAATCTGGTGCCTGCAACAACAGGAAGCTCTCCAAAACCTATTTCCATATCCACTTGCGCAACAACTTTAAAGATCATGTGGTAAGTTCTTTTTCTATCACTGTAATTGTTTTATTCTGTTTTTGTTGGAGTTCTCTGTATTATGTGTTTTGTACTAATTTTATTCATGTTTTATTTCATACATGTGTACAAAATGTACCTTGTTATGCTAGGGAATTTTTTAATGCAGTGACTAGTGATGTTCTGTATGTTGAAATTGAAGGAAAAGAACTGTACACTTTCAATATTGTGAAAAAAACTCAGAAGACCAGAATTTGTGGTCCTGAGTACATGAAGTTTCTGGATGACTACAACATGAAACATGAAGAGCAAATAAGACTAAGCATGAACAACCCACCACCTTTTCTTCGTATCAGAGCACTTGATGAAAATGGTTATCTGAAGGATAGGGTACAAGGTACTAGTTTTTATCATTACTTATCTATTTTTGTTTCCTAATTTTTGATTCAATATATTGTTTAGAATTTCTAGTATACTGTAATGCTCATTTATACCCTTGCTTTTTTTTATTTTTCAGAAGAATTTGCTTTCAATGGTGAAGCTAAAGCTTTTGTGTTTTCAAAAGGCATGGAACCAACAGCATATGAGACAACAAGGATTAACATGTTTGTTGGGTTGCATGGAATTGGTATGGGAGCTATGTTTGTTCATCAAATGACTAAAACAGATATATCCAAGAATGCATTGGTATGTTTTTCATTTTGTTTATCCAAATATATCCAAGGATTAACTGTGATTTTTCATTATGTATTTTTTGTTGTATATGTAATTTGTTGGTTTTGTTCCTTGTTTATATGTAGCACATTCCAAAGTTCATTGCATTAGTGTTGGACATGCCACGGACTGGAAGTGTTCTTCTGGTATATGGCATACCTGATGGTAACAACATGCTTGCAAACTACTACACATCAACTGATGGAAGAATCCGTTTCAGTAACGGGTGGAAAGAGTTTGCTCAGTCAAATGACTTTAAAGAAGGACATGTTGCTCTCTTCATGTTCCATGCAACAGCAACTGGTTTTGAGATAACTGTTGATCCAATTCGCGTTTGATGCAATGGAACATGAAGAAAACTTATGTTATGGTGCTGTTTCAACACAACATCAGCTGCTACTTTATATGTTTTCTGTGTTAAAGACTATTACCGTCAGTTGATGTGTACCGTCAGTTGATGTGTAATAATTCTGTTCAAGACTATGTTTTATTTTCCTAAGTATGTGTTGTGTAAGAATCTTTTAAGTGCTGCATGTATGTTTATCCGTAAGACTTATGGTACTGAATGTTATTGCTACTAGTAACTTATGTTTTTGTTACTCTATTTCTTACTTGTTTTATTGCTGTTTTGTTATTGTTGAATGATTGGTGTAATCTGCTGATTTCTCAGACAACATAAAACAAGACAGCATGAAAACCAAAATGGTAATATTTCTTGTTCTGTTAATTTTTACAGTTAGGAACAAACCTGATATGTGTCTTGTTGTTGTTCCTGATTACTTCTGTTTGTTTCAACTTGCAGATTGTTCAAGATATCTGTCTTGGAAGTTTGTAACTGCATCAAAATAGGTAAATATCATTACAAAGATTGTTTAGTTTTTGCATTTTGATGACTCAAAAAATTGTAGATATTAATGTTGTAGTTCAACCTGATTATATGTATGTTGATTATCCAGATGTTTACTGTTGGGGTTCGTAGCATGGAAAACAAAAATTTTCTATCGCATACAAACAAACAAGCCAAGATCTATCTACTAGATTGCAGCAACGAGTCGATGGAATAACTCACCCTCGAAGATTCCAAAGCGGTTAACGAGAGCAGATTCTCGTGGGTGATGTAGTCGTACTCTTTCCGATCTCAAGATCGCGTAGACGATCCTTCCAGCGCCGTGTTCCTGCAGCGCTCCCGCAGTCGGTCACACGTTCGGTACTCGACGAAGACCTTCCTCTCCCTTGTTCCAGCAGGCAGCGGAGGTTGTAGCACTCTCCTCGCGATTCCGGCAGCACAACGGCGTGGTACCGGAAGTAGAGGGGAGATCTCGCAGGGCTTCGCCTTAAGCCGGTGCGAGTATGGTGGAGCTTATGAGAGAGGCTATTAGTGGTCTAGTAATTAGACACACCAATTAGAAGGCTCTAAACCAATTAGAAGGCTCTAAACCGCTGGCTAAAGCAATTAGAAGCTCTAAACCAAAACGGCTCTAAACCGGAGATTAGAGGTGGAAACTTGTGTGTGCTAGGAGGGAGCCCTGCCCCTCCTTATATAGGTGGGAGGGCTGGCCGGCCAAGGGGAGGAGAGTCCCTCCCCAAGCCGGCTTGGTGGGGCGCCGGCCAAGGGAGGAACCCTCCTCCAATTCGGCCTCCACCAATCCTCCTCTCTTCCCACTTCCCAAAATTGCCGTTTGACTTTCAAACTAGCCGTTTGACTTTTCAATTTAGGATTTAAATAAATCCTTTATTTTGGACAGCGAAGACACCTAGTACATGATGCAATCATTCCAACTTACAATGACACATTCATGTACCCTTCCCCCCTCCGGAGTGCCGGACATTCCGGGACCTTCTAGAATGTTCCCGATGAAAACACCGGAACCATTCCCCAACTCCGAAACGGGACTTTCCTTATATGAATCTTATTCTCCGGACCATTCCGGATCACCTCGTGATATCCCGGATCCCATCCGAGACTCCGAACAACATTCGGTCTCTTTCTCATAATACCATAACTACTCAAAACAACGTCGAATCCTTAAGTGTGTCTCCCTACGGTTCGTGAATTATGCGGACATGATCGAGACACTTCTCCGAACAATAACCAATAGAGGAATCTGGAAATTCATATGGCTCCCACATATTTCTACGATTACTTTGCGATCGAATGAACCACTTACATACGATACCAATTTCCCTTTGTCTCACGATATGTTACTTATCCGAGGTTATGATCGTCGGTATCTCTTCATACCTAGTTCAACCTCGTTACTGATAAGCACTCTTTTCTCGTTCCCGTGATATGTGATCCCTTGTGACCCAATCACATGCTTGCAAGCTAATTGGATGACATTTCACCGAGAGGGCCCAGAGAATATCTATCCGTCATATGGATGGACAAATCCCACTCTTGATCCATGTGTTTCAACCAATACTTTCCGAACACTCAATGCCACCTTTATAGCCACCCTGTTACGGTGTGGTGTTTGATGACATCAAAGCATCCATCCGGTAAAGGTGATATGCATGATCTCATGGTCGAAGGAATTAGGTTACTATGTATCAGAAAGCATATAGCAATTGAACTATTGAAATGACTTGATCTTTATGCTACGCTTATCTATAGGAGTATGTCCACCATATCATTCTCCTAACGATATGATCTTGTTGTTAATAACATCTCAATGTTCATGATAGGGAAACCACAATCATCTATTAACCAACAAGCTAGTGAAGTATAGAGGCTATACTAGGGACTTAAATTTAAGTTTACAATTCACACAAGTATTAATGTTTCCTTGTTAATACTATTATAGCATGAATATAAACATTTATCATAAACACAAAGATATAATAATAACTATATTTATTATTGCCTCTAGGGCATATCTCCAACAGTCTCCCACTTGCACTAGAGTCAATAATCTAGTTTCAAACCTTTGTGTATTCAACACCTATGGCTTTCCGGTGTTGCATGTACACGATTGCTAGTGGTCAACTGATCTCCGGATCTGACACTTCCAGGTCCGTGTGTAATTGCATGTCTTTGCGTCTCTACGCATCACTCATTCTCTAATGAGATGGCTTTGTATAATTTGGTCTTTCGGTGTGACCTTTAGTTCTTTGGGGTTAAAACATGTTGATAATATTGTCGCACAATATATCTTCATAGTATTATCCCGCTGTGAACTACACCTAGTTTGATAACAAACTACTTGACACAAATGCCCTCTTTTGCTGCTATAATAGCAGTCATATACTTAGCCTTTTGTTGAAGTATCTGTCACAATGTCTTAACTTTGGAACTCATCCAAATCCATTATGGAACTCACTTTCCATTATATTGTGCCACCCTTAATTTAGATTGAGATAAACTTAATTTGTACTCTGTGACAAAACTAGTATCAATGTAGTACTTTTACAATGAACTAACCATCTATTTGTCACTTCTACAAATAATATACTCTTAGTTCTTCCAAAAGATCATAAGAATATCCTTACTATCGTCCAATGATCATCTTATGAATCATTCTGGTATATGCTCATAACTTTTAGAGCATAGGACATATCTGGATTTGTACATACCACAGTATGATTGATATAAACACTCTTTGTGATTTCATACATCAAGTATCAATCTATACTTGAATCTTTGTTTCACTTACCAAATGTCAATACACTTGAATATATCATCAACATTGAACTCTTTCAATCCTTTCTGTGCGACAAGAACCTTTTCTTGTAGTTTCTATATTGAACTCTTTCAATATCTCGTTTATGTACTTCTGGCACAACCATATTAGCATCTATTGATGCCAAATATTTGGGTTTTGCCTAAGTCTTTCATCAGGATGAAATTCTTAATATGTGTTAATAAAAGATACATCATTTCTAATCAACAATATGTCCTCCACATAATGTATTAGAAATATGTCTTTAGCGCTCCCACTTAATTTCTTGCAAATGCAAGCATCTTCATTGTCTCCGATGAAATTAAACTCTTTTAACAGTTTCATCATAGTGAAGATTCCAACTCCGCTATGCTTACTTCAACCATTGAAGTTTGCATATGCATTCAGCATCCTTTGAATTAACAAAACCCTTTGGACCATGTCATGCACACGTCCTAGGTAACAATTCTATTAGAAGAACTTGTTTTGTTTATTCAACTACCACATAACAAAATTATATGTAGTGGTTGCTATATTAATCCGTATAGACTAAATATCGCTATGAAAGATCAAATCTTGTCATAGTCAATCCTTGAACATTGTTGTGAACTCTCTCCCAACATGTCGACTATAGATGTGAAACATCCATGTCTATTTCTTTATAGATCCAAACACAACTGTAAGGTCTTACACCTTTCTCGAGGGTCCTTCAAGTTCAAAACTTGTTTTCTCGTGTATGGAATTATCACGGATTTTATGGCTTCAAGCCATTTGACGGAGTCAGGGCCCATCATCGCTTCTTTGCATGTAGTCCGTTCATTATTCTCAAATAATGAGTCAACCCTCAAATCTTAGTATTTGATTGTTTACTCGACCTACTTGTTTCAATAGAAACTTAGACCTCCGTGACCACAACCTTTGAGGCACGTGAGCCATGAGCATTATTGCTGCCTCCGGAACACTTTTCGGTGCTGCGCAACTCTGCACATATAGCTAAGGTTCTTTTAACCTTATCAAAGTTCTATTGTCCTCCCACTTTAACTTTTCACGAAAAATTCCTTCTCAAAGAAACTTGACGTTCTAAGCGACAAACACTTTTGTCTCCGGTGTTTGTGGAGGAATACTTAATATTTATACAAAGACAGGTTTATCCGACTTTGGTTGCACACATCTTTCTTATGCATAGCATACCAATGTTTTAAGAAAGGACTACTTGGGTTTTATCCCAAACCATAACTTTATATGGTGTCATTTCAGCGGATTATGATGGAGCTCTTTTTAGTGGAAAAGCGGTAGTCTCTAAAGCTTTTAATCTTTAAAATATAATGGCAGTTCTATATTTTACACCTTTGATCTTACCATGTCAAACAAGGTTTTAATTACATATCTCGAACGCTCCATACTCTTATGGTGTTTCGGGAAATGCAAATCCACGGAACGATTCCTTAAATCTTAGGTATTATGCTAAACTTGTAACTCAAATATCTTCCTTTATGATCTTATCATAAACTATTTATATTCTTGTTACAATGATTTTGCACTTCATCTTGAAATCTTTGAACTTTTCAAATATTTCATACTTCATCCTTATTAAGTAAATATTCATATATTCACTCAAATTTTCGGAGAAAGCATATGAAGTTGAAATCCATCGCTCTTGACTACACATAATGGAGTTCGTACAACAATATGCACAAGTTCCAATAAGCTAGTCTTTCGTTCCCTTTTGGCCTATGAACGAAGTTTTAATTATTCTCTAGGAAAGTTTCACAAGCATCATTTGATCAAAATCAAAAGACTCCAAAATTCCATCCACATGGAGTTTCTTCATGTTTTCTTTCCAATATAATTTAAACGGCGATGTCACTTCCTAAGTGATCTTTCAATCAATTTGTCTTTCGACATTTTTAGCACTTGTTTTATAGATGTGATTTCTCCAACGAGATTTGTGAATCATCCATATTTTATGGATTACGGCAATTATTTGAACAACCCTTTTGTTCTCATAATACCTGATAAAACAAATCTTGAAGGCAAGCTTTGATGTTTTAACGAGCAACACAATAACCCTTTATTTGTTCTCGATGAACATCATCACATATTCTTTTGCTAGTTACTTAGGCCATTGTAGTTCATGAATTGTGTTGTTTCGTATGACGATTCATACCAACAAATTCAGTATCAAATACTTAAGAACCACATTGTTTAATAAGCAAAGAATATAGCCATAACATGTATATCATCTATATACTTAAACTGAACAATTCTAGTCTTTTCTTTTCTGCCATATATTTATGTGATTCTCTTTCAGTATTTCCTTTTCTGTTTGAAAGAATCTATCAACATCGACAGTGGAGTCATACATATGACACATAGTCCAAAGCGTGTATAATTAAATACCAATGTCTTTGGACTTGCACTTTGAAGTAGATCACCATCATCAAATGTTTGGTGTGCTTTCAAATTCCTTTCTTTAGTAATCTCTTGGTGTAGTAAACACTTTACCTACATCAAATATTCACCTTCATCATGGAATCGTCCATGACCAAGCTACTTTTAGCTTATAACGGTGAATCGCGAGTATAATGTTGCTCTCCAAAACCTTTTGGAAGATTAGGACAACTAGTGTCTCCAACCTTTTGCAAATTTTCATCAAATATGAGAACATGACTTTTGCCATATTATACTCTATCATGTTGTAACCAAAACTTTGTTTCAGATATCACAATATCTTCCACATATCATGGTTTCTGAAACAACTCTTTCAGATCCTAGATAACCTTGATATTAAGACAATCCTTTGAATATCAAGAATCATGGAGACAAACATGATACTTTATATACTAACACTTGGAATTGTTACTCTTGATTTAATACCAATTATTAAACTTCATGGAGTAACCGGAACTTACTGAAAGTTTGCAATAGGACTTTTAAACTTTAGATTAACACTTCAAAACAATACGATACCAGTTCGTAAAGTAACTAACCAGAATTCTATAGTTCTATCATCTCAATTATAACTAAGCGCAAGGTGGTAAACGGATGCCAATGACTACAACAACTATGCAAATTCACTTTGATTTAGTTTATGATAAATTGAGTTCTAATTAATAATTAAATTAATCTAGGTGAACTCCCACTCAAAACAACATCCCTCACATTGTTTTAGTGATCACACGAACCAAATCCACCACATCAAAACCGATCATCACGAGAGTTGATATGGCTTCAATGGCGAACAATCAACATGTTCATCATATCTACTATATGACTCATGCTCTACCTTTCGGTAATCCGTGTTCCTGAGGCCATGTCTGTACATGCTAGGCTCGTCAAGATCAAACCTTAGCTACCGCATAAGCAAATCTGGCTTGCTTACGTTGTATTCACCCGCGGAATCAAAGACACCCGATCATCACGTGGTGCTTCGAAGCAGCAAGCTTTGGCAACGGTGCATACTAAGGGTGAACACTTTAGAACTTGAAATTGTGTGCTTGAGGGATCATCTTATAATGCTACCGTCGTCTACTAAGCAATACAAGATGCATAAAGGATTAACATCACATGCAATTCATAATATGTGATATGATATGGCCTTTCTTCTTTGTGCTTCCGATCTCCATCTTCAAGCACGAACATGATCTCCATCATCACCAGCATTGCATCAAGGTCAATGACGCTTCACCATGGTTGTCGTCCACCGGCTTCAACTATTACAACTATTTTGAATAGACACGCAGGTCTTAACAGAAATTAAAGACAACCATATGGCTCCTGCCGGTTGCCAACTTACAATAAGGAACATTGCATACATCAAATATAATCACAATCATGGCCATATCACATCACTGCACACCCCTGCAAAACAAAGTTAGACGCTTCTACTTTCTTTGCATATTTTACGTGGTTTGGGGCTTTCCATAAGTGTCGTTCTAACCTACGAACAAGAACCACAACATTGATACTAGCATTGTTGATTACCCGTTGTAAATTGGATCTTTACTATGCTAGGAGAAACAGGCACCCGCAAAGCCACTTATGCAATACGAGTTGCATGTCAAGCGTGGAGCAAGTCTCATGAACGATGTCATGTAAGGTTAGCCCGGGCCGCTTCATCCCAACATACCGCAAGATGCAAAGTACACAAAAAGCAATCTACAATAAAAGCATCAACGCCCACAATGACCATTGTGTTCTACTCGTGCAACAGATCTACATATAGACACGGCTCTGATACCACTGTAGGGGTTCGTAGCATGGAAAACAAAAATTTTCTATCGCATACAAACAAACAAGCCAAGATCTATCTACTAGATTGCAGCAACGAGTCGATGGAATAACTCACCCTCGAAGATTCCAAAGCGGTTAACGAGAGCAGATTCTCGTGGGTGATGTAGTCGTACTCTTTCCGATCTCAAGATCGCGTAGACGATCCTTCCAGCGCCGTGTTCCCGCAGCGCTCCCGCAGTCGGTCACACGTTCGGTACTCGACGAAGACCTTCCTCTCCCTTGTTCCAGCAGGCAGCGGAGGTTGTAGCACTCTCCTCGCGATTCCGGCAGCACAACGGCGTGGTACCGGAAGTAGAGGGGAGATCTCGCAGGGCTTCGCCTTAAGCCGGTGCGAGTATGGTGGAGCTTATGAGAGAGGCTATTAGTGGTCTAGTAATTAGACACACCAATTAGAAGGCTCTAAACCAATTAGAAGGCTCTAAACCGCTGGCTAAAGCAATTAGAAGCTCTAAACCAAAACGGCTCTAAACCGGAGATTAGAGGTGGAAACTTGTGTGTGCTAGGAGGGAGCCCTGCCCCTCCTTATATAGGTGGGAGGGCTGGCCGGCCAAGGGGAGGAGAGTCCCTCCCCAAGTCGGCTTGGTGGGGCGCCGGCCAAGGGAGGAACCCTCCTCCAATTCGGCCTCCACCAATCCTCCTCTCTTCCCACTTCCCAAAATTGCCGTTTGACTTTCAAACTAGCCGTTTGACTTTTCAATTTAGGATTTAAATAAATCCTTTATTTTGGACAGCGAAGACACCTAGTACATGATGCAATCATTCCAACTTACAATGACACATTCATGTACCCTTCCCCCCTCCGGAGTGCCGGACATTCCGGGACCTTCTAGAATGTTCCCGATGAAAACACCGGAACCATTCCCCAACTCCGAAACGGGACTTTCCTTATATGAATCTTATTCTCCGGACCATTCCGGATCACCTCGTGATATCCCGGATCCCATCCGAGACTCCGAACAACATTCGGTCTCTTTCTCATAATACCATAACTACTCAAAACAACGTCGAATCCTTAAGTGTGTCTCCCTACGGTTCGTGAATTATGCGGACATGATCGAGACACTTCTCCGAACAATAACCAATAGAGGAATCGGAAATTCATATGGCTCCCACATATTTCTACGATTACTTTGCGATCGAATGAACCACTTACATACGATACCAATTTCCCTTTGTCTCACGATATGTTACTTATCCGAGGTTATGATCGTCGGTATCTCTGCATACCTAGTTCAACCTCGTTACTGATAAGCACTCTTTTCTCGTTCCCGTGATATGTGATCCCTTGTGACCCAGTCACATGCTTGCAAGCTAATTGGATGACATTTCACCGAGAGGGCCCAGAGAATATCTATCCGTCATATGGATGGACAAATCCCACTCTTGATCCATGTGTTTCAACCAATACTTTCCGAACACTCAATGCCACCTTTATAGCCACCCTGTTACGGTGTGGTGTTTGATGACATCAAAGCATCCATCCGGTAAAGGTGATATGCATGATCTCATGGTCGAAGGAATTAGGTTACTATGTATCAGAAAGCATATAGCAATTGAACTATTGAAATGACTTGATCTTTATGCTACGCTTATCTATAGGAGTATGTCCACCATATCATTCTCCTAACGATATGATCTTGTTGTTAATAACATCTCAATGTTCATGATAGGGAAACCACAATCATCTATTAACCAACAAGCTAGTGAAGTATAGAGGCTATACTAGGGACTTCAATTTAAGTTTACAATTCACACAAGTATTAATGTTTCCTTGTTAATACTATTATAGCATGAATATAAACATTTATCATAAACACAAAGATATAATAATAACTATATTTATTATTGCCTCTAGGGCATATCTCCAACATTTACTTGGTGGTACATGTTGTAGCACCCTGGTAAATCCGCTACTAGAAAATCGCAGTTATTTTTATTATGTGCATCATCTTGTCATCAACATGCATCTAATTGACTAAAACTATTTTGCTAAAAGACCTACTTCGTTTTCCATAGTAATATCCTCCCCTCTTAGTTCAAACCAAAACCGTCGGTCCAGTCGGATCTTTTATTTGTCTAAAACTATTTACAAAAGTTTATTTTAAAACAAAAGAAATAACAAAACTATTTTTTTGGGAGGCAGCCCAGCCGGCCGGCCCAACTAGACAGACAACCTACTACCCTATATATAAAACCCTAACCCTAAATTCCTAGAAACCCTAGCCTAACCAGATCCTACCCCATCCCTCTACCCCGCCGCCGCCACCCATCGCAACACACGCATCTGTCATGCCCGCACGCACGCTCCCTTCCTAGCCCGGTCAAAGCCCGATCCCACCCACGACCCCGCCATCCCTCTCTCCTAACCCCGCTTGGCCCCACCTCACAGTCGGCCCACCCCCGCTGTGCTTCCCCGCAACCTCGCTTCCTCTCGCGATGCGTTCCCCTCGCCTGCAACCCCCCCCCCCCCCGCCGCCAGTCTCTCTCTCTCGCCCTGGCCTGCAGCGCCCGGGCTCCCTCGCCTTGCGTGCTTGCCCCCGACCTCCTCCTATCTGCTCTCCTGAGCCGCGCGCGTCCACGAGCAGTCCCGCGCCTACAACTGCCTCCTCCGCCGTGCTCTGCGCAACCCCCTAACCTCCACCGGCCATGCCCCTCGTCGCCCGTGCTCCGCCGCCAGGGGCCGACCCCAAGAAGAGCGCAGGTCCACCTTGTCCTGCCTACCCGCCTCGGTTCCTATGCCGCCTCTTCTCCTCCCGTCTGCGCCGACGCCTCGAGGCCACCCTCTGCCGCTGTGGTCGCACCCGCCTCGCCCGAGCAAGCCGGCCGCAACAGCAACCCACCTCTCCTCCCTGCAACCCTCTACCTTGGGCCCCGCCTTCCTCGGAATCCCACCTCATCCGCCCTTGTTGCGACCTCCGGTGCCCGCGGCCTCTAGCTCGACCTCGACCCCGCGACAAGCACCTCCGCGCCACAGGCTTGTCCCTTCTCGAGTACTAGCTGTTTCTATTTGAGGTGTTATTGCGAGGATGTGGTGATGTGTTTATTGATGAAGTTTGGATGGCCATGTGCGTGTGAAGCTACTGCATGTATGCGTTGAAAAGAACAACATCTGATAATTTGGAGAGGGAGTAGTGTCGATACGGTGAGGATTTACATAATGCATGTACCATGACCGTGTTGGTGCGGTGGCCACTAAGGTTCACCCGAAGACTGTTCCAGCGCCAAGATCCTCTGGAGCCCTCTAGCACCCGAAAATCCAGATCTCCAAGTACGTCGACATAGAAAACCCCAAGATCTCCTTCATGGAAATCGAAGCCCGACCCCGGAGATCCGAAGTCTGAACCCCGGAACCGACTTTGTGTTCTTCTTCACGGACACCAAGGCCTGTTCCCGGAGGCGAAGATCGATCCCCACCGACCCCGTCGAACCCCAAGATCGCCGAGTTCCCTATGTATGACCCTTTCCTCGAGACCCTATTTTTATAAATGACATATACTTGTTGCACATTAAATCGTTCATACTTGCATATTGTGATTTTTGGGGGCCTTATGCCGATTCATCTAAATTAAATATGGAGGCCATATGAGGGCAAATCTAGTCTTATATTGGCCCCATTTAAATTTGTGTAGCGAACTGATGTTATTGCTTTGCCTTGTTAAGACAACATTTAAATTGCGGGGTAGCTTAAACTACATGAACCATCTAATAAATTATCGGGACCCCGGTTCCGCTTAATATTGCCTAATTGCATCGCATCCTTGCCATGTCATACATCATACATGCACCATGCTCGATCTTTTGCCGTAGTATTAAATGGTGCATCCGAGGTTTTCTTCTAGTGCTTTGCTTCTTCACGGATTAGGCCATTGAGTTGATGCGAGTGACGCCCGTTCTTCGGATGAATCTTCGACAATGTTTTCCAGGCGAGCATTCTCCCCCTTTCTACCTATCTTAATTTTATAATCTTTATTTCCTCTTGTTGATCTATTGCTATCTGTGATGCGATGCTCTAGTTTTCGTACCCGTGATATCCCTTGCAGCCATTCAATTGCCTTGGACACATCCTATTACCTGTTGTTTGGTAGATAGTCAGCCCTGCGAGTCGTAGTTGCTTGTGCAGGTGTTGCGTCGCGCCGTTGATGTTTCACAGTTGTTGGAGTAATGCCTTATGTTTAATGTTGGAGATGATTATAACTTTGATTACCGTTTAATAACTAAAATTGAAGTAAGTAAATAATGTAGAGGCACAAGTGAGCAATAGATGTCATTTGGTTTTTAACCGTCCACTTGTGTCCCGTAGGACCCCGAGTACTTGATACCTGTTCTTTGAATATTCGCACTATCCGCATGTGGGACCATGAATCCCCCTAGCCAGAGCTTGAGTCATATTTATTTCTTGGGGCCACAAAGTAGTTTGGGGCTTTATTACTATCCTGTACTTATGCCATGCTTTACTGCTTATTTACGATTGCGCGTGGAGCGCCTGTACTGTTTAGGAACAAATGTGGAATGTTTTCGCGGTATCGACAAGCCCAGTCACACTTTCGGGTTCCCAGTCGTTTACAACCATTGGCACAAACCTCTGGGTCCGTCTCGGAGCCGGCCAACTTCGTCGCGGGTAGCTTGGTGGGGTGGCCCCCTAAAATTTATAAGAATCTTGCAATTGCTCTGTCGTGATGCCTCGTTGGGTTTTTATTGGTTTTTCTCGAGGTTGATCGTGCGTGTGTTGCTATTTGTGCCTAGGGGTGGAATCGAGCCGAGCCGGCTCGCGGCTCGGCTTGGCTAGGCTCGGTAAACTCGAGCCAAGCCCAAGCTCAGCTTGGTGCCGAAAATGTGCTGAAAAGAGGGCTCGCGGCTCGCTCGGTCAGGCTCGCGGCTCGCTCGAGCGGCTCGTCGAGCCGAAAAACTAAATGAGCTCATACCAGTTCCCTGCCCCCACGAGCCCGACCCACCCCACCCACCCTGTGAGGCGTGACCCGTCCCGTGCGTGCAGCCCCGACCCCGCTCTCGAGCCTGCCCTGCCCGACGCCCCGACCCTGCTCGCCCCCATCTCGCGCCGCCAGCGAGTCCCACCGCGCGCCGCCCGTCGCCAGCCACCGCCGACATACCATGCCCCAGGTGCTCCACTCCCTTGCCCCTACCCCTCCTGAGCACGTTCCCCTCCCCTTCCCTTGGTCTCGCGCGGCGTGGAGAAGATCTAGGGGCGAAGCTAGGGTTAGCGCCTAGTGGTGCCGGCGGCCCTCTGCCCTCTGCCCGCCGGCCGTCGGCCCTCCCCCCTCCGCCTGTCCGCCTAGCCACACGCCCACACCGGCAGCAGTGCTTCGTCCACAGCAAGTGAGCATATTCCCTACCCCTACGATCTGTAATTTCTCGTTAGGCCTATTCCTAGTTTCCTACAATGTTTTAATTTGGGCTGTTTTAATTTCTAGTACTAATGCTTCTGTAATGATGTCCTACAATGTTTTGAAGTTCATTAGTTAAATGAAATTTGGTGTCATGCTTATTATGCACTGATAGCAACTATTTTGGGTGTCATGCTTCATTAGTTAAATAATTTGGGTGGCATCTAGTAATTATTTCCTGTCATGTTGTTGCTGTAGAAACAAGATGCAACCAGGAAGAGAGAGTGCTGCATCACAGGCACGTCTAGGCCAGGGAAAGAGGCGTGCATACAACAAAGCCATGCAATCCAAGACAGCTACTCTACTCGGCATCGCTGCAACTAAACCAGGATCTTCGCAACCGACAACAACGACATCATCGCAGCCGGCAACAGCAGCTTGTCCACCACAACCGGTAGTTATTGATGTTTCATGTGTCTTGAATTCTTGGTGTTTCATGTTTGTGATACTAGTAAATGTCTCATGTGTGCAGGTGCAGCCTCAAACAATTGAGTCCGATGAGGAGGAAAATTCTTTTGATAAGAACGATGACATGTCTGAAGATGATGTATTTGTTGATGGTCATATTGACATATCTGATGATGGGGATTCTGTGGATAATGATGGTGGGAATTCTCAGAGAGGGAAGAAGCGACACAAGGGAATGAAGGTTGGTCCGAAGGTTATTGTTCAACCAAGTGGCAAGTCTAAGTCAAAGGTATGGGACCACTTCGATAAGGTTCCTCAGCCATCCAAAGAGGATCCAAGTGTCGAGGTGCTTATGGCACAATGCAAGTATTGCACAAAGTATTTCTCCTACAGCAAGGAGATTGGAGGAGCCACTTCACATTTGTTGCGGCACTACAGCAAAGTATGTCCCGCTTACAAGATTGCAATGGCAAAGGTGGCTACTCAAACCCTTCTCAACTTTCAGCCATCTAATGCAAATGATACCGGTATTCCTGTGTTGCAACCTTCTAGGCAGTATAGTCAAGAGGAAGCTAAAAAGTTAATTGCTAAGATGCTGATTTGTCATGATTATCCATTTAAGATGGTAGAGCACACATGGTTCAACATAGTCATGAAATATTTAAATCCACAGTATGAGTTTATTGGTAAAAAACCATTAGAAAGGAATGCTTAAAGGTGTTTGAATCTGAGAGAGATAGCCTTATGAAGGTTCTCAAAGGTGTGGATAACATAGCTTTAACTACTGATTTGTGGACATCCAACCAAACACTTTCCTATATGTGTTTAGTTGCACACTTCATCGATAAGGATTGGAACATGCAATGTCGTGTGCTGAATTTCGTGGAGTTGGACCCTCCACATAGTGGAAATGTGATTTCCCAAGCTGTGTTTGAGTGTGTGGCTGCATGGAAGATAGAAGGTAAAATCATCTCGGTCACTCTAGATAATGCAACCAACAATGATGTAGCAATCCGCAATTTGAAGGCTATGTTTGCTGCTAGAAGCTCCTATTGTTTTGTTCCAAAATATTTCCATGTTCGTTGTTGTGCTCATATTATTAATTTGGTGGTGACCGATGGGACTGCAACCATTACCCCTTTGACAAACAATGTGAGGGAATCTGTCAAGTACATCAAGAAGTCGGTATCGCGATTGCACAAGTTTGTAGAAATTTGTCGGTCTCTTGCAATCACAGTAGGTGAGGGGCTGAAACTTGATGTGACCACTAGATGGAATTCAACCTACCACATGTTAAGAACAGCCATTGCCTATAGAGATGCCTTAGATTCTTATTCGGACAGCGATGCAAACTATAAATGGAAGCCCTCAAATGATGAATGGGCATTATTCAATACCGTTACACCAATACTTGCTTCTTTGGCTGAGGTTTCTACTGCATTTTCTGGCTCTACATATCCTACTTCCAACATATTTTATCCTCACATTGTCAATGTCAAGATTGCACTTAAATAGGCATGTGACTCAAAGAATCCACCTTTGAAAGTTATGGGAGAGGCAATGATGGACAAATTCAACAAGTATTGGGAAGAGCCCAATAATGTCATGGTAATTTCTACCATTCTTGACCCAAGGTACAAACAGAAGTACATTAAGTGGGGGTTTAGAATGATCTATGAACAAGGCAAAGCCCTCGCTGAATATAATCTGATTGACATCGAGTTGACAAAGTTGTATGAAACTTATGATATGCATCACCGTCATGAGAAAGATGATTCTTATAGATCAGGTGCATCATCATCTTCAACTGTGGATATAAGTTCCTCTCTACCCTCAAGTGCTAGCCAGTTTACCTCGTACTTAAATGAAACTTCTTTGGAGACATCAAAGAATGAGCTTCTCAAGTATCTTGATGAGGAGAATGAGAGCTTGCTGAACAAAAAATTTGATGTGCTGTTGTGGTGGAGGCTGAATGCACATAGATACCCTGTTATAGCAAAGATGGCAAAGAATTTCTTGTCCATACCAGCCACGTCCGTGTCTTCAGAGTCAACTTTCAGCACCGGGGGTCGAGTTCTAGATGACTACAGGAGTTCTCTAAAGCCAGCGATGGTGGAGGCGTTGGTGTGTGCTTCTAGCTGGATTAAGGGTGCCCACAATGACAACAAAGTTTCGTTGGGACCGGTATGTGTGTTATTGTTAATGATTTAATTCTCTATCATATTTCTTATGCATATCTAACATTACCATTTCAATCTTTTAGGAACCAGATGATGCGGATGATGTCGAGTTCATTCCATTTCCAAAAAGCATGGTGGGGAGCAACTAGTAAGTACTAATAAGCAAAACTTAGAGTGCATGTTGGTCTTTTTAGTTGCTGTAATTTTTTGTAGAGCAAGAAAATTGATGCAAAACATACAATTTTTAGTGCCTTCTAGTCTTTACTTGCTGGACTCTTTTGTACATCAGCATAGTTCAATGGAAGTGGAGTAATTAGTGCCACTTTAGTCTCTTTAAGTTGCTGGAACTTATTTGGCAACACTAAAACTGAAGCAAAAATGTGTATATAGTGATTTTTTTTGTATCTTTAGTTGCTGGACCTTTTTGTACATATCAAGTTAACTAAAAAAACTGAATAGTTTGTCTTCATTTCGTGTGTTTCCTCCTAAAACTTTTTATATAGCAGCCAACTACTCTTAAAATAGAGTGAATGTGATTTTTTTTTGTTTGTGTACTGCAGAATCAACATGCAACAAGGATAGAGGAAGATGAAATGATCGAGATGATGGTTCTTTTGGGCTCAGATGTTCTACTTGTCGAACTAAGTGCATGTGTTTGTGTTTGTGATTGTGATGTATGCCACTATCATTATATGTTTGTGTTCGTTATGTATGACAATATCTATGTACCGGAATGGACGTTTATGTTGTGAACTTGTGACATATGCACTTGTTATCACCATTCATACTTTCTGAATCTTGGTATACTATGTTATGCATGTATTCATGATGAATTGTTGATCATAATTGTGAATTGTTACCATTTTAGCAAAGGTCATGGCGAATTTTTTAATTACATCGAGCCTTCGAGCCGGCTTGCGAGCTTGATCGAGCGGGCTTGTCGAGCCTCGAGCCTAAGTTTCAGGTTTTAGGCTTGGCTTGTTCAACCTCCGAGCCGAGTCAAGCCCGAGCCGAGCCTTGACGAGCCTAAACCGAGCCTCGAGCCTCGAGCTATATGTCCACCCCTATTTGTGCCCCCTGCAGGGTAAAACTTTCTGAAAGCCGTGTCCGCGGTTATGGAGCACAGTATCTCGATCATAGTCAACTATAACTAAAGTAGTGCTATAAATTTGACTTTATAATGACTAGTAATTAGCTTCACTATAATGGAATGGCTAAATAAAAGTGCCAACAATTGCTGGTTTGGGTTGTCGCCTGTTACCATTGTATCTGATTGCAACTATAACAAAATGGCTAATAAAAGTACCAACAACTGCTGGGTTTGGGATGCCTCACGCTATATGTATCTGACTAGTAAGTACCACAACTACAACGGAATGGTTAACTAAAACTGCCCACTGCTTATTATATCAGGATGACTCATGCTATCTATATCTGACTAGTAATTGCCGTAACTATAACGGAATAAATAAAACTGCCAACTGTGTGAGTTTCTCGGTTGACTTCCTCGATTGGTTTTGAGGGGGAGACACCAGGATGGGTATGTTTGGTGTTAGCATCAGGTTGGATCCGAATAGGTCTTTCTTATCCCTCTCTGATAGCCGATAGTTGTATTGAGTTTCTATAGGTTGTTTAGTGCATGCTGCGCTGCCGCTTTAGTCCACCATACCTATGTAGGCGAGGACCGCCGAATTCTAGTCTCGCCGTGTACTGGCCTCAGTACTGACCGCTCTCTTTTTCCTTTGCCCTTTGTTGGCACCTCTTTTGTTTAAGCAGGTTTTGAGATCGACGCCGTTAGCAGGGTTACCCTTCCGGCTTGGCCTGGGCAGGGTTATGGACGCCATTGGTTATTCTTCAGGGCTCTTAGCTCAATTTGCATCTTGTCCGTACTCGGACGCTGTATCGTTTTCAAAGTGTTTTGGATCTTTGTATTGTATATCTGTATTCTTGACTCTTTGAGTCGCTGTTGTATATATCCGTTCTGTGGGTTCCATCGAGGACTATTGTGTAATGAGGACTATTGTGTAATGATATTACTTCGTTTTCCACCCGCACGAAAGTGCCTGGTGGGCACCTTTGAATCGTTTCTATGCGGGTTTGGCGGGGATCGCTGAAACTTGCATAAGGCCGATTTTGAGGGTGTTACACATGTAATAGAAAATTAAAATTGCAAATATTATATGAGCTTCTTATTGTATTATTCATTTTTGTTTGAGAATTAGCAACAAAAATATTTTTGAACCTGAGTTCCTATGATATCATCAGAGAAATTTGCCGAATCTGCAAAGAAAAGAACATCTGTTAATGCAAGATTTTTTGTATGATGCAGGTTTTACATGAGTTTTTCAATGTTTCTTTTTGAATCAGAAGAAAGTGCACACAGATAAGAGAGCAAGAGAGAAGAGAGGAATCATCAATAATTTTTTCAACTAGATTTTGGGATTTTTTACCGTGGTAAGTGTACTGCCCTGAATCCATTAACAGCTTCTTTGCTGAATCTAGCCTATGCATCTAGGGATCCATTGGTTTTCCTCTTCAGATCTGCTTGTACATGCTGCTTCTATTTTGTGTTATTGTCGATGGGGAATAGGGGAGGAAGAGGGGAAAGAGAAAGAGAGATGTTTCCAGATCGAGATCGATCTGGTTGTTGTTAGGAGCTAGGTTTTTACTTTGCTTTTTTGTCCTGTCTAGATCATAAAGTGGTTTTTATACTGTCTAAGATCAATAAAGTGGTTTTTATCTTTTTCATAGCTGGACCAGCCCAGACAGTCTAAGATCAGTAAAGTGGTTTTTGTCTTTTTCATAGCTGGACCAGCCCAGACAAACAAACAACGACCAAAAGAAAAAGCCCACCAAAAAGACAAACAAATCTAGTCCTATAATAAGCCCAACAAACAACTGATGTAACAACGACAAAAAAATGGGGGTCGGGAGGATACGTTTGTTCGTGCGATGTGCTCCTGTTGATTTGCGCTGACGTCACCTGACTGTGACATAAGTTATGTCACAGTCGGCTGTGACTTAGAGACACCCTAAGAACAATCAGTATCGAGTTTTTATTTGTCAAAGTTTAAAAGGAGGGACCGAAGCAAAAATGATGAACAATTTCGTAGACAGGTGCCTTGAAATAGATGAATTGTTTAAGAAGGAATCTTGATTGAATTCCACGATGTTGGCAGACAATGATGTGCTTCCAAAATAGCTCTTATTTTTTCTTGGTTTTTTGTTGGTAGATTGATTTGTTTTTAACTGGTTACCCATCTTTATGTAGAAAAGATCTCTAACTAGAGATGTTTCAGTCTTGTAGTTCTCAAAATTGAGTTTATTTTCAAACTCGTTTTGCTAACTTTTAGTTTCCTACAATATTTAGAAATCACAATGAGTTAAACTTACAAACAACTAGGCCTTAAAACATTGTCATTGTTCTGTTCAAAGGCGACGGTTCTTTGAGGTGTTGTTTTGGTGATTTGATCTCGAATATCCAGCTCTGGATGACATTGAATTATCCACTAGTTGTCCTGGTTTTTTATTGGTAGATTTGATTTGTTGTTAACCGGTTACCCATCTTTTTATATCTCTAACTAGCAATGTTTCAATCTTGCAATTCTCAAAATTGAGATTATTTTGGAACTCGTTTTGCTATTTTTTTAGTTTCCCGAAATACTATTTAGGAATCATAATGAGCTAAAATTTCAAACAACTATGTCTAACAATATTCAATTCAATTCTTTATGTAGGTTACCTAGGCTATGTTTTTTAAATAATACATTTTTAATCAATTTCATGAATAATATACAAAATTAGAAAATTCGAAATCTAGCGCTACTTCGGATGCCCGCGCTTCGGGCCAGCCGCAGCAGGCTTGCAGTCGGAGGCCGTATACCGACAAGAATAGGCAGAATGGACGAAAATAACCCATAAAATAACAATTTCACGGAATGAACTCTGGCCAAAAGAATTTCACTGCACTAACCCTTTTTGCAACGCCATAGGAGCTGGCGCCGCACCCCGAAGAGCGGCGCCGTTACGCCTGGTGCCGCGCACCTGCCAGCGTGGCTCCCCCGTGTTCTCATGGGCCCCGGTACAGCTAGTGCGGCGCCTTACAGTGTGGCGCCGCATTGTGTAGTGCAGCGCCATCGCGCCTGGCGCCGCACTTTAGGTCTAGTACCAGCGCGGCGCCAGCCTTCCCCAGACCCAACCTCATTCCTCTCGCACACAGAAGCGCATGGCGGCTAGGGTTCGTCACCGCTGGTGATTCTCCTCTCAAGAAATCGACAGATCTGAGCATTTTGGCCAAGGATCTTCCTCCTAATCCCTCCCCCAGGTATCTCCTCTCAATCCCATCCGAAATCCCTTGCTATTTGTCCCCTTTTAGTCAAATTTCGGTGGAACACTAGTTTCAATTGGATTTGGAGGTTGATTTGAAGCATGTTACCAATTGTATGGTTAGTGGTCTCCTAGGTTGCAATTGAATGGTTAGTGGTTAGTCAAATCCGAACACTAGTCTCTTTTTAGTCAAATCCCTTGCGACATGTTACCAATTGTATGGTTAGTGGTCTCCTAGGTTCCAATTGGATAGTGGTCTCCTAGGTTGCAATTTCTCTTTATATTATGAAGCATTGCCAATATATATTACCAATTGTTGGAATAAGATGGACGTTTTATTTATATGCTAGAGTAAGTAGAACTATATGTAACAACTATAGTTGGAATAAGATGGACATTTTGTAATTGTTCTTATTCTCTCTATTGTTTTGAATATGTAGGATGTCTCTAAAACCCCTTCTAAACAATGCTCATTATGATGTTCAATACCGTGCCTACAAGATGTCGGAGAAGAGACAGGTACTAAAAACTTCCATGCAAGTCGAACAAAATGCCATGTTTGTTTAGATGGAAATCTAACATTTGCCATTGTATGTTTGCAGGAGCTTCAACCCCTTCGACTTAGGTACCACGAGGTCTCGTCCGGCAAGATGCCTTATGATGTGCGGTACACTCCGTATATCCAGCAGCTAGGATTCCTCCCCTTTATCCACATGGTCACTCGGTCCACACCGGCCTTCAACCCTACTTCTATCACCGCGCTTGTGGACCGGTGGAGGCCGGAGATGCACACCTTTCACCTTAGGACCGGTGAGACTATAGTCACTTTGCAGGACATGAGCATGATCCTGGCACTCCCAATCGAGGGAAAACCTGTGTGCATAAGCTCAGATTCAGACGGGTGGCGTGAGCAGATGATCCGCCTTATAGGGAAGGATCCACCCGAGGCTATAAACTCGAAGGGGGAAAGACCGAGGTTCGCTGCCGGGGCTACTTTTACTTGGATCATCCAGAATTTCAAGATTTTCCCCGAGGATGTCGATAAGGAGACGATCAAGACATACACTCGTGTGTATGTGTGGTAAATTATCACGAGGACTCTGTTTCCTAATAGCAGTGGGGATCGTGCTCAGTGGCATTGGCTCAAGTTGCTCGTTTTTTTTGACTCTACCTTCATTTGGGGTTCTGCGGCGTTGGCCTGGTTGTACCGTCAGGTAATGAGTTATTTACAAATGTTGTTGTATATTTCTGCATTACCTCAAAAAAAATTGTTCTTACCAAATGGTTGTTCACTTCATCTGCAGCTGGATGATGCTTGCCTTAGGAGCGTCGCCGATCACGAAACAAAGGCACCCGATGGTCCCGGCCCAATAAGGTATCATGGATTTCGGCCTCTCTAGCCGTGAACCCCTCCTCGTCAACTTCTTCTTCCGGACCATCATCATCCGAGTCTGATGCATAGCCTCGAGAATACGGGAGGTCATGGTCCATGTCATCTTGTGTGATATATTTGTCCAAATCTCCAACATTGTTGTCGTGGAGTTCAACATCATCATTGTCATCTTCATCTTCACCCCCACAATCATCATTGTTCTCTTCCATAACTTCATCTTGGTGTCTTGAAATCGGGCTCAATGTTTGGGTCAAGGGAGGTTCACGGCTTAGCTCTTGGTCTATGGGTGGAGAACTCATAGTACGCAATGGGGATGCCATACGGTTCAAGTCTAAAGACAATGAACTACCAACTTCCTTGGTGGCAAATAGCTCAAGAGCCTTGTCTAGTGATTCGGCCACCACCTCCTTGTATGCAAGCCAACGGGCCTCGGAGAAGATATGCATGGTCTTCCAACGAACATGCATTCCTAAGCCAACATTATGTCTTCCCTCCAACTCAACATCATCCTTTGGGTCCATCCATTTCAATTCAATCCTCAATTGCTCCAAGACCTCGGCATAGGTTGGAGTACACTCAAACACCACTTGCACGGAATCATAGGCAAAAAACATTGCTAGACCAATCACATGCATGCACAAATCATTAAATGTAGAGACTCCACATACTCCCTTCTTCACGGTTTGCAGGGCGTCTAATCAAATTTGGGTTTTTCTAAAACTGCAACGTTCCTAGTCACATAAGAATTAATTGTTGATTAATATGACAGCTTTTCTCCCAACTTTCTATGCATACAAGAGTCTCTCAACACTGCATGCGCCGTAACAGTGATGGGTTTCGCGGCATAGTAAATCAAAATTTTCTACGGATGCGAACAGAGGGAAAGCCAAGATCTAATCTAGGAGATGCAAACAACGAGAGAGATTGGATTAGATCTTCATACCCTTGAAGATTCGCACAGCGGAACGTTCGTCGGAACGTGGGTGATGTAGTCGTACTCGCTTCTCCTCCTCGCGATCCGATCCGATCTAGCACCACAAGTGGCGATGCCTCCGTGAGATGCACACGTGCGGCACCTCGACGTCTCCTCCTTCCTCGGACCAGCAAGTATGGTGGAGAGATGGATTGGATCTACAATACGACGGCGTGGTGTATATGGTGGAGAATTTCTGCAGCAGGGCTTCGCCTACAAACAGTCGGGAGGGAGAGAGGAGGGCAGCAGGGCAGCTAGGGTTGGAGGGGAAGGTGTGGGGGGTTGGTGCGCCCCCACCCCTCTTTATATAGAGGGGGCGCAGCCCTAGCCCCTCCCCCAAGCCCAAACCGGCGGCCCCAAAGGATAAGGAGTGGGGGGCAAGGAAACCCCCCGTTCTAGAAGCTCTATCTCGAGTTTAAAACCCTCTTGGCCGGCTGGGCCCTATGGGGCCTTGTTTCCCTGGCCCAATGCGGCCAGGGCACTCCCTCATAGGCCCATGCCCCCTCCCGGAAGGTGTGGCCACGTTGGTCCCCTTCCGAAAGGTTCTAGAAGCTTCCGGTACAATACCGATTAACCCGGAACAATTCTGAACTCCAAAAACTGCACTGCCTTATATGAATCTTATTCTCCGGACCACTCCGGAACCTCTCGTGATGTCCCGGATCCCATCCGAGACTCCGAACAAAAACTCATAAACCAATTATCCAATCTATCCTAGCGTCGAGACACGTTAAGTGTGTGACCCTGCGGGTTCGAGAATATGCAGACATGATCTTCTATCAATAATCAACAGCAGGGTCTGGAAACCCATATTGACTCCCACACATTCATCGATGATCATATCGGATGAACCACGATGCCAGGATTCAATCAATCCCATATATATATTCCCTTCGTCTCGCGATATTTTACTTGCCCGAGATTCGATCGTCGGTACCGTCATACCTAGTTCAATCTCGTTCACAATAAGTACTTTACTCGTTCCGTAATCCGATATCACTTTGTGATTAACTCCTTAACCACATGCTTGCAAGCGGTGTTGATATCGATTACCGAGTGGGCCCGAAGTATATCTCTCCGACTTGGGAGGGACAAATCCCATCTCGATGCATACAACCCAACAGGTACTTTCCGATCACCTGAGAGACACCTTTATGATCACCCTCTCATAGGATGACGTTTGATGACCTCAAAGCTTTCTTCCGATACCAGGGAGTTGTATTATCTCATGGTCTAAGGAATACAATATTTGACATAAGAAAAGCTTCGCAAAGATGAACACGATGACACGATCTAATTGCTTCGCTTAGTTTGGGTCTGTCCATCACATCATTCTCCCAATGATATGATCTCATTATTAATCGACAACTCATGTCCATGGTTAGGAAACCTTAACCATCATTAATCAATGAGCTAGTCCATAGAGGCGTACTAGGGACACAGTGTTGTTTACAAACCACACAAGTATTAATGTTTCCGCTTAATACAATTCTAGCATGGAATATAAACTTTATCATGAACAAGAATTATAATAATAACATCTTTATTATTGCCTCTAGGGCATAATTCCAACAGTCTCCCACTTGCACTAGAGTCAATAATCTAGTTTACATTTGGCAACAATCTCACACCCATGGCACTGAGGTGCTGATCATGTTTTACACGTGGAAGAGGTTTAGTCAATGGATCTGCGACATTCAGATCTGTATGTACTTTGCTAATCTTCAGATCTCCATCTGCTATATAATCTCGGATTATATGAAACTTGCGGTTGATATGCTTGGTCTTTGGATGATATCTTGGTTCCTTAGTGAGTGCTATGGCGCCAGTGTTGTCACACAATATCTCCAGTGGGTCCAATGCACTTGGAACCACGCCAAGCTCAGTGATGAAGTTTCTGATCCAAACTCCTTCACTTGACGCTTCTGCAGCAGCCATGTATTCCGCTTCTACTGTAGATCCCGCGATCACGCTTTGCTTGCAGCTTCTCCAGCTCACAGCTCCTCCATTCAAATATACACGTATCCTGTCTGAGATTTAGAATCATCCTTGTCGGTGTCAAAACTAGCATCGACGTAACCTTTTACGACGAGCTGTTCATCACCCCCATATACTAAGAACATTTCTTTAGTCCTATTTAGGTACTTTAGGATGTTCTTCACGGCTGTCCAGTGTTCCACTCCTGGATCACTTTGATATCTGCTCGTCAAACTAAGAGCATTGGACACATCCGGTCTAGTACACAACATGGCATACATGATAGAACCTATGGCCGAGGCATAAGGCACTTTGCTCATAGCTTCCCTATCATTTACCATAGCTGGACACTGAGCTTGCTCAATATCTTACTTGACAACATAGGCAATGAACCTTTCTTTGCCTTATCCATTCTGAACCTTTTCAGAACTTTGTCTAGGTATGTACTCTGGCTTAAAGCTATCAGGCGTCTTTGTCTATCTCTATAGATTTTGATGCCCAATATATAAGCAGCTTCACCTAGGTCTTTCATTGAAAAACACTTGTTCAAATAACTCTTCACATCGTTAAGCATGTTAATGTCATTTCCAATAATCAATATGTCATCCACATATAGTACTAGAAATGTCACCGAGCTCCCACTCACTTTCTTGTAGATACAAGCTTCATAGCTATTTGGAACAAATCCAAAGATCTTGATCACTTGATAAAAACGAAGGTTCCAACTTCGAGATGCTTGCTTCAGTCCATAAATGGAACGCTGAAGTTTGCATACCTTATCAGCATCCTTAGGATTGACAAAACCTTCGGGTTGCATCATATACAACTCTTCATCAATGTTGCCATTGAGGAACGCAGTCTTGACATCCATCTGCCATATTTCATAATCATGAAACGCAGCAATTGCTAATAAAATCCGAATGGACTTAAACATCGCTACGGGAGAGAAAGTCTCATCGTAGTCAACACCTTGAACTTGTCGAAAACCTTTCGCGACAAGCCGTGCTTTATAGATGGTAACATTACCATCCGCGTCCGTTTTCTTCTTGAAGATCCATTTGCACTCAACGGCCTTTCGGTCGCTAGGATGGTCCACCAAAGTCCATACTTGGTTTTCGCTCATGGATCCCAATTCGGATTTCATGGCCTCTAGCCATTTCTCATAGTCTGGGCTCATCATCGCTTCCTCATAGTTTGCAGGCTCACTGTCATCTACTAACAAGACAGTTAAGACAGGGTTGCCGTACCACTCAGGAGGGGCACGTGACCTTGTCGACCTGCGACGTTCAGTAGCAGCATCGTCCGAAGCTTCATGATCCTTGTCATTAGCTTCCTCTATTGTTGGTGCAGGCGGCACTGGAACAATTTCAGGTGCTGCGCTACTCTCCAATTCAAGAGAAGGTTCAATAACCTCGTCTAGCTCTACTTTCCTCCCACTCACTTCTTTCGAGAGAAACTCCTTCTCAAGAAAGGAACCGTTCTTTGCGACAAACACTTTGCCTTCGGTTCTGTGATAGAAGGTATACCCAATAGTTTCCTTAGGGTATCCTATGAAGACGCATTTCTCCGCTTTGGGTTCGAGCTTGTCCGGCATCAACTTCTTGACGTAAGCTTCGCATCCCCAAACTTTAAGAAACGACAACTTAGGTTTAGCACCAAACCATAGTTCATACGGTGTCGTCTCAACGGATTTAGATGGTGCCCTATTTAAAGTGAATGCAGCGGTTTCTAATGCATAACCCCAAAATGATAACGGCAAATCAGTAAGAGACATCATTGATCGGACCATATCTAATAGGGTTCGATTCCAGCGTTCAGACACACCATTGCGCTGTGGTGTTCCGGGTGGCGTGAGTTGTGAAACGATTCCACTTGCTTTAAGATGCGTGAGAAAATCATAACTCAAATATTCACCTCCATGATCGGATCGTAGAAACTTAATCTTTCTGTTACGATGGTTCTCCACTTCATTCTGAAATTCTTTGAACTTTTCAAACGTTTCAGATTTATGTTTCATTAAATAGATATACCCATATCTACTTAAGTCATCGGTAAAGGTGAGAAAATAGCGATATCCACCGTGCGTCGAAACACTCATCGGTCCGCATACATCGGTATGTATGATTTCCAACAAGTCCGTTGCTCGCTCCATCATACCGGAGAACGGGGTTTTGATCATCTTGCCCATGAGGCATGGTTCGCATGTGTCAAATGATTCAAAATCAAGAGACTCCAAAAGTCCATCAGAATGGAGTTTCTTCATGCGCTTTACACCAATATGACCTAGACGACAGTGCCACAAATAAGTAGTATTATCACTATCTACTTTGCATATCTTAGCCTCAATGTTATGGATGTGTGTTTCATCCCTTTCGAGATTTAGAAGAAATAAACCATTCACAAGAGGTGCATGACCATAAAAGATGTTACTCATATAAATAGAACAACCATTATTCTCCGATTTAAATGAATAACCGTCTTGCAATAAACACGATCCAGAAATAATGTTCATGCTCAACGCAGGCACATAATAACATTTATTAAGGTTTAAAACTAATCCCGAAGGTAAAACTAAGGAGAGCGTGCCGATGGCCATCACATCAACTCTTGATCCGTTGCCAACGCGCATCGCCACCTCATCCCTCGCAAGCCGCCGTCTATTCCGTAGCTCCTGTTTCGAGTTACAAATATTAGCAACTGAATCGGTATCAAATACCCAGGCACTACAACGAGGGCTAGTAAGGAAAACATCAATAACATGTATATCAAATATACCTTTGATGGTGCCAGCCTTCTTGTCCGCTAAGTACTCCGGACAGTTGCGCTTCCAGTGACCCTTGTCCTTGCAATAGAAGCACTCAGTGTCCGATTTAGGACCAGACTTGAGCTTCTTCTCAGCAGGGGCAACGCGCTTGCCGCCGCCTTTCTTGAAGGGCTTCCTTGCACCCTTACCTTTCTTGAAGGTGGGGGGCTTGTTGACCATCAACACATGATTATTCTTTTTGATGTTCACCTCCGCTACTTTCATCTTAGCAAAGAGCTCAGTGATCATATCAGTGGAACCAATCTGATTGTGATCAACTACAAAACTTTTGTAGCTAGGAGTGTCAATCTTGAGCTCCTCTGGAATCTTGCAGTCCAGTTGCTCAAGGCGTTGAGTGTAGCCCGTCATCTCAATGGCGTGCTCACTAACGGAACTCCCTTCCTCCATCTTGTAGTTAAAGAATTTCTTAGAGATCTCATATCTCTCAGAACGGGCTTGAGTCTGAAACATGTTTTTCATCTCCTCGAGAATCTCAAAGGGCCCGGCGAACTCCTCAAAACGATTTTGAAGATCCGATTCCATAGCATACAACATGGCGATCTTAATCAAATCATAATCATCCTTGCGCGACTGATAAACAGCTTTTTCATCAGCCGGCGCATCTATAGCAGGGGCGTCACCTAGCGCTTTCTCAAGGACATAGTCCTTTTGTCCGCCAGCGAGAATGATTCTCAGAATGCGGAACCATTTGGTGAAGTTAGACCCATCGTTTCTAAGCTTTTCTATCTCAGCAAAAACGTTGAAGTTGAAGTTGGACTTGGCCATGTGATCTACAGTATTTGCAAGTACAATTTAGACTATGTTCATGATAAATAGTTCAACTTAATCAAATTACTAGATGAACTCCCACTAAATTCAACATCCCTCAAGTTGTTTAGTGAACACGATCCAAATTCACCACACCTAATCCGATCATCACGAGAACAGATGTGGTTTCAATGGTGGACAACAAAGTGTCGATCATATCATTCATATGACTCATGCTTAACCTTTCGGTTCTTGTGTTCCGAGGCCATGTCTGTACATGCTAGGCTCGTCAAGTTAGACCCAAGTATTTCCGTGTGTGCAAAACTGGCTTGCACCCGTTGTATGTGAGCATAGAGTCAATAGCACCCGATCATCACGTGATGCTTGGACACGACGAACTTTCGCAACGGTGCATACTTGGGGAGAACACAGTTTTTATCTTGATCTTTAAGTGAGGAATCATCTTATAATACTACTGTCGCGATCTAAGCATAATAAGATACATAAAAGGATAAACATCACATGCATATAACTTTATGTGACATGGTATAGCCAATCTTCGCGCAATGATCTCCATCTTGTGCGTTCCGGCATGATCTCCATCACTCCACCATGATTGCCTCCACCATGAATAGCAACTACAACTATTGCTAACTACTTAGCGATAAAGTAAAGCTATTACATGGCATATAAGAAGTTGACTTGCGGGTCATACACAATTATAAAGACAACCATATGGCTCCTGCCGGTTGTGTACTCATCGACATGCAAGTCGTGAAACATTACAAAACATGATCATCGCATACAATACACACATCACATCTTGGGCCATACCATATCACAGAAAACACTCCCTGCAAAAACAAGTTAGACGCCTCTACTTTGTTGTTGCATGTTTTACGTGGCTTATGGGAGTAGATGCTAAGAACGATTCTTACCTACGGAAAGCCACAACGGTGATATTATGGTTTCCAAACTCCGGTGTTAATCCCATGACAACTATAGTGAGAGAAACTGACATCCACCAGCCGCATGTGTGGAACAAGCCACACGTCAAGTGCGGAGCCGGTCTCGCGAACAACGTCGCGTAAAGTTGGCCTGGACCGCTTCAATCTCACTATCCCGCGTCATAAAAAGAACACAAACAAGAGGCTTGCAACGGAAAACATCAACACCCGCAACAACCATGTTGCGTTCTACTCGTGAAACACATCTACGCATAGATCTAGCTCTGATACCACTGATGGGTTTCGCGGCATAGTAAATCAAAATTTTCTACGGATGCGAACAGAGGGAAAGCCAAGATCTAATCTAGGAGATGCAAACAACGAGAGAGATTGGATTAGATCTTCATACCCTTGAAGATTCGCACAACGGAACGTTCGTCGGAACGTGGGTGATGTAGTCGTACTCGCTTCTCCACCTCGCGATCCGATCCGATCTAGCACCACAAGTGGCGATGCCTCCGTGAGATGCACACGTGCGGCACCTCGACGTCTCCTCCTTCCTCGGACCAGCAAGTATGGTGGAGAGATGGATTGGATCTACAATACGACGGCGTGGTGTATATGGTGGAGAATTTCTGCAGCAGGGCTTCGCCTACAAACATTCGGGAGGGAGAGAGGAGGGCAGCAGGGCAGCTAGGGTTGGAGGGGAAGGTGTGGGGGGGTTGGTGCGCCTCCACCCCTCTTTATATAGAGGGGGGCGCAGCCCTAGCCCCTCCCCCAAGCCCAAACCGGCGGCCCCAAAGGATAAGGAGTGGGGGGCAAGGAAACCCCCCCTTCTAGAAGCTCTATCTCGAGTTTAAAACCCTCTTGGCCGGCTGGGCCCTATGGGGCCTTGTTCCCCTGGCCCAATGCGGCCAGGGCACTCCCTCATAGGCCCATGCCCCCTCCCGGAAGGTGTGGCCACGTTGGTCCCCTTCTGGAAGGTTCTAGAAGCTTCCGGTACAATACCGATTAACCCGGAACAATTCCGAACTCCAAAAACTGCACTGCCTTATATGAATCTTATTCTCCGAACCACTCCGGAACCTCTCGTGATGTCCCGGATCCCATCCGAGACTCCGAACAAAAACTCATAAACCAATTATCCAATCTATCCTAGCGTCGAGACACGTTAAGTGTGTGACCCTGCGGGTTCGAGAATATGCAGACATGATCTTATATCAATAATCAACAGCGGGGTCTGGAAACCCATATTGACTCCCACACATTCATCGATGATCATATCGGATGAACCACGATGCCAGGATTCAATCAATCCCATATATATATTCCCTTCGTCTCGCGATATTTTACTTGCCCGAGATTCGATCGTCGGTACCGTCATACCTAGTTCAATCTCGTTCACAGCAAGTACTTTACTCGTTCCGTAATCCGATATCACTTTGTGATTAACTCCTTAACCACATGCTTGCAAGCGGTGTTGATATCGATTACCGAGTGGGCCCGAAGTATATCTCTCCGACTTGGGAGGGACAAATCCCATCTCGATACATACAACCCAACAGGTACTTTCCGATCACCTGAGAGACACCTTTATGATCACCCTCTCATAGGATGATGTTTGATGACCTCAAAGCTTTCTTCCGATACCAGGGAGTTGTATTATCTCATGGTCTAAGGAATACAATATTTGACATAAGAAAAGCTTCGCAAAGATGAACACGATGACACGATCTAATTGCTTCGCTTAGTTTGGGTCTGTCCATCACATCATTCTTCCAATGATATGATCTCATTATTAATCGACAACTCATGTCCATGGTTAGGAAACCTTAACCATCATTAATCAATGAGCTAGTCCATAGAGGCGTACTAGGGACACAGTGTTGTTTACAAACCACACAAGTATTAATGTTTCCGCTTAATACAATTCTAGCATGGAATATAAACTTTATCATGAACAAGAATTATAATAATAACATCTTTATTATTGCCTCTAGGGCATAATTCCAACAAACAGCTCACTAACCGGCCTAATTTTCAGCCAATACGTCCACGCCTAGGTCCGTGAGATTTTTGTAGAGCGCCCTGCAAACCGTGAAGGAGGAAGTAAGAAACAATGCATTGTACTAGTTATTTCTTAAGTTTTAATTGCTCATATGAAAACATGCTAAGATACAGCCCATTGTGAAAGGCCTTAACTAGACCATTATTACGTTATTACTCCCTCCGGTCTGGTTTATTAGGCTAGTCATAGTGGGAGTAACTTGAGTAGTAACATAGTCCTATATGTATTGCTAACTAAGCATTTAGATGACATGTCATGCAATTAAATGATGAGAGAGAGGCTTATGGTAACTAGCTATATTACCTTAACATCACACATTTTAGACAAAATGAGTCTATAATGTAATAAATGAGACTTTGCATAATACCACATCTATATTATTTTGCACTATGAAGATAATAACTTAGACTAGTAACATACACGTTACTAGTCTAAGTTACTTAGCACTATGACCAGCCTTAGGCACACACGTAGTTTAAGAACAACTTTGACTAATAATTTTAATCAATTTCTTTTATATAATATATCATAAAAATTATACCTTGGATTCATTTTTAAGAATAGTTTTCAATCAGGACCGGCCCTGGGGTGGACAGGGTGTGGCTGTCCAGGGCCCCACGAATCCCAGGGCACCACCCCAGATTAACTAGTATTAGTTGTATTATTACATATCTAATACATATCAGGTAGGGCATTTTAGCGAGAGTGAAAAAAGGGCCTATGCCACACAACTTTCTAGTACGTACCAAGTACACCTGACATATGTGGTAAATAACCCAAAAAAACTAAAAAGTACGTATCACGTATGGCATACGTATTACCCAATTTTTTGTAATTTTGGTTTCTAGTCACCTGTTTGTCGACTTGTGGTCTCGCCGATTTCAATTTTAAGGACTACGTCACACGGCTCATAAGGCGTTTTAAGTTAAATACTCCATCTAATGTAGACATATGCGATCGTATTTTCGAATTAAAGATGATGTGATTCACCTTGTCATATGGCCTAATGTTTGCTATGGAAATTTATGAGCATGTTACAGAAGTTGATTGCTATCCTAATATCGCCAGTGATTATCATATCTTATTTATTGTGTATGTGACTATCACATCGAATAAAAGAAGTTTTTTACAATTGAAATTGTTGAAGAACTATTTAAGGTCAACAATGACTCAACAGAGTTTAAATGATTTGGCAACATTGTGCATCCAAGTAATTATTAGACGACATAGGCCTCATTGTAACAGACTTTGCATCGAGAAATTCTTGAACAAAATTATAAGATAATATATCTAAAATGTATACTGCTTTTGTATATATTTAAGTGTTATTGATAATATATGTTGTTTTTGGTGAATAATTTCATTATTAAGATGTATATATGTTATTTTAAAAAAAAGATGTATATATGTTAAAGGCACCCATGGCCCAAGATTTAGTCTTGCCCCGGGCCCATAAAATCTCAGGATGGGTCCTGTTTTTAATGGTATATTTTCTAGATATACATTATATATTTTATTGATTTAAAATTAATGGTCAAAGATTTTCTTAAAATACATGATTCGATGCTTGGCTGATTAAAAAACATTTTTTTTAGATAATTAAAAAACAGAGTTAATAGTAAGAAGAAGAGGAGGCCTCGTATACTTCCCGAAGAGTGAAGAAGAGTAGGCCGTTCCGCTACTGCATCCACACTTCCCGAAGCTCGGAGGAGGGGAATGGTACTGTACTAGGTTTGGCAAAGCCTCGAACTTGCAAGGGATTTGCAACCTCGCGGGAGTTGACATCTGGGCGCAGATGGAGTTGAGATCAGGGCGTCGCCTGCGTTCCTCCGAGCGGCTTGGCCCAAGCGGCGGCGGCGGAGAGGACCTCATCAGCACGCTCCCGGACGACCTGCTCGTCCTTGTCCTCGCCCGCCTCCCCTGCGCTGGCGCCGCCGCGCGCACCGGCGTCCTCTCCCGCCGGTGGCGCGGCCTCTGGGCACGCCTCCGCCGGATCGTCCTCCGCGACGTCCCCTTCCACTCCCTCGAGCCGGCGCTCGCCCGTGTCCCTCGTCCCCCGCCGGCGGTCTCCCTCCTCGAAATCCAGCTCCCCAAGCGACGCGGGCGCGTCCCCAAGGAGCAGCTGGTCAACAGAGACCGCCTCGGCTCGGTGCTCCGCGCCGTCGCGCTGCTCGACCCGGAAGAGTTCATCTTGGTCGTCCCCTCGTGCCTAGTCGACTCTTGCCTCGTCGTCGACCTGATTTGCCTCCACCGCGCCACCTCCATCGTGCTGGACCTAATTTTGGGGCCATACTTAACCATAGTCTGCATACCAGCCGCCCTCGAGTTCCCCGCACTCGAGATGCTGTCTCTGTCCCGCTGCCTCATAGACTTCGACGCCTTGCTCCCTTGTTGCCCACGATTGCGCACGCTCCGACTCGCTGATATTTGGTTCGCTGAGGGTGTCCTGAGCGTCAAATTGCCGTTGCTGCAGGAGCTTGTTGTGGTCCGTACGAGGTCGTCGATAAACCATGTCAACATCGTTGCCCCCGTGCTAACACAGTTGACCATATCCGTGCACACCAACCCAAAGGTCGACATTTCCATCTTGGCACCAATGATGGAGAAGGTCTCGTGGGACTGCTATTTCTCCATGGATTCTAGCGTGTTTGGTCTTTGGCGGCTCGTGCAACTGAGCCTACAGGCGGTAGAGAGACGAGGACAGCCCCCTTCGCTGCAAATTCATGCCTACATCGTGTGTCCCCTCTCCCGCTAACTTGCTGCAAGTTTCGAGTAAACTAAACTTTGTGATTGATACATATCTTCTTGTTTCAGAGCCCAACTTTTTATCACGATGAAGCGGACAGCTTTACGCGGGACATAGAGAAGCAATTGATTGCTGCCTTCTCTGTTTTGGAGCTAAATCTAGAAGTGAAGGGGCATGTTTATGGAGCATTTGTGTCTCATGTTCTTGAGATTAACCAAATTCGTTGTGCTATACAGAGGCTTAAGGTCGACATACAGAGATCAGTGGTAATTCTCTGCTCTGGTAGTATATCTCTATACCACAATGTGTAGTAATTTACATGCACTCTTTTGGTTTTAGATGGATGAAGAACTATGCCTGCCTGATTGTCCATGTGAGCCCACGGACTGGAAATCGCAAACTATCTCTTTGACTGCTCTGGAAGAAGTGGAAATTAATGGCTTCGAAGGAGAGGACCATGAGCTTGATTTGTTGAAATTGATACTTAGATGCGCACCAATGCTGAAAAGAATGGTTATGAAGTTGTCATAGGAGGCCTCAACAAGTAGAGTCAGATGCAGAAAAATATACAACATCTTCGATGTGTATTCTTCCGTGCAATGCTATGTTTATCTTAGCTCAGGTGAGTATATGTTTGGCATGCATGCTTAGACCAGATTGGCATGCTTCTATATGAAACCGACATAGAATTGTTAATCTTTGAAAGCTTCTTCAAAACATAATATTAATCTTTCATTGGAATGTTGTTGCTTTAATTGTTAATTCTTGTAAGATTTGTCGAAAATGTGGCATTGACATGCCAATTATAGAGTTTGGTTGTGCATGTATCCCATTCGTTAGCTAATCAAGTATGCTAGTATATCTCTGTGAATTTGTGTGCCCACAGCACCAAAAATAGAAACTGAATGTTGGAGTGGGTGATAAGAAAAAAATATGTTTTATGTGGATTCCTTACCTTAGCTGATATGCTGCCTTTTGCAATCCTATCTATTGATCATGCCCTTCTCTTTTGCATCTGTATTCAAGTTTCTAGGTTAGCTGAAGTTACCTCTCTTCTGAATTCATTCACATTGGTATTTGGCATAAATTTTGTTTAGGAAGTGCTTCACTATTTTATTTCTGCTGCCAGCCTTAATTTCGTTTGATTTACCGATGAAAGCATTCTTTACACATACAATGACTACATTTGCACGTCACAACATTAACCAGAGCTGGTTTTTGATTTGCCTCCTCTGCAGGGTTAATGCATGGCAGCCGAAATTGCCCATCGACATGATTCTCATCCTTACATTTTTGGATTCATGGTGGGCATTGACAAGATCATCCTTTTTCCCATACTTTTCATGTTGTCTGTAATCTCTAGGGTGGTTGAAATTTTACATGGCAATTATAAAGCCTGGTTGTTCATATTAGCATAGGTACTCCTGTTATATGCTAAATTTGTTGAATTACCGCTGAATTATTGTGTGCACACCCTTGTATCTTTATCAAAATGGAAGCCAAGACTAAGGGATAATTATTTCGAAACTTTATATGCTTAGTTGTCCTTTTTGTTTTCCTAGCTGATTATGCCCTTCTGTTTTTGCATATGTACTCAGTAGCAAAAATAGAGTTTCTAGATTACCTGAACTTACTGAAGTTGTCTTATCTGAATTTTCATTGGCCTTCAGGATTCTGGCACAAGTTATTTAGTTTTAGCTAAAATCTCTCCGGCAAATACTTTGCTACATCTTTCACCTACCAGCAGGTCCTTGTGTTTTATTTGCCAGTGACAACAATCTTTGCACACTATGATACTGATCGGAGTTCCTTTCAATTTTGTCTCCCCTGCAGGGTTAATGCATGACAGTCAAAATTTTCCGTCGGCATGATTCTCACCGTTACATTTCTGGATCTGTGGTGTGCATCAACTAGATCATCTTCTCCCATGAATACTAACTCCTTACACGTATCATTTGGTTTCAGAATTTGGCCTGCTTGCTACAACCGTTAGAATAGGAGGTGTTGTCTTGGCAGTGCGCTGCAGCTGAGTGTTTCTCCCTTAGTTATATTCCGTTGTTGAAGTGACAGAAGTTGTTTTGCTCAACCTATGTCAGCCGTGTGCTCCAAGTGATTTCTGTTTCGATGCTGAATTTGATTGCTGATATTTTGCTCAACCTATGTCAGCTGTATCAGCAGAAGGTGTGGTGGTTGAGTACTCTCTCCCCACCTGAATTCGACTGCAGATATTTTTCTCAATGCAGATTTGCTCCTTTCAAATGCCCGCCGCCATGGTCTTGTTCAGCGACTCCACCATGACGGTTTCGGTTTCGTTAACAGACATGGTGATACCGAGTATCATTGCAAGCAAAATACCAAAAGTAACATTGCCTGCTCCTCCACTAGTATGTACTAGGCCTGAATTCAGACTGCAGCATGCTAAAATAATTCGAAGTTTGATCTGATTTGATTTGAATGAAATCTGTATGGCAAAGCAGCAGCTCACGTCACACTGAAGCTGAAAAAAAATCCTCTTAAATTTTTATTTTCAGTAGCTGCAGAGGAAGACGTCTATGTTAAGTTTTTTTTTTCTGTACATGGTTTGCTCCAAGCCTGCCCTGAAATTCATGTCATATCCAAGTTTTGACTGACTCTGAAAGAATGGAGATACTCTGCACCAAAAAAGGCCTTCACATCACACATGCACCTACTACACCCAAAAAAAACCCTGAACCGAGCCCGACGGGCTGTCAGGGCTACTGAACGGAGAAGACGGTGCCACCAGGTCTATCTCGGAACATGGAGATATGCGTTCCAAACAAATGACCACCCGTGTGGCCGTGGTCCACTAAAAAAAACGTGTGGCCGTGGGATATAAGTATGACACGTTTTCACAACTAGATGATACCCCAGACGTTGTTGCAGGAATTCTTAGCAATATAGGTGTTTCGACTAAAAATATACGTTGGCAATCATCTTATATCACATTACTACCCCCAGAAGTACTTAGCAACGACAAAATATATTAGAAACTAATACATTCGATAAGCGTGCTCCATCATGATAATATTTGGTTTCAAGTAAAACAGAAGGAGATAACACTGGTTTACTTCTCTTGGTACTGAATTTTTCAATGTGAAGAATGATTAGATATGTCAAAACAGGTGACAATAAATCCCTGAAAAATAATGTGGTATTTAGAAGAGACAAATGTTTACACCTGGAGTTTTCTATAATGTCAATGATGGGAAAAATACGAAAGTTCTGGACCTGCGTGACTGATTGCCATTGGATTATTTTATCTGATAATGCAGTGAGTAGTATTTAGAACTAAATTGAACGATGAAAGAACAAATATAGGGTATGTACATCGATGCATAAGATCGCAAGTGAATTCAGTCTGTGTATTATTTCTCTTCTATTTTTTAATTTTATCAACACTTGTCAATTCTATTGAATAGTCAACTTGTCGGTGTTGCTGAGTTCTGACAGTATATAGAAGGAAACAATTCCCTTTGTCTCAATAAATCAACCAATGAATATTGACTTATTAGCAAATTGTAATTTCTGAAAGCTTGCTCACAGTAGCATGCATAGCCTCTACTAGATTTAGGGGTGCGTCTTGACACACGACCCCATTGATTTTGAGCCAATTTAATGATTATAAGTGAGCAAAAATAATAATAAAATGGTTGGCCGTAGTGTCAAAAGCTCAGATTTGATACATGGTTTCAAATGAAATTATAATTCCATTATTATATGAAAAAAAATTCAAATGAAAAAGTTAACCTCTGCTATTTTTATCAAATTAAAACCTAACCTACCTCTCATAACAATCGAGGACATCGGTACCAGCATGCAAACTTAGAATTATAGAGCATGGTAATGTTGATTGTCTCGGCTCAGATATAAGATCACAAAGAACCAAAAGTTGCATAATAGGAGTCCTTTGTGTTGTGATCTAAATAGACTTTTTTCAGCTTTTACTCTGTTTCTTTGCCAATGCATATGGCTTACTTAGTTCAGTTTGTTCGTATATACAACAAGAGATTGGGTATATTGTACAAGTTTAATCATTTTATCAAGCAAGTCTAATTTACATCACATGAACAAGAGGGCATCCCTACCATCATCGAAGGAGGAGATCTCAAGCCCCGGGCGGTGGTGGTCAAGCTCCCCGAGGCGGTGTGCCATCGGACCTCCTCCAGGACACGTCCTTGCAGCACGTCCTCCATCCTGCCACCACGACCATCTCGGCGGACTCCATCTACTCGCCTCGCCGCTCCCTCTCGGAGCCTCCTCGAAGCTCCTTGTGCACGAGGCGCTCGCGGGCGCCCCTGGCCGTTGGGATGCAAGGGTGATAGGAGGCGCGGCAACTGGTCAGTGGAGGAGGGAGGGAGAAAGGAGGACGAGATGGAATATGGGCGGCGGCGGCTGGCCTGAGATATGGAGTGGAGGAGGGGATTAGGGAGGAGAAGGACGGGATGAGATTAGGGGCGGAGGAGGGTTCTCGCCTAGCCGCCTCGCACGGCGCGGAGGCCTCCATGGCCGTGCGAGGCAGGGAGAAGAGGGGTGGATAGGAGGAGGACGAGATGGAACAGGGGCGACGGCGGCTAGCCTAGGAGATGGAGTGGAGGAGGGATTAGGGAGGAGAAAGGGCCCCATACTCGTACCATACTGGCCTATAGTCACTAACATAGGGGCCAACAGATTTGGGGGCCACCTGCAGCCGCAACCGGGTAGATCACCGGCGTTCCACGTCTTATTCCAGCGCATTTGGACTGTCCAAATCTGATTGGGAACCCCATCCGACGGCTAACGATGTGGATCGCTGTGAGAAGCCCATGAGGGAGCACCAATTATACTTCTAGATGTAGGTCTATGAGTTAACTTATGATCACTGCCGACAAAATTCAGACATTCCAAAAAATAAACCAAATTTCCTAGATGATAACCCGGATTTTCTTATATTTGAAGTACAATAATTCTTGAACTACCATGCCAGAAATAATGATATAACAACGTAAGTGGAAATAAAATGACGCCAGTAGTTCTGCAGAAGCTAGTTCCAGATACATGATACTTCCGTTATGTTCTCTATGCCTTTCCACGGACAGACAATCAGTCATAAACATTCATATGATCCAAACAAATGGAAAACACTATATGATCTAGGTCCATGCAATCTCTTTTATCATAAAAATTAGCTTAGGATATATTTCAAAATCCTGGTATTCGAGTTCAGGACAAAGAATAGGTATCTTCCTTAAGTGCCTGTATGGATTCCCATATTCTCCCAATGGTAGCTCAGGTTCAACCCCACGAGTGATGGTCAAGTGTGCCATCAATGGAATCAAGCTGTTCACATCTACGGTATTTGAGTTAGATTTTTTTCAATAAACTCTAGACGCCTTTCAGTCAAAATACGATCAATATATGGAGGTAAATAAGTTATTTCTAATCGATTGGTACCTCTGTCTTCAACGGAGATCGTGAATGGTGTCAACAACTGTGTTGTTAAGAAACAACACTTAGTGCTTAGCTCTCCGGCAACGGCGCCAGAAAATATCTTGATAGCCTGCAAGTGCATATGTTCGTTAGAGAATGTTTTCATGGAAGTATTAATTCCAATTTTTATATCGATCCCAACAAGGAGTTTCGGCAAGTGCTTTTAGGCGGTGTTTCTGTCAGACCCAAGGTATCACAAGTCTTGAGTGAATTGACCACAATTGCTTATGGTGGAGGGTTGTGAGTAAAAGATAGAGGAAACTTGCGTAGGAAATAAATAAAAAATAAATTGCATAAAAGTAAAGACTGGAAATGAGTTTGGAGTTCCTGCAGATGAGAAGTTAGACGCGGAGAGAAACGGTTCATGGTGATAGTGAATATGCCAAATGGATAAAATAGAATAAGTAATTGTGATATTTCTTATTTGTAAGTGAGTAGGCAAGCAACCCATATACCAACTAGAAGTCCTTATGGACAATTCTTCCTAGTTTTAATGATCCATATGTTTGTTACCACAGCAATGGTTAACACATCAATTAAGATCTTGCGACCACATCAAGGATTTAATCTTGATGGTTCCTTGTTGTCCTCGAGTGATGCTAGCTCCTCATTGATATCGGCCGTGTCACCCGGGGGTCGTCGATTCGCTAGCACACAAGTTCATACCTATGATATCTTTAGATCATGTTACTTGGGCTCTTAAATTAGATAACAAGCATTAGACAAACATAGATAATCATTATCATAGATTAATAATCACAAATGGATGGATATAAAAAAGGCACGTCACATCTCACCAATTCCCTACATCTCCCACGCCTATGGAGATTTACTCAGACATAAGAGAGAGACAAATCGAAGGCATAATTATATTGCAAATGGAAATCATCTCAAAGTTATTGTAGCAAACCGCAACAGTACTTGAAGATCAAATCGAATACAAACCAAAGGTAGATCAAAGTATCAAACCCTAATCTTACAATTGACAATCTCTCTATCTCTCTCTAGGTGATGATGGAGTGTATATTGGAGAGGTGGAGATCGTCGAAGAATGAGGGGATATTCTTTTCCTCTTCCAGATCTAATCTCTTCTCTCTGATGAGTTTTGCAACGGTTGTGTTCTTTTTTTCGTCGTCTTCTCTTCACTAAAGTTGCTTCTATTGATATAGCAGAGCTGTTGGCAGGTAGTATGGGCGGGCGGTACAGACGAGGTCCGACTGTACCGCTGGTCGTTATGCGCTTTACACGCCTCCAATGAAAGAGGCTCCAATTGGAGATTTGCATCTTTAGGTGTAATTAGCTCATAAATGCCATTAGATATTCAATAAATGTTTATTACCTGAAAACCATCACAAAAAACCAAGGATTCGCTAATTGCGACATTAACATTAGTGAAAGGGACAATCTTTAGTGAAATCCGGTAATAAACAAGAGGAATATCGATTATAAAAAGTCATGAAATTTGGAGCTATTCAATTCTCCATCTGAAATTCTGCACGGTATGGCGTCTAAACTTCAGTACATGGCTGGGCCTTCTCGCTGATCATATCTTGTCCTAGCGTCACTCTTTTGTTGACGAGTGAACTTCAGTACAATTCCTCTAGCTTTGTCTTTCAGCATTTTTACTCTTTGTTCACCATATTCATCGGTTATACTCTCAAACCATTGTCAGATACCCGTTGGGAGAGTCGAATAAAGAGTGTGCAACCTATAAGGTTTCAAACTGCCCAAGTAAGATCAGCTTTGAAGGAACCAGAGAAGGCTTCTACTGATGATCCAGCTACGGTTAGTGATGCTCAATCATTGTACAAAGTACTTGGGAAATTTGAGACTTTAGTTGGTATGGTTATTTGGCACGAGGTTTTATTTTCTGTAAATATGGTGAGCAAGAAGTTATAGGAAAAAATTGTGTGCATTGATGCTACTGTCAAACACATTGAAGGGGTCATTGAATTTTTTCAGAAGTTCAGAGTTGAAGGATTCGATACTAGCATTGAAAGTGCCAAAAACCTTGCATCTTCTATGGACATAGAGCCAAAATTTCGTACAAAACGTCAAAGTAAAAGAAATAAGCATTTTGATGAAATCAATGATGAAGAAGAAGAATTACAGTTGTCAGCTATTGAATCTTTCAGAGTTTCTTACTTTCTTGTCATTGTTGACACTGCAATTGCTTCATTGAATAGTCGATTTGAGCAGCTGAAGGAATTTGAGAAGGTGTTTGGTTTCTTATTCAACTCAAAGAATCTGAAGTCCATTGATGAAAGTAATCTACGAAAATTTTGCACTACTTTTGCAGAAACTTTTACTCATGAAAATTCATGTGATGTCGATCTTAATGATTTTTTCTCTAAGTTAAAGGTATTGCAAGTAACTTTGCCAGATAATTTGATGTCAGCGCATGAGATTCTTCAATTCATTACAACCGTAGATTGCTATCCAAATGTCTCAGTTGCCTATCGGATCCTTTTGACTTCACCTGTGACTGTGGCCTCAGCTGAAAGAAGTTTCTCTAAAATAAATCTATTGAAGAACTGTCTGAGGTCAACTATGCTACAAGATAGATTGAATGGCTTGGCTACGTGTTATATTAAAAATGATATATTGGACAACATTAATCTTGATAGTGTCCTCGATGATTTTGCACCTAGAAATGCACGAAGAAGCTTTTTACGAAGCACTGAAGCTTAATTGTCAATGAACTAATTGGAGGCTGGGTGTTTTTGAGGTATTCACTAGCATGAAATACTTGTTATATTTTCCTATCATTTTTATTTTTTCTATCTAAATATCACAATGCTTTAGTGCTTGACAATTATTTATAGACATCTCGACTATGAACGTGTGGTTATATGCTTTTAAATATTTTGCAAGTGAAATTGGCATATATATTATCTATATATCTAGTTATACGTACATATATATATTGTCTTTAGAGGCCCGTTTATCGACTTCGCCCAAGGGCCCCAAAAAATATAGAGCCGGCCCTGTGGCTAGCATCATAGATGGTGGGCTAGGCAACCCCGGTTTGATCCTCACTTTCTTCTTACTCCCACACATACATCCGATTTGTTTAAATTCTGATGTATCTAATACTAAAATATGACTAGATAAATCTAAATTTAGAGAAATATGAGATTATTAATTTTGACCGGAGGAAATAATTAAAGTAGTGCCTAGTTGCTCCTAAGTACTCATTCAATTTTTTTAATTTCACTGATCTCTTAATACTGGTTTATTTGTGTTAACTGAATGGCGTATGGGTTGATCGACAATGTGAAAAACGTTATACATGCTTGCTTACCTTAGTTGCCCTTTTTTTTGCAATCTTCTATATTGAAGTGTTAATTATGCCCTTGTATTTTATATCTGTATTCAGTAGTAAGAAGGATAGTTGTGGGTTACCTGAAGTTGGCTGTATCATCTGAATTTTCATTGTCCCTATTTAGTTCCAGTTAAATTCTGTTTAGACGGGTACTTTTTTACTTCTTTCTGCCGTCAACATGTATTATGTTTTGTCCATCAAGGACAACAATCTTTACTCATACAGTGACTCAACGTTTGCACATGCGGTCCAGAGAATATGTCGGGTGTTACAGAGCAGTTCTTACGCACCCCATGGTCGAATGGGTTTCTGAATCTGCCACCTGGACCTCTTAGATAGCTGTATCTTGTGGAATTTGCCATCTCATTTGTTGTGATGTTCCTTGCTATCTGCAAGGGGGAAACAAGGAATGAAGAAGAATATGTGGTACAGATAAACATGTACACCATATAGTCCGGAAAGAAAACATGGTCCAACACAAAAATCTCAGAGATGGCTTAATAAATCAAATAAGCAGAAAATATTTCACATCTGTCCTTGATTTTACTTCTGTTCAATAATTGGATTCTCAACTTTTCTATTGAATTCCAAACATGGTACAATTTTACTGACAGATCCAGCAAGGCGCAACAAAATGATGCTTGCTACGTGCCTACATCATACCTACTCATAAATAAGCTGACAACAAAATGCCAACTTGACAGATCCAGCAAAGCGCAAACCCTAGTGAAGGCGTTACCCCGGTAGTGTATTTTCCCTTTTAAAGGTCAAGGGGCTTTATAAAAGTTTATGTTTTACTTTAAGTAGCAACCAAAAGATGTTGAAGATTGTGCTTGTACACACAATACACAAGCATTTCAGCGACTTCGCAATTTTAGCATAAATAACTTGGTTTTCTCAGGTAAAAAGCATCAAGTTTAAAAATATTAAACATTAAATACCTGAGATGCTTGAACTACTGCTAGACATGCAACACCGAAGAAAATGAAAAGTCCATCATGAAAAAAGTAACAGCCCCAGTATGGTAAACAACAGAATAGCCAAGCCAATCGCCAAAGGATGCTGGAGAAGCTGGGTCTTTTACAGTCCCTGCGACAAAAATAGTGATGAATATTAAGGAAAAATTCCAGTCCACATCATAAGGAAAGACACAGAAGACTTAGACAATACTTATAATTGCAGCAGAACCAGTAATGATCATTGCAAAAACTTCTAGAGTGATGAACATGAAGAATTCCTGTTTGTTCTTCTGCAGTTACATTCCACTATATCAGACCGAAGAACAAGCAGAGATATTCAAGAGAGAAAAACAGATTTCAAACAAAAGGTGAAGATAAAAAGATCAGCAAGCGGGAAACACACGCTCTTAATAGTGTTTCTTTCTTAAAAAGAGAGATAGCATAATAATCTTCTGTCTAAATAATATTCATCAAGCAACCTAAACTTTCCAATATATCTCCAGAAGAGATCGTGAGTTGATAACTACATTGGATCACAAGCACATATAAAATAACTCAACATCCAAGTACCTTGCCGATGCAATTAGATACCCAGAGACAGTGATGGTGAAACTGCCCAACACAGCGATCACATGTAGACATAGTTTTAAAAAGGGACCGGCGATCAAACCGGTAAGGTCCTCGGTTCGCAGTTCACTGGTTGGACCGCTGGTTTAAACCGGTTCAGTGATGGTTTATTAAGGAAAAAATATGAATAAGAAAGTATCGATCTGTTATAAAAGAGAAACATATTTAGAGTACACGTGAATTACTTTCACACAAACATTAATGGAAAAATCTAAGGAGAAGCGCCGCGCATCTGACTCGCGCGTGCGGCGCGACGCGAGCCGTCCGATTGGAACACACCTCTCTCGACCTTATCCCCTCACGGTCACAACCTCACCTCCGTTCCCTTCAGCACAGCCACCCGTCTCCACCTCTCGTCTGGTTCCCGAGCGGAGGTTCTCAAGGATTCGTCCGTGGCCATCAGGCGGAGCAGCGCGGCGCGACCAGGTGGGCTGCTCCAGGCCACTGCTTAGGAGGGCAGCGCGACGTAGGGGGTCTGATCCAGGCCACCGCTGTGACGCGGTCTCCGCCAGGCCTCCACCGATGAGCACCACGCAGGGAGGGCTGCTCCAGGCCGCCGACAAGCGCGACGCGACACAGCCAGCTACAGGCCGCCGACGGGCGCGGCGTGACACGGGAAGGGCTCTGCCAGACCACCTTCGACGGCCACGAGGAAGAGGCTTCTGTCCTAGAGCTCGCATGGGAGAAGACCGCTTTTGCCTAATCGATCTAGCAAAAGATGAACACGGTCCTGATTAATCTGGCAGTTTAGGCAGTTTAAACCTGGCAATTTAGGCAGTTTTGAACCTGGCAGTTTAGGCATTTTGAACCTGGTAATTAGGCGATTTTAAACCTGGCAGTTACATGTATGAACCTGGCAGTTAGGCCTAATTAACCAGGTGATTAATAATCTTGCAAGTATGTCTAAATTAATATGATTAAACCTGGCAATTAGTATATTTCACATGGCAATTAGCGTAGCAACATTGAATCTGAAAACTAGGCCGAACTAAACTCGTAATTTGTGATCTGATAACTTTTTTGATTAATCTGGCAACTAAGCATAACTAACATGGCAATCAGTAATCTCACACTTAGATCTAATTAATTTGGCGTTTTAGCCTCTGATTAATTTGGATACCGACGCATGCATGCGCTGACATATAAAGTGGCAACTAGTAGTTTTTACGACTTTTCCTTAGTCTGGATACATGCGGAGTAGGTGGCCTGCTGACATTTTTTGTAAATTGACACAAATTGGCCACACCACGGATAGGTATATATACGGCGCCGCGCATTAGCAGAGTCCAACATTAATTGGTCGTCCTAGTTGACTAGCCCATCAAAGTCTCTGTTGCGTGAGCTTGGAGGTCTCGGGATCAAATCCCGATCTTAGCACGATATTTTCTTCCTAGGACGGTTTTCCACCTGTCGGACCGTCGGCTGGTTTTCCACTAAACCACTGGTTCGGCCACTTTTTTCTAGTTTTTCCTGATTCGTTAGCTAGACGGTCCAGTGCGCTTAAAAACCCGATGAGGCCTCTGGTTCCGATTTTTTCTGGTTTAACCAGTGAACCGGTCCGGTTTTTAAAACTATGCATGTAGAGCAATGTTTTGAACGAACAGGTCTGACAATCTGTAGAATAGAAAAAAAGAAATCAGAGGGGTCTAAGAATATGATTATAGGAAAGAAAGGACTAATACACTGTATGCTATACTATTTACTTTGCAGGTTATACAAAGCTGTGACCAGTTACCAGCCAGAAGTGCAGGATTGCCTAACTCCGTCTTCAACAAAGGTTCCTAAAGGCAAAGTGATCATGATTAGGATTGCAAAATTTTGAATGATGTTTCAACATTAAGTGTGGAAACACATTGATCCAGAATCGGCAAAATGAAAAACGAAGATAAAGTTGCTTCCACAAAGATAATTAACTCTACTAATATTTAAAACTTACATCATCCCTTTGATTCTGCGAGTCTCTTATATTCATACCGATGTAGCCAGGATCTTTCCTGTAGAATGTAGAAGCCAATTTCACAACGTCATGGTGCTGCTAAATGATAATTAGGTTGCATATTTCTATATTATTAGGTCGAAGAAAAAGAAGAGAAAAAACATGGCCCAGGCCAACCACCCAGCTAGCATTCACAGGCCAAAACAACGGATCGGTACTGCTCATTTCATTCGTAGTTAAACCGCCGGCTCCCTGTCTTATAACGTTCTACATCTCCGATCATGCTCCTCTTACTCTCATGTAGGTTGGTTCTTCAAGGCTTCATTGGACGGTATCTAATGTAAGTTCTGATGCATAACATCGTATCTCATAGAGACGCAAAAGCTTAAGGTGGCAATCAGTTTTGACGGTCTCTTTGTTGCATTCAGAAGAGGGACTTAGAAGAGCGATCTTTTCTAGTAGAAATATTTTACCATTATTGTCTCCTTAGTATCATGATGTAGTTATCTAGACCATTAGAAATAAATAATTTATGGTGAGTTTTATAGTTCAAACACCATCGATCTTTGCTATATGTACTGAACACGCCCTATACAAAACGGATACGTACACCGATACAAAAAATATACAACGCTAAACCGGCTCCTAAACTAACCCGGGACATACCGTCGAACCACCCAGACCCGGTTTTTCTCTTCGATTGCCCTCAGGAGGGGATACCGAAGCAAGCGTATGTTGTGATTGCTTTATACTAGGGAAGACATATGCACTTCCATTTGTGTACGCAGATAGTCTCGAAAGTTTAAGATAGTGATAGTCTTTGCATAATGCAAATCATCATTATGATGACGTGGTGTGCGTGTACAGTTGGAAACAAACAGAAGTAATGGCATGGTCGCTGGGACGTCACAACTTTGACAAAGACGAGTACAGTAGCTCTTTGCCCTGCCCAATCATCTTTTGTTACATCTTACTACAGGGAAACAAATTGCCACAAACACATCACTATGTACAGTTTGTGAGCTGTAATTAACAATTTTGCTGTTTTCAATCCACTCACAACAGAGTAATAAGCTGTAACAAATAATTAACGGCTACAAACAAATTAATCAACCTCGCAAGCAAAATGGCTTTCATCTCCACTTCCCCCTCTAGAATCTGATGTGTCATCATCTGCATGCATTCACGGTGATCGCCATTAATCTGGTGGCCTGCATACTTGGTCAGGCTGTGGGCAGCTCCAGATGCATATGCAGAGACGGAGAGACCAGAGAATGCCATCTTCCGATCTTCCATGTACTAGTAGTACTGTCTAACAAATTTGATGGCAAGAATGGTGGTATAGTACATCATCGATCAATGGGCGGGACAGCCCATCTCGTCGCGGACCCTGAGGAAGACGATGGCGGCGCCGTAGTGCGCGAGCGCGCCGGCGATGACGAGCAGGTGGAAGATCTGGTGGCTCTGGCCGCAGAGGTCGAACATGCCGGGCCTCCACCGCTCCGGCACGCGCGTGAGGTAGAACACGGTGCCGATGAGGTACGAGGCCGCCATGGCCCCCTCGTACGCCAGCGTGACGTTCCGGCGCGGCTCGTGCCAGTTCACGGCGGCGGCGTGCACGGCGGGGACCACCCCGGAGAGGCCCATCCCGACGAAGAGCAGGGCGCGGTGCGCGCGGTACTTGCCCGCGCTGAGCCGGGGCGACATGAGCGCGTAGACTGTGCCGGCCCCCGCGAGGGAGATGGCGGAGAGGTAGGCGACCTGCCAGCGCGGCTCGCACTGGAAGATGTAGTAGATGGGCGGGAAGAAGGAGACGACGATCATGACGGCGATGCCGGTGTAGTCGAGGCGGATGAGGAAGAGGTTGAGGCGGTGCGAGTGGCAGGAGAGCAGGTGGCACGCGCAGCTGCTCAGCAGGCAGAACATGGCGCCCGCGAGGAACACGAAGAACGGCCACCGCGTCGTCGGGCCGACACCCGCCGCCGCCGCCATCGCCAGGCCCGGGCTCGCCTGCATCATCGACGCCGCGCCCTGAAAATTAACCGTCAAAGTACACGTGTGTCAATTCAGTTTTTTTTTACGTTTATTTACAGCCATGATTCCGTTCAGTTAAAACACCAAAAAAAAAAAAAGACAAATCACAGCATGATTTTACCATATGCTATGCATTCTTGCGTGTTTCTGAACGTGTTTGTGCCCAGTTGAGTGTACCGGCAGACAGTCCAACTAATCTACTAATCGAAAACAAGCCGCGAGTGGCATGTGAAAAACGGATGGTTCATGATCTCGAAACAGAAAGGGAAAGGGTCACACGAGATGAACTCTGGTATCACGCAGGCAGCACCAGGACCATCACGATCGATGAACTTACTACTACATGACACACCAAAAAAAACACTTGTGTTTTCAAACAGAAAGTACATGTGCCTGCTTTTGGGGATACAAGATACACTGGAATCCTTTTGTTACTTCCCTAAGAAAACATGTGCATTATGTTGTTTGTCTTGGTACCTTAAAAGTTGCATAAATTTGGCTAATCCTACTAGCAACGTTGATCAAGCAAATTAAGTGATCCAGGATTGAAGCCCCACCCACCCTCCAAATTAAGTTCAGATCGATCATGCACACCAGACTGCCAGGGCAACAGTAAGCTAGCTGGCTGGTACTGGTAGTACTGCTGAATTAATAGGTGTGCCATTGATTGATGAATTGCAGTCTGCTGAGGATCTCCTAGACATGTGGATCTACCGCACGAACTTTTTTACTACTACTGGTCCAGCTAGCATAGCGACTACTACCATAGTAAGAATGTGAAAATGTTTCAAGGAGACTGGTATATATGCGGCTAATTGGTAGTACTAGCACACTTACAGAGATGACGTCGCCTATGTTGGTGGAGACGTTCGCCGCGACCTTTGAGATCGGCCTGCAGTAAGAAAAAAAAGTTGATCCTCTAATAATTAGTAAAATATCAAATGAAGAAGAAAGATACTAGTACTATATAGGGAGCAAACAATATGCAGATTCTCTGACAGAGGGCAGCACAGCACCCTAAAAGGTAAGTGTAACAGCATGATAGCTGAATGAAAAATGATGTTTTTTCCCCCAAAAAAAGAAGAAAAGAATTTTTTATATGAGAAAAACCTGTAACTTTCAGTGACAAAATTAATAATGACAGCGAAGCCTGGATGTGAATTAAAGAGCTAGGTAGGTATGCAGATTACCAGGAGAGGTGGCCGATGAGGTGCGCCACCTGGGGGAAGTACTGCGCGAGGTGCCACACGGTGAGGCCCAAGAACAAGACGAACCCGAGAAGATGCCTGCACCCGAAGAATTCAGTCAAAATCAGGCGAACAATTCAAGCTAAACCACAGCATCCAGATGAAGAGAAGAGATTAGATTGAGGCACGCACGTCCAGATGTTGATGGTCTCGTTGTGCCATGAGAAGACGCTGAGGAAGGCGTGGAGGAGGGGCCACTCGGAGCGGTAGTGGTTGAGGATGAACTCGTTCTCCTTCATGTACTCCGGCAGCTCCTCGTAGCTCACCAGCCGGTACTCCCTCCGGGCGCCCTTCCGCCCGCCTTCCGACGACCTCCTCTGCTGGTGCTGCTGCTGCTGCTTGCTCCTCCTCTTCTTGCCCCCGCCTCCTCCCTGCTGCTTCCCCTCCGCCGCCGCCGTCGTCGTCGTGTCCTCCGTTCCCGCCGCCGGCGCCTCCGCCTGCAGCACCACGGTGGCGGTGCTGCCCTCGCTATCCTGGTCCATCATGCCCAGCTTCTTTACACTTGCTCTCAACTGCCCCTCTCTCTCTCCCCTTTTCTTTCTCTCTCTAAACCGAGCTGCAATTCCCACGCTGGATTTCCTTCTCGGGAGAGAAAGAGAAAGAGAGAGCAGAAAGGCTGTGTGCGATAAAGGAAGGGGGGGCTTGGTTGTTGCCGGGGTTAAAAAGGACACTCACGCCACGCGCGTATCCTGCTGCAGCGGAGCAGGTAGCTCTCTCTCCTCCTCGAGCCTGAGCGAGCAAGGCACGAAATCTGTACGGCCAGGGCCGTGGTGGTAGTACGTATGGCTAAGGAAGCTACTACTATTTTCTTTATTATTCAAATCTCTCCGGCCTTTTTGTTGATGGAAAATAAATACTACTACGAATAGAGTATATGTTGCTCCAGGGATGTTGGTGGCCACATGAGCTAGCTACAAAGTCTAGTAGCACATGCGTGTGTACATTCTCCTGGCCTGGGTTGGTTCGAGATGTGGTAGTTTCGTTGCAATCAAGTTGACAAAGACAAATGCAGGTAGAGCAGGGGCGCCAACCACAGCTGATCACATCGGTATTGTTGGCAGGAAAAAACGATCGAAATGGAGTGCCCACATTGAATACTATTTTTGTTTGTAGAGCCGACATCAAATAGTACTGCCTATGTGGGGCCCTGAAGTGCAATTCATGTTTTTTTTTTGCAAAAAAAATCCGATCTATTTCATGAGTTCACAAAAATTACAAAGCACCCCCAAACATAATAAAATTATGTCAAAGTCTTTGGACCACCTAACGACCACTGCGTCACCGGCGAAAAAGATGGAAAAGGAGGAAGGTATACCTTATGCTTGTCCCGCTCAATGCCGCCATAGCTACCATAGCATCGATGCCGGTTGACCAAACTCTAACTTTAGGGATGCTTCTACAACGCCGAGCGCAAGTCCGGGGTCCCCACCCTCCTGCTATCGGAGCGGCAGGCAGAGGAGGCGGGGACCTGTTAATTCACGGACATAGACAACGAGGACAAAAGCAGATTGCGACGGCTGCTAGGTTTTCACCCCGGACGCCGCCTCTCTTTTTATCATGGGAGGAGAGAGAAATGTCTTGAAAGTGTAATTCATGTTCTTGTAATAAGATGATTAATACTCAAACTCCCGCGTATGTGGAGTATATGGCATGCACCCGCATAAATCATGCCATGTTTTCATGTGTGCAACAAAAGAAATTTCACTACACAATTATCAATCTTGAATAAACATGTCAAGACATCCAACTCCTGATTTTTTTTGCTCCCTTCGGTCCATATTAATAGCCTTAACTTTATCTCGATTCGTACGTATCTAGTTAAGTATTTAAACTAGTTGAGTTTGGTTCTAGACAAAGTTAAGAGCATTAATATGGACTAGAGGAAGTAAAAAAGTTGTGTATATAGTTCCATTTTTTAAAAAGGAGAATATTTCCATGTCTCTGTGTCCATTGGTACACATAGAAATGAAGATAAATGGCATGATAGGCCATATGTTGGATATGCAACCAGTTGGACACCATTGTCGGACGAACATGCACCACGAGAACAATGGCGGCTCACCACGCTACCTAGAGAAGCCGCGAGCCAAGCGCTGGAAGCTCCACCATCAACTCACACCGCCGAGAGTGTTGTTCCCGTGTCGCCGCACCGTGCAACAGAGGTGTTCCTCTATCGCTAATGGTGCGTCGCATGAGCTTGCCCGATGGCACCAGAGGGGGAGGGGAGAGGTTGGCGGTGCTTTTAGGGTTGGGCACTATGGTGTGTGCATCTATATGCAGAGGTCGGGTGTAAGTTACTGTCTAAGTAATAAAGGCGCCTTTTATCGAAAAAAAGGGTTGGGCACTATGGTGCTGGTTGGGAGTGGCACGAGAGCGAAGTCTTTAATGGGAGAAACTTATTTTGAATATACGATTTGTTCTTTGACTGAATTTGTGAGGAGGTGGGATGTAATAATGAACCACCACCAGAACCTCCTTTGATAGTTTAGATTCAATTTGTAAGGGAAGCCGCGGTTGAGTGTAATACATGCGTTCCTCTACCACAAGTATGCCACGCCCCCGGTCATCTATTTCAAGACAAATGACCTGAACAGGCCATTTGATAGGGATGCAACCTTGCAACTTAACTCGTGTACGTACACTAGCCCGAATTTGAGAACTTTTACTGCTATCCCCCCCCCCCCCTAATTTGGTGTTTAGAATAATAACGTTCGAGTAGTAACAGAAATAGGGCACAGTAAGTAGCGTGCTTCCGTCTTTTGCCTTGAATACATGGAACTGTTTAGTCTGCATCATGGCATGTTTCGTTAGTTTCTAGCTTAATTAGCCCCCTAGCATCATCTACAGTATTTGGAAGGAAAATGAGCTGATAGACCATGTGTTGGAGATGCAACCTCGCAACTTAATGTGTACACACACACACAAGCATTCCTTCGTTCATATGGCGGGACCTCCCTAGTACTATTAGTAGCTACGGTATACCTAAAACTCAAGCAAGCAGCGCTTCGATGTCTACGAGAAATCAGCTAGGATAGGCTATGCTACGGGTAGGGTAGGGTAGCTGCTGGTTGCTCCCCCTCCGGGTCCCCTTGCCTTGCCCCTGTGAGGTTTGAGTTTGACCCGTTTACGAGCTGTTGGCGCTTTCAGGTTCAGGCCATCCATTCATCTTCCCACCTGCCAAATTCAATTCGCCGGCACCGCCTCCTCCTGTATACGTACAGTACCTTAATCTGCTGCCCCTCTCTCTCTCTCTCTCTCCGTGTGTGGCGTGCGGTGCAGGCAATAACAGTTGAAACTCTGTGATTAGACCAGAGAGAATGATGATCGGGATCAGCGAGAGAGTCCTGACTAATAACCAGATTTAGTTGGAGAGGTTCGTAACCAACTCCAGCTAACTCCCGCACGCTCCCGGGTACGCTCTCTAATCATCTTCATGGACCGCCTCACCGATTGCGAATCAATGAGACACAGTGCCGGAGAAGAAAGATACTAACTACTAGTAGTATATATATGTGGGTTCGCTCACAGCCAGAGGGCGGAGTCAAAGACGTACGGCCTGATTCGCTTCTTCTGTTTCAGCCAGCCAACCATACGATAATTTGTTTTTATAAACGGAGGTAAAAGCTTTGTCCTATCCACTAATTAAGAAGAATGTGTCTATTTTAGAAGAAAATCTGATAAAAACCTACAACATCAAGGCCAAGTCCACCCAAACACGAAAACGATACGATAAATTTTGACTTCTACTCTTTTTTCCTAAACAAAACTAGTTTAAGTTTGACAAATTCTAAGCGCGCTCCCCAAATTCGGTCTCTTTTCGTCCACACAGACACCGGTTTGGGGAAGAAAATACCCTTGTCCACCCTAGCACCCAACGGGGCCGGCCCCAAATCTTGTCCTCCCTCAGATTTGAACTCACTGTGCCGGCCAGCCAAAACAGCAAATACCTTGCGGGCACGAGTACGTCCGGCCGAGCTTGACGAGGTGCGGCGGAGCTTGGCAATGTCGCGGCCGGCAACTGCGGAGCTTGACGAGGTGCGGTGGAGCTTGGCGATGTCGCCGCGGGCAACTGCGGAGCTTGATGAGGTGCGACAGCTCACGTGTATTGTCGGCCAACTCCGGTGCTCTCGACGGCTACATGCCAACTCCGCCGCCTAGAAATTGGGGGCGGGTCTCGGCCAGAAGATCTACGGCGTCAGCGCGTGCGTGGAGACACCCAGGGAGCTGCGTTGGCGGGCCGGCGGCGCGGAGGGGGAAGGCTGTTGGTAGGGGGTGGGGATTGGGAAGGGATTGTTGTGGCCGATATGTGGGCCAAGGGACGGACAGGGAAGGACGTCCTCGCATGTCTGTTTGTCCCCAAACCAAATCGTCTCCAAGTTTGGGGGAAAAACAGACAGTCCGAGGAGAGGGGGATAGGGAGCCCGTTGGGAGCTGATTTCTGGGCCGGCTGTCCGTGCGGATAGAAACTGACCAATGAGGAGCGTTTGAGGAGCTCCCTTGGAGATGCTCTAAGAAAAACTATATCAATATATCAACTCCGGTGCTCACGTGTATTGCTAGCCAACTCCGGTGCTCTCGGCGGCTACAAGCCAACTCCACCGCCTGGAAATTGGGGGCGGTGGGTCTTGGCCAGAAGATCTACGGCGTCGGCGCGTGCGTGGAGACATCTAGGGAGCTGCGCCGGCAGGCCGGCGACGTGGAGGGGAAAGGCTATTGGTAGGGGTGGGGATGGGGAAGGGACTGTTGTGGCCGACATGCGGGCCAAGGGACGGACAGGGGAGGATGGCCTCGCGTGTCCGTTTGTCCCCAAACCAAATCGTCTCCAAGTTTGGGGAAAAAACAAACAATCCAAGGGGGAGAGGGAGGGGGAGCTCGTTGGGAGCTGATTTCTGGGCCGGCTGTCCACGCAGATAGAAACAGACCAATGAAGAGCGTTTGGAGAGCTCCCTTGGAGAGCAAAACTATATCAATACTAGGTGTATGCGCGAGCTTCGCCTCGCCGCTTATATCACGTTAGATATCGCGAGCGAGCACACGAGTTTTCACTTATGCCCTTATTTCTCTTTTATGTCCAGTTCTTTCAATACACTACCAGTCCATACATGATTATTGGTGGAGTATTGTTAGCACTTAGGCCCAATCTTATTATTAGAATATAAATAGATATTTCCAAGTAAAAAATAAATAAATATTTATTTCCTTTCTCTAAGCACATGATTTCTCTAACCAATAAATTATCACATGAAGGATCGGTGATACAATATTCAAAAATAATTATGCCCATCTGTAGTAAAGTTTTGCAAATTGAGAAGAGAAAAAAAAGAGAGTTGGGGAGAAGGAAATGACAACTCAATCCGTGGATGATTCTATACTCATCATATTCACAACAGCGGCTACTCATAACGTTTGCTTGTTGCTCACAAGTTAAAGGAGAAGAGAGAGATGCGAGTGGAAGAAAGGAGCAGATGAGAGGGGTAGACGGCCTAAGGAGGAAGCCCCTTTCCTCATCTCTAGGCAAAGATGGGCGGGAAGGTTTAGGCGGAGTGACCCGCCCAGACGCCTCCCTCTCCCACATAGTGTTGCCCCAGAGTCGACATCCCCACGCCTCCTGCTCAACTCCACGCCAAAGGCCCGGCCTTGACATACATCTCCAAGCCCCCGTCTGACCAGTGCTTCTTGTAGCGCCTTATCACCATCGGCTCGTCCTCCTGCGTGACACCTCCGCCCAGAGCAACGATTCCGTGCATCCATCCTTGCACATGGCCGCACGGTGATCGAGATGAGGCTGAGGGAAGCAGCGTAAAGGAGTTGTTGTTGAGCGGGCTTAGTATGGTAGCAGTCGGAGAATCGTAGGCAGCGGCCAGAAATCCTAGCCCGGAGCTCTCGAGGAAGACGAATAGAGAGGGTAAACTCCACGGAAAATCGCTTTAGAGCACGGGCTCCATGGAGCATGTTTTTGTTTTTTTAATTCATCAAATATTTTAGAAAAAATACCTACGTGTAGCCAAACGTATGAAATACATGTTTGCAAAAAAAATGAAAAATACCTTATATTTCGGACGCAACAAAAGAGTCAAATATGTCAAATTTTGCAAAAAGGGAGACCCATTCAAAGTTGCACTAATGTGAATTTATTTCTTTTTTAGAAGACTGGGATACAAAGTATTTTCATATAAGATTTTGTATGCGTGTTGTATAAATCATTATCTGTATCCTAAATTTTTTACTGAATTTTTTAAAATCTTTAAATTTGAATTTTCCAAAAAAAATCCTCCATGGAGCTGTCCGGACCCACACTCTATAGACACATGATGTGTAAGTGCCCTCATTGCTCATGCATGTCACTAAGCTTAAGCTATAGTATAATATCAAGGACACCAATTAAGCTATAGTAGATTTATTATCTTACAGTATACTATTTCCATAGGATGCTAGCTGTAATCCCTTCATAACTTTCCGGAGGCCTTTGAGGAGCCGTGGAAGTAATAAAGGGAGCACTGTGTTTCTCTTCTCCCAGGATTGAAACCAAGATTTCATCGATCAGTATCTTAGACGAAGTTTTTTTTCCGTTGGCGCGGGGGTATCTACTTAGAAGAATGTTCGAACTAAACCCAGTTTGTCAAGAGGAGACGACACTGCGTATACTCCGTTGCTTTGAAGCAATGGTAACCAAACACAGGGAATAAAGAGGATATATACGTACGCCATCGCCGCGTGTTTCCAGGACAAGGTTCCAGTCGTGTCGTCCTCTGCGTGTGTTATTAGGCGACGGCTGAAACAACACGCAGCTCACGGGCACGACGACGTAGACGAGCGGATCGATGTTTGCTGAGAATCCATCCCTGGCGACGATACAGATGGCCAACCACAAGCCGGTCACCAACATAATCACTCCAAGTCCAACTCTCACGGCTAGCTGCAGATCTTTCCACGGCGGTTGTAGGTTGGCATCAACCGTATCCGTCTTCGGACAGGAGCAGAGGAACAAGGAGGAACATGACGGAGACCAAGTCTCCACTGGAGCAATTTTTAAAAGGTTTCTCCAAAGAAGTTCAGAGATCTTTGGAGGGAAGAGCTAGTCAGGGCGATCGACGTGGTATTTTATTTATTTATTAGCTGGTGCAGCTAGCCATAGCCAGCTACTGCACCAAACCACGTGGTACTAGGAAGAGTAAAGGTGGAGTATCATTCAGATACAAGTAGTACTTGCAACATTTTTTTCTTTGAGTGCAAGCCATACGTGCACAGAATAATGGGATTTGCATTTACTACATGGAAAAGCGTTACCGGTTGCCACTGTGATTCCACAACTACCGACGCCGATCAATCAGTACTAATAAGCAACCAAGAGATGGATGTGAATTGTGATGTGATGTGATGTTAGTGCCATAATAAGTAAGACCAAATTAAGCACCAACTGTTTTGAGAAAAGGACGAGGTATGTGTCACCACTCTTCTTGCAGATCAGGTGGATGGGATGCGGCAAGTTAGCCTTATTACAATTCCATTTCTACGGTAAAACTATTTTTGAAAGAATATAATTGTAGGTTAGTGGCAGACCCAGGATTTAGCAAAGACCGAGTCTAATTTCTAGTACCTAAAAAACTATGGAAAACATTACATTCTAATCCCTCCTGAATAACATAATTTATTAGCCAAAGCACGCCAAAAATGCATATATGACGTTTTGACATGAAGCATAAGTTCAGTATTTATTGTTCAATCAAGTGACAGTAAGAAGAGGCAAAGCAAAAAAAAAAGTGCGGTAGCATAATCACATAATCAAGACAATTTTTTTTTAAGAAACACAGTACAAACGAAGACGCTCACAATGCGTACATACACTCACCCCCTATAAACACACGCACGCACACCCTATCCTATGAGCACCTCCGAGAGACCGAGCCGGCGGATCTTGAAATTGACGAAGTCACCGCAGGCGCTTCGCTATCGACGGAAACTTCGCTCCCACTGAAAGAATATTCTGACTTTATGAGACACCAAAACGTCAAACCTGGGGTTTGAACTTTGGTGGACTGGAGGTACCACTGCCCTCCTAACCATCCAACCACGGGTTGGTTCTCAATCAAGACAAATTTTTAGTACCTAAATAACGAATATTTGATCTGATCTTAGTTTACAATTTCCTCATCGATCATAGGAGTGGCGGCCAAACCTACAAAGACACGAAAAAATAGAGAATGGTACTCCCTCTGTTTCAAATTACTCCGTGCGCACGCTTACCTAGGTGGCTTAGTATTCTCTCATTTTTCATCAAAAAATTTCTACAATTTTTGGTATACGTAATATACATTTCATACTATCTATTTAAAAAATCCTAGAATTTTTTTGAATGAAAAATAACGGAATACTAGTCCACCTACATAAGCGCGCCGGCGAAGTAATTTGAAACAGAGGGAGTACAATATAAATAAGACTTTTTCTAGCCATAGGGAATTGACACGGACTGGCAATCTGTGAAGCTGGTGAAAAATAAGATGACACCATCCTTGATGAATGTAGTGGTTCTTTGATCTCTTTGTCCCCTTCATCAGCCTCTATGTAAATCAGATTGGATAAAGATAGGTAAATCCACAATCAAGTAAACCTAGTTGTAGCAACTCAATGACTAAAATTGACTCTTGGCTTCATCAGAATTCAAGACTTCATGTTAGGAACGAAAAATCACCTACGGACAGAGGCAGAGCAGGCAAGAGACGGACAGTTGGAGGCGATGAACTGAGCCACAGAGGCACTGCGGCAAGTGGAGCAACATCAGTTCTGGGTGATTCTGCAGGTCAAAATCGCGCCGCGCGGCACAGTCGCATCTTGGCTAGGTTGAGACTAGCGCACCTAGCTGGCCGGCGCGATCAAATCGGCAGGGCAGCGTGATTTGGTCCAGATTCAGTGGCAGCGTTGGTCGAAACATATAGCCGAATAGGTTTTTTTTTAGCAAACGGATACAAAAGGCTAGTAAGACATTTCGTTAGGTCCACCCGCCGCCACTGCATACAAAAGGGATAGTACTAGGCGTTCTTTGGGGATAGTTCCTCAAAATCCCTGGGTCCCTCTTGCTGACATGTGTCCTTAAAAAATTCTAAAATCTCATTTTTGCTACAAATATACCCGCTTTTGTTATCAATAGTTTCGTTTTTGTTACATGTAGCAGAAAACAGTTTAGTCCAGAAAATACAAAAATAGACTGGACCTCGCCGGAGATCTCGCCAGAGATCTCACCGGCGACTGCGTAGCAAAACAATTATGCTAATGTAGCAAAACCCGACCTCACCGAAGACTCATCGGAGACTTCCGCCGGGCTCAAGATCTTGTAGCAAAAACTTTGCGCTAATATAGCAAAATAATAAAAAGACTGTAGCAAATAAAATATCCCAATTTAGCAAATACGATCTCGCCGAAGACCTCGCCGGATATCTCATAGCAAAACCTATGTACAATTGTAGCAAAACAATAAAACGTTTGTAGCAAAAAAATTGTAGCAAAATCTGATGATGCACATAGCACTACCGGAGGTCTCGTAGCGCCGCCACCGAAGCATATAGCAAACCCAACGGCTGATTGTAGCACCACCACCGACCGCATGTAGCAAAAAAAAATACACGGCACGGGCCACGTGCCGCATGTAGCAAAAAAAGGACACGACACAGCCACGACGAAACATGCCGCCGGAAATGGGACCCATGACTGATGTGGGCGGCACAGCCCGTCAATAGTTCCGAGATCTCGGCCATGGCGAAGCACGTACATGGAGATGGAGGATGGACAACGTCATCGGTAGCAGCGACAACCCAAGCTCCAACTCCACCACGGCCATGAATTGGAGGCCGCTAGGAGGAGGAGAGGCTAGGGAAAGAGGATACTAACGGTGCAGAGGAGCAAGGTTGGGTTGGCGCGGCGGCGTTTCGAGGCAAGGAGCACGGACCACCGGAGGTCCATGGAGCCGGCCATGGCTGTGGCGCTCGGAGGAATCAGGGTGCTGCACAACGGCGTGCGCGCGCCGGCTCCTATGGCAGTGCGTCGGCGGCGAAGTACAGCGCGGCGGCGGCAGATTCCGGCGGGTCCAAGGATTGGGAGCCAGGCCAGGTGTGAGGGGCGCCACCCAGGAGGTCGCGCCACCGGCGACGCGGCACACAGTAGAGCTCACGGAGGGAGAAGAGGATTTGGCCTGGAAGAAGATAAGATAAGCCTAGTACACCACGCGTGCAATTCAGTGCGTGCGCAAGTTTTCAATCACCGCGACGATTTTTCTAGGAAGGCCCGCGTGCAAGAGAACCGGGGGATCGGAACACGTGATCCCCGGAGAACTGTATCGTTTTCCGTACAAAAGGTTGAGACGCGAATGTTTGCTCCTGGTCCTGGGTTGTTTTTGCTTGCTTCCTTTGTTGGCTTTTGAGATTTAGCCCTTGTCGTTCTGGCCCATGACACGGGCTGGGCTGCTTAAAGCCTACAAATCTCAATCAAATTTACAGGGATGTACCTGTACTTCCTGGACCAAAACCCGGGCTGCCAGGTTCGCCCCTAGTTATACATAGTACGTATGTTTTTTTTTTTTGCGTGTGTGTATACGAGTGCAATACGAGGGGAACTGCAAGCTCGGTTTACATCAGTGATAATAATTTCGAAAGCATGTTGTGCTAAATTACTGCTTCGGTAAGATGTTACGTCAACAACGCTTCAGCCAGTTCAGTTCAATAAATTAAAAACGCTTCAACCAGTTTGCTGGTCTGTACAGGATCACAAGGGTCTCCATATGGAAATGAGATTTGGGATTCTATTCACAGCAGCTCGAGCCAGGACCCACACATATAAAGGATTTGCCTAGTAATTCTGTAAGGTCGGTCATAGTAGAAGTATCATAACTATATGATATTAGCGCATGATACTGTTTTTATAGTGCTTAGTATCATCTAGTTGTATCATAGTCTCATGGTATTTAATTATTTTTAGAATCTCAATGCAATTTGATGCACAAGATGTATTTGACATTAAATTTTCTTGTTACATGTACTATGATTCTATATCATATTATGATACCACTAGCACCTCTATCTTCATTAATTATTGTGTCACATGATCATTTGCTAAGGTGACATGTATGATACATCTTATGATACTATCATTAGGGCCAGTCTAAGATGAAATCTTATAGGAACTTTTTCTATGATGGTTGTTTGATTTGTAGGATTAATTTTCATGGGATTTTTTCCTAATGATTCCTTTGCACTAGATTTTATAAAAAATCAAACATCCACTCATATCTCTTTTTCACAATTCTTTGTTTTTCTTCTGGTGGAGTCACACAAACTTTGATTCATATGAATTCTTATAGGATTGGAGTGGACATAAAATTGCAATCCCGGGCGTAAGCTGTACTGAAGGCCAACAAGAAGCAGAAGCGGCATTGAGAAGGAACCGTGGTGGTTTCCTAGGAACCAAAATGATATTTCCTCTGTCCAGAAAAATGTTTCAAGGAGAAAGGATGGGCTATGAACAAACTTGTGTAGCGAAGTTCCTGAAGAACTGCAGTGAGTAAAGAATGAACTAAAGTGTCGAACTGCACCTACAGAGCAGCTAGCTAGCATTGACAACCGAGGGCAGTTGAATTATGTACTTAGATAGCATAGCATAGCATAATACAAATATGTCCAATGATTCAGATGGATGTGACGATTGATTTATTTTTTGAACGAGGTGACGATTGATGAATAGTAGCATGGCACCATAATGTACTAGGAGGTCCCGGCCATTCTCCAAGCAGACAGCCGCAGCATATATGTATGTCTCATACTACATATTAGTGCTAAACAAAGTCACCTTGCTTACTAAACACGCCTAACACGGACACAGCCAAGTACATGGCTACTGATTTCCCGTGACTAACACCGAGGCTAGAGTAGCATATCATGAGGTAGAGCAGCAGCTTTAGGGCATCTCTAACCGATCTTAAAACTTTAGAGGAGTAAACCGACTCCTAAAACTTAGAGAAGTAAAAATACACCTCTAAAGTTTGGCGGTTCCTAACCGAACCCATATATTTAGAGGAGTAAAACATTTTTGACCCATTTCTTTCTAGCATTTCACATATGCATTTCATACATTTCAAATAGAGTTCATCCAAGAAATTAAAATGTACGGACAACGGGACAATTCAAATACAAGAAACACAACACTTAAACAATAGACATAGGTATAGTTCATCAAATCGAAATAAAACATGCATAGAGTTCATCCAAAAGTAGACTCCATCACCACATGATCAAGGTCACCCAAAAAGAAGCATATCGACCTTGTTTGATCCACAACATGCAAAAGTATGCTCTCTTGAATGATTTGGAGACGAACTCTCCAGTGCCCTCGCTTGTTAAATACTCATTGTCGTATCCTACCACGTGTCTATCTGTTCCTTTTGATTTCTCTTTTGCGGTACCCAAATTATATGCGGATCTAGCTTGGAGAAAATGTGTCAGGGTTGCCTTAGCCACGGCTGCGTTGGGAATCTAAGTTGATGTCTCAAATGCTGAAGGATGTACTGATGTGTTTATCATAGCATCAAAGAAGGATGTTGTTTCTTCTCTGCAGGCCGAGGCCCATGCTATGCTACTGGCGGCACACTCCGCTTCTACTCTCAAGCTCAACAAGCCAGTCTTCTTCACCGACTGCATCAACTTTGCGAGAGCTGCAACTGCTCCGGGTGCCAAGGATAATGCAATGCTTTGGGAGATTAGAAGACATGCAATTCAATTACAGAACCTTGTCTTTCCTTTGCAGGCTTCTATCTTCCACGTTTCCAGGGAGATAAATGGAGTAGCCCACAATTGCGCACAACAGGCCATAAGATCGCTCAGATCAGTGCCTACTTGTCCTTGTAGAAACTCAGCTCATAGCAACTTGCCATGCCTAGTGCTTGCCACTATCGCTTCGATTTGGCACATGGACTATGTAATTCACGATGTACATTGCTTTTGAGTTGAATGAAAATTTAGGGTGTGTTTCCACCCTTCTCCGGTAAAAAAAATGACAAGGCACTTAGGAACTAACCTTTGCTATAAGTGTTTCGGGTTTTAGTTCATCTTGATGAGTGGATCATGTCAATGTTGAACTATAAAAAGTTAGAAAAATGTTGCAATTCCTATTTTATGCGGGGAAATTAGCAATGTCTAGTTTAATGAGTTGCAAGATATAATTATTTAGGGTCTAGTCATATCCTTGCTTCTTTCTTTAGTACATCCAGCGTTCAAGTTGCTTCTATCTCGTCTTGACTCTTCTCAGCTCGTTCAGATTATACATTATATCTTGGTGTGCAGAAAAGATCAACAAGCATAATTGTTGCACAATTTTGTAAGCGTTCCGTGGTATGTGTACATGTCTTCTCTTGGCTAAAGCACCTGCAATATGATTTTCTCATAGCAACCATAAATCCACAAGCCATAAACCTTGTAGCTAATAGCTAATATCTAAATGCATAATAATATTGAAAAAAAGGTGATTCATAATAGAACTGAATTTTTGAATTCATCAAAATCACAAACAAGCAGGAAAATAATACACATTTTCTACTCTTTCCCAGTTTGCTTGATTACATCTATTTCCATAGCTAATGCTTATTTATGGAGTGTCTAGTATCTGCCAAATCGCTTTGGAGATGGTCCTCCATGGAGGATTTTTTTGAATTTTTCAAAAAGCTTCAAATATTTTGAAAAATATATATTCATGTCGCCAACAATACAATTCTGCAAATTTTCAATGTAAAATAGTTTGTATTTCAGGCACAGAAAAAATACAAATATGACAAATTTTGAAAAAACAAAGGCCCGTTTAAAATTACGTTGTTCACATCCAGATCTATAATTCTTTTTTTTTGTGCTGTGGCCAAAATACAAAGTACTTTTCACGCGATCTTTTGCATGTGCCTATTATAAATGATTATCTACATCCTGATTTTTTTGGATTTTCTTAATCTTTAAATTTTAACTTTTAAAAAACAAATTTAAATTCCTCCATGGTGGACGGGAGACAAATCGACACTCTCGCATATGCCTACCGTAAATAAGCATTGGTGCTTAAATAGAAAATGATTTATTTTTTCTAAGCACCTATCTAGGCAAATTGCATTACACTCACTCGGTTTCAAAATATAAGATGTTTTACGTTTGTGAAAGTTATGTATCTAGACTTTTTTAGTGTATTTGGAATGAACCTACACACTAAAAGGGGTCTAGATACACTTCTTTCACAAATCTAAAACATCTTATATTTTGAAACAAAGGGAATACAAATTGTCCGAGCTTATAACTGTTCTTGCAGACAGAACATTTTGAGGCAGGATGAATGGTCCGAACCAAAATTCACAAATCTGTCCTAATAAAGTTTTTAAAAAGTTGAAGAGGATTACAAAGGGATCACGTGTTCAACTTTTCAGTAATAGTAAATTGCCTACATTATGCTTCCTTGGTAAAATGAGTACAATGAAGAGGGGAACTGTAATCGTTGTTAACTTCAGTGGTAATTTTTGGGAGCTTTCCATGCAAAATTTCTGTTTCCTTAAAATGTTATGTTATCGACAGTTTAAACAGTTCGTTTGGTCTAATACTGGATCCGTTGGCCATTCCAAAATTTCCACATACCTGTGTCTTGTCTGCATGGAGATGGGATTTGGAGTTTTATTCACAACAGCTGGGGCGAGGGCCACAAATATACACTACACCATGACTTGCAGGCAAAATCTGTATTTCCATCCAGCATGGAAATGACAGTATTCATTTACTATATGTGTATCGTTCTTTCTTTTCATCGTATAAAAAATCAAAACATGTCTACTGGTGTCATTTTGTCGGTATACCAAGCTTTTCCAGAGTAGACCTCATGCAATCAGTGCTGCAGCCCTCAACTCCGACGATGTTGGAGCAGTCAAGCGCGATAACATCTTGTAAAGGGTACCGCCTGACCGTGTGGATTCTGTTTGCGGGGGTATTGAATTCGCCCTTCAGGACGACCGTCTTGTGAAGACCACCAAACAGTTCTTCATAGTCTGAGTCACCGGTTTCGCCAACAAGAATCGCAACATTTGGCAACTCAATGCCCCAACGAACAGATAAGTACCTACAAGAACAGAAATAAATGTTAGGCCTCCTTCGATTCATAGGGTAGGAAAACCAAAGGAAAAGGAAATAGATAGGATTAGAGTGCCCAGCCCAAGTGAATCCTATGGACACAGGATTGCAATGAAGAATTTTTTTTCCCTGAGGTCGGACTTCATGCAATATTTCCTGCAAAATTGCACTACCGAGCTCCTACAGGATTAATTCCTATATAGGATTAGTTCCTATGAATCAAACAACTCCTTAATAGGACCGCAAGCATGTAGATCACTAGGTGCATATGGAATTGCAAAAGGCAATTCGCTAAGCCCTTGAGCACTAAAAAAACAGTTGCTATCTACTGTTTGTTGCTGATCTTTTTAGGAGGCAGCAAAATTTTGGCCCAAGCAGCATCCATTGGCCATTCCATATTCTTAAAAAAAGCAGGCCAAGGATAATCTAACTCAAATCTTAACAATACTCTATGGCACTAGATTTCCTTACTTTGAAGTTACATATCATTTAGGAATTTATGGCACTGCTCTAGCAGGGATCCTGCTCTAGCTGGAATTCCCAAAGGAATGGAGTAAAACATTTTCCTAAACCGATACGTCTAATATTCTATGGAAAAATATTTGATGACAAGAAATTGAAGTTAAAACCACATCCACATTTTGAGTTAAGATTTGTAAAAACTGCTTCACACACAACAATGCTGCAGTTAGTGTACAGATGAAGTTTTGGAAATGGTAAATGCATGAAGCAAGAAAATCGAGAAAAACCTTATAGCCTGAGACCGCGATGCATGAATTGGAATTACAGATAGCCTGGTAGCACTATGGTTATAAAGAGCGTGACAGCGTAGTGACTGGACTCTCATCAACTTCTGAAGCTCCTTTAAAGGAGGTAACTGCAAAACGACATGCCAAGCGATAATTAGAAAACCTTTGCATAAAGGAGTAGCATAAAACAAAATGCACTTGAAGAGTCCAAGCAATGGATACGCAAGCAAAATTCCACGAAATGCCAGAAGATATTTGAAAGAAAGGGCATACATAATTTGGATTCACCACTCTAAATGCAAGGCAACATGTCGATGAGTGTTCTGAATCTTCAAAAATAACTTGCTTTTCCATTCTGCCTCTCCTTTCTACTACTGAAGAAGCCCACTTCACTAGATACTTTCTTAAACCTTCTCCTCCCCAATGATACTCAATGTGAGACTGGTAATTACGGTCTAATGCAAATGTGACACGGGAAGTGCTTGGTGAATCACCAGTCCGTGAAGGGTAAAATAAATCACTCCCACTATTGCATATGAAAGCATCAAAATCAGTGGGAACCATCCCTGCGGATATTAATAGAGAATGAATCTCTGATATTGTCAGGGATGTCGACAACACAAAACCCGTTGAACCTGACGAAGTTTCTGTCCGTGTAGCCTCGATAGAATTTCTGATTATACAGGCCAGATCTTTCTTACTGGCAGAGTCTACAGCAATAACAACAATATACTTTCTTCCCCTGATAGGAGCCTCAATCTGGTCTTCATTGCTCGCAAAAGCAGGATATCTTGGGCTAAGAGTTAATATCCTTGACAAGTAATTCTTGCAATGTTCAGGCCAAGAAAACTGGTGTATATTTTTCAGCCCATTCTCTCGACATCTTGACCAAAGTTGTTTTTCAGAAAGAAGTTTATAGAGTGCATCAGCAATTGCATTCTGATCATGGGGATCAACAAGAAGACCGTTATTCAGCACCTGCATCAGCATTCATTGGAAATGAGCCAGGGAATATTCATACCAGCCATGAGTTGATATGATTTTCCTTGTAAAACCAAGTTAATGTTGATGCACGAACCTGGTGAATTTCAACAGGAGCTCCATTTTTTGTTGCAATTACAGGTAAACCATGCATGGCAGCCTGCTCCCACGAATAACATATTGGAGGTAATTAGAATGCAGAAATGGTAGCAACCACAAAAGTGAATTTAAATTTCAATGATTATTACCTCTATCAAGGTGACACCGAATTGTTCAAAGTAGGCTACATTTACAAAAGCACCCTGCATATGTTAAATGGACAATCGGTATCAACACAAATAGTACAGAATGTGGGTACAAAAGTAGAATTTGTCAAATCTACCTAATATAATAAAATCGATGCTGTAAACATTTAACTTCCCATGATTTCTGGTATTAATACCTTCAGCCATTTGAACAATTTAATTTACTTAAATAGTGCACTTTTACCAACCAAAAATAGATCAAAATAGATGAAGTAAACATATAAACACTTCAGGAGCTAGGTATCTAAAACAAGGGAAAGGATGGCACCAGCTGTTATGTTCTCGAAAAAATAGAATTGCACCAACTGTTTCCTATGTTCAGAAACAACGTACCTTTGTTCTCGCTGCTAAACGATAAATATCAAGAACTTCCGAGTGTTTGTGATGCTTTGGGTATGCCACTTGACCATACAGATCATATTCATCAATCAGTGTAAGTACTGATGTCAAAACAGCTGCACTCATATTACTCATTTTGGAAATAGCCTCACGGTTACCCATAATCAGTGTCTGGAATGCAACATCAAAAGTTAGTATGAAATTAAGTGTAATAAAATCATACTAATTAGCAGCTACTGTACTCGATGCATTCACACATCTTACTAGGTTAGCAAGCTCCCTCAATGGTCGGCATTCACCAAAAGCCTTCACAAGTGTTGTAATATTCTTTTCTGGGTAAGGACGAGCAACAGCCAGAATCAATGGTTTCCTAGGATTTGTAAAAAACCGCATTATCTGTCATCATATGCAAATTATGAGGGCGTAGACTTAAAAATGCAGGATAAACATAAAATAATAACTGAAGTAGTAAGTTAATCAAAAGTTTATGTAGTTAGTGAAATATTAAGTACACAAATCTAAAGAACATTTTGCCACCTCAGACCAAATAGGTGGATCTTCAGAGGCTGGGGATGGGCTATCTTCCTCACCATTCATATCAAAATCCTGAATCATATGGCCAAATTCAACACCGGGAGGAATTATCTGCAGAGCAACAAATACAAAGTTAGTGGATATTGGAATACTGCAGCAATGACGGATGATGCTCAGTTGATAACTAACAAACTATGAAAAAATCCACCACAATTCCTTGAACAATAATTCTACAGGTGATTATTATGGTAACAAAAATAACAATGGGAGACACAGTGTATACAGTATACTCACAACCATACGAGGCATGTAACGGCCATAGCAGTTTGCACCACGCTTGACTCTTGCACGAAGTTTCCTTGCCAGCATGACCTCAAAACCATCATACAAGTTCCATTGTTCTTCTATCTCTTGCCTAGTACTTGCAATAACTATTTCAGACGCATCAAGAGACAACTCCTCTGCCTCAATTCGGCGCATTATTTTGTATGTCATATTTATTTCTTCCCTTGTCTGTTTCCCTTGCTTGAGAAGCCCTTCTAACTTATCTCTCCCAAGAAAATGGCCTGTAAATACCATGTGAACATTAAGTGCTCCAGATAGTAGAGCAGCAGCAACTCCTGCACTGGCATAATGGCCATGAATCACAGAAGGCCACATGGGATGCCCACAGCCGATTTCTTCACCTATGGTTTTTGACATGTGCACTATATGACTGAGTGCACCATCAACAAATTCTTGAACATAAGGCCAGAGATGTTCTTTAGCTAGATACTTGTCTTTCGGTCCAAATGGTATTCTGATGATATATGCACCACTGTTCTCTCCTCTTTCATGTTTAAAATTCTTGAAGCTTGTTGGTAACAGTGTCTCTGATGGTTCACCATATCCACGATCATAATTCGGTGCTAATATTTGCCTTGTCAACAGATCAACACGGTATACTCCAGGGCATGAACTCAATGCTTTAGCAAGTTCCACGACATATTTGACCTATCAATCGACACATTAGAGAAAAGGAATATGTATCATTATATGATTCTTTTTGTTGCTGGGCATATTTACAAGGACACATGAAAGTAATAGCTACCCCCAATTAACTAAAGGATAAGGTCGAGATATTCATGCTGAAGAACGAAATGCACTTGTACTCAAGTATATGCAGCAACAGTACCTGTCCACTAGTGTCTGAATCCCGGCCAAGTTCCATGTTCTCACCACGGACCAGGCCATGAAGGCTGCAGTATAATACATCACAAAGGAATTAAACAGGCAATTCATATTTAACAAATAATACTGGCAAACCTGCAAATTGCATCATTGCATCAAAGTAGGAAATAAAAGCAAGACTGCAGGAGGTGATACCAGCAATTCTTAGTTTATTGGTTTTATTAACAGTAAGTAGGCTAAATCTGTGAATGGTGATGTTTTTACATCATTATTCATCATCCATTGCTAAAGAATGGCCTAATACAGTAAGTCTTGATCCATGATCGTATACAGAATACATGTAATAGGATAGAGATCTTCCTATTAACTGTGAGTTTATTTGCATCAGATACGAATAATAGCTCAAAGCATAACGAATTAATCACCTGCAAATTAAACGGTGATCAGCATGTACTACCTCCATTCCAAATTATAAGACGTTGTAGACTTGTAGTAGGCTAATTTAACGTTACCAAAACGTCTTATAATTTGGAACAGAGGAAGTACTTTCCTTACATTGCACGATTTGCCTATAAAATACTACATGAAGTTAAGGAAACTGGTCCATACCTGATCAACACTATGTATAGTTTGTCGATGGAACTGATCCTAGGTGTGTTTGAAGCCGAGCTGTCACCATAGGCAACAGATGCATCACCAGCATCCTCTCCCTTTTCTCCTTCAAAGAGATCTTCAGACATTTCTGCAGCAGCATCAGGCCGTGGCTTCTCTGTCTCTAGGCGACGTTTTAACAAACGGTTGGCTTCCTCAGCCTGAGTACCAGAAGAATTAGGTAATAAAGAAGGGATATGAAAGACAGAAAGATGAACTACAAATGTGAGTAAGAATGTAACTATTGAAGAAGAGTGTGAAAATCTGGCACAAAAAAAATTATGACAAACGTGGATCGGATTAGGGATAAAAGAGACATCGAATGCTCGATGCAAGCAAAAAATATAATTATATCATGAATAAGATTTTTCGAACAAGGGGCAAAAGCCCATTTTATTTTTCATTACAGAAGTCAAGATAAAACTAACAATATATATCTCATGGACCTAGCAAAGGTAAGGGAACAGCCTGCAAGGATTTAATAAGTAAAATTATGATGCCTTGATTTTGTGAAACCCCAATAGGCCAATTATATTTTCTTAGCATGTTGCAACATTTTAAATCCAACCCTGTAGTGATAATTTCTGGTCAGCCTAGCAAAAAAACAAATTGTTGTAAATTACAATTTCAACGAGAAAAACTGCTTGGTATATGAACACGCTGTGTACTAAAAATGTATGAAAGAGTGACTGACGGCAGCAGCATGCATCAGTCAGTCACATTTTTCATGCAGATTGTATACACAGCTTTACATACATGTAGTTTTTCCATAAATCAGTTGCATCCTCACTTGCCTCTGCATGGATATCCTTGCTGATTGAGCAGTCCACCTCATTTTGATTTTAGCTGGTTCCTCTAGATAACAATATTACTATCATACAAGTGCTTTGTCATCTGACAAGTTTAAGAGGAAGCAAATGCAAATTGCTAACAGTGCTTGAGAGGAAATTCAGGAAAGATGGGATGCTCGGTTTGCAGGTGTCAATGGAGTCCAGGAATCTGCTTCCTGGTCAGGAACAGGGAAGGTATGGAAAAGAACTAAATGTGGATGTGAACATATGTGGGGCTTCAAAAGAAACTGCAAACTGTAGGATTCATGTGTAAACCAAATAAGAAAAATTGGAGCTATGGAGAAATTCTCTTTTGACAAATATGCAAGGCTATCAGTATCTCAGTACCCAAAGCGACCTAACGGATCTGATAAAACTCCCAAACCCCGATATATAGTGCACTTCTATACATATCCTTCTCCATTTAGAAAAAGGCCAATTTCTGAATGAACTGCAGGACAGCACCTGAGCCACACTCTAGGAAAACTTGGATACAGGGTTATTGCGTATTTAGCCAAAGGAAAAAAAAATATTCCAATATCAGCACCACTTATGTTTTCCATGACTCCAGAAGTGGTGCAAGACACATGTTGCTCGATCTATCCAACTAAATCTAGCCTTCAACCATCTCTCACGCTGCATTCGTTATCTAGTTGCTCGGTCACTAGTGTAGGCAGAACTAATACTGCATTTGGACACTACTGTAAGCACAATTTCACGGCTGCGGTACTTATGTCCCAGCATAACTAGTAATGAGAGGAGACAAGAATCTACCTAACATTGTAGGAACGAATGGTACTTGTGAGTAGTTGAGATCATTGAGAAGGACTGACAGATCAATGAGCATTCATTCAACTAACCCATCCTGTCGAAAAGAGCCTGGTACCAATATCAAGCCAGCCTTCAGTTCTTTCTTCACTAATCTAACCCAGAGCAGAGCTTCCCTTAATCCCAGCTTACACGTACACATACCCACCACACCAAAAAAAACCGTAGAGCCAGCAGCCCGAAGGGAAAGAAAGAAAGAAACGAACCGAAAGCGAAAAGGCACACCTCCTTCTTCTTCCTGGCGAGGTTCCAGATCCTCCAGGTCATGTTCTCCAGCCGCGTGTTCCTCTCCTGCGGGCTGCGCATCGCGTTCGCCTGCACCCAAACACGCGCACGCGCGCGGATCGATCAACACGAGCTCTGCGAATCCACCAGAACGGCGCGGAACAGAATCCACCAGATTTGGACGCGGAGAGAGGCGGGGTACAGTACTGAGAACGTACGCGGGACCACGTCTTGTAGAGGTCGGTCTCGTCGTAGCCGGTGATGACCTCCTCGACGAAGTACCGGGCCGGGGAGAAGTGGCCGCGCTCGCGGAGGAGGAGCGAGGGGCGGTCTCCCCCTCCGCCTCCGCCGCCGCCGCCACCCCCGCTCGAGGCGGCTTTCCCCGCGTCGAGGATGGCGTCCAGGTAGCTGTTGATCCAGTTGTCGTTGCCGCACACCCCGCCCACCATGCTCGCACTCGCTCGAAGGAGAGTTCCGGAGGAGGGTTTGGCCGCGCTCGCTCGCTCTCTCGCCGGCGGTGGCGGAATCGGGGGGGTGCGAGAGGAGGGAGGCGGCGAATGGGTTGGGGTGGGAATTAACCAACCGCAGGGGGAGGGAGGGAGTGGTGGCGAGGAAGAGGTGGTGGCGACGCCGAACCAATTACTCCGAACGGAAAGGGCAGGGGGGGCAGATGGGCTGCGGATCGCGGCTGATCCCAACCGCCGAATCCAGATCGGACGGCGATGATCTAGCCGCGTCCTGGTGGGCGCCCGAATCCGTGGGCTTCCTTCCCCGTGCACACTGGACTGTAAATGGTGATTTTATTTTATTTTTCTCAAAATATAATTCATTTGTCCTCCTCTACAAAACTACATTCCTTTTCATATTCTTAACTGATGAGATAGAGACGAAAACATGTCCGCGTCGCGGTTTTTATTTCTGAGGTGTGCGTGTACTTCTGTCACAATAAAAATTTAAATGGTTTCTGGTCGTAGGTTTCTGTCGACATGAAAGACAAGATACTGTAGTGATGTGACATATTTAGAGTTGGGCGTCTTGCATTTTTTTATCTTCCTGCTTGATGCATTGGTTGCCCTTTTTCCCCAGATATCACTATTTGTAACTAAGATACACTAAATGTGCAAATCAAAAACTCATATTTTGTTTCGTCGTGGAAAAAAGGGCACTTGCATCGGTCAACTTTTAAGCTTTGCCTGCTTCTTTTTCTTGCGACGACAACCGTCGCCGCAGGGAAGTTTTTAAAGATGTTCCCTACCTTATAGGAAAAGGCATTTGGAGAGGGCCCATTTAATTAGTTCCATATCTTCCTTCCCACACACATTGAAATTAATTTAAATGGCGGTTTCATTTACAGCAATATAATCCCACTTGAAAATTACATTCCTTCCGTGTCCTTAAGTGATGACATAAAGACGAAGAACATGTCAATGCTTCCGTCAAAATCTAATTTGTTTCTGGTTGTATGTTTGTGTCGATCGTGAAAGGAAGATATTACAACGATGTGATGTATTCATGGTCGGTGTCTTGCAAATACTATTTCCTCCATGTACATCGTTTCTATTTATTTTTATCAGGAGAAAGTTAAAACAAGCAAATATGGAGGGCGCCACATGTGATATGGTGGGAGCATTATTTATTCTTCTTTTTTGAGAAATTGTGGGAGTATTATTTCGAATGTTCGTTGGTCTATGTAAACGTTTGTTGGTCTATGTAAATTGTGGGAAAACAAGTAACCAGGATTAATTTACCTCCAACTCCTTTGAGATGGCAATGCCCGAATGCGCACAAACCTCACCTGATAACATGACACCCCACCAACAGTTTACACATTCTTGGAATCTTGCTCCATTGGCGTTCGTGTGCAGATTTAGAAACATTTCCAATCCCAGGTAAGACCTACTGCAAGCTAATTGGTAGACTCAATAATTAAACACTACTATTCTTCAAACCGATGGGCAACTAGGCTTTTCTGGGAGGCCATGTCATGTCGTCGTGTCATGCAACTACTAGAAAAGTGCAAAGTGGCTGACTTCATTTCATTGGCTGGTGTTAGTTTGTCCTCTCGTGGCTCCAAAGGGCGGGTACGTATTGTCTAGGTCACCCCATCCTAAGACTAAGAGAGCCTAAAATAGTGTGAAAGTACAATGATAGAGTACACAGTACACATGGAAAATGTTTTCATATAGGGCAAAAGCTTCGACTCTTTGTGTACTTTGGCTATTATAAAAGAGTATAAAAATTATTCTGAGCATTAAACCCGTAGTGATTAGTGAAATCGAGCCCTAACTCCAAATCTCTGAAGTTGGCATATTAAACTAACTGAACAACCTTAATGTTGTATAGAAACAGGGATTGTCGACGTGGTAGTGGGGATGACCGTCTCAACACGGATACGGGGAAAAAGTATAGCCCGGCCCCCGGTCCATCTGACACCACAGAGGATAATGTGCGTCCCTTGGTCTTTCTCTCCCGTAGTGTCGATGAGCGGGTGATCAGTGGTATTCTTACGATGATTGTGATGGCGAAGGAGATAATGTCTATGATGTTACCTTCCTCTTCTAATTGATGTTTAGTCTATTCAGGTGGAATAATCTAGGTTTTCACGTGCAATTTGAGACGGTTTCATTTTTGCCATGGCTCTCCCTCTCTCTAATCGAGTCATAACCCTAAGTTTACTTCCACTTCCCACCAATTCAAACCACCATGCACTTGAAGTGGGCCTAGTGGCATGCTAAGTGTCGCCGTGACAGTCAACACCCCCGTTTTATTACCGATGGCAGGTGAGCAAACCCAGCCTGAATTTAACATAGACAAGGATCAGTAAATCCAACATGAGAAATTTCGAGTTCATGGTCCGATTGTGCTACCCTTACGAGTAGTGGCGGTGCCAAGGTTTTCTATGTAGTCATTAGTTTAGTACATCGGATATTGGCAAATCATCTATATACACGAGAAAATCTTTAAAATAAATAATGTAAATGATATGAGCTTGACAACATAACATTTTGGTCTTGGCACCCCCGCTGCCTAGGAGTGAGAGTTTAGAATGGATTTGTACTCTTTCCAAAAAAAAATCTTTGCATGTATACCATGTTCTCTATTCTCCAAGAAATGGCTGTGGGAGAGAGAGAGAATCCATGCCCGAATGTATTATTATTACTAAAGAATACAGTCTTCATCTACACCAATAAGAGTCATATGAAAGTGCAAACCAGAATGTTTTTTTTTTTAAATTTCGAATGTCGCACGAAGAGGAAAACGGCGCCAGCCAGCGGATAGAACGGGCAACCAACTAACAAACTAATCATCATCATCGTCATCGTCATCCGTCGCCGTCTGATCGCCCCGCCGCCCCCCTCGCTAGCGATCAAATATTCCCTCCCACTTGCGGTTTCTCTACGCCACACCCACACCCACACCCACACCACAGGACGGCTATCTCACTCACCCATTGGTGCGCGCCAAGCGACGTACGGCGTTGGTCGGTAGTCCTGCTGCTCATCATTGGTCGGATCAAGGCAACCAGGTGCGCCACGTCGCTCGGATCAGATGATCCGTATGCAAAGACTAGTACTACCTAGCTGGACAACTAGAGCCAGAGGATTGCCGGTGTTGATCTAGGCTGGATTATCTGATTAGGCTTTGACTCGCTTTCAATATCAACTGGGCTGTGAGTCTGACCTGACCATGTGGCTGATGGAACGATCTTATCCCATATATGTGCTCACCTTTTAACTTTGGATACACCTTTCTAACTTTGGACATGTTTCACAATTGTTTTTTTTTAACAGGAAAGCCCCAGAAGGGTCAGGAAGCCTTAAACTAAATTACGACCGTGGAGCTACATATTTTCACGCAGGCCCTTAATAAATAAGAAAAAAAACAGGTCCAGACGCTTTACAAAGAGCATCCTAAAAGATAAACAAGAAACGCAATTGGGTCCTCCTTCCAACACGCCTCTGCTTCTGACTGGCCTCACGATGGAGGTTGAAGGAGCGCCGGGTCTTGCCGGTGAGCTTGCTAGCCTCGATGCGGCTTGGATAATCGGCTGGCAACATGCCTCCGATTTGGATCTGCAGAAAAGGATGGCTTCACTTCTTCAGTAGAGTTCATCATCGCCATCGCTCAGATCAACATCCATGGCAGACGCGACCTCCGCGTCCAGATCAGGAGAAGACACCGAGAAAAAGAAACGATGAGCTTCCAGGATCTGCCGCCGATGCGCCCAGAAACCGAGCTCCTCCCTTAGAGCTCCTGCCCGAGATGAGGGAGGGAAGCCGTAGAAGATGCATCTGCAACAAATCCAAAGATAGGGCCGCACAGGGAGAGACCGGGTCGCGGTGCTGCCAGTGAGCTCCCCCTCGCCACCAAGGCCGGCCAGGAGCCACTTCAGCTCACCACGCACTGCAGGATGGCAACCTTCCCCCTCGCCGCCACGGTCGGCCGAGAAGAATCGCTTCCCGCAGAGCCAGGTCTTCACCAGGTAACTAGCGTTGAGTTTATTCCAGGAGGCGGTGATTCTCCACTCCACTTCCCCCTCCGGCCATCGGAGTTGAAGGAGAAGAAGGAGGAACCCTAGGGCTGGCCAGATCCCAACGCCAAGATCTGCCCATCCGCTCCATCTACCGGGCACAACTCCCACAACCGGCATATCGCCAAACCTACCCCTAACGTATTCACAATTGTAACAGATATCCATTCTCATAACGTATTCATGCTTGGCGGTGGTTTTGGTGTGTAGGATTGTATATAGGTGTACCTGATTTAGGCCTAGTTTAGCAACAAAGTTTTTTTTAAAAAATTGAAGTACTGTAGTTTCTTCATAGTCTAGTATTTCTTAGGTTTGGCAAAAAATTACAACACGTTTGGGTAGTTTTGTTTTGTAAGGGGCAAGAGAGCGCTTTTCTCTGTTTTGCAGGAAAAAGTGGTCGGGACCGAAGTTTTCAAAACGTCAAAAAAAAAAAAAACTGCAGTTTTTGCCATACTTCAGTTTTCAAAACCACTGCATTCCTTGGAGCCAAACTCTTTAAAGTATTCGATACTCCATTATTTCTAGAAACCGAAGTATATCATCTAAGTCATCGATCATTGGAATCGTGTAGACCAGAAGACATGATCGACCACTTATGGAGCTACAGTAGGATCCGCATCCGGGTTCCATCCAGGCAACCTAAACCTACCCCTGCGTGAGACGTGGAAGGCCCACGAGTTCACGTCATTTTTATGAATCATTCCACTGTACTCCTACCACCAGTACCAGTACCCAGCTGTTTCATCAGATGGGAAGCGCACGGCACGGCACGGCGCCACCAATGGGACAACGGTGTCGGCCATCGGCAGAGCACCGATTTATTTAAATTAAGATTAAGATGCAGAAAACCCGCAGCGTCATCATTCATTCGGACAGACAGCATCACTGTCGATCGATTCCTTATCTGATCCTCGTCGTAATAAAGCTGGGCATGGCTTCCCTTTGACCTGGCGCGGCCGTCGGTTTCTTATCGCCCGCCGTGCGTCCACGTCGGCGGCGGCGCGGTCGCCGTCAGCCGTCCAAAGCGGAGGAGGGAGGGAGGGATCTTTGCCGTGTGTGTGTGTGGTACCTCCCCTGACAGAGATAGGCTGGAGCCACACCGTCCGACACTCTTTGAGTCAGCTGCAACACTGGGATTTTCGCATAAAACACGGAAGAGATTACGACAAAACATTCCGCATAAAACACCAGCTCTAACGTTCACCGCACTACTAGATTTGATTTTTTCCCCTTTAGCTTGTTTATTTCAATATGTTTTTAATAGTATAAAATTGAACAATCCAGTTGGCCATACAAGTGAAAATTTACATGTGTGACGATCAACCTCTCAGACTCTGTTCAATAGTATACAGCAGTATACAGTTTGACGTATAGTATCTCCTTGGCACGAAATCTGATTAACCTGTCTCTCTCCTTGGCCGACCAAGGCTGCTTCACAAGGCAACAACCAACCAACCAGGCACAAACGAAACAAGGGAGGAGCTACTCCGCGAGTCTGTCTGAAAGTTTTCGTGCTGCAGATGTGTTCCGCGAGGACTGACACTCCTCTAGAGCATGGACATGAGGTCCTCCAGGCTCTCGTAGCGGAGGTGGTTCTTCTTCAACCTCCTGCGCCGCGTGTTGCTCGCCCTGCCAAACACAAATAGTCCACCAGTTAGAGGAACACGACGACACCAGATCAATAAAAGAGCAGAGTGGTCCATCAAGTATCAGGATATGCCGGCATAGCATTACAACATCGCGCCCTTGGATAAAACTGGTATCAAGTATATATATATACTGCACTCACCAGTACTGGTTATGGAACACCACGTTGTCTGCCGGCACGTGCTTCCCGTCGTCGTTTCTGTTCCACTGGTACACGGCATGGGTCCTGTTCTTCAGCTGCAGAGTCGAATGCCCGTAGCTGGCCTCCCTGTACGCCGAGTAATCCGGCTGCGGGTCGTTAAACCTGCGCAACGTTCGGGGTTTGGCCTCAATGAGCAAGCATCATATATAAGAGCACAATGTGATCAATAGTACTCCCTCAGTCCGGAAATAAGTGGCTTGAATTTGTGATTCACGTGTATCCAGGCGAGTTTTAGTGTGTACATACATACTAATTACAAAAATCCAAGTCACTTATTTCTAGACGGAGGGAGTACGATTCCTTTTAATACTCTGTCAACCTTACCTCGAGGCAAGTCCTTCCTGGTTGCCTCCGTCACCGACTGTGATGTATACAGGAGCAGATTTGTCTGGCACCGGGTACCGGGTTCCAGATGTTATGTTGTACTTGACGTTGGATATACGATACTGCGAGTAGTTCATACAGAGAAAGTGCCATGAGAAACCGACACCCAGAGTAGAACCAAAAGGCTTGAAAAACTTTCATCTGATTCTCTGAAAGACCAGATGTAGTACAAAATTCAGCAATTTTTAAGGAGCGTGTGCTCAAGAATGGAGCGAAGAATTTACCGATCTCTCATAAGCATGGACATGGCCTGCAAATACCAAGTCCACCTTGTACTTGACAAACCACTTCTCGAAAGCAGCCCTCATACTCTCGCCCTCCATATAGTGCGCATCGTTGCTGTTGTACATGGGAGCATGCATGAGAACAATAAGCCAGGGTGTCTTCTCCCTGTCCACGCGCTTCAGTTCACCCTTCAGCCACATCCATTGGGGAGTGTATTTTACTGGTAAATACCACATGCAAGTTTACAAAACATACTTGCATCAGAATAAGCATAATCAACTAAAACTTCAAGTGTGAGAGCACGATAATATGAGCAGGAAAATGAACTTACCGAATGGCGAATAGCTAGAGAGCACGATAATATGAGCAGATGCACGCCTGACTGCATACCACATTTGGGAGCTGCTACTCGATGACAAATATGGTGTTCTATATCTGTGAAGATATGGCTTAAATGTAGAGGTTTCTCCCTAGAATATCAAATATGATTAAGGTCAGAGTTAAGTAGCAACAAGGGACAGCTCAGTTAATTAAAAGCTCAAATGGAAACCCGATTCTACTCTGAAAAAAGGCTTCCTTGTTCGAATAAAAAAAACAACTCTATTCTGAACAAAGGCTAAAGATTTTAAGCATGTAGACTAGGTAGAGTTCGAAATTGCACAACCATGATTACACACAGGTGAGAAGATGACATACCAGATCGGGCCTGTATTCTATTTCATGGTTCCCAGCATTCCACATCCATGGTTGATATGCAGTACTACGTTCAACAAGTCGACCCCAAGAATCCCACCGAATGCCATCATTATGTTCATATCTATCAGCATATGACAAGTCCCCAACAAATAAAACACTTTGTCCTCCACTTTTTTCATAATGTTGAAGAGTTGACAGAGAATTAAATGTTTGCCCCAGATCACCTAGTAAAGTGAGCCAAAAAAAAAATGAGACCAAACTGCTTAAATCGCTGTGCATTACTAAGTCCATGTCTCATCTGCTGTCTGGTAAATCTGATAACCAACTTTTGTTCTTTCTTTATCCTAGCAGTAACACAACAGTCTATATGAAAGGTTGTGTTCATTAGTTGATCCAGAGGTCGGGGCTATGCCCCCATTTCGAAAAAAACACAACAGTCTATAGAATTTGGAAAGGAAGAGAGAATGAACACCCGTGCTAAATTGTTAGAGTACTGCTAACAGGAAAAGAGAAAGCATGAAGTTAAAGCCAACTAGCTGAATTTTTTACGTTCATGCAAATGTTGTAGACGTCCAAAGTAATGCAACGGCAGCATGCTATGAACAGAAGGTAATAAAATAAGAGATGACAAACCTATGATTCCAAATGTGTAGGATGCATCTGCATCAATTGCTGGAGGTGTTTGAAACCAAAATTCTCGAGCTGAATCTCCGGTTCCAATCTTGTAATAATACTTAGTGTTATACTGCAAACAAGGAAAATAGTTCAGAGTTTACGTTGGAACTAATTTGTAGTGTTAGGTACAAATATAATATTTTCATCATCGATTGTGATAGAAACTAACTCAGGGTTTCACGCTCCACTGATATGTAGTAAGAAATGGATGAATCAATTTGAACAGTGGATATCATGCCCAAATGGAATAAACATGTACTTCCCCCACAACACACACAAAAATACAGAATTAGCCCTATACTGTTGAAATTTGGTGAATTTTGGCCACTCCAACTTTGAATAACCATGTCAGAATTGACTTGTAGCTACTTAGCATACATGCACTTTTCAGCAAGAGAAGTGTAATTTATACTTTGCACAGAAAAAAATTACAGTTTGAGCTGCCATGTTTGGCAGTGACAACTATTATAACAGTAAAGCAGATAAATTGCATAAGAGTATTGTGCAAACTATAAAAGGATATTAAAAATGATGTATATTACCTCAAGGCCATCGACAAGGCAATGGTGTATGTATCCAGATTTATAGTCATAAAATGTATAATTTGTCATTTCTCCTTCTGCTTTCTGATCATAGCGGTTCTCTTCTTTACTGTAAAACACTTCACTCGGGGCAGGTTCTGATGCAGTGACCCATGATATTATAACAGCTTTTCCGTCGTAGTCACCTTGAGTGATATGAACCTGACAGCCAGATCAGCAGTGAAAAGCAAGGACATTACTGAATCACTATAATGAACTGATATCTAAGCGGCGAAGTTTTGTACCTGCTGCGGAGAGTTGTAACCATTTGGGGTTGCAAACCACTCACTTTCTAGAGGTATATCGGTAGATGGGAACTCCCCGCGCACATAAGAGCTTGTGCGGCCAGAGTAGGCACCATTAAACAGACATAACAGAACATGTAGCGACAATAACGCCGCCAAGCCCCACCCCATCGTTTGTTCGAAACAACGGCGATGCACCCTCAGCCTAGGAATCGAATTGCAAACAGAACGTATGAGATTCATGTGATTGTGAACACGTGTCCATTAAAATTTCCAATATTGTGTGTGTATATGGCACCAGTGGTGTACGACAGAGTCAAGAAAGGTAAAAGAAAAAAGCCGCCCCCACCTCAGCCTAAAAGTTCAGTTGAAAACAAAACACACATAAGATTCATGTGACTGTGACCACGGGCTGTCCCTCAAAATTCTCTTGTCACCCAACACAACAGAAACATTTGTGATCATTAACAAGCTAGAATTGTGTGGATATGGCATTGCCGCATTGGTACTGGTGCATGAAAAAGAGTCTGGAATGTAAAAGAACAACAAACGACCGTATAAGATCTCGTCAGCTTGATATTTCAACTCTGCTCGCAGATCCAAAAAGCCGCTGATTGATCTAAATCGAAACTGACAGCAGCTCCTTGCTTGTGAAGCAATTGGCACCGCTAACCTTACTCGCACACACAGCCACTCACTAGCACAAACGCACAATAATAAGAAAATGATAAGCTCGCTCGTTTCACTGCGTACCAACTCCAGGCCCAAGCCGCGAGACGCACCTCATGCTAGTTTTGCTCGCTGATCGGTCGGATGCTAACTGACGGCACTGATCCAGGCAAGGGAAACTCCCGCTCTGGTCCTGCCTCCTCCAACCTTCCAACGCCATCAAAATCGAGCCCAGGCCACCCCAGTACCCCCCGCTACGCGAAACGAGAGGCAAAGCCGCGAAATCAACCAAACGCGCCCTTTAATTAGCAACAGAAAACATAAATACGAAGAGGGGACAGTTGGAACCCCGCGGGATCTGACCCGCCGCCCCGCCCCGAGCGAGACCGTGGCCGGACGAAGCGGGAGAGGAACAGGGGCAGGGGTTCGCTTACCTTCGGGGAGAGAGCGGAGCGCGCGGGGGGGGGGGGGGGGGGGGAGCGGGAGCCGAGTGGTGGAGACTAGCGGAGGAGGAGATGGCGTGGCCTCGCCGTCGCCGAGTCGGAGCGTGTGGCGAGCGGACAAGCCAAGCAAGCCGGGGAAGAAGATGACTCCCGACTCTGTGTCACTGACAGAACGGCGATAGTTGCGCGGGTCCCACTCGTCGTCGCCGTAGGTTCGGTGGGTGGTGTCAGGATACCTCTGATCGTTAGATATGGATCGGATGGTGTATCTTTATTATTATTAGTGGAACCTCATAATTGCATTTAAGAGTGCTGTTAATGTAATGGCGTATTTATGACGAGGCTTAGGTCATGTTATAAGGCCTGAGAGGGGCGGACAGGTGGCTCGTCGAAGAAAAAACCCTAAACTACTTTACCTTGCAATTTCCTTTCTTTCCTGTTCTAGATAGATCCTTACTAGTTTTCCTCTACAAAATCGCTCTTTATCCTTTAATCTGTGCAATTCCTCTACCCAATTCAACCTCTCTACCAGCGTGACCCTGACAATTGGTTATCAGAGCAGTGAATCCTCGGAGCAAAAAAATTCCGGGACGGGTTTGCTGGTCATCTTGATCCAGCTGTAAAATTCCTGAATCGCCGAGATAGCCGGGAAGATTCCTTCATCTCGCCGCCGGATCTTGACACCAGTGGAACTCCCACAACCCCTGATGTCGCCCGTGCGTACACGCTCGCAGGAGGCGCTGGACCGGGCGGAGGAGGAAGCCCGGGATCTGGAGCGGGCGCAGGCGCTTGCAGAGGAAGAGGCTGAAATCGAGCGCAGATTGCCTCGAGAGGTGCTCAACATCAACAGGCACCTCGATCAGCGACAAAGGTCAATGGAATCAATCGAAGGTAACATGTCTAAGCTGACGAACTTGATGTTCGAATTGGGTCTGGGTAGGAACACTGCGGGATCAAATCAGTTTCGGGGAAATTCGGGTTTTGACGCAGGGGGTGAGACATCTCAGTCCACCCAAGCCCAACAATGTCTTAGTACGATCTTCGAGGGATCAACACCAGGGACATCGCAGGCATCTGGAACGTACCAACAGCGAAATCCGACACCTTTTCAAACTCCACCACCCATAACCCAACCCCATCCAAGCCAACTCCCACAACCAACCTTCATACCATCACCCCAAGCTCCGAACAATAACCCAACCAGCATTCACCCAAATCAACAACCCCAGCCCTGTCCTACTAACACATCCCAACAGATGCCAATTACAAACCCACCACAACTTCAGTGTATCACCAATCCCCAAAACCAACCAAATCTTTACCAACACAACCCAAACCTTTTTCAACCATTTTCCCCAACTATTCCATACCAATACTCTTACTTTCAACAACAGCCACCACCATATCCGCAGCCATCTCAGACACAACCCAACCAGTTCTATTACATGCCACAGCAACAACAAAACCCTCACTTTACCAATCCTATGCAAAACCCTCAATACACTTTCACATCTACCCAACCTACCATTCCTCAAAGTAACCAACTACTGCAGATGTTGCCTTGTCAGTCAGACATACCTGAGAGGACAAACCCCAGGGTGGAGAAATAGGCATCAAATGACTCAGAGCAAAGACAACAGAGGTAGAACACTCAGCCTGTGGAACCTAGACATCAGCAACCCCAACATCAGGACCCTTTCATCAGAACCCCCAGCATCGAGTTACCATTGTTTCATGGCGAGAATGCTCAGGGTTGGATTTTGGAATGTGAGGCCATTTTTGATTTAGTTGGGATAGTTCAAGAGAACAAGATAAAATGGTCAAATGCACACCTTAGGGGAAAGGCAAAAACTTGGTTAAACAATGTTGTCACGGACATACATCTCTTGAATTGGCAGCAGTTTTGCACTCTCATCTGTGAAAGATTTCCTAGTCCTGGTGCTGATGAGTCAATGGAACAATGCCAGGAACTAAAACAAACTGGTACTGTTGATGTGTACATTGACAAGTTTGAAGAGTGGATGACCCTGATGAAAAGAGATCATCATTACTTGCCTGAAAGCTTTTTTCTCCTCAGATTCTTGTGTGGTCTCAAGGACACTATCAAACATGATACTAAGTGCCATCAACCAACAACGTTAAGATCAGCAAATTGGTTTGCTAGAAGACAGGAGCAGTCCTACTTGGCAAACAAGAAAAATATATCTCAAGCTGGTAACAAAGGAGTCCAAAATGCTCAGGTAAACAGGAACTTGGCCATCAGAGAGAACAAACAACTACCTGTGAATAAGGTAAGGGAGAGAGGGAAATGCTGGTACTGTCGTGAAAACTGGACATATGGACACAAGTGCAATGGAGTCAAAAGTATGGTTAATGCTATTGAGTTGCAGGGTCATTCTGAGGATGAAAATGAAGAGGAAAATGAACAAGAAGTACAACAACAGCAGGAAAAAGTGGACCAAATACCAGAGAATTTGATGTCAATCTCAGCACAAGCAGTTCAGGGCACCACTAGTGATGAAACAATATCATTGGAGGTCACTATTGGTGGGATCCAAACCAGAGCACTTATTGATTCAGGCAGTTCTAACACATTCCTGGACAAAGATTTTGCCGTTAAGCACAACTTGCCTATGCAAGCTGTTGTAGCAAGAAAGGTAACAGTAGCTGGAGGGGGTACTCTAGTTTCTGATGCTGTTATCAAGAAAAGCATCATCACGATACAGAAAGTGAAATTCAACACTGATTTCAAAGTGCTACCTCTCAAAAGATATGACATGGTATTGGGAGTGAGTTGGTTGAAACAGTACAACCCCACAACATTTGATTGGCTAAATAGGAAATTGGCCATCACTGTGGGGGGGGACAGAACATGTCTTCACTGATTTCTTGTCCTTAAAACAGCACAAGATCATTTCAGCTAAGAAATGCAATGAAATGCTCAAAAAAGGAGCCAAGGGAATTGCTGTTCAACTATTCATCATCAGAGAACCTCAAACACACATACCACCTGATATATCAGCATATCCCAAACAAGTGCAACAACTCCTTACACACTATGAGGATATCTTCACAGCACCTTCTGGCCTTCCACCAAAGAGAAGCTGTGACCACCAAATCGTGCTCAAGGAAGGAGCCAGCCCACCTAATATAAGGCCATATAGGATGCCTCACAAACAGAAGGACATTGTGGACTCATTGATCAGGGAAATGTTATTAAACCAAGAGATCAGACATAGCCATAGTTCTTATTCCTCCCCAACACTCATTGTGGCCAAGAAAGATAAAACTTGGAGGCTGTGCTTAGATTTCAGACAGTTAAATGCATTAACAGTAAAGAACAAGTATCATATTCCCGTGATAGAAGATTTGTTGGATGAATTGTAAGGTGCCACTGTATTTTCAAAATTAGACTTAAGATCTGGCTATCACCAAATTAGAATGCATGAGAAGGACATTGGAAAGACAGCATTCAGAACACATGCTGGGCACTATGAATATTTAGTTATGCCATTTGGCCTCACTAATGCCCCTGCAACATTTCAAGAATTGATGAACACAGTGTTTGCTCAACTGCCGAGGAAATTTGTCCTGGTGTTCTTTGATGATATCTTGGTATATAGCAAGAACTCAGAGGAGCATGCAAGACATCTAAAAACAGTGCTGGAGTTACTAAGGGTGCACCAATTGAAAGCCAAGCTATCCAAATGCACCTTCTTTACCCCTCAAGTGGAATATTTGGGGCACATAATTTCTGCTCAAGGGGTAGCCACTGGTCCTGCTAAAATTCAAGATATTTTGAAATGGGAGTCTCCTCAGTCTGTGACTCAGCTTAGAGGATTCTTGGGATTAACTGGTTATTACAGGAGGTTCATCAAGAATTATGCCACCATTTGTAAACCATTACATGAGGTTCTCAAAAAGAATGCATTTCAGTGGACTGAGGCTCAGGAAACAGCTTTCAGCTTACTCAAAACAACCATGACTACTCCCCCAGTCCTAGCATTAGCTGATTTTTCTATTCCTTTTGTGATAGAAACTGATGCCTCTGGTTATGGCTCAGGTGCTGTGTTAATGCAGAAAGGACAACCAATTGCCTTCTACAGCAAAACCCTGGGGAGCAAAGCTATGTCTCAGTCAATCTATGAAAAAGAGGCTATGGCAATTTTTGAAGCTGTGAGAAAATGGAGACATTATTTGCTGGGAAACAAATTAATAATCAGAACTGATCAAAAAGCACTTAAATACTTGGCTAGTCAGAGGCTATTGGAGGGCATTCAACATAAATTGATGTTAAAATTATTGGAGCATGATTATACCATTGAGTACAAAAAGGGCACTGATAATTGTGTGGCTGATGCATTGTCCAGAAAATTGGGCACTAAGGAACATGAATGTTGTAGTGCTATCTCTGTGGCTGTGCCTAAATGGATAGAGGATGTAGAATTGACTTATGCTGGTGATGACAAATGTCAAGCTCTTCTCCAGGAATTAGCCATTGCTCCACACAACAAGCCTCCTTATACTCTTCAATCTGGGATTCTTAGATACAAAAAGAGAATTCTGGTGGGACAAAGCACTGATCTCAAGAAGAAATTGTTTGAGGCTTTTCATTCTTCAGCTATTGGGGGTCACTCTGGACAAAAGGTAACAATCCATAGACTGACACAACTTTTTTATTGGCCAAATATGAAACAGTACATATTGGAACAAGTCCAACAATGTCCTGTGTGTCAGATATCAAAAACAGAGCATGTACCTTACCCTGGCTTATTGGATCCCTTAAACATTCCCAAAATGAAATGGGCTGAAATCAGTATGGATTTCATTGAGGGTTTGCCTAAGTCAAAAGGAAAAGATGTGATTTTGGTAGTAGTGGATAGACTAACCAAATATGCACACTTTCTACCTTTGGCACACCCTTATACTGTGCATCAAGTGGCCTCTCTCTTCATGGACAACATCCACAAGTTACATGGCTACCCTAAAGTTATCATAACTGATAGAGATAGAATCTTCACTAGCAAACTGTGGCAGGAAGTTTTTGGTGCTCTGAAGGTTGATCTCCATTTCAGTTCTGCATACCACCCTGAGTCTGATGGGCAAACAGAGAGAGTGAATCAATGTCTGGAACAATACTTGAGAAGCATGGCATTCAGTGAACCTAAGAAATGGGCTCAGTGGCTCCTAGCAGCAGAGTGGTGGTATAACTCTTCCTACCACACCTCCCTGAAAACGACACCATTCCAAGCATTGTACGGCTATGCTCCTCCTCAGATTTCAGAGATAGCATTACCAGTGGATGTTTCACCTGAGACAGTGGTGACACTCAAGGACCAGGAGGTTGCTCTGCAAGCTCTACAACACAATTTGCAGCAAGCACAAAACAAAATGAAGAAGTATGCAGATCTCAAGAGAACTGAAAGAACATTCTCAGAAGGAGATATGGTGTACTTAAAAATGCAACCTTACAGGGAAACTGCATTGGGATTGAGGAACTCGCTGAAACTCACTTCCAAGTACTATGGCCCCTTTCGAATATTGGCCATAGTGGGAAGGGTGGCTTACAGATTACAGTTACCTAAGGGAGTAAAACTGCACAATGTGTTCCACGTTAATCAGCTGAAGAAGCATTTAGGACCTGCTGCGGTGCCTAATCCTACTCTCCCCTTGGTGACAGCTGAAGGTAAGATCAAAACTTATCCCTTGCAGATTTTGCAGCGTCGACAAGTTCCTCGTTTAGCGGGCAGCTACGATATACCAGTTGTTCAGTGGTTGGTGCACTGGGAGAACCTCACAGAGGAGGAAGCGACGTGGGAGGACGCCAAGTTCATCCAGGCTACTTTCAAAGATTTCAAGCCTTGAAGTCTTGTTTCAAGCGGCGAGCATTGTCAGGATACCTCTGACCGTTAGATATGGATCGGACGGTGTATCTCTATTATTATTAGTGGAACCTCATAATTGCACTTAAGAGTGCTGTTAATGTAATGACGTACTTATGACGAGGCTTAAGTCATGTTATAAGGCCTGAGAGGGGCGGACGGGTGGCTCGTCGAAGAAAAAACCCTAAACTACTTTACCTTGCAATTTCCCTCCTTTCATGTTCTAGATAGATCCTTACTAGTTTTTCTCTACAAAATCGCTCTTTATCCTTTAATCTGTGCAATTCCCCTACCCAATTCAACCTCTCTACCAGCGTGACCCTGACAGGTGGGCCGCGTTCTCCCAACAGCCCGGTCCAAGTAAAGCCCGATAAGTCTAGGCCCAGATGTACAAGGCGGGCGACGATACCCAAGGCCGAACCGACCGAGGCGCAGCAGGGAAGAGCTCTGTCGTCTGCTTCCCCTCGAAGACGACGACCTCCGCCGCGACGATGAGCCCCCTCCGCGTCCTCCTCGTCCTCGCCGTCGTCGTGGTCGCGTGCCTCGGCGCGGCCGCTGCGGATCATCCCGGGTATGTACCCCCCTCCCGCCGCTCGTTTTCGTACGTGATCGGATCGGCAGGAATAGCTTCAGCTGACGCCATCTCTCTCGTTTCGTCTTGTTGGTACAGATCCAGCGAGGGCTACACCATCGCCGGCCGCATCAAGATCGATGGTTAGTTCCCTGGCTCTTCCCGCTCGTAGTTCGAACGAATCTGCTGGAATTTTCAATTTTATTCGCGAGATGCGTGTTGGTATTAGTTTGTTGCTATGCTTGGATCGCGCCTCCGTTGCTCTCGGTGCAGAATCAGACGCGTATGATAACCACGAACTGTGTCGGCTATTTGGGGCGGGGTAAACGCGATCCAGGTCCATGCGCGGCCGGGAGCAATTTGGTAGAATTGTCTTAGCGATCTGTAGATGGCGCCTGATCCAAGTGTGTCAACACTAGTCTTTCTGTGGTGTACTATCCCTTGCAGTATATGCTAGCATGGACTTGAAACTACTTCTGTGTCTTAGCTTTGCCATTGCTTAGGTAGTATGCTCTATTCATAGTAACTGATTTTGTCCACGTTATAATCTTTGAAATCTGAATCGAATTTGAATTGTGATGTGGCTTCTGTTTATATGTTGCATTGTTTTGTTCAGAGTAACAGAATCGGCAGATGTAGGGAAACTGTTTAAACGTTCTGTAGTTTCTGGTAGATAGTGTGAGAGAGGGAGAACTGTCCAGATCCACAACAAGCAATTCAAAATGCCTTTCTCTTTAGCTCTGCTAGAATATACTCCCTCTGTTTCAAAATATAAGATGTTTTAGGTTTGTGAAGAGAATGTATCTAGACTTGTTTTAGTGTGTAGATTCACTTCAAACATGAGTGAACCTATATACTAAAAGTAGTCTAGATACATTTGCTTCACAAAGCTAAACATCTTATATTATGACACGGAGGGAGTATATTTCTTCGCAAATGTATTGACACAAGTGTCTAAGCCAATGTTTCCTGGGTGTATTTGAAAACACGCTAAGAATGAATGTGGGGTATTGCTTCAGTCACCAGTTCTGGGTATTACCTTGCTCAGCATTTTTTAGAATGCTTATAATCATGGGATTTTTTATACTGGATTATTTCAGCAGATTGTAACTTGCTATGGCAGGTTTTTGTGTTGGTTTCTTTGCATCAAAATAACTGATTAGGATTTAGGATCTTGCATGTTGCTCCTTGAAGTGCCTTAAGAGATTAAGTTTCCATATTTCTGAGCTGAAAGTTATTAACATCCTCCCATGAGGTCAACCTGATATTATTTTTATTTGTTGTGCTTGTAGCTGCAAGTGCAAAGGGTTTTGGTCTTCCAGCCAAGACATCGAACACAAAAATAATACTTAATGGTGGTCAGAAGGTTACATTCGCCCGGCCAGACGGATACTTTGCTTTGTATCCTACAAATAATTGTTAGACCATGTCTTTCCAAATCTATTTTGACTTTTCTTATGAGGGGAAATTTGCGTTTTATTTTAGTTACGTCTACTTAATCATTTTTTGTGATGCATCACGGTCTTAAATTGTCATGATGATATTTTTCTTTTCGAAAAAAGATAGAAGAGTCGTGTGGCGGTGCTAAGTGAAGAATTTGTAATCGTCATCATGTGTCTAGCTATAGTTTATTGTATTTGTATGAAGGTTTCATTGTCCTTGTGTAATATGAGCACACCAATCCTGAGCTTACTGCCTTACTGTTACTCCTTGACCTGATATTCGTAAGCCACAACGTGCCAGCCGGGACTCATTTGATTGAAGTCTCCTCACTTGGATACTTCTTTTCACCAGTAAGTATTTACTTGCCAAATTCACTATAATATGAGAGAAATGGACACAAAATGATGATTCTCTCTTCTGGTGCATGATAGGTTCGAGTGGACATCAGTGCCAGGAATCCTGGGCACATTCAAGCAGCATTGACTGAAAACAGAAGAGTTCTAAATGAGCTTGTGTTGGAACCTCTGAAAGCAGAGCAATACTATGAGGTTTCTGATGCTATAGTTTTTTTAATCACCTGTTTCCCTCACTGCTTGCTATTATCAAATTCTTTCTTAACCGACTTATGTATCTGTATCTATTATCCGCAGGCGAGGGAGCCTTTCAACATTATGTCACTTCTGAAGAGCCCCATGGGTTTGATGGTTGGTTTCATGGTCCTAATGGTCTTCGTTATGCCCAAGATGATGGAGAACATAGGTACGTGGCGTATAAGCACATTTCAAACCTTTTACTCCAAAAGAAACTTCATGTTAGTATAATAAGCAAGTAGAAGATTGGGAGAACAAGGTTCATGCTTAATGAGTTCTCTTCAGTCTGCGCCCATAACTTGTACAGACGTATGAGCGAGATATTAAGTTCAACTTTGTTGCTCATGTGGCATTTCCCAGCTTGTTTGTGCATTTAGAGTTGATAGTAACATGAAATGCCATGCTCGGTGACTGTTTTTGAAATAAATAAATGTAACTCCTGCTCATTTGTGTGTAGTGTGCCTTAAGCTCTTTTCTGATAATATATGCACTATGCAATATCTGTCTTTTCAGCTGTTGTATGTACAGTCCATCGCTTGCTGCTAAGTGCTTTTATGCTGTCTGTTTGTTTCATTTTAATACTCTTCTATTCATAGCACTCTGTTTCTCTAACTTTACATCATGCAAAGTATTTCCGTACATACTGACAGAAAATAAGAGTTGTAATCTATCTTACAGATCTGTAAAATGTACGATTCAGTGAATGTTTCTTTGCAACTATATTTTATGGACTTCATTCATGTACCTACCTGACTTTATTTGTGTTTATACGTGAAGATCCCGAGGAGATAAAGCAAGCTCAAGAACAAATGAGGAACTCACCTGTACCATCCTTCTCTGGTTTACTGGCCAGAGCAAACAGCTAGATGTTGAACATGGGTACAACTTGCGGTTTAAGTCTGTGGTGCGACACAGAGCTGTACTGAACTGCTTCACTCTCAAGTCAAATTATTATTTCCTGGGAGGTTTGGACAAGGTGGAAACTCCTTTGCCCATTTTTACTGTATTCTAAGATGTAATAGGTTTGTAGCACAGAAATTGTGAGTCCTGAAAACACCTGGCTGAGGTAGTCATGTATTATTGATTTATAGCTCACATTGAAACTTTTAACCATTGAATATTTGATGCCGTGTTGACTCATTGGTTATTGGTAGAGATGTACTCCCTCCGTTTCAAAATATAAGATGTTTTGGGTTTGTGAAGAAAATGTATCTAGACTTCTTTTAGTGTGTAGATTCACTCTAAACTCGAGTGAACCTACATACTAAAACAAGTCCAGATACATTTGCTTCACAAAGCTAAAACATCTTATATTTTAAAACGGAGGAAGTACTTCCTAATGACCTGTGGTTAACCGTTGATCACATACTTCATAAGACTGGAAAAAATAGGTATCCTAATTCCTATCTGAACTCTGAAGGCAAAATAATGTTTTCAACTTCAGTGAAACGAGGGAAGGTTGATGGCTCAACTCTTCTCCAGTATATGTAGGACTTGTTTTCTTGAAAGCATTTAGCAGCTACTGATTTGACTCCACTGATGATGGATGATACTAGCTGTCTAGTCTGTCAAAGAAAGCAAAGTCCACATGGAAAGCCTGTCAGTCTATGGTTCGTCCATCGTGCAGTCCTATCGATCTGTTATGGATTTATTCATCTTTCTTGAGAACATCAATTCTGTTATGCTGTATTCCAAAGGCATCTACTTTTAGCATGGGAAGATAACGTGTCTCAACTTGTGTGACACCAGACATGACTGGGCCTCGCCTTGGGATGGTTCTTGGTCTACCCTAGATTGATAACAGGATGGAGTATAAAGATGACTAGGAATGATGCCCTGGTTGTCTAATCATAAGCAAGGCTTGATGTTGTCAAAGTCTGGTAAGAACTTTAGGACGTGTGCATATCCAGAGGGAAAAGATCGGTTTGCCACCAGCTCCAGTGGATATGTGCACCTCTTTCTGGGTGCTGAAAGTGACCATATATGCTAAAGAGTTGAGACAGATAGGGATGCAGAGTGGTATAAACTCAGACGTTCATGCCTCTCCTAGTGCTTATTTATATGTATACGGAGCGTGTGAATGTGATTATCCTTTTCTAGACCTCTCTTCTTTCTGTTTTTTGTCAATGTTCTTAATTTGATCGCCATTGACTTGGTGTACACCTCTGAGACTCCGTGCAGCACACCTCCTCTTTTTGTAGCCTAGCAGCAAGATAGGGGTAAACCAGAATTTGACATGAAATTTTATAGAGTTCTCATGAAACAGACCTGGATCACTCCCCTGACGCCACGACACAGCGAAAATCGACTTAGACTGTGGTTCATTTATGAAATTGTTATGTTTTGCAGCCATCCCTGACCAAAGTTTTAATATCTTGGACCAACGACTGTCCCCCATGGCACAGTAACTGATTCCTACTGAATTGCAAGCTGGAATTGAGCTACAAACCAAATGGCTGGCGTCCATGTGGTCACCAGATAGAAAGAGGCCACACCACAGGACATGTTCTGCTGGCTAGAGTACAACCCTTGCCTTGGCATCTCTCTCGCTATAACTGCTGCACACAGCTGGTCGCGCTCAATCACTCGCAGGTCACGGCCATGGATGTGGAATTTGTGTCCTCCAATGGGCTTTGGAGAAGGATAAGGCATCAGAAATGCCTGAACCAGATCAAGCCTTGGGGGCTGCCTCAGAGCCTGAGGGAGATATGCCATGACCTTAGAGTCACACACTTTCTTCTGTGCTGGATAATGCAAACATATATGGCTAAAAGATTCCGTGGTGATTCGGGGTTCGCCGATTATTTGCGCCCTGGTATTTTAGGGTCATTCTTCGGCGTGTTTGTCAGATTGCGTGTTTTCTCAAGCGCGAAAAACGGCTTTGTTTTCGTTTTCGCCGGTTTTTGTCGGGTTTCGGAGACAGGGCGGGCCATGATGTGTTGGGACCGTGTGATCTTTTTGGTGGTGGTCCGTGCTAAGCTGCTCCGAGCTGCGGGATATCGTCTCGTTTCGATATAATGCCCTCTCATACAATACAAACATCCCGGTTTACCTTTTCTTCTTTCGTTGGGATATGTTCTTGAGAAGATATAAAGAGGAATTTAGGAATATAACAAAAAGGAGATGTCCACTTGCAGCACGAGTGAAGGCTGTGATGAGGAAATGGAGCAACTGGGGAAAATGTACAATGATTTTTAGCTGTACCAGCATCCAACAGTTCCTTCAGGCCACTTGCTGCACTACTGAGTACTGACAGTGCACAGAAATAGCAGTAGTTAATTGTTGGTGTTTTCTTCCTTTTGTATTATACTAATTAAGAACATGTCGCTTGTAGAGCTGTATTGCCTCTTGACTGTTAACTGACAGATAATATAACAGCTGGAATTGATCGGGTTATTTTATATCCTGTACCTGAACTCCAGATCCAAGATTGTTTAGCTGCATATGGAAGCTGCCTGGTAATTGTTGGGTGACATGGATGCAGATCTTAACCTAAACTATTGCAGTTAGGTCTTCTTCCAGTGCCCAAATGTAGCCAGCTTCCATGCTGTATTTTTACCCTCCGTGTCATTGTTTATTGCTCCTTGCAGAGAGGAAAAGTGTCGGCAACACTCTGATGAGAGGAAATGTATGTGCTGCTCCCATGAATCTAGAATGTAGACAGAGCGTCACCATCAAGTGTCTCACCTACCATTACTCCGAGACAAAGAAAGATCAATAAACTAATCAAAATTAAGGAAGGAACATGGGATGGAAAAAAAACTTGTGGACCTGCCTGCTACCATCCATGGTTGGAGTGTGAGTGTGAGTGACCATCTTGATTTGGACAAATGTGTTGTGCGCCATGTGCGTGCATAAATAAGCTAACATGGTTTCGAAATTGCTCTGCATTAAATGTATGAGATGGAGATCCAGATGTTGAGTAGCTAGCATCTCATAAGCATCTGCTCACACATGTAAATGGGATATTCTTGATGCCATGTCTTGCCCACAGACTACCTATGAAGTGTTCCAGGATGTATTTATTCCACTGGATTTTAAGCCGTTGGTTCGACTCCCCAAGAGTGTTGTTCCAATGGACTTGTCTCCCATTGTTTTTTTGTTATCATTAACAAAAACATCACAAAATTTAAAAAATTATCATTCTTGCTTTGGCATGATCACGGGCATTGAGCGTATGAATTTGATACATATTCTTGCTGCATGCAGGCATGTGTTATCTGACTTCAGAAACAATAGTTTTTACAAAACAAATTGGTCACATATCTGGACCTAGATCCACCACCTAATGTTAGGACAACCGTTCCTATTCCAGTGATGCAGCTGATGTCTCCTCCAGACCAACCAATGGCAGCCTCTCTGGACTAATTAACTCCTTGACAGCATGTGATTACCTTTCTCCATCTCCTCACTAGTCACTGCTACCACTTGACAGCCAGTGATCACTGCCATTGTGTTGTGTGATCAGCTGATTATTAAATTGCCGTCCACTCTCCATTGTACTGTGCTGCTCTGTAGTAAGCATAGGCCACATGCATCTGTGCATATATACTGCAGTACATACAATTTTTTTTAGAAATTGTTACATGGCCACTGCTCACTGCTACTTCACTCTTATAGTAAGCATATGCCTCTCAAGTGCATACCGGAATACTGCAAATACACACAGGTTGCAGGTACTGCATATATAAGGTGGCACCGACACTGATTTGTGAGCTGCTGCGTGCCAGGTGCTAATAATACAGCAGAAAACAAAGAACAGTTAATACAATACAACAAATGCACATGCATAGTGCTTAGCTGCGGTAGTACGTATATGGTGGACGTATGCAATGCAGGTTGTTAGGCCAGCCAGGACCATGCATATTCAGCTGGAATAATGCTGCAGATTCAAAATAATACCCCCCAGAGAAATCAAGAGGAAAGACTTGAAAATATCGTCCATACAGCCCAGTCAGGTTTAGCCTTTATTTATGATCAATATTTTCCATTTTAATATAGCATGTGGCCATGTACCACACATACTCATCGTGTTGGCACCGTGACTAATTAAATTAGTTTTGTATAAAGTGTGATCTAGCGACTGGAATTATTGGGGGGTGGAGTGCCATGTGGCGGCTCACCTAGTTCGTCGTCTCCGATAGTCCGATGCTTCTGCCTTTTCATGACTTTTGTTCATGTTGATCCAGAATGGTTCTGATGCGGTGGTGCCTTGCTTAATCCGCCACTGCCACATCACTCAACGGAATCCACCTCATCCGAACAAAACCAGCTAGGGAAGGGAACAAATCAAGGGTCAATATCATATTTACACTACTTATTTTTCGACGGAACCTTTAATCATATTTACTGCTCTTTGGTACGTACTATTTTTAGTATTTTTTTCGAATAAAAAGAGCATTTTTCAATTTTTGTTTGTGGATTAATTTTTTGGGATCAAAAAGACCTTATCCGATTTGAGATATATCTGCTTGCTCATTAAGCAACATGAGTCAGCAACGAGTCATCCAAGTTGATGGTGTCACTTGTTCGGAGATATTGATGCACATTTTGGTATACATAAAATGCATTGTACATGATCAAGTATGGTGAATGGTTATCTATCCCGTTGTATAACCGAGCTCTTTCTGAGGAGTTCGTTACGACATGTGTTACCTCGTGTTTTGGATACCGTAAATTAATATCTTTGTATGGTTCATATGCCCATGTTTGCTTTCATTATGGGAGAAAAAATTGTAGTCCAAGTCATTCATCTTCTCACTGACCGGTTCTGTAACGCAACGGAGGAGAAACACCGACATCTTTTTATGAGTTGTGATGTGGTAAACATCATATGGGGATTTGTTCTTTCTTGGGCAGGGCTAACGCAAATAGCCCCAACCAGAGATCAAAATCGTCGTTCATGGTGGCAACTAGCTTTGTAAAACGCTCAAAATTCCAATAGAAAGAACTTAGTTCATTGGTCATGTTGACGGCCTGGTCAATCTGGAAGGAAAGAAATAGTCATGTTTTTTAGAACAGAGTTCAAACCCATCCAACATTTCATACATATCCAAAGAGACCTAAATAAATAAGCCCACAGCTAAGCTTATAAGGCGTCAAGACATTCTAGTTCCACGCGTACCTTAAGCTTCTCAAATTCATCTCATAGGATTACTCCATGTCCTCTAATTTTTGCTATCCTTTCTTTGACTTCACACGGATATGTAATAAACGATGTAACCTGTTTATGAGATGAATGAAATTGGCGCCTGTGGCGCCTCACTTTGTTCTAAAATAAAGCCGAAGGTCAACAATGGGCCCTAGCAAGTGGAGGTCTTCTTCTATTAAGCGAAACCTAGGGAGAGTGGTGTTTGATACGTCCAATTTGCATCACCATTCTATATCATAATTTGCCTCTATTCATTGATATATTTCATATTAAGAGGTGTTACTTATGTCTTTTTATCTGTTTTTGCATGTTGGATGATTCTTGGAGGATGAACTGCCGGAGTCAGGATTCTGATGGAAAAAGCAATGTTTTGATGCAATTTCGCGAAGATCAGAAAAATACCAGAAAAAACTACAGAAAATCCTATTTTCCCAAAAGACGGAGGATGCCAGAAGGGGAGGCGGAGATGGGCCATAGCCCCCCCCCAGGTGAAGGGTTTCGCAGCATAGTAAATCAAAAAAAATTTACGGATGCGAACAAGAAAGCCAAGATCTAATCTAGGAGATGCAATCAACGAGAGAGATTGGTGAGATCTTCATACCCTTGAAGAAATCGCACAGCGGAAACGTTCAACAGAACGTGGTTGATGTAGTCGTACTCGTCGTCTCCTCCTCGCGATCCGATCCGATCCTACGCTGCAAGTGGCGGCGCCTCCGAGAGATGCACACGTACGGTGCAGCGACGTCTCCTCCTTCCTTGGTCCAGCAAGTATGGTGGAGAGATAGATTGGATCTGCAGCACGACGGCGTGGTGCTTATGGTGGAGAATTTCTGCGGCAGGGCTTCGCCTACGCGCAGTCGAGAGAGAGAGAGAGAGAGAGAGAGAGAGAGAGAGAGAGAGAGAGAGAGAGAGAGAGAGAGAGAGAGAGAGAGAGAGAGAGAGAGAGAGAGAGAGAGAGAGAGAGGAAGGGCAGCAGTTGGCAGCTAGGGTTGGAGGAGTAGGGGAGAGGGAGAGTGCGCCCCTGCCCTCCTTATATAGGGGGTGGCCGGCCCCCTTGGCCCCTCCTCCAAGCCCTAGGGCGGCGGCCCCAAGGGTGGAGTGGGGGGCAAGTCTTCCCCCCTCCTTCTAGAAGGCTCCCCTAGGGTTTCCCCTAGGGCTGGCCGGCTGGGCCTTGGGGGCCTTGTGCCCCTGGCCCAAAGTGGCTAGGGCACTTCCCCTTAGGCCCACGCAGGCCTCCGACAAGTGGGCCCACGTTGGTCCCACTCCGGAACCTTCTAGAACCTTCCGGTACAATACCGATAAACTCCGAAACGATTCCGAAATCCAAAAACTGCTTTCCTTTATATGAATCTTATTCTCCGGACCATTCCGGAACCTCTCGTGATGTCCTGGATCTCATCCGAGACTCCGAACAAAAACTCATAAACCAATCATCCATTCTATCCTAGCGTCGATGCACGTTAAGTGTGTGACCCTACGGGTTCGAGAATATGCAGACATGATCTTTTATCAATAATCAACAACGGGATCTGGAAACCCATATTGACTCCCACATATTCATCGATGATCATATCGGATGAACCACGATGCCAGGATTCAATTAATCCCATATATGTATTCCCTTCGTCACGTGATATTTTACTTGCCGAGATTCGATCGTTGGTATAGGCATACCTAGTTCAATCTCGTTCACAGCAAGTACTTTACTCGTTTCGTAATCCGATATCACTTTGTGATTAACTCCTTAACCACGTGCTTGCAAGCGGTGTTGATATCGATTACCGAGTGGGCCCGAAGTATATCTCTCCGACTCGGGAGGGACAAATTCCATCTCGATACATACAACCCAACAAGTACTTTCCGATCACCTGAGAGACACCTTTATGATCACCCTCACATAGGATGACGTTTGATGACCTCAAAACTTTCTTCCGATACCAGGGAGTCGTATTATCTCATGGTCTAAGGAATACAATACTTGACATAGAAAAAAGCTTCGCAAAGATGAACACGATGACACGATCTAATTGCTCTGCTTAATTTGGGTATGCCCATCATATCATTCTCCTAATGACATGATCTCATTATTAATCGACAACTCATGTCTATGGTTAGGAAACCTTAACCATCATTAATCAATGAGCTAGTCCATAGAGGCGTACTAGGGACACAGTGTTGTTCATAAACCACACAAGTATCAAAGTTTCCGCTTAATACAATTCTAGCATGGAATATAAACTTTATCATGAACAAGAATTATAATAATAACATCTTTATTATTGCCTCTAGGGCATAATTCCAACAGTCTCCCACTTGCACTAGAGTCAATAATCTAGTTTACATCTGGCAACAATCTAACACCCATGACATTAAGGTGCTGATCATGTTTTGCTCGTGGAAGAGGTTTAGTCAACGGATCTGCAACATTCAGATCTGTATGTACTTTGCTAATCTTGAGATCTCCATCTGCTATATAATCTCGAATTATATGAAAACGGCGGTTGATGTGCTTGGTCTTTGGATGATATCTTGGTTCCTTAGCCAGTGCTATGGCGGCAGTGTTGTCGCACAATATCTCCAGTGGGTCCAAGGCACTTGGAACCACACCAAGCTCAGTGATGAAGTTCCTGATCCAAACTCCTTCACTTGACGCTTCTGAAGCAGCCATGTATTCTGCTTCTTTTGTAGATCCCGCTATCACGCTTTGCTTGCAGCTTCTCCAGCTCACAGCTCCACCATTCAAAATATAAACGTATCCTGTCTGAGATTTAGAATCATCCGGGTCGGTGTCGAAACTGGTGTCGACGTAACCTTTTACGATGAGCTGCTCATCACCTCCATAGACCAAGAACATTTCTTTAGTCCTATTTAAATACTTTAGGATGTTCTTTATGGCTGTCTAGTGTTCCACTCCTAAATCACTTTGGTATCTGCTCGTCAAACTAAGAACATTGGACACATCCGGTCTAGTACATAGCATGGCATACATGATAGAACCTATGGCCGAGGCATATGGCACTTTGCTCATAGTATCTCTATCGTTTACCGTAGCTAGACACTGAGCCTTGCTCAATATCTTACCTGACAACATGGGCAATAAACCTTTCCTTGCTTTATCCATTCTGAACCTTTTCAGAACTTTGTCTAGATATGTACTTTGGCTTAAAGCTATTAGGCGTCTTTGTCTATCTCTATAGATTTTGATGCCTAATATAGAAGCAGCTTCTCCTAGGTCTTTCATTGAAAAACATTTATTCAAATAACTCTTCACATCGTTAAGCATACCAATGTCATTTCCAATAATCAACATGTCATCCACATATAGTACTAAAAATGTCACCGAGCTCCCACTCACTTTCTTGTAGATACAAGCTTCATAGCAATTTGGAACAAATCCAAAACTCTTGATCACTTGATCAAAACGAAGGTTCCAACTCCGAGATGCTTGCTTCAGTCCATAAATGGAACGCTGAAGTTTGCACACCTTATTAGCATCCTTAGGATCGACAAAACCTTCGGGTTGCATCATATACAACTCTTCATCAATGTTTCCATTGAGGAACGCAGTCTTGACATCCATCTGCCATATTTCATAATCATGAAATGCAGCAATTGCTAATAAAATCCGAATGGACTTAAACATCGCTACGGGAGAGAAAGTGTCATTGTAATCAACACCTTGAACTTGTCGAAACCCTTTTGCGACAAGCCGAGCTTTATAGACAGTAACATTACCATCCGCGTCTGTTTTCTTCTTGAAAATCCATTTGCACTCAACGGCCTTACGGTCGCTAGGAGGGTCCACCAAAGTCCATACTTGGTTTTCGCTCATGGATCCCAATTCGGATTTCATGGCCTATAGCCATTTCTCAGAGTCTGGGCTCATCATTGCTTCCTCATAATTCACAGGTTCACTGTTGTCTAACAACGAGATGGTTGAGACAAGGTTGCCGTACCATTCAGGAGTGGCACGTGACCTTGTCGACCTGCGAAGTTCAGTAGTAGCATCGTTCGAAGTTTCATGATCCTCGTCATTAGCTTCCTCTCTTGTTGGTGCAGATGACACTGGAACAATTTCAGGTGCTGCGCTACTCTCCAACTCGAGAGAAGGTTCAATAACCTCGTCTAGCTCTACCTTCCTCCCACTCACTTCTTTCGAGAGAAACTCCTTCTCAAGAAAGGATTCATTCTTTGCAACAAACACTTTGCCTTCGGATCTGTGGTAGAAGGTATACCCAATCGTTTCCTTAGGGTATCCTATGAAGACGCATTTCTCCTCTTTGGGTTCGAGCTTATCCGGCATCAACTTCTTGACGTAAGCTTCGCATCCCCAAACTTTAAGAAACGACAACTTAGGTTTAGCACCAAACCATAGTTCATACGGTGTTGTCTCAACGGATTTAGATGGTGCCCTATTTAAAGTGAATGCAGCGGTTTCTAATGCATAACCCCAAAATGATAACGACAAATCTGTAAGAGACGTCATTGATCGCACCATATCTAATAGAGTTCGATTTCGGTGTTCAGACACACCATTGCCCTGTGGTGTTCCGGGTGGCGTGAGTTGCGAAACGATTCCGCTTGCTTTAAGGTGCGTGAGAAAATCATAACTCAAATATTCACCTCCACGATCGGATCGTAGAAATTTAATTTTCCTGTTAAGATGGTTTTCCACTTCGTTCTGAAATTCTTTGAACTTTTCAAATGTTTCAGATTTATGTTTCATTAAATAGATATACCCATATCTACTTAAGTCATCAGTAAAAGTGAGAAAAATAGCGATATCCACCATGCGTCGAAACACTCATTGGTCTGCATACATCGGTATGTATGATTTCCAATAAGTCCGTTGCTCGCTCCATTATTCCGGAGAACGGGTTTTTGATCATCTTGCCCATGAGGCACGGCTCGCACTTGTCAAATGATTCAAAATCAAGAGACTTCAAAAGTCCATCAGAATGGAGTTTCTTCATGCGTTTTACACCAATATGACCTAGACGGCAGTGGCACAAATAAGTTGGATTATCACTATCTACTTTGCATCTCTTAGCCTCAATGTTATGGATGTGCTTTTCATTGCTTTCGAGATTCAAAAGAAATAAACCATTCACAACAGGTGCATGACCATAAAAGATGTTATTCATATAAATAGAACAACCATTATTCTCCAATTTAAATGAATAATCGTCTTGCAATAAACACGATCCAGATATAATGTTCATGCTCAACACAGACACATAATAACACTTATTAAGGTTTAAAACTAATCCCGAAGGTAAAACTAAGGAGAGCGTGCCGACGGCCATCACATCAACTTTTGATCCATTGCCAACGCACATCGTCACCTCATCCCTTGCTAGCCGGCGTCTATTCCGTAGCTCCTGTTTCGAGTTATACATATTAGCAACTAAACCAGTATCATATACTCAGGCACTACAACGAGCGCTAGTAAGGTAAACATCAATAACATGTATATCAAATATACCTTTAATGGTGCTAGCCTTCTTGACCACTCAGTACTTCGGACAATTGCGCTTCCAGTGACCCTTGTCCTTGCAATAGAAGCACTCAGTGTCCGGCTTAGGTTCCGACTTGAGCTTCTTCTCAGCAGGGGCAACGCGCTTGCCGCTGCCTTTCTTGAAGGATTTCTTTGCACCCTTACCTTTCTTAAAGCTAGGGGTCTTGTTGACCATCAACACATGATTATCTTTCTTGATATCCACCTCCGTAGCTTTCAGCTTAGCGAAGAGCTCAGTGATCATATCAGTGGAACCAATTTGATTGTGAGTAACTACAAAACCTTTGTAGCTAGGAGGGAGTGATTGCAGAACTCTGTCAATCTTGAGCTCTTCTGGAATCTTGCAGTCCAGTTTCTCAAGACGTTGAGTGTAGCCCGACATCTTAATGGCGTGCTCACTAACGGAACTCCCTTCCTCCATCTTGCAGTTAAAGAACTTCTCAGAGATCTCATATCTCTCAGAACGGGCCTAAGTCTGAAACATGGTTTTCAGTTCCTCAGGTATCTCAAAGGGCCCGGCGAACTCCTCAAAACGATTTTAAAGTTCCGGTTCCATAGCAAACAACATGGTACTCTTAATCACTCCATAATCATCCTTGCATGACTGATAAACAACTTTTTCATCAGCCGGCGCATCAGTAGCAGGGGCGTCACCTAGCGCTTTCTCAAGTACATAGTCCTTTTGTCCGCCAGCGAGAATGATTCTCAGATTGCGGAACCAGTTGGTGAAGTTAGACCCATTGTTCTTAACCTTTTCTTTCTCAGCAAAAACGTTGAAGTTGAAGTTGGACTTAGCCATTTGATCTACAAAATTTGCAAATACAATTTAGACTATGTTCATGATAACTAGTTCAACTTAATCAAATTACTAGATGAACTCCCACTAAATTCAACATCCCTCAAGTTGTTTAGTGAACACGATCCAAATTCACCACACCTAATCCGATCTTCACGAGAAGAGTTGTGGTTTCAATGGTGGACAACAAAGTGTCGATCATATCATTCATATGACTCATGTTTAACCTTTCGGTTCGTGTGTTTCGAGGCCATGTCTATACATGCTAGGCTCGTCAAGTCAAACTCAAATATTTCCACGTGTGCAAAACTGGCTTGCACCCTTGTATGTGAACGTAGATTTTATAGCACCCGATCATCACGAGGTGCTTGAACACGACGAACTTTCGCAATGGTGCATACATGGGGAGAACACAATTTTATCTTGATCTTTAAGTGAGGAATCATCTTATAATTCTACCGTCGCGATCTAAGCATAATAAGATACATAAAAGGATAAACATCACATGCATATAACTTTATGTGACATGGTATAGCCAATCTTCACGCAATGATCTCCATCTTGTGCGCGCCAGCATGATCTCCATCACTCCACCATGATTTCCTCCACCACGAATAGCAACTACAACTATTGCTAACTACTTAGCGATAAAGTAAAGCTATTACATGGCGTATAAGAAGTTGACACGCAGGCCATACACAATTATAAAGACAACCATACGGCTCCTGCCGGTCGTGAACTCATCGACATGCAAGTCATGAAATATTATAAAACATGATCATTGCATACATCTCAATTCATACACATTATGTCTTGGGCCATACCATATCACAAAACACTCCCTGCAAAAACAAGTTAGACGCCTCTATTTTGTTGTTGCATGTTTTACGTGGCTTATGGGAGTAACAAGCTAAGAACGATTCTTACCTACGAAAAGCCACAACGGTGATATTATGGTTGCCAACATCCATTGTAAATCCCATGACTACTATAGTGAGAGAAACTGGCATCCACCAACCACATGTGTGGAACAAGCCACACGTCAAGTGCGGAGCCGGTCTCGCGAACGAGGTCGCGTAAAGTTGGCCTGGACCGCTTCGATCTCACTATGCCGCGCCATAAGAAATACAAAACAAGAGGTTTGCAACAGAAAACATCAACGCTCGCAACAAGCATGTTGCGTTCTACTTGTGAAACACATCTACGCATAGATCTAGCTCTGATACCACTGAAGGGTTTCACAGCATAGTAAATCAAAAAATTTCTACGGATGCGTACAAGAAAGCCAAGATCTAATCTAGGAGATGCAATCAACGAGAGAGATTGGTGAGATCTTCATACCCTTGAAGAAATCGCACAGCAGAAACGTTCAACAGAATGTGGTTGATGTAGTCGTACTCGCCGTCTCCTCCTCGCGATCTGATCCGATCCTACGCCGCAAGTGGCGGCGCCTCCGAGAGATGCACACGTACGGTGCAGCGTCGTCTCCTCCTTCCTTGGTCCAGCAAGTATGGTGGAGAGATAGATTGGATCTGCAGCACGACGGCGTGGTGCTTATGGTGGAGAATTTCTGCGGCAGGGCTTCGCCTACGCGCAGTCGGGAGAGAGAGAGAGGAAGGGCAGTAGTAGGCGGCTAGGGTTGGAGGAGTGGGGGAGGGGGAGGGTGCGGCCCTGCCCTCCTTATATAGGGGGTGGACGGCCCCCTTGGCCCCTCCTCCAAGCCCTAGGGCGGCGGCCCCAAGGGTGGAGTGGGGGGCAAGTCTTCCCCCTCCTTCTAGAAGGCTCCCCTAGGGTTTACCATAGGGCTGGCCGGCTGGGCCTTAGGGGCCTTATGCCCCTGGCCCAAAGTGGAGAAGGCACTTCCCCTTAGGCCCACGCAGGCCTCCGACAAGTGGGCCCATGTTGGTCCCACTCCGGAACCTTCTAGAACCTTCGAGTACAATACCGATAAACTCCGAAACGATTCCGAAATCCAAAAACTGCTTTCCTTTATATGAATATTATTCTCCGGACCATTCTGGAACCTCTCGTGATGTCCTGGATCTCATCCGAGACTCTGAACAAAAACTCATAAACCAATCATCCATTCTATCCTAGCGTCGATGCACGTTAAGTGTGTGACTCTACGGGTTCGACAATATGCAGACATGATCTTTTATCAATAATCAACAGCGGGATCTGGAAACCCATATTGACTCCCACATATTCATCGATGATCATATCGTATGAACCACGATGCCAGTATTCAATTAATCCCATATATGTATTCCCTTCGTCACGCGATATTTTACTTGCCCGAGATTCGATCGTTGGTATCGGCATACCTAGTTCAATCTCGTTCACAGCAAGTACTTTACTCGTTCCGTAATACGATATCACTTTGTGATTAACTCCTTAACCACGTGCTTGCAAGCGATGTTGATATCGATTACCGAGTGGGCCTGAAGTATATCTCTCCGACTCGGGAGGGACAAATTCCATCTCGATACATACAACCCAACAAGTACTTTCCGATCACCTGAGAGACACCTTTATGATCACCCTCACATAGGATGACGTTTGATGACCTCAAAGCTTTCTTCCGATACCAGGGAGTTGTATTATCTCATGGTCTAAGGAATACAATTCTTGACATAGGAAAAAGCTTCGCAAAGATGAACACAATGACACGATCTAATTGCTCTGCTTAATTTGGGTCTGCCCATCATATCCTTCTCCTAATGACATGATCTCATTATTAATAGACAACTCATGTCTATGGTTAGGAAACCTTAACCATCATTAATCAATGAGCTAGTCCATAGAGGCGTACTAGGGACACGGTGTTGTTCATAAATCACACAAGTATCAAAGTTTCCGCTTAATACAATTCTAGCATGGAATATAAACTTTATCATGAACAAGAATTATAATAATAACATCTTTATTATTGCCTCTAGGGCATAATTCCAACAGCCCCCCTAGGCGGAGATGGGCAACAGGCCTCCCCTCGGCGCGGGCCACCCTAGGCCGTGCCTACAGGGTATGTGGCCTACCTGGCCCACCTCTGGCTCCGCCCTCTCGCCTATATCTTATCCTCGAAACCCTAATACACGGGGGGCGAGCACAGAAAGATTTCGCCACCTCTACGGGGCGGAAAACACTGAGGGAGAAAGAGATCTCCGGCAGACATATTTCTGCCGAGGAAAATCCTTCCCGGAGAGGGGAGATCAACGCCATCAACATCATCATCAAGTTAGACTTCATCGGGATCATCATCATCCACACCATCATCTCTACCAGCACCATCATCACTACTCCATCCCGCTGTAACAATTGTGTTGAATCTTGCATAGTTCTTAGGGGAAACTTTCCTGGTGTTGATTACTATTGTAGTTGATGCTTGTGAGTGGAACCATTGGATTATTGTTTATGTTCAGATTGTTATTCATCACCATATCATCTTTGATCTTGATCCATATGATGTCTCGTGAGTAGTTTGTTTAGTTCTTGAGGACATGGGAGAAGTCATGTTGTTAGTAGTGGATTTGTGTTGAGGTATTATTCAATGGTTTAATATTTAAGTTGTGGTGCTATTCTTCTAGTGGTGTCATGTGAACATCGACTACATGATACTTCACCATTTATGGGCCTAGGAGAATGCATTGTTTATTTGGATACTAATTATGGGGTTGCCGGAGTGACAGAAACTTGAACCCCGTTAGGAAACCATTGCACAAGGGAGTGTAGGATCTCAGAGTTTAAGGCTATGGTTAGGTTTAGATCTTAATTGCTTTCTTGAAGTTGCGGATGCTTGCAAGGGGTTTAATCACAAGTATGTATTAGTCCAAGTAAGGTCGGTACATTAGCACAGGTTCACCCACACAATACTTATAAAACCAAAGAAGATTAATCAGCTATATAAAACGAAAGCACTTGACAGTATTCCCATGTGTCCTCGAGAATGTTTGGTCCTTATAAGTATTTCCACCGGCTTGTCCTTTGCTGAGAAAGGATTGGGCCACTTGCTGCAATTGTCTGTTGTTTTATTTATTTGCATTTTATTTTCTTTCTTTATCAGAAAACTCCTAAAAATCCGTTTGCTAAGTATTTACAAAGATTTCTTGCTCCATACCACTGATCAACACCTTCTGCTCCTTGTTGGGATCGACACTCCTTTTTATAGGAAGTACTATGATACACCCCTATACTTGTGGGTCATCAGTGTTGTAGTTTGTAGGCTCCAAGTCGTGGTCGAAAGGTTTTATTCTCAGAGGGTGTTTCTTTATTTTTCTTCTACTATTTTTTAACTATTTGAACTCTACTCTATACCATTTGCCTTTCTGATGGGCTTTCTCTCCTTAATATAACACATGAATTGCATGGTTCGAAAAAATATAGGTTCAGCATAAAAATTTGTGAATTGTCTTATTTTGTATGTGTTTTATTCATAAATATTGAGTCAAAATTGAATACATATTTTCCTCTTGTATATACAATACAACAATATTTGGTATGTGGTTAGATGTGATATAGGTAGTTGGCTATGTGTCTACATATAGAAAGGAAGGTGTAGAATGTCGATACCTGGCAGGTGATGAGACTCTTTACCTTCTTACGGTCCACATGGATTGACACATAACCCATTCAGCAATCAAGTAATCTACAGCTTAACAGAAGTTCCTACAGGTGTCGTCATCTCATATAATCTAGATTTTCTGTTAATTGTAACTTTCATGTTTGAGAATCTTACTTTACGGACCATCTATCAAGATACTTAAACATACTAAAATAGACACAAGCGTGTATAAACAAAGGAACTATCGCTAGTAGTTTGTAGATGAATGTGATTTTTTTACTTTATGTTTTATTTGGTCTTGGTGTAATTCTTATGCTCCGAGCACAAATATACAAAATGTAACATAATTTTCATGACTAAAATATTTCTACTTTAGCATTAATTTGTAAACACAAGAGTTTGTATATCATAATAGTAAAAATTAAGTTATGCTACTAAGTGTGGTTAGTCTTGTTAGTAAGATATAGAAGTGAATACTATACAACTAAAATACTTTATATTATAGGGAATAAATTATCTAGTTTATGTATATAAAAATTAAACATGTTTATTATAAAATGCAAAAATTGAATTCTCGTAGACACAAGGTTTGGAATCAAATGCCAGTTAAAGAATAACATGTATTTAAGCTTGATTTATCGAAATGTTCATCAAATACTTAGATCTAAAGCATCTTCATATATAATGTCATCAATATATATGTTTCCGTCTACTAGCTGAGATATTTCAAAAGACTCAGATCGACCATTAGCTAACAAATAGATTATTGTAGTGTAGACTAGCACAACTAATTTTGTTCATTTGAACTGTATTTCGTGGGAGCAGGGAGAAGAAGATGATGAAGCGTAGGTGCTGATGTGGAAGGTATTTTGGTGATTCCGGGGTCTTTTTACCTTCCTCCTGGTTAGAGTAAAGAAAATATCTGAGACCTTTCTCCAATATTTTTTGTCTAAGTGTGTTTTTGATAATGCACTGATTTTGCGGTAAATAGTTATATTGGTTGGTTGTTGGAAATGAAGTCATTGCTCGAGTGGTTCGGAAAGGTGTTATATGTTTACTCGTAGGATTAACATCTTGATTTGTCTTCTTGTGCGTGTTATCAAAGTTGGCTTTTCCTTTTTGTGGTGGATGATGCATTCATTGACTATGACGTGGTGACACCAACGATCTTCGAAACTCACAATCTCGGTCTTCATTCAATGTTTTGCGTGTAGTAGTCAGACATGGACAACTTACATCTCCATGTCTGACTAATACACGCAAAACGTTGTCCATGCCTGACTACTACACGCAAAAGATCGAATGAAATACAACTTACATCTCCATGTTCGATGCATCCATTGAGGCTCCGGTACAAATTGCAATGGCACAGATGTTGCAACTCCTATTTGAAATACGGTTCTAAAAATAATTTTTGATGTCACATGTCTCGTATTTTAGTTTCTTTTTGTGGTCCAATTGAAATATTTACTTGTCGATTCCAAATCTATTACAAAAGCATTTGATCGGTTGGTTAGACAGACATCCACATCTTCATATAAAAATACATTTGTATGGCGGGAGACAACTAGAATGAATACTGAAAAATATCACTTATTTTTTTAACATTATTACTTACCATATTAACTCTAAGAGGTTTTAAAAAAAATAGCTCTAACAAATTTGAGGAGAGATTTATATCCTCTACTCTTATCATGCGGATGGATCTGGAGCAGCATGCGTAGTACTGCGAGATCATAGAGGAGAAGCAATTGCAGGCTTTACTCTGTCCCTTGGATAAGCTACTTTCAGCCGCAACAACTGAAGCTATGGGCGTGCTCAAGGGTTTGGAGTTTCTAGAGGGAAAAGAGTGTTCAAATGTGACAACCGAGTCTGTCTCCCTCAAACTGATCGAATGTTGTAATGGTACTATTAAGGTGTGGGATCCCTACTCGGTTATTCTCGTGGAGTGTTTTCTGAAGGCTAGTACAATGACCAAAATCTCATTAAGCTCTGTTCGAGGAATGCTAATAAGGTGGCACGTGAATTAGCAAAATTTGCTTAGGTCTCGAAGGAAACCCGATGTAACTCTTTTATCGCTTTCATAAAGGCCACCAGACATTCCCTAAAAAGAAGATTTACCACAATCCCTGAAAGGTCATGGTATTATGCTACTAGATGTGATTTTCTTCGTTGAGGGCATGTACTATGCTGGCCTCTTATCCAGGACGCTTAAAAAGTTAGTTACTATGTGTAGCAAGCGTCGGACGCTTCCGAGCCAAATTTGCTGGCTATGCCTACGCGCCTGGCGCTTAATTTTTCATCGACGCTACCAAAACTGCCAGGAGCTTGCACGAAACGGCCGGAAACTGTCGGGATTAGATTCTTACCGCCTCTCCTAAGCACCTGCACTGTACGTGCCCTGAACTCACATCAAAATTTAGCACATATACTTTTAGAAAAAAGACATATACAATATTTTTTTAGCATGCATTTAATATCGTTGTGTTCGCTCACCTCTGCATTATCCAGATCACATTCACACAAAAAATAATGGAGAAAAAAATCGAGGTTAGGATAAAATCGGATCTTCCTTGTGACTAGGAGGAAGGTAAAAAGACGATAGCCCTTCCCCAGAATCACGGAAAAATATACTCTCCACGTCAGTACCCAGTCTTCACCCCCTTCCTCTGCCCCTCCCTCCGGTTATAAAACCGCCGCTCCTCACAGCGGCTCTCCTCTCCCCTCTCCCTCCCGTGCTCTCGCTAACATTCCGCTGAGATAAATCCTCCGCTGAAAGGGGGAACCCTAGGTCCGGATCTCCCGAGCCGGAGATGGCCGCGTCGGTGATCCTGCCGGACCTGGCCACGCAGGTGGTGGTCCCCGTGGCGGCGGCGATCGGCATCGCCTTCGCGGTGCTGCAGTGGGTGCTGGTCTCCAAGGTGAAGGTCACGCCCGAGCGGGGCTCCGCCGGGAAGGACGGCGCGAGCGAGGCCCTCATCGAGGAGGAGGAGGGCCTCAACGACCACAACATCGTCCTCAAGTGCGCCGAGATCCAGACCGCCATCTCCGAAGGTGAGCACGGGGTGTGGTTACGGTTACGGTTACTTCGCGCTCCGCGCTGTGAATCTGAGCGCGATTGGTCCGTAGATCTCGGCCATTTCGGTCGGTGCCTCGCGGGGTTCCGGGAATTGGGCGCTACTACTATTTTCCCTGCTGTTTTGACTGTTTTGTTCGTTTGTGCCGTGAAGCCCTGTCAGAAACTCTCTGCTTCTTCTTGGGCAATTATTCATGCTAAAACTCTCCCGGCGTGTAGCGTGAACTCTAGTGGAACGGGAGATATTGGATTTGACTCTCTGCTTCTCGGGATCCATACTGAAACTCTCTATTCTGTCAATCAAACGGGACGAGCTTATGTGTCTGTCAGTAATTCTTTACTAGTACAATATTATATGCGTGCTTTTGTTAGGTCGATGCATGGGTTGATGATTAGTACTGCTTTCTGCGTCTTACGTTCTGAATCCTTGTGTGTCTGTTTATGTGCATCCCGCTGTTATATTAGTCCTACGCTTTAGGTGGCTGGATCTACACAAACATTATAATACCGCTGTTCCCGCTTTGTGCAGCACATGTTAAAATAATTCTTGCTTCAGCATGGCCTAGTTGCTGTTAATTAATCCTCAGCTCCTCCAGTCAAGGTATCTTATTTTTTGGGAGATGTTTTTTTGTGGGATCGGGAATGGGTCACAGTAGATCAGAAGTGCTCTGTTCTTGCTTGAGAGGGCCCCCATAAAGCCCAGCAGCGACCACGCTGCAGGGATAGATAGGATAAGTTAACTGTATGGAGAGGACAAGTTATTGCACCTGTGGTCCTCCATGACGCTCGCTTCGTTTTAAGATAAGATGACAAATTTCCTGACGTACCCGCATAACTGTAGCTGGTAGGAATTTGTTGCATCCGCACACGCATATGCCTGCCTTGAAAGGAATCCTAGAAACACACATGGACCATCCTGTTGGTCATTGTTTCATGTAACGCGGCTGGGGAGGAATGTTACTCTGATGGGTGCTGCTGATTTAGTAGTCTGTCTTTCTGCTCTTGCATGAGGCTCCTGTTTTGCTGTTCGCAGGTTTATATTCTTAGTGATCTGTTCTACATTATGGAACAGATTTAGTAACTCACAATACCTTGGAGCTGTTGAACTGTTGCAGCACAACTGTACACGGTTATTACTTCTAGATCTGGGTGCCACTGTTTTAATATGAAAAAACTTTTTCTTGGAATTTTGTAGTATCTACTTTGTTGTATATATATATATGGTCTGAACACTCTTGCTTTGCTGTAAACAGGAGCAACCTCCTTCCTTTACACCGAGTACAAGTATGCTGGAGCATTCATGGCATTTTTTGCTGTTCTGATCTTCGTCTTCCTCGGCTCTATCGAAGGGTTCAGCACAAAGAGTCAGCCTTGCCATTACAGCGTGGGCAAGTATTGCAAGCCTGCTCTTGCTAATGCCGCGTTCAGCACAATCGCTTTTGTGCTAGGTGCAGTCACCTCTCTTGTGTCTGGTTTTCTCGGAATGAAGATTGCAACCTATGCAAATGCCAGGACAACCCTTGAGGCAAGGAAAGGTGTTGGGAAGGCATTCATCGTTGCTTTCCGTTCTGGTGCTGTGATGGGCTTCCTTCTTGCTGCCAGTGGCCTTTTTGTTCTTTACCTTATAATCAACTTGTTTGGACTTTATTATGGTGATGACTGGGAAGGTCTTTTTGAGGCCATAACCGGTTATGGTCTTGGTGGTTCTTCGATGGCTCTTTTTGGCCGTGTTGGTGGTGGGATTTACACTAAAGCTGCTGATGTTGGTGCTGATCTTGTTGGGAAAGTAGAAAGGAACATCCCTGAAGATGACCCGAGGAACCCAGCTGTAAGAATCTTTTGTCGACAGTAGTTTTAACATTTGGATATGTATTTGTATCTGCACGTGAGAATGATCATTCCTTCCGTCATGCAGGTCATTGCTGACAATGTTGGTGACAATGTTGGAGACATTGCTGGAATGGGGTCAGATCTCTTTGGTTCCTATGCCGAGTCATCTTGTGCTGCTCTTGTTGTTGCCTCAATCTCTTCCTTTGGAATTAACCATGAGTTCACCCCTATGATGTACCCACTCCTAATCAGCTCTGTGGGTATAATAGCTTGTTTGATAACAACTCTTTTTGCAACCGATTTCTTTGAGGTAAAGGCTGTAGATCAAATAGAGCCTTCCCTTAAAAAACAGCTCATAATCTCCACTGCTGTCATGACCATTGGCATTGCACTGGTCAGCTGGTTAGGCCTCCCGTATACCTTCACAATATTCAACTTTGGTGCTCAGAAGACTGTGCATAACTGGTATTACCATCTTTCTTATTCGAATTTCCATATTTTGGTTCAGATCTTGCTCATTGAGTTTGCCATCTCACTCTGATTTAAATTTTGCAGGCAACTATTTTTATGTGTGTCTGTTGGTCTCTGGGCTGGCCTAGTCATCGGGTTTATTACAGAGTACTACACAAGCAACGCATACAGGTACTTGCAATTTTGGTCATATATTTAATTGTGGTTGTAATCAACACAGTTGTTTCAAGTTGCTGACGATTCGACCCCTTCAGTCCTGTGCAGGATGTTGCTGATTCCTGCAGAACTGGAGCTGCTACCAATGTCATCTTTGGGCTTGCTCTGGGATACAAATCAGTTATTATCCCAATTTTCGCCATTGCCTTCAGTATTTTCCTCAGCTTCAGCCTTGCTGCGATGTATGGTGTTGCTGTGGCTGCTCTCGGCATGCTCAGCACAATTGCTACTGGCCTTGCCATTGATGCCTATGGCCCTATTAGTGACAACGCTGGAGGCATTGCTGAAATGGCTGGCATGAGCCATAGAATTCGTGAGAGAACTGATGCTCTGGATGCTGCAGGAAACACAACTGCTGCCATTGGGAAGGTACACATTCTTATAAGATTTCAGCGCCTTTCATTTAAAGAGTTTAATGACCAAGGATGACATTTAAGAAAGTGCATTTCATTAATGTTTCCTTATTTGTCTTTTTTCTTTCCACAAATTCATTTCAAACTATTAAACTCCCTTTACCATGATTATTACTTGTAGGGTTTTGCCATTGGCTCTGCTGCCTTGGTGTCCCTTGCTCTCTTCGGTGCCTTTGTGAGCCGTGCTGGGATCACAAGTGTCGATGTTCTGACACCCAATGTTTTCATTGGACTGCTTGTTGGCGCTATGCTCCCATACTGGTTCTCTGCAATGACCATGAAGAGTGTTGGCAGTGCGGCTCTCAAGATGGTGGAGGAAGTGCGGAGGCAGTTCAACACTATCCCTGGACTCATGGAGGGCACTGCCAAGCCTGACTATGCGACATGTGTGAAGATCTCCACTGATGCATCTATCAAGGAGATGATCCCACCTGGCGCTCTTGTCATGCTCACACCTCTTATTGTCGGGACCATCTTTGGTGTTGAGACCCTCTCTGGAGTCCTTGCCGGTGCTCTAGTTTCGGGTGTTCAGGTTGGTGGAACATTCTTTGTTGGGGACTATACTGCAGCATTGTACTCCCTCCATTTCAAAATATAAGATGTTTTAGCTTTGTGAAGCAAATGTATCTAGACTTGTTTTAGTACATATGTTCACTAAGCTTTGGAGTGAATCTACACACTAAAACAAGTCTAGATACATTCTTTTTACAAACCTAAAACATCTTATATTTTGAAACGGAGGGAGTATTTCTCATAGCATGCTGGTTTTATAACTATGTGATGTTCTACTCATAATTATGCTGTTTCTATTTAGATTGCTATTTCAGCATCAAACACTGGCGGTGCCTGGGACAATGCAAAGAAGTACATCGAGGTAAAAATCCTTTTACTGTAGTAGCACCCATCGGTCCTGAAGTTTATTTTCCCCACATGTTTGCCAAACATTATTAACTGTGGTTTTACTTGGTTTTAGGCTGGTGTATCTGACCATGCAAAATCCCTGGGCCCAAAAGGCTCAGACTGCCACAAGGCTGCTGTGATTGGTGACACCATCGGGGATCCTCTCAAGGACACCTCTGGCCCCTCGCTCAACATCCTCATCAAGCTCATGGCGGTCGAGTCCCTTGTGTTTGCCCCCTTCTTCGCCACCTATGGAGGCATCCTCTTCAAATATATTTAGAGGGAGAAGATCCAACAGACGATCGCTTAATTATTTTTTGCTGGTTGGGAGCGTGCTACTTCATCCATATGTCTTGGAGCTCCTTTAGATGACCCATTATGCGCCCTCCTTTTGTTACCCATTTAGTTCCTTTTGTTATCCATTTAGTTGTTACTGGTCTTCTTCCATCATGTTGAACTTATCTAGTTTTCATTCTGGTAGATGTAGTAGTAGCAGAGGGTAGCGAAATCGATGGTCATGGTTTGGGCAAGAGTGTCATGGAGAGTACTGTTCTGTCTGTAGGTGGATTGTGATGACGATGATGAGTCTTGTATGAAACTGGGGAATGTTTTGTCTGAATTTGGGTAATATTTTATCTGAAATTGGGTAATGTTCTGTCTCCATCGTGCCTTTGTGTGAAGTTGCTCTCGATGGCTAGCAATTTGTTGGACTAGGACGGCAAAAGTTCTCATCTCATGGTCACTGGAGTTTCACAGGGACATGCATCCGAATATATCATTTTAATGGCATTGAGAAAACTTCTCTGAGATACTGTTGCAAGATCCGAACTCTGGTCTAGACCCTACTCCCTAGCGTTTTGACCTACTCTTTGACTCCACGCTGGCTGCCATTTGTTTGTCATTTTGAGATTATTATTATAAAGAGCAAGGCAGTAATTTTTTTCACAGATCTGACTTTTAAGAGCAAGGCAGTAAAAAGAGCAAGGCAATAAGAGCAAGGCAGTAAAAAGAGCAAGGCAATAAGAAATAACATTACAGTAGAACAGAGGAAGAGCTGACTTTTAAGATCTCCAGGTTTGCTCATCTCACAGTACTTCATCAGTGTTCTAATTTAGTAATGGGTTGAGGATTGTAAACATGAATGGTGAAAAACATCGGTCCGCAAATTAATTATCTTTCTTTTAAACCATGCGGGAGAGCTTCTTCGGCCAAATACCAACGACCATACACTAAAAAAAGACCTAAAAAACAAAGCTAAAAGAAGGAAAGAAGAAAAGACTCAAAAAGACCGAGAAACCCTAGCAGCCTAAAATTATCAGTATTCATTCTTATATTATTGTAGTATTAAAAAAGCATTTTACTACAAACCCTAAAAATGACAGTGCAGCATACTACCAAACTATTTCAAAGCAGGCCTACTCTTCAATGTTTCTGGCAACTGTTTTGAGCAATTGAACCACCAATTCTAATGATCCTTTAGCTGAACATGAAAGCACACAATTATACTGAAACCAGGATAAATGATATACATGAAGTGCAAATAGAAAACAAATACAACAAAGGGAAGTCTGGAACAAGAATATCTAGAGCTTAAATAGGAAGCCACCATTCTCTTAGAGAACATATATAAACTTATAACTGAGAACAAACTACGTACTCTAAATTGAGCTACCAAAAAACTCATCAAATAAAATCATACTAATACCCATGTTGACCGTTCCACGGTAAACCACATAAAGTGCATACAATCCAAGAACACAACCCAAAACTATCGTACATTCTATATATCATAAGGCAAGTTATTGAAACCTCTTAGAAGAGTGACAAACATGATTTTTTTATGGAATGAACCCAAAAGGGATTCCCAATTTCTAGGCATCAAACATCGCAGGTCTGATTCACACTTAGGAAACCAAAGGAGACCCCCCTTCACCCAAAAAATAACTGCGAAAACATAGATGTTGTCCTAGGGACAAAACCATAAACCCCTACAATACCAAAGCTAGACAAATTTGCGAGGCCGTACCCATCAGAATCTATGGAATAAATTTTTATGCTAATCTAATAGTACTTGAAATCAAAGGTTTGGAAGTAGTACTAGGAATGGATTGGATGTCAAAACATAAAGGTTTAATCGACTGTGACAAGAAAACCATAACCATGACTAGTACCACTGGAGTACCAGTAGAGCATATATCTGAGACTTTGCCCCGTCAATTCAAGTGCAACAAGAGTCTAGCTCAACCAACCATTGACCAAGTCAGAGTAGTCTGTGAATACCCCTACGTATTCCCAGATGTATTGCCCGGTATGCCCCCATATCGGGATATCGAGTTTATCATTGAATTAATCCCTAGAACTGGACCCATAGCTCAGAGACCTTATAGTAAGAACCCGTATGAATTAGTGGAGCTAAAGAAGCAACTGGACTCTATGCTGGAGATAGGTTTGATTCAACCCAGTGCGTCACCATAGAGATCACCTGTTTTTTTGTGGATAAGAAAGATGGAGGTAACCGTTTGTGCACGAATTATCGAAAGACGAATGATGTCACAATTAAGAACAGGTACCCACTGCCAAAGATAGAAGATCTGTTTGACCATTTGACCGGTGCCAAAGTGTTTTCTAAGATTGATCTTAGAACTGGTTATCATCAACTCAAGATTCGCGCAATGGATATTCCAAAGACTGCCTTTACCACCAGATTTGGATTGTATGAGTACACTGTCATGTCTTTTGGATTAACCAATGCCCCCGCTTATTTCATGAACCTCATGAATAAGATTTTTATGAACTTCCTGGATAAGTTTGTCGTTGGTTTTATCAACGATATTCTGATCTATTCCAAATCAGAAGAAGACCATGAGCTACACCTGAGGACCATCCTTGAAACCCTTAGAGAGCATCACTTGTATGCCAAGTGCAGCAAATATGAGTTCTGGTTAAAGGAAGTAGGATTCCTCGGACACATCATGTCGGCAGGAGGTATTGCGCCAAGGTTAAGGATGTGGAAGAATGGCAAGCCCCAACCACTCAAACCCAAGTTCGTGCATTTCTCGGATTAGCGGGATATTACCGCAAGTTCGTAGAAGGATTCTCGAGCATCGCAAGACCCATGACCCAGTTGTTGAAGAAAGATAAGAAGTTTGAATGGACGGACAAATGTGAAGCAAGATTTCAAGAGCTCAAGAAGAGATTGATTTCAGCCCCAATTTTGATTATGCCGGATATCAAGAAGCCTTTTGATGTGTATTGCGACACATCCAAGATTGGTCTCGGATGTGTGCTGATGCAGGAAGGCAAAGTCATATCCTATCTATCCCGACAACTGAAGCAACATGAGCAGAATTACCCTACCCATGACCTCGAACTAGCAGCCGTAGTTTTAGCCTTGAATACATGGCGACATTACCTCATGGGTAATCGCTGTGAGATTTATTCGGATCACAAGAGTCCGAAGTATATTTTCACCCAGAAGGAGCTAAATATGAGGCAAAGGAGATGGATAGAGTTAATCAAGGACTATGACCTTGACATTCACTATCACCCCGGCAAAGCTAATGTGGTAGCAGATGCTCTTAGCAGATTGCCGTGTCGATTGAACACCATGATAAAAGAAGCCCAGCCAAGTTTGCATGAGGAGATGGAGAATTTCAGAGTGGAGCTAGTTAGTGAAGGATTTTTGGCTAGCATAGAACTTCAACCCACTTTGATCAGTCAAATCAAGGAGGCGCAGAAAGGAAATACTAGTATCAACGAAATCAAACGTCGTATCGGTACAGGGAAGGTACCCGGATTCACCGAAGATGAAGAAGTAGTTTTGTGGTATAAAGGATGTATCTGTGTACCGGCAGATTCAGAGTTGAAGCATGCTATTTTGCAAGAAACCCATGATACTCTTTATTATATCCACCCTGGAGGAACCAAGATGTATCAGGATTTGAAGGAGCAATTTTGGTGGCATAAGATGAAGAGAGAAATCGGAAGCTACATAGCCAAATGTGATATCTGTCAGAGAGTCAAGGCGGGACATCAGAGACCCGCAGGACTTTTGCAACCATTGTAGATCCCAGAATGGAAATGGGATTCAGTTGGAATGGATTTTATCACCGGTTTGCCTACATCTAGTAGGGGAAATGACTATTTGGGTCATAGTAGATAGACTGTCTAAAGTAGCTCATTTCTTACCGGTTAAGACCACTTATCAGAGTTCGAAGCTAGCAGAGTTGTACATTTCTAGGATAGTCAGTTTGTATGGAGTACCCAAGAACATTGTATCGGATCGAGGAACCAAGTTTACCTCGAGGTTTTGGAAGAAAGTCCAAGAAAGATTGGGAACCCAACTGTATTTCAGCACAGCTTATCACCCGCAGACTGATGGACAAACGGAGCGAGTAAACCAGATACTCGAAGATATGTTGAGAGCTTGTGTGTTAGAATATGGATCTAAATGGAAAGACTGTCTGCTTTCGCAGAATTCTCATGCAACAATAGTTACCAAGCCAGTTTGCAAATGGCCCCATTTGAGTTTATGTATGGAAGGAAGTGTCGTACCCTGCTGAATTGGTCAGAAGTAGGAGAGAGTCAGATTTTCGGACCCGACATCCTAAGGGAAGCCGAAGAGAAAGTTCACAAGATCCGTGAGCAGCTCAAGACTGCCTAAACCAGACAGAAAAGTTATGTCGACAAGAGACGTCGAGATCTAGCCTTCACTATCGGAGATTTTGTGTATCTCAAAGTATCACCCTTGGAAGGAATGCAACGTTTCCAAGTGAAAGGGAAGTTAGCCCCAGATATGTTGGACCCTTCAAGATTTTGAATTGCCGAGGAGAAGTATCATATCAACTGGAACTGCCAGAGGAGATGCCAGCCGTACATGATGTGTTCCACATCTTGTTACTTCGCAAATGCCTAGAAGTCCCGGAAAAGACCGAAGTTTTCAAGAATATTGATCACAAGACCATAGAGATCAACAAGGACCTAACCTATCATGAAGTACCCATTCGTATTTTGGAAGAAGCCTTCAGAACCACCAGGACCCAGAGTATCAAGTTTCTCAAGATCCAGTGGAGTAACCATACTGAAGAAGAAGCTACTTGGGAACGAGAAGATTACGTTAGGACTGAGTTTCCAGATCTGTTTAATTCCTAGTTTTATTTTCCTTAAATCTCGGGACGAGATTTTGTATAAGGAGAGAAGGTTTGTAACATCCCAAAAATATTAATCAAGATTATCAAGTTCTAATCACCCAAGTTTAGGGTTAACAAAAACTTTTATTATTAAAATTAATATGAATGCATGTGTGTGTGTGATTAATGCATGAATGCTTGCAATGCCATGTTTGATTGCTATGAATGCTAAGGATTGGTTTAAAGATGAAACAATATCATCTAGATCATTTCCAAGTAGAATCAAATGAAGAGAAAATAAAAAATAAGCAATATAAGTAAATGGACATTTTGACCCAAGTTAACCACTAGACCACTTTAAGTGTTCCTAGTCAAATATTTGTAACAGAGACAAATCCAATTCTTTTCACCCCTTGCTAGACCAAGTAACAATGAACCCAAGCCCACTTTACAAACCAACAGAAACAAATTCCAAATCTATTTAAAGGACAATTCAAAGTTGAATCAAGTGTAGGTACTAAGATCACCATTTCTCAAAAACCACTTCATCTTGCCCAAACCCAAGCAACCAGAGACTACCAAGCATGTGACCAGAGCACTTACCAAAATTTAGCCAAAAATTCAAATTTAAATTTCATGCGGCCATTTTCTCAAACACTTGGTGAGCACAGATCAAACTGGCATAACTTCTACTGTTCTTGATCAATGCCTTGTCCTCTACTTGTTGCCACTACTAGCCCTTGTCTCCCCCAGTGACCACCATTGCATTGAATTAGCCCACCTCCTTCGCTGTTTGCACCAGTGCCGCGCCAGCGAGCCACCATTGTCGGCCGACCATGGGCAGCACGCAGGAGGAAGCGCCGCGCCTGTCCATGATGTCTAGGAGGCAGGCACACCGTCCACCGCTACCCCTTGTCCAAGCCTCGAGCGCAGCTAAGACCCGGATCACCAGAAAACTATTGGAATTATGCCCTAGAGGCAATAATAAAGATGTTATTATTATAATCCTTGTTCATGATAAAGTTTATATTCCATGCTAGAATTGTATTAAGCGGAAACATTAATACTTGTGTGGTTTGTGAACAACACCGTGTCCCTAGTACGCCTCTATGGACTAGCTCATTGATCAATGATGGTTAAGGTTTCCTAACCATAGACATGAGTTGTCAATTGATAATGAGATCATATCATTGGGAGAATGATATGGTGGACAGACCCAAACTAAGCAAAGCAATTAGATCGTGTCATCGTGTTCGTCTTTGCGAAGCTTTTCTTATGTCAAATATTGTATTCCTTAGACCATGAGATAATACAACTCCCTGGTATCGGAAGAAAGCTTTGAGGTCATCAAACGTCATCCTATGAGAGGGTGATCATAAAGGTGTCTCTCAGGTGATCGGAAATTATCTGTTGGGTTGTATGTATCGAGATGGGATTTGTCCCTCCCAAGTCGGAGAGATATACTTCGGGCCCAGTCGGTGATCAATATCAATACCGCTTGCAAGCATGTGGTTAAGGAGTTAATCACGAAGTGATATCGGATTACGGAACGAGTAAAGTACTTGCTATGAACGAGATTGAACTAGGTATGACGATACCGACGATCGAATCTCGGGCAAGTAAAATATCGCGAGACGAAGGGAATATATATATGGGATTGATTGAATCCTGGCATCGTGGTTCATCCGATATGATCATCGATGAATGTGTGGGAGTCAATATGGGTGCCCAGACCCCGCTGTTGATTATTGATAAAAGATCATGTCTGCATATTCTCGAACCCGCAGGGTCACACACTTAACGTGTCTCGATGCTAGGATAGATTGGATAATTGGTTTATGAATTTTTGTTCGGAGTCTCGGATGGGATCCGGGACATCACGAGAGGTTCCGGAGTGGTCCGGAGAATAAGATTCATATAAGGCAGTGCAGTTTTTGGAGTTCGGAATTGTTCCGGATTAATCGGTATTGTACCGGAAGCTTCTAGAACCTTCCGGAAGGGGGCCAACGTGGTCCCACCTTCCGGGAGGGGGCATGGGCCTATGAGGGAGTGTCCTGGCCGCATTGGGCCAGGGGCACAAGGCCCCATAGGGCCCAGCCGATCCTAGAGAGTTTAAATCGTTTAAACTAGAGATAAGATAAGATAGGATTTCTAGATAAGGGAGAGTTTAAATTGTTTAAACTAGAGATAGGCTTGGAGGAGAGGCTAGGGCTGGCCGCACCCCCCTCTATATATAGAGGGCTGGTGCGCCCCCATCTCACACACCCTTACACCTTCCTCCAAACCCAGTTGCCCTGCTGCCCTTCCTCTCTCCCTCCCGACTGTTTGTAGGCGAAGCCCTGCGGCAGAAATTCTCCACCATATACACCACGCCGTCGTGCTGTAGATCCAATCTATCTCTCCACCATACTTGCTGGTCCGAGGAAGGAGGAGACGTCGAGGTGCCGCACGTGTGCATCTCACGGAGGCACCGCCACTTGTGGTGCTAGATCGGATCGGATCGCGAGGAGGAGAAGCGAGTACGACTACATCACCCACGTTCCGACGAACGTTCCGCTGTGAGAATCTTCAAGGGTATGAAGATCTAATCCAATCTCTCTCGTTTTTTGCATCTCCTAGATTAGATCTTGGCTTTCCCTCTGTTCGCTTCCGTAGAAAATTTTGATTTACTATGCTGCGAAACTCCTTCAGTGGTATCAGAGCTAGATCTATGCGTAGATGTGATTCACGAGTAGAACGCAACATGGTTGTTGCGGGCGTTGATGTTTTCTGTTGCAAGCCTCTTGTTTGTGTTCTTCTTATGATGCGGGATAGTGAGATTGAAGCGGTCCAGGCCAACCTTACGCGACGTCGTTCGCGAGACCGACTCCGCACTTGACGTGTGGCTTGTACCATACATGCGGCTGGTGGATGTCAGTTTCTCTCACTATAGTTGTCATGGGATTAACACCGGAGTTTGGCAACCATAATATCACCGTTGTGGCTTTCCGTAGGTAAGAATCGTTCTTAGCATCTACTCCCATAAGCCACGTAAAACATGCAACAACAAAGTAGAGGCGTCTAACTTGTTTTTGCAGGGAGTGTTTTCTGTGATATGGTATGGCCCAAGATGTGATGTGTATAATGTATGCGATGATCATGTTTTGTAATGTTTCACGACTTGCATGTCGATGAGTACACAACCGGCAGGAGCCATATGGTTGTCTTTATAATTGTGTATGACCTGCGAGTCAACTTCTTATACGCCATGTAATAGCTTTACTTTATCGCTAAGTAGTTAGCAATAGTTGTAGTTGCTATTCGTGGTGGAGGCAATCATGGTGGAGTGATGGAGATCATGCCGGAACGCACAAGATGGAGATCATTGCGCGAAGATTGGCTATACCATGTCACATAAAGTTATATGCATGTGATGTTTATCCTTTTATGTATCTTATTATGCTTAGATCGTGACGGTAGCATTATAAGATGATTCCTCACTTAAAGATCAAGATAAAACCTGTGTTCTCCCCAAGTATGCACCGTTGCGAAAGTTCGTCGTGTCCAAGCATCACGTGATGATCGGGTGCTATAGACTCTACGCTCACATACAACGGGTGCAAGCCAGTTTTGCACACGCGAAAATACTTGGGTCTAACTTGACGAGCCTAGCATGTACAGACATGGCCTCGGAACACAAGAACCTAAAGGTTAAGCATGAGTCATATGAATGATATGATCGACACTTCGTTGTCCACCATTGAAACCACATCTCTTCTCGTGATGATCGGATTAGGTGTGGTGAATTTGGATCGTGTTCACTAAACAACTTGAGGGATGTTGAATTTAGTGGGAGTTCATCTAGTAATTTGATTAAGTTGAACTATTTATCATGAACATAGTCTAAATTGTACTTGCAAATACTGTAGATCCAATGGCCAAGTCCAACTTCAACTTCAACGTTTTTGCTGAGAAAGAAAAGCTTAGAAACAATGGGTCTAACTTCACCAACTGGTTCCGCAATCTAAGAATCATTCTGTCTGGCGGACAAAAGGACTATGTCCTTAAGAAAGCGCTAGGTGACGCCCCTGCTATAGATGCGCCGGCTGATGAAAAAGCTGTTTATCAGTCGCGCAAGGATGATTATGATTTGATTAAGATCGTCATGTTGTATGCTATGGAATCGGATCTTCAAAATCGTTTTGAGGAGTTCGCCGGGCCCTTTGAGATTCTCGAGGAGCTGAAAAAAACATGTTTCAGACTCAAGCCCGTTCTGAGAGATATGAGATCTCTAAGAAATTCCTTAACTACAAGATGGAGGAAGGGAGTTCTGTTAGTGAGCACGCCATTAAGATGATGGGCTACACTCAACGCCTTGAGCAACTGGACTGCAAGATTCCAGAGGAGCTCAAGATTGACACTCCTATCTACAAAAGTTTTGTAGTTGATCACAATCAGATTGGTTCCACTGATATGATCACTGAGCTCTTTGCTAAAATGAAAGTAGCGGAGGTGAACATCAAAAGGAATAATCATGTGTTGATGGTCAACAATCCCCCCACCTTCAAGAAAGGTAAGGGTGCAAGGAAGCCCTTCAAGAAAGGCGGCGGCAAGCGCGTTGCCCCTGCTAAGAAGAAGCTCAAGTCTGGTCCTAAGCCGGACACTGAGTGCTTCTATTGCAAGGACAAGGGTCACTGGAAGCGCAACTGTCCGAAGTACTTAGCGGACAAGAAGGCTGGCACCATCAAAGGTATATTTGATATACATGTTATTGATGTTTTCCTTACTAGCCCTCGTTGTAGTGCCTGGGTATTTGATTACCGGTTCAGTTGCTAATATTTGTAACTCGAAACAGGAGCTACGGAATAGACGGCGGCTTGCGAGGGATGAGGTGACGATGCGCGTTGGCAACGGATCAAGAGTTGATGTGATGGCCGTCGGCACGCTCTCCTTAGTTTTACCTTCGGGATTAGTTTTAAACCTTAATAAATGTTATTATGTGCCTGCGTTGAGCATGAACATTATTTCTGGATCGTGTTTATTGCAAGACGGTTATTCATTTAAATCGGAGAATAATGGTTGTTCTATTTATATGAGTAACATCTTTTATGGTCATGCACCTCTTGTGAGTGGTTTATTTCTTCTAAATCTCGAAAGGGATGAAACACACATCCATAACATTGAGGCTAAGAGATGCAAAGTAGATAGTGATAATACTACTTATTTGTGGCACTATCGTCTAGGTCATATTGGTGTAAAGCGCATAAAGAAACTCCATTCTGATGGACTTTTGGAGTCTCTTGATTTTGAATCATTTGACACATGCGAACCATGCCTCATGGACAAGATGATCAAAACCCCGTTCTCCGGTATGATGGAGCGAGCAACGGACTTGTTGGAAATCATACATACCGATGTATGCGGACCGATGAGTGTTTTGACGCGCGGTGGATATCGCTACTTTCTCACTTTTACCGATGACTTAAGTAGATATGGGTATATCTATTTAATGAAACATAAATCTGAAACGTTTGAAAAGTTCAAAGAATTTCAGAATGAAGTGGAGAACCATCGTAACAGAAAGATTAAGTTTCTACGATCCGATCGTGGGGGCGAATATTTGAGTTATGATTTTCTCACGCATCTCAAAGCAAGTGGAATCGTTTCACAACTCACGCCACCCGGAACACCACAGCGCAATGGTGTGTCTGAACGCCGGAATCGAACCCTATTAGATATGGTCCGATCGATGATGTCTCTTACTGATTTGCCGTTATCATTTTGGGGTTATGCATTAGAAACCGCTGCATTCACTTTAAATAGGGCTCCATCTAAATCCGTTAAGACGACACCGTATGAACTGTGGTTTGGTGCTAAACCTAAGTTGTCGTTTCTTAAAGTTTGGGGATGCGAAGCTTACGTCAAGAAGTTGATGCCGGACAAGCTCGAACCCAAAGCGGAGAAATGCGTCTTCATAGGATACCCTAAGGAAACTATTGGTATACCTTCTATCACAGAACCGAAGGCAAAGTGTTTGTCGCAAAGAACGGTTCCTTTCTTGAGAAGAAGTTTCTCTCGAAAGAAGTGAGTGGGAGGAAAGTAGAGCTAGACGAGGTTATTGAACCTTCTCTTGAATTGGAGAGTAGCGCAGCACCTGAAATTGTTCCAGTGCCGCCTGCACCAACAATAGAGGAAGCTAATTACAAGGATCATGAAGCTTCGGACGATGCTGCTACTGAACGTCGCAGGTCGACAAGGTCGCGTGCCCCTCCTGAGTGGTACGGCAACCCTGTCTTGACTGTCTTGTTAGTAGAAGACAGCGAACCTACGAACTATGAGGAAGCGATGATGAGCCCAGACTCTGAGAAATGGCTAGAAGCCATGAAATCCGAATTGGGATCCATGAGCGAAAACCAAGTATGGACTTTGGTGGACCCTCCTAGCGACCGAAAGGCCGTTGAGTGCAAATGGATCTTCAAGAAGAAAACGGACGCGGATGGTAATGTTACCGTCTATAAAGCACGGCTTGTTGCGAAAGGTTTTCGACAAGTTCAAGGTGTTGACTACGATGAGACTTTCTCTCCCGTAGCGATGTTTAAGTCCATTCGGATTTTATTAGCAATTGCTGCGTTTCATGATTATGAAATATGGCAAATGGATGTCAAGACTGCTTTCCTCAATGGCAACATTGATGAAGAGTTGTATATGATGCAACCCGAAGGTTTTGTCGATCCTAAGGATGCTGATAAAGTATGCAAACTTCAGCGTTCCATTTATGGACTGAAGCAAGCATCTCGGAGTTGGAACCTTCGTTTTGATCAAGTGATCAAGAGCTTTGGATTTGTTCCGAATTGCTACTAAGCTTGCATCTACAAGAAAGTGAGTGGGAGCTCGGTGACGTTTCTGGTACTATATGTGGATGACATATTGATTATTGGAAATGACATCGACATGCTTAACGATGTGAAGAGTTATTTGAACAAGTGTTTTTCAATGAAAGACCTAGGTGAAGCTGCTTATATATTGGGCATAAAAATCTATAGAGATAGACAAAGACGCCTGATAGCTTTAAGCCAGAGTACATACCTAGACAAAGTTCTGAAAAGGTTCAGAATGGATAAGGCATTGAAAGGTTCAGTGCCTATGTTGTCAGGTAAGATATTGAGCAAGGCTCAGTGTCCAGCTACGGTAAATGATAGGGAAGCTATGAGCAAAGTGCCTTATGCCTCGGCCATAGGTTCCATCATGTATGCCATGCTGTGTACTAGACCGGATGTGTCCAATGCTCTTAGTTTGACGAGCAGATATCAAAGTGATCCAGGAGTGGAACACTGGACAGCCGTGAAGAACATCCTAAGGTACCTAAATAGGACTAAAGAAATGTTCTTAGTCTATGGGGGTGATGAACAACTCGTCGTAAAAGGTTACGTCGATGCTAGTTTCGACACCGACAAGGATGATTGTAAATCTCAGACAGGATACGTGTATATTTTGAATGGAGGAGCTGTGAGCTGGAGAAGCTGCAAGAAAAGCGTGATCGCGGGATCTACAGTAGAAGCGGAATACATGGCTGCTGCAGAAGCGTCAAGTGAAGGAGTTTGGATTAGAAACTTCATCACTGAGCTTGGCGTGGTTCCAAGTGCATTGGACCCACTGGAGATATTGTGTGACAACACTGGCGCCATAGCACTCGCTAAGGAACCAAGATATCATCCAAAGACCAAGCATATCAACCGCAAGTTTCATATAATCCGAGATTATATAGCAGATGGAGATCTGAAGATCAGCAAAGTACATACAGATCTGAATGTCGCAGATCCATTGACTAAACCTCTTCCACGTGTAAAACATGATCAGCACCTCAGTGCCATGGGTGTGAGATTGTTGCCAAATGTAAACTAGATTATTAACTCTAGTGCAAGTGGGAGACTGTTGGAATTATGCCCTAGAGGCAATAATAAAGATGTTATTATTATAATCCTTGTTCATGATAAAGTTTATATTCCATGCTAGAATTGTATTAAGCGGAAACATTAATACTTGTGTGGTTTGTGAACAACACCGTGTCCCTAGTACGCCTCTATGGACTAGCTCATTGATCAATGATGGTTAAGGTTTCCTAACCATAGACATGAGTTGTCAATTGATAATGAGATCATATCATTGGGAGAATGATATGGTGGACAGTCCCAAACTAAGCAAAGCAATTAGATCGTGTCATCGTGTTCGTCTTTGCGAAGCTTTTCTTATGTCAAATATTGTATTCCTTAGACCATGAGATAATACAACTCCCTGGTATCGGAAGAAAGCTTTGAGGTCATCAAACGTCATCCTATGAGAGGGTGATCATAAAGGTGTCTCTCAGGTGATCGGAAAGTATCTGTTGGGTTGTATGTATCGAGATGGGATTTGTCCCTCCCAAGTCGGAGAGATATACTTCGGGCCCACTCGGTGATCGATATCAACACCGCTTACAAGCATGTGGTTAAGGAGTTAATCACGAAGTGATATCGGATTACGGAACGAGTAAAGTACTTGCTGTGAACGAGATTGAACTAGGTATGACGATACCGACGATCGAATCTCAGGCAAATAAAATATCGCGAGACGAAGGGAAAATATATATGGGATTGATTGAATCCTGGCATCGTGGTTCATTCGATATGATCATCGATGAATGTGTGGGAGGCAATATGGGTGCCCAGACCCCGCTGTTGATTATTGATAGAAGATCATGTCTGCATATTCTCGAACCCGCAGGGTCACACACTTAACGTGTCTCGACGCTAGGATAGATTGGATAATTGGTTTATGAATTTTTGTTCGGAGTCTCGGATGGGATCCGGGACATCACGAGAGGTTCCGGAGTGGTCCGGAGAATAAGATTCATATAAGGCAGTGCAGTTTTTGGAGTTCGGAATTGTTCCGGATTAATCGGTATTGTACCGGAAGCTTCTAGAACCTTCCGGAAGGGGGCCAACGTGGTCCCACCTTCCGGGAGGGGGCATGGGCCTATGAGGGAGTGTCCTGGCCACATTGGGCCAGGGGCACAAGGCCCCATAGGGCCCAGCCGATCCTAGAGAGTTTAAATCGTTTAAACTAGAGATAAGATAAGATAAGATAGGATTTCTAGATAAGGGAGAGTTTAAATTGTTTAAACTAGAGATAGGCTTGGAGGAGAGGCTAGGGCTGGCTGCACCCCCCTCTATATATAGAGGGCTGGTGCGCCCCCATCTCACACACCCTTACACCTTCCTCCAAACCTAGTTGCCCTGCTGCCCTTCCTCTCTCCCTCCCGACTGTTTGTAGGCGAAGCCCTGCGGCAGAAATTCTCCACCATATACACCACGCCGTCGTGCTGTAGATCCAATCTATCTCTCCACCATACTTGCTGGTCCGAGGAAGGAGGAGACGTCGAGGTGCCGCACGTGTGCATCTCACGGAGGCACCGCCACTTGTGGTGCTAGATCGGATCGGATCGCGAGGAGGAGAAGCGAGTACGACTACATCACCCACGTTCCGACGAACGTTCCGCTGTGCGAATCTTCAAGGGTATGAAGATCTAATCCAATCTCTCTCGTTGTTTGCATCTCCTAGATTAGATCTTGGCTTTCTCTCTGTTCGCTTCCGTAGAAAATTTTGATTTACTATGCTGCGAAACTCCTTCAAAAACAGCAGCGCCCATTTCTCTACAACCATGCCGAGAGCACGCCAGAGCGCCGCAGCCGACACGCGCGCACACGCCGCGCCTCGTCCTCGCCGCACTTAACTACACTCGCCATGACCCTAGCTACCTCCTAGACACGACCGTTCGCCGCCGCGCGACACGAAGCCCCTGTACGCCGTCTCGAACACCGCCGTTTCCACTTAGAGCACCGAACGCGCCCGACCATTCTCGACCACCCCTTGCCGCATCATTAAGCCAGCGACGACCGCCAGGAGACACCGCACCGTCCTACGCCCTTCGCCATGCCTTTAGATCGCTGTACTGACATCGTCGAAGGAGCCTGGCCATGTCGCACTGCCCCTCTCGCCGGTGTATAAATAGAGGCCACCCCAACCCTCATTATCCACACCATCTCACTCCCCTCTCTTTCAGAACCACCCCACACCTTTCCCGGAGCAAGGTGAGCACCAGCCCACCGGAGTCCACCGCTGTAGAGGAGGAGAGGAGCCATTGATTGGAGCCACCCCAGGAGCTGCGACCACCGTTCGAACCGCCGTCGTCGACAACGTCATTCGCCCCCATCACCGACCCTAGCTAGATCCCTGGTAAGCCACCGCGTACCTTTACCACCAGATTTGGTATGTATGAGTACACTGTCATGTCTTTTGGATTAACCAATGCCCCCGCTTATTTCATGAACCTCATGAATAAGATTTTTATGAACTTCCTGGATAAGTTTGTCGTTGGTTTTATCAACGATATTCTGATCTATTCCAAATCAGAAGAAGACCATGAGCTACACCTGAGGACCATCCTTGAAACCCTTAGAGAGCATCACTTGTATGCCAAGTTCAGCAAATATGAGTTCTGGTTAAAGGAAGTAGGATTCCTCGGACACATCATGTCGGCACGAGGTATTGCGCCAAGGTTAAGGATGTGGAAGAATGGCAAGCCCCAACCACTCAAACCCAAGTTCGTGCATTTCTCGGATTAGCGGGATATTACCGCAAGTTCGTAGAAGGATTCTCGAGCATCGCAAGACCCATGACCCAGTTGTTGAAGAAAGATAAGAAGTTCGAATGGACGGACAAATGTGAAGCAAGATTTCAAGAGCTCAAGAAGAGATTGATTTCAGCCCCAATTTTGATTATGCTGGATATCAAGAAGCCTTTTGATGTGTATTGCGACACATCCAAGATTGGTCTCGGATGTGTGCTGATGCAGGAAGGCAAAGTCATATCCTATCTATCCCGACAACTGAAGCAACATGAGCAGAATTACCCTACCCATGACCTCGAACTAGCAGCTGTAGTTTTAGCCTTGAATACATGGCGACATTACCTCATGGGTAATCGCTGTGAGATTTATTCGGATCACAAGAGTCCGAAGTATATTTTCACCCAGAAGGAGCTAAATATGAGGCAAAGGAGATGGATAGAGTTAATCAAGGACTATGACCTTGACATTCACTATCACCCTGACAAAGCTAATGTGGTAGCAAATGCTCTTAGCAGATTGCCGTGTCGATTGAACACCATGATAAAAGAAGCCCAGCCAAGTTTGCATGAGGAGATGGAGAATTTCAGAGTGGAGCTAGTTAGTGAAGGATTTTTGGATAGCATAGAACTTCAACCCACTTTGATCAGTCAAATCAAGGAGGCGCAGAAAGGAAATACTAGTATCAACAAAACCAAACGTCGTATCGGTACAGGGAAGGTACCCGGATTCACCGAAGATGAAGAAGTAGTTTTGTGGTATAAAGGATGTATCTATGTACCGGCAGATTCAGAGTTGAAGCATGCTATTTTGCAAGAAACCCATGATACTCTTTATTATATCCACCCTGGAGGAACCAAGATGTATCAGGATTTGAAGGAGCAATTTTGGTGGCATAAGATGAAGATAGAAATCGGAAGCTACATAGCCAAATGTGATATCTGTCAGAGAGTCAAGGCGGGACATCAGAGACCCGCAGGACTTTTGCAACCATTGTAGATCCCAGAATGGAAATGGGATTCAGTTGGAATGGATTTTATCACCGGTTTGCCTACATCTAGTAGGGGAAATGACTATTTGGGTCATAGTAGATAGACTGTCTAAAGTAGCTCATTTCTTACCGGTTAAGACCACTTATCAGAGTTCGAAGCTAGCAGAGTTGTACATTGCTAGGATAGTTAGTTTGCATGGAGTACCCAAGAACATTGTATCGGATCGAGGAACCAAGTTTACCTCGAGGTTTTGGAAGAAAGTCCAAGAAAGATTGGGAACCCAACTGTATTTCAGCACAGCTTATCACCCGCAGACTGATGGACAAACGGAGCGAGTAAACCAGATACTCGAAGATATGTTGAGAGCTTGTGTGTTAGAATATGGATCTAAATGGAAAGACTGTCTGCTTTCGCAGAATTCTCATGCAACAATAGTTACCAAGCCAGTTTGCAAATGGCCCCATTTGAGTTTATGTACGGAAGGAAGTGTCGTACCCTGCTGAATTGGTCAGAAGTAGGAGAGAGTCAGATTTTCGGACCCGACATCCTAAGGGAAGCCGAAGAGAAAGTTCACAAGATCCGTGAGCATCTCAAGACTGCCTAAACCAGACAGAAAAGTTATGTCGACAAGAGACGTCGAGATCTAGCCTTCACTATCGGAGATTTTGTGTATCTCAAAGTATCACCCTTGGAAGGAATGCAACGTTTCCAAGTGAAAGGGAAGTTAGCCCCAGATATGTTGGACCCTTCAAGATTTTGAATTGCCGAGGAGAAGTATCATATCAACTGGAACTGCCAGAGGAGATGCCAGCCGTACATGATGTGTTCCACATCTTGTTACTTCGCAAATGCCTAGAAGTCCCGGAAAAGACCGAAGTTTTCAAGAATATTGATCACAAGACCATAGAGATCAACAAGGACCTAACCTATCGTGAAGTACCCATTCGTATTTTGGAAGAAGCCTTCAGAACCACCAGGACCCAGAGTATCAAGTTTCTCAAGATCCAGTGGAGTAACCATACTGAAGAAGAAGCTACTTGGGAACGAGAAGATTACGTTAGGACTGAGTTTCTAGATCTGTTTAATTCCTAGTTTTATTTTCCTTAAATCTCGGGACAAGATTTTGTATAAGGAGAGAAGGTTTGTAACATCCCAAAAATATTAATCAAGATTATCAAGTTCTAATCACCCAAGTTTAGGGTTAACAAAAACTTTTATTATTAAAATGAATATGAATGCATGTGTGTGTGTGATTAATGCATGAATGCTTGCAATGCCATGTTTGATTGCTATGAATGCTAAGGATTGGTTTAAAGATGAAACAATATCATCTAGATCATTTCCAAGTAGAATCAAATGAAGAGAAAATAAAAAATAAGCAATATAAGTAAATGGACATTTTGACCCAAGTTAACCACTAGACCACTTTAAGTGTTCCTAGTCAAATATTTGTAACAGAGACAAATCCAATTCTTTCCACCCCTTGCTAGACCAAGTAACAATGAACCCAAGCCCACTTTACAAACCAACAGAAACAAATTCTAAATCTATTTAAAGGACAATTCAAAATTGAATCAAGTGTAGGTACTAAGATCACCATTTCTCAAAAACCACTTCATCTTGCCCAAACCCAAGCAACCAGAGACTACCAAGCATGTGACCAGAGCACTTACCAAAATTTAGCCAAAAATTCAAATTTAAATTTCATGCGGCCATTTTCTCAAACACTTGGTGAGCACAGATCAAACTGGCATAACTTCTACTGTTCTTGATCAATGCCTTGTCCTCTACTTGTTGCCACTACTAGCCCTTGTCTCCCCCAGTGACCACCATTGCATTGAATTAGACCACCTCCTTCGCTGTTTGCACCAGTGCCGCGCCAGCGAGCCACCATTGTCGGCCGACCATGGGCAGCACGCAGGAGGAAGCGCCGCGCCTGTCCATGATGTCTAGGAGGCAGGCACACCGTCCACCGCTACCCCCTGTCCAAGCCTCGAGCGCAGCTAAGACCCGGACCACCAGAAAACAGCAGCGCCCATTTCTCTACAACCATGCCGAGAGCACGCCAGAGCGCCGCAACCGACACGCGCGCACACGCCGCGCCTCGTCCTCGCCGCACTTAACTACACTCGCCATGACCCTAGCTACCTCCTAGACACGACCATTCACCGCCGCACGACACGAAGCCCCTGTACGCCGTCTCGAACACCGCCGTTTCCACTTAGAGCACCGAACGCGCCCGACCATTCTCGACAGCCCCTTGCCGCATCATTAAGCCAGCGACGACCGCCAGGAGACACCGCACCGTCCTACGCCCTTCTCCATGCCTTTAGATCGCTGTACTGACATCGTCGAAGGAGCCTGGCCATGTCGCACTGCCCCTCTCGCCGGTGTATAAATAGAGGCCACCCCAACCCTCATTATCCACACCATCTCACTCCCCTCTCTCTCAGAACCACCCCACACCTTTCCCGGAGCAAGGTGAGCACCAGCCCACCGGAGTCCACCGCTGCAGAGGAGGAGAGGAGCCATTGATTGGAGCCACCCCAGGAGCTGCGACCACCGTTCGAACCGCCGTCGTCGACAACGTCATTCGCCCCCATCACCGACCCTAGCTAGATCCTTGGTAAGCCACCGCGTACCTTTACCACCAGATTTGGATTGTATGAGTACACTGTCATGTCTTTTGGATTAACCAATGCCCCCGCTTATTTCATGAACCTCATGAATAAGATTTTTATGAACTTCCTGGATAAGTTTGTCGTTGGTTTTATCAACGATATTCTGATCTATTCCAAATCAGAAGAAGACCATGAGCTACACCTGAGGACCATCCTTGAAACCCTTAGAGAGCATCACTTGTATGCCAAGTTCAGCAAATATGAGTTCTGGTTAAAGGAAGTAGGATTCCTCGGACACATCATGTCGGCAGGAGGTATTGCGCCAAGGTTAAGGATGTGGAAGAATGGCAAGCCCCAACCACTCAAACCCAAGTTCGTGCATTTCTCGGATTAGCGGGATATTACCGCAAGTTCGTAGAAGGATTCTCGAGCATCGCAAGACCCATGACCCAGTTGTTGAAGAAAGATAAGAAGTTCGAATGGACGGACAAATGTGAAGCAAGATTTCAAGAGCTCAAGAAGAGATTGATTTCAGCCCCAATTTTGATTATGCCGGATATCAAGAAGCCTTTTGATGTGTATTGCGACACATCCAAGATTGGTCTCGGATGTGTGCTGATGCAGGAAGGCAAAGTCATATCCTATCTATCCCGACAACTGAAGCAACATGAGCAGAATTACCCTACCCATGACCTCGAACTAGCAGCCGTAGTTTTAGCCTTGAATACATGGCGACATTACCTCATGGGTAATCGCTGTGAGATTTATTCGGATCACAAGAGTCCGAAGTATATTTTCACCCAGAAGGAGCTAAATATGAGGCAAAGGAGATGGATAGAGTTAATCAAGGACTATGACCTTGACATTCACTATCACCCCGGCAAAGCTAATGTGGTAGCAGATGCTCTTAGTAGATTGCCGTGTCGATTGAACACCATGATAAAAGAAGCCCAGCCAAGTTTGCATGAGGAGATGGAGAATTTCAGAGTGGAGCTAGTTAGTGAAGGATTTTTGGCTAGCATAGAACTTCAACCCACTTTGATCAGTCAAATCAAGGAGGCGCAAAAAGGAAATACTAGTATCAACGAAATCAAACGTCGTATCGGTACAGGGAAGGTACCCGGATTCACCGAAGATGAAGAAGGAGTTTTGTGGTATAAAGGATGTATCTGTGTACCGGCAGATTCAGAGTTGAAGCATGCTATTTTGCAAGAAACCCATGATACTCTTTATTATATCCACCCTGGAGGAACCAAGATGTATCAGGATTTGAAGGAGCAATTTTGGTGGCATAAGATGAAGAGAGAAATCGGAAGCTACATAGCCAAATGTGATATCTGTCAGAGAGTCAAGGCGGGACATCAGAGACCCGCAGGACTTTTGCAACCATTGTAGATCCCAGAATGGAAATGGGATTCAGTTGGAATGGATTTTATCCCCGGTTTGCCTACATCTAGTAGGGGAAATGACTATTTGGGTCATAGTAGATAGACTGTCTAAAGTAGCTCATTTCTTACCGGTTAAGACCACTTATCAGAGTTCGAAGCTAGCAGAGTTGTACATTGCTAGGATAGTCAGTTTGCATGGAGTACCCAAGAACATTGTATCGGATCGAGGAACCAAGTTTACCTCGAGGTTTTGGAAGAAAGTCCAAGAAAGATTGGGAACCCAACTGTATTTCAGCATAGCTTATCACCCGCAGACTGATGGACAAACGGAGCGAGTAAACCAGATACTCGAAGATATGTTGAGAGCTTGTGTGTTAGAATATGGATCTAAATGGAAAGACTGTCTGCTTTCGTAGAATTCTCATGCAACAATAGTTACCAAGCCAGTTTGCAAATGGCCCCATTTGAGTTTATGTATGGAAGGAAGTGTCGTACCCCGCTGAATTGGTCAGAAGTAGGAGAGAGTCAGATTTTCAGACCCGACATCCTAAGGGAAGCCGAAGAGAAAGTTCACAAGATCCGTGAGCAGCTCAAGACTGCCTAAACCAGACAGAAAAGTTATGTCGACAAGAGACGTCGAGATCTAGCCTTCACTATCGGAGATTTTGTGTATCTCAAAGTATCACCCTTGGAAGGAATGCAACGTTTCCAAGTGAAAGGGAAGTTAGCCCCAGATATGTTGGACCCTTCAAGATTTTGAATTGCCGAGGAGAAGTATCATATCAACTGGAACTGCCAGAGGAGATGCCAGCCGTACATGATGTGTTCCACATCTTGTTACTTCGCAAATGCCTAGAAGTCCCGGAAAAGACCGAAGTTTTCAAGAATATTGATCACAAGACCATAGAGATCAACAAGGACCTAACCTATCGTGAAGTACCCATTCGTATTTTGGAAGAAGCCTTCAGAACCACCAGGACCCAGAGTATCAAGTTTCTCAAGATCCAGTGGAGTAACCATACTGAAGAAGAAGCTACTTGGGAACGAGAAGATTACGTTAGGACTGAGTTTCTAGATCTGTTTAATTCCTAGTTTTATTTTCCTTAAATCTCGGGACAAGATTTTGTATAAGGAGAGAAGGTTTGTAACATCCCAAAAATATTAATCAAGATTATCAAGTTCTAATCACCCAAGTTTAGGGTTAACAAAAACTTTTATTATTAAAATGAATATGAATGCATGTGTGTGTGTGATTAATGCATGAATGCTTGCAATGCCATGTTTGATTGCTATGAATGCTAAGGATTGGTTTAAAGATGAAACAATATCATCTAGATCATTTCCAAGTAGAATCAAATGAAGAGAAAATAAAAAATAAGCAATATAAGTAAATGGACATTTTGACCCAAGTTAACCACTAGACCACTTTAAGTGTTCCTAGTCAAATATTTGTAACAGAGACAAATCCAATTCTTTCCACCCCTTGCTAGACCAAGTAACAATGAACCCAAGCCCACTTTACAAACCAACAGAAACAAATTCTAAATCTATTTAAAGGACAATTCAAAATTGAATCAAGTGTAGGTACTAAGATCACCATTTCTCAAAAACCACTTCATCTTGCCCAAACCCAAGCAACCAGAGACTACCAAGCATGTGACCAGAGCACTTACCAAAATTTAGCCAAAAATTCAAATTTAAATTTCATGCGGCCATTTTCTCAAACACTTGGTGAGCACAGATCAAACTGGCATAACTTCTACTGTTCTTGATCAATGCCTTGTCCTCTACTTGTTGCCACTACTAGCCCTTGTCTCCCCCAGTGACCACCATTGCATTGAATTAGCCCACCTCCTTCGCTGTTTGCACCAGTGCCGCGCCAGCGAGCCACCATTGTCGGCCGACCATGGGCAGCACGCAGGAGGAAGCGCCGCGCCTGTCCATGATGTCTAGGAGGCAGGCACACCGTCCACTGCTACCCCCTGTCCAAGCCTCGAGCGCAGCTAAGACCCGGACCACCAGAAAACAGCAGCGCCCATTTCTCTACAACCATGCCGAGAGCACGCCAGAGCGCCGCAACCGACACGCGCGCACACGCCGCGCCTCGTCCTCGCCGCACTTAACTACACTCGCAATGACCCTAGCTACCTCCTAGACACGACCGTTCGCCGCCGCGCGACACGAAGCCCCTGTACGCCGTCTCGAACACCGCCGTTTCCACTTAGAGCACCGAACGCGCCCGACCATTCTCGACCGCCCCTTGCCGCATCATTAAGCCAGCGACGACTGCCAGGAGACACCGCACCGTCCTACGCCCTTCGCCATGCCTTTAGATCGCTGTACTGACATCGTCGAAGGAGCCTGGCCATGTCGCACTGCCCCTCTCGCCGGTGTATAAATAGAGGCCACCCCAACCCTCATTATCCACACCATCTCACTCCCCTCTCTCTCAGAACCACCCCACACCTTTCCCGGAGCAAGGTGAGCACCAGCCCACCGGAGTCCACCGCTGTAGAGGAGGAGAGGAGCCATTGATTGGAGCCACCCCAGGAGCTGCGACCACCGTTCGAACCGCCGTCGTCGACAACGTCATTCGCCCCCATCACCGACCCTAGCTAGATCCCTGGTAAGCCACCGCGTACCCCACCGTCGCCATTAGGGTTCAGTCTCGTCGAAGCTGTTCGATGGAGACGACGCACCATAGCCGTAGATCCTAGTCTAATCGCATAGCCCAGATTGAAACTTACTGCTTCGTTTGGATAGAGCCGCTGACGCCCCGACCCCCCTGTCAGTAGCCCGCTGCGCGTGCGCTGTGCAGCTGGGCCGGCCCAGTAACTTTCCCACGCGTAGCCCAAAGATTCAAACAATCTTTTTCCAGTTTAATTCAAACCAAGTTCAGTCGGTGACTTTGAAATTCAATTCAAGGAGTTGTACTAAACCAAATTGCACGATTCAAATTTTGTTAGAAAGGTATTCAAATTATCAATCCAAGCTCGTTGGATTCAAACCATTTGAAATTATAGATCACCTATAGTAAAAATAACAAGACAGAGACTTTTACACATTCAAACATTTTTTAAAAATCAACCATAAATGCTTTTGAGTTGATTACAACTCTCAAAAATCACATTTGACCAGATTTATCTGAATATGTAAAAATATTTAGGTTTACATGTAGTGATCTTGGATTAGTACTAGAAGAATGCTACATAGGCATTTCTAGTCACTTTAATTATTTAAAACGGTAATTTTAAACTTTATAAAATATGAACACCACTTTAAATCACATTCCCAAGTGTTATAATATGTGGTGATAACATGTGTCAATATGATTTCATATTTTAATTGGAGAATATTAAATCTTAAGTAGTTTTCAATGAGTAGAAATTACTTTTCCAAAATAAAATAAATAAGACTAGGTCCTTATTTCATGTGATGATTGTGATGATGCTAGATCATCTAGTGTGAACCTTTGTGTGCCTAATAGAAGTAGTTAACTATTGTTTGGTGATTGTGTACCTCTATTTATTTATAGACGCTAGTACCGACCAAGGCTACGAGGAGGAGGAGTACTATGAAGAAGAGGAAGAAGAAAACTTCAACCACTGTACCAATCAAGGCAAGCTATCTAATGCAAGCCATCCTAGCAAGCTAACTCTTGCAAGCTAGATAAACTATGCAAGATGCATTAGGCATGCTTTGGTTATGCAACCTTGATCATACCAATCCCAAGTTTTACTTGCAAGCTTTATTCTTTTAGTTCTTTATCAAAGTTCTTTACCTTCCCTTAGTGACTTGTGAATTTTGGAAAGTTATTATAGGTAGCATAAAGAGCATAAAAGTTGGCCTAAGTAGTTAGAACTAGATGTCATACTAAGGCATGAGACTAGATTTGGATAGTCACACTTGATTAGCACCCCTCATTAGTGATTACCCTCAATTTTAGTGGCTAGTGCTAAGCATAAAAGTTGATCACTTTAGATGGGAATACTTGGTGAAAATGATTATGAAAACCTTGGAATGAATATTCATTCTATTGAAATGTTTTGACATGTGTTATGAACACAAGATGAATTGATGATGAAAATGTTGAGGCATGAGCCTTAGCCCCTTTATAAAAACTAATGGTTGGGTTCGGATGCGATACCATTCCAATTTTATCGTACAACCACAATACCTGATTTGCGTAAGGCTTAACTGGAAGTTTATATGTCTTAGTATGGGTTCCCTTGCGGAAGAGGTTTGAGCTGAGGCTACCTCGTGATGAATGTCCACCTATGTAGTTCCCAAGATGACAGATGGTCATGGTTGGGAGGCCAAACTCATAGGGGAGGTGCCTATACTAGGGTGTGATATTGAAAGGTTAGGATTGATTATCCGCATACTAAGTATGATGATTCAGGTTTTTTCCCTGACGGATGTATCGAATGTTGTGGTGAAAGTGTACCACCTCTGCAGAGTGTCAAACTATTCGAATAGCCGCTTCCGCGGTTATGGACAGTTGGAGTGGCCATACTATTCCATCGTCAGATGTTTTAAAAATGACTTGTGAAATGAACTACGACTTTGACTTGACCACAACAGGGTTGTGAACATGAAAACTAAGTTCCCACTTAGGTGTTGTAGAACATTAAACTAGTTTTCTTTACTTCTAAACTCAGTTAGAGATAAACCTGGATTTTTGCAAATAAACCTAGAGCTTAGGATTCCTACTCGAACTACTTTACTTGTTAGTGATAGTTTGCGAGTATTTAAAGAGTACTCATGGCTTTGTCCCTGGCTATTCCTATGGCCAGACTATGAGGAGGACTACCAGGATGATGGATAGCAGGAAGTCTATGACAACTAGGATCATCTCCCATCGTCAGCATTGCCCGTGATCCTGAAGTTGGAGCTTCTACCACGCGACCCTTATTATTATTCCGCTGCGTTGATTCTATTAAGACTAGATCATGAGATCCTTTATTTGTAAGACTTTTATTATGGTTTGTAATGGATGATGAACTATGGTACCAATCTGTTATGTCTCGCAAAAATGGTAATCCTGGGATTGCGATGTATGGCATAACAGGCATCTGGGATTAAAAATCCGGGTGTTGACACAAAGTGCTCGGGGTTGAGGACCAGGTCGTGCACTGTCTGGATCACCTGTGGTGGACATGGAAGAGAACCATTCAATATATCCAAGCAGGTAATGGTTGCGAAGGAGCGGCATCACCTTGGAGCGCCGTAGTCACGGAAGTTGTGGCGACGGAGACGGCCATAGCGGCGGGGGCGAACCCAGGTGACGACTTCAGGATCGAGGCCGAGAACATGGACACGTAACTGTTGGTGCCAAAGAATTGTGGCACCGATGGAGGAAGCGCGGTCGAGACAGCGGGTTGAGGAGGGTGGCGAGTGACACGGGTATCACATCGGCAGTAGTCGAGCCCGAGGCGGAAGCGGTGGTCATCGGCGGCGGCTGAGGTGAGTGGTGGCAGCGGCGGCCTAGGGTTGGCGGCGGCGACTACCTAGGGTTGGTGGGCGTCGGCCGAAGAGGTGAGGTGGGGCCGGGGTAGATCGGTTTGTTTAGGCTGATACCATGTTAGACTTAGGGTTTTGGGAAACTTGCTCAACCATCTAGGGGTGGCATATCTATCTTTATATAAGGGGTACATAGTAACAATACATGACAACGACCGCTTACCGTCTGTACAATACACAATACTACACCTATACAAAATCTAACACGTGACGTGACGTGACGCACATATATAGCCCCGTGAGTGAGAAAGAATAATACTTTAGAGGGGATCTTGAAAGTCAAAGACAGCGATAGTATGACTACGTACTCGATGCGTCTGCGGCCTGTGTGACTTGGCGACATGAATAATGTTGAAGTTTTACAATGGAAAATAAGCTCGCTCAGCAACAATATGACTGTGGTCATCGAGAAAAAATGACTGCGATCGGACGCGTCACGAGTCTGATTTGTGGCATCGTAGCCGATCGATGCTTCCGCCATGCATGGGTGCACAAGCACAACACATGTGGCGGGAGCCCGGGAGCTGGTGAGGAGGAGGGAATGGGATTGCTTCCACTCGTATGGTATATCTCGTAGCGTAGGAAGGGGTTGGTGGTCGACCGTGAAATCAACAAGTCATCATGGAGAAAATACGGACAAACGGGAAAAGAACGGAAATAACCCCCGTCTTCATGCCCCTGATCCCACCCCCACCTTGATTAGACCCGAAATTACGCGCGCAGCTGTGTGGGGGCCTGGCCCACCCCCACCTTCACGCGCGCCCCTCCTGGTCCCGACAGAGTTGCGCTGGCCGGCCACACGCCCGTCATCCGGCCTTTGCGGCGTACCTGGTCAACAGAAGAAAACCGTCCGTTGAAACAAACCGACACGTAGGAGACCTCGCTAGCTCCAATGCATCTACTAGCTGTGCAGCGCCATTGTGATTTTCATTTCTCGGAACGTGGTTTGATTCTGGGGCTGAGGCTCGGTACGCTGCTGCGCATAAGCTGTGACTACACACGTCCTAATTTTCTTCAGAATTTTTCCAAGTCTCTTAAACTTTTAAACGGATCGAAGCCCCAGCAACACAGCCTATGTATGTATGCAGCACAAGCTAGGTTGATGCACAAAGTCAAAGTCTCAAGCGACCACTTTCTCCGGTGTGTGAACACGACGATCAACTCTCATCGATCGGGTGTTATATATAAAGTTTAGTGCTAGCGAAAGAGGAGTTGGACCACCTTATATAGTAGAGTGTTGCACCGCTCACTAAGGTGTGACAAGGAGAGAAGCCCTCGCGCACTCCTCCTCCGACGCCGCCCGCCTCGCCACGCTCGTCATGACGCGCGCGCCGTGGGTTGCGGGAATCCCGCCACGTGGGCTGTGCCCCATGATCTCCCTGACATGCACTATATAAGCGTCCGCGCTAAACCTAATCAATGATCAATCCACACACACACGCCTACCTCCAGAACCTTGCGCCGCCGTCTTCGTATTCCCCATCCCGGCTTGCAGCGTGCACCGCAGATCGGAACAATATGCCTCCGGACCCCCGTCTCTCGTGAACCTATACAGTTGAGGGGCGATCAGGTTTTTGGGGAGTGCTCAAGCGCAACTACTGGCAACCACGACGTCGTCCGACGATGAGTTCCCGAATGACGACTTCTTTCCGAACGTCAGCGACCTCTTTGGCAACCTCAACATGGGCGACAACTCTACTGCTGCGGCTACTGCCGCCATTGCACTCTCTGTCGCGTCTTCTGCCATGACTGCATCGTATGTGATCTCAATCTCCCTCTTTTGGATTTTGCTAGAGTTTCTAGTTCTAGTGTTTGGCGTAGATGTGATAGGTTTATCTTGTATAGATGTAATCTGTTCGTCTACTTTGTTGATCTGCATGATTGGTTTTAGTACTTTTTGTATGATCATGCTTTATCAGTTTATTATTTGGATTAAATCATATGGATTATTGCTTATATTTTCAACAATTCAAAAGTCTGATTATAGGCAACTGAATTCCACTGGTGTAGCCACAGCTACTAGGCCGCCTCCTTTTGATGGCATGCACTATAATAGATGGCGCAAGAGAGAAGTCATGTGGTTTGAAAACCTAAACTGCTATAGCGCCACTCTTGGCAAGCCTGAAGGAGAACTTTCTACTGAGCAGGAAGCGACCTTTAAGAAAGCCGATACCATATTTATGGCGGCTCTGTTCAGTGTTTTTGGGGACAATATTGTTGACCCGTATATGTCATTTGATAATGGCAAGGACACGTGGGAAGCGCTCGAGGCCAAGTTTGGGGTCTCGGAAGCTGGCACTGAGTTGTATGTCATGGAGCAATTCTATGACTACAAGATGGTTGATTAGCGCTCCGTCGTTGAGCAAGCTCATGAGATACAATCACTTGTCAAAGAATTTGAGTAGTTCAAGTGTACCTTACCGGACAAGTTTGTGTCCGGTGGCATTATTGCCAAGCTTCCTCCCTCGTGGAGGAATTTTGCTACTTCTCTGAAACATAAGAGACAAGAGTTTTCCGATACGGATCTCATTGGGTCTCTTCATGTGGAAGAGAAGGCGAGATCAAAAGACAAAACTGCTCGAGGGTTTGACGGAGTTTCTAGTGCCAATTTGGTACAGAATAAAAACTTCCAATCCCACAAGTTCAAAAGCAAGAACAAATCTGAAGAAAAAGGGAAGTTTGATGGAAAGAACAAGGCCACACACTCAACCAACTTCAAGAATAAAAATGATAAGAGGAAAGGCTCTTGCCACGTCTGTGGTGATCTTGATCATTGGGCTCCTAGCTGCCCTAATCGCTTTGACAAGCGTCAACCTGGGAACAGCGGCAAGACCGCTAATGTTGTTATTAGCGATACTGAGATGAAGGATGCTGGGTATGGTATTTTACCTATTATCCTTTCAGTATGTCATTCTCCTGATTGGTGGATAGCCACGGGTGCTAATACACATGTATGTTCTGATATTTTCATGTTTTCCTCTTATCAGGTCTCAAAGACTTCTTCCGTGCTTCTGGTCATGGTGTTGGTACGGTACATCTGAAGTTTACTTTAGGGAAGACCGTACAACTGAAGAATGTGCAGCACGTTCCATCCATTAATAAGAATCGCGTCAGTGGATCGCTTTTATGTCGAGATGGCTTTAAGTTGGTTTTTGAGTCCAATAAAGTTGCAATTTCTAAGTATGTACAATTTGTTGGAAAGGGTTATGAGTGTGGAGATCTGTTCCGCTTGTCTTTGTTAGACTGATGTACTAAAGTTATTAATCATTTTTGCAATAATAATGAGTCCAATATTTGGCATTCACGACTCTGTCATATTAACTTTGGTTGCATGACGCGGCTAGACAATATGAGTTTAATTTCGAAATTTACCACTGTCAAAGGCTCTAAGTGCCAAGTTTGTGTGCAAGCAAAGCAACCCCGCAAGTCTCATACGGCCGCGGAACCGAAAAACTTAGCACCACTAGAACTTATACATTCAGATCTTTGTGAGATGAATGGTGTGTTGACAAAAGGTGGAAAAGATACTTCATGACGTTGATTAGTGACTCCACTAGATACTGCTATTTTATCTTCTGAAATATAAAGACGAAGCTTTGAACTACTTCAAAATCTATAAAGCTGAGGCAGAAAACCAACTTGATCTTAAAATCAAGCGGCTAAGGTCGAATCATGGTGGGGAGTATTTTTCAAATGAATTTCATTTATTCTGTATGGCACATGGTATTATGCATGATAGGACGCCTCCCTACTCACCTTAGTCAAATGGGATGGCCAAAAGAAAGCACTGCACTCTAATTGATTTGGTTAATGCCATGTTAGATATATCGGGTCTTTCCAAGGAATGGTGGGGGGAGGCGCTAATGACCGCATTTCATGTCCTAAACCGTGTTCTCGTAAAGGATAAAACCATGACTCCATTTGAGGAATGGGAAAAGAAAAGGCTTAAACTCTCTTACTTACGAACTTGGGGTTATTTGGCGAAAGTCAATATTCCAATACCCAAGAAGCGAAAGCTTGGACCAAAAACCGTTGATTGTGTTTTTCTAGGATATGCTTTTCATAGCATTGGCTATAGATTTTTTATAGTAAAATCTGAGGTATCCGACATGCATGTTGGTACAATTATGGAGTCGAATGATGCGACTTTCTTTGAGGACATATTTCCTACGAAAGGTATGTCTAGCTCATCAAATTAGGAGATGACTAGTTCGTCTAGTCAGGAATTTGCTATAATTCCTAAACCCACTATGCCTATAGAACACTCTGATGATACTGTGGAGGATGACAATGAAGCTTCCAAAAGGAGCAAGAGACAAAGGACTGCAAAGTAATTTGGTGATGATTTCCTTGTGTACCTTGTGGATGATACTCCCACTTCTATTTCAGAAGCCTATGCATCTCAAGATGCTGACTACTGGAAGGAAGCTGTCCGAAGCGAGATGGACTCCATCTTAGCTAATGGTACTCGGGAATTCACTGATCGTCCCTATGGGTGCAAACCTGTAGGATGTAAGTGGGTGTTCAAGAAAAAACTTAGACCTGATGGTACTATCGGAAAGTACAAGGCACGTCTTGTGGCCAAGGGTTATACCCAAAAAGAAGGTGAAGACTTCTTCGATACCTACTCTACTGTATCCAGATTGACCACTATTCGAGTACTACTATCCTTGGCTGCCTCACATGGTCTTCTTGTTCATCAAATGGACGTTAAGACAACTTTTCTAAATGGAGAGCTATATGAGGAAATTTATATGGATCAGCCTGGCGGATTTGTAGTAGATGGTCAAGAAGGAAAGGTTTGTAAGTTAGTGAAGTCTTTGTATGGTCTTAAGCAAGCTCATAAGCAGTGGCACGAGAAGTTTGAAAGAACTTTAACTGCTTAAGGTTTTGTTGTAAACGAAGCCGACAAATGTGTGTACTATCGCCATGGTGGGGGCGAGGGAGTTATTATGTGTCTCTATGTCGATGACATATTGATATTCGGAACCAATCTTGCTATTATCGAGGAGGTCAAAGAGTTCCTATCTCGCTGCTTTGAGATGAAAGACTTGGGAGTGGCTGATGTAATATTAAACATCAAGCTACTAAAGGATGACAATGGTGGGATTACACTGCTTCAGTCTCACTATGTGGAAAAGATATTGAGTCGCTTTGGGTATAGCGACTGCAAGTATTCTCCAACGCCTTGTGATCCGAGTGTGCTACTTCGAAAGAATCAAAGGATTGCTAAATATCAATTGAGATATTCTCAAATAATTGACTCGCTCATATATTTAGCCAGCGCTACTAGACCAGACATCGTCTTTGTTGTAAGAAAACAGAGTCGATTTGTGTCAAATCCTGGAGATGATCATTGGCATGCTCTTGAAAGAGTTTTGCGCTATTTTAAAGGCACTATGAGTTATGGTATTAACTATACTGGGTATCCACGGGTACTTGAGGGTTATAGTGATTCAAACTGGATATCTGATGCTGATGATATTAAGGCCACGAGTGGTTATTTGTTTACACTTTGTGGTGGCGCTATTTCCTGAAAGTCTTGGAAGCAGACCATCTTAACAAGGTCAACAATGGAAGCAGAACTCACAACATTAGACACAACCACTGTTGAATCAGAGTGACTTCATGAGCTCTTGATGGACTTACCTGTGGTTGAAAAACCAATACCCGCCATCCTGATGAACTATGATCGTCAAAGTAAACAGTTCTAAGGATAATATGAACTCATCAAGGAATGTGAAGAGGAAATTGAAATCTGTCAGAAAACTGAGAAGCTCCAGAGTTATTGCATTGGATTATATCCAAATGTCTAAGAACCTGGCAGATCCTCTCACAGAGGGTTTATCATGCAATGTGATAGATAATGCATTGAGGGAGATGGGTTTGAGACCCACACTATGAGTTGATCCCAGTGGCAACCCACTCTATGTGATCGGAGATCCCATGAATTAGAGTTGGGAGACAAGCTGTTGGTCAGACGAGAGGAGAGTATCCCCATATTATATTTACATCTCCATAAAGATGCAATACTCTCTTAATCTGCATGGCAGGTTGATATTTATCTTAATGTGTTCCAAGTGGCTTTTACAAGCAGAGATGTTGTCTTGCAGAACATCTCTTGAGGAACACACCTATATGAGTCTCACTGTCAAACATCGCAGTCCGTGAGAGTTGGATTCTCTCTAATAAACTCATGAAAGGTCCTGGAGTATGACGCATAAGCTCCAAACCGCGGGGAAGCCAACAACAGCCCTGTACCGGTCTAGATTTTGTGTGAAACTAGCGCGCATAAAACTTGTAGTTCAAGGCATAGTCCACTATTCAAGTTGCTAGCTAGTGTAACATGAAGTTTAACGTGGAAGTTCAACTTAACAATCTCCACTACACACTGGTATATAAAATAATGTTCTGAAATAAAAGTGATGTGATGTGCCAATGAGACTTTGTGGGGAATTGTTTGAATTTGGTGAGTTTTGGGCGGTTAGACCATTAGACAAATTCTGGAATTATCTTTGGCCCACTTGTGCATGGCATCATATGGCTGTGCTAGTGGTGCTAAAGTTTAGTCCCACATGCTAGTGGAAGGGGAGTTGGACCACCTTATATAGTAGAGTGTTGCACCACTCACTAAGAAGTGGCAAGGAGAGAAGACCTCGCGCACTCCTCCTCCGATGCTGCCTGCGGTGACCCAGCATACCATTGCATGTGTAGTACACTATAGTCGTTGACATGACATCCACAGAACACCATTCTGTAAATATCACATCCCTCAGAGTGGTACAACAGAAACATTACGGGTCCATTTACAAACATTCACACCTTATTATTATTACAATACCGGAAGTTCAATACTTCGAAAATATTCAACTTACAAACCCAAATATAAAGTGCTTCAGCGGAATTTAAAAGTAGCAACTCCAACTAGGAGTTGAGCTCAACAGCTTATTCTATATGGTTCATGCTGCTCGGCTCCATCGGTTACTACTAACTAAGGTACTTAGTTTGACTCGTTGTCATCGACACCATAACGGATTTCGTAATCCACTCCTTCAACACCTCCTGGCAGGTCAAGTTCCTCGTAGAACACATCTTCTTGGCATTCGGCTGCATACATTGGCGTGTCTTCGGGATCCTCGGAGTCTAAGCAAGGGATCAAAGGAAAGAATGAGTAATAGCGTTACCCAGCAAGTTCAATATATGCAAGGTGGGAAGTTTGATGCTCTAACTACCACCTCAGACTATAAGTCCTTGGTACTATGCATTTTTGTAAATCTTTCTTCAAAGATTGATTTTATTATGAAAATCTATGACCATCAGCCTTCACAGGTTGACCAGAACTTTCATGGAGTTCCTTTCCTGCCGTGTTCGTAGCTTCTTCCCGGAACAGGGAGTAACAAGTTACAATTCTTACACTCTGCAGAGGTGCGTTACTTTACCCATGAGAGATCAACTCCCTATTGCACAACCGGGCGTACTTTCCCGTCCACAATTCCATGATGTGGGGATCAGTAGGTGATCCAAGCCAATCACTGCCCCCTTTGCGACCTCTCATGCCTCCTTGGTGTACACCATGGCCACATATTGAATTACGGCAATGGTTTATACAAACCGTTAGATGCCGGAACTATCATGGGACGTTGAGGGTTCCCACCCATGTGTTGCATATCCTCTACGAATTACCAATTAATATGCATGCTACGAGTGATAACAACCACGACTTGCACATCCGTCTACATCGAGAGGAAGAAGATACAACTGACTTCTCTGTCCCATTCCAAATCTCATGGTTAACGCGTGATATACGGCACTAGGATCACTGATGTCAGGGGTTATTAAGTCCCTAATTGATCATCATTATTGCAAATAGAACTCTAAGTTCTTTTGCTTCATTATATCATCACTTAGGATGATACCTAAGATTTCTTTATTTGGGAAAATAATATTTTCTTTCTTTGGAGTATATATGATAACACACAATTTGCAAATACTTTGATAAAGACTCTTCAAAGGACATGAGTAGGTGATGAACTTGCCTTGTGATTGCAAGGTAGTGAAGTCGGATGCTTGCACTGTACCTTGAGCTTCTATGTCTACAAAACATCATTATTGCCTGGTAAGGACAATATTTAAAGAAGCAAAATGATTATGCAAACTAATGTAATGCATTATTTACTTTTGTATGTTCTCCCCCATTATTTAAATTACAAAATTCTTTTGTAGTAATAAAGAATTTATAAATATTTTTTTTAATATTTATCGAATATTGTATTCTTTTATTTTTATTTATTTTATTTGAATTTTATCTATTTAATAATTACTTTAAGAATTATCATTTAAATACCAAAAATTGATATTAAATATTTATTTAGTATTTTTATAAAATACTACAATATAAATATATCATGAAAGTGATTTTTATTTATTTTTAGAACCTTTCAATAATTTTATAAAATTCCATAAGGGATATATATATTATAAAATTCTTGATAAAAATTATATGCCTAAAATTTTTATTTCTTAATTTATTTAGATAGATTGGATTATTGTGAATCCAACAATATTTTATTTATAATTTTTGCCTTTTTATTTTATTTTCTAGAATTTATTAAAATTCAGGGGCATTTTGGTCTTTTCTTAATTATTTAAATTTGCTTTAGGTGATTAGGTTGGCTGTGTTGGTTTATTGGGCCGTTTTTGCCCAATTAGGCAGAACCAAAATGACTCCCTGAAGGGGTCCTGGCCCTCCCAGCCTACTCTCTCTGTCTCTCCTTCGTTCTCATCTTCTCCTCCCTCGACCCCGTGGTCGGCGATGCCACCGCCGGCGATTCACGCCGCCGTGGACCTCCCCGGCCGCCCCATGATGCATGGGGTGGATGTTGACCCTGCTCCACCTTCCTGTCCAACTCGATTTGGACCTGGAGCCCTCCTGTGGCCAGACCGGCCCTGTCCCAAACCTTAGGGTTTGGGGTGGTGCTGGTACTACCGCCGCCGCTGCTCCCGTGTGCTGTGGTGGTGTTGCTCGCCTTCAGGTGTGACTGTGGTCGCTGCCTCGGCGTGGTGCGGGTCGCAGCGCCCCCTTGGGGTGCTCCCCGTGTCGACGTGCTTGTCGACACCCTCTGCTTCCTCTGCTCGCCCACAGCAACATCCTTCAGTAAGTTATTCTTTCTTCCTCTCGTGTCCTGTATGTTATGCCATCGTGTGTTATGTGTTTCTAGTGGCTACCCCTGGCTAGTGTTCATGTTCTGATTAGGGTTCATATCCTAATTAGGTTTCTTGTTCTGATTAGGGTTCATATCCCTCTATGATCATATATATATGATGATTTGGATCTAGTACTGATGATCCCTAAGCATGATGAGTGGTTGTTTGATGTGGAATACTGCTTATAGTTGTCTTTGGTGATACTAGTGGCTTACCAGATTGATTCCATTGGTTAATTTGATATGGTTCAAATGATAGTGTTACTGTAGAATCACTACTTGGAGATCCTAGTAATTAGAGAGTTCACCACTGTCATTACTTGGTTATTGACAGTGATTTGTGGGTGATGTAGTCACTGTATGTGTATTTGTTGGCTTATGGATTCATATATAGTTTGAGATTAATTGGTCTCTTACAGTGATGTTATGTATATATATTCCTGGATCTGATTCCTAGTGATTGGTACTAGGAAGATGATGTTTAGTTGTCTGTGAGTTTGTTTGTGAAAGCTAGATGCTTCATCTTCTTGGTTTAGAAGTTGCTCTTGTGACACCATCTTAAAATGGCACACAATTCTAGGTTATACTACTTGGCTTGATTTTGTTAATGCTTAAGATTTGCTTAATATCAGAGATAAGTGGAAACTTCTTTCCTTGAACCCTAAAGCCTATGATGTTGGTCTGAGACTTAGGGACTAGGTCCTTATCTTGTTGTTCCTCATGGATATGTTCTGGTAGTGATACCATCTACTGATTCTTAAGTCCAAGTTGGGAAAAATGATTTGTAGGCTTATTAAGATATATAGATCCATAAGATCTGTAAATTCTAAGGTGCTACTCCTATTTAAGAGATGTGCCTAGAAGTCCAGATCTTATCTAAATTTATTCTTGGAATTTAAGATATGGCCTGATAGCTAGGATCAATGAGGTTGTTCTGAGATCCTGGTTGGATTTGTATAGTTTTCTGATGGCTTTTAGTGTTTAAAATCTTAAATTATGGACTCACCCCACTTGGGTGTTTTTCTGAGAAGTTGAGTACCAGACAACACATGAATTCTTGTCTAACTCAGATTGATAAATCATGTGATGGTATTTTACTACTCACCACAACAATGGAGTTGTTGGGGTTGCAACTTGTTGATCTTGTTGGTTGTGTGGCTAGCCTGATCTAGTGCTCCTCCTGATGCTACTCCTGCTACTTCCAGCTCCTGGAACTTGCCCTTGATCTTGCTATCCACCTCCTGGTCCTGTTAGCTTGACCTTGTTCTTACTATCCACCTGATCTACCCCCTCCTTATGTCCCCATCTTGATGAGATGATAAATAGTGTGGTTGGTGTGATCTGGTTTGGTTTGGTTTGGATGCTGGTGCTTGATATGTATGAACAAGGAAATGAGGTTGGGGTGCTTTCCCACGGCTGTGCTGAGCAGTTTTGTTTGTATGGGATGTTGTTGCTGTTTTGACAGCACACACCATGCATTTAGGTGTGTGTGCTGCATATGTGCCTCCTACACCCTTGTGGATATGTTTAGGGAATGAATGTTACCTTTTATCTGATTACACTCACCTGTCTGGTGAAACTTGGCCCTCTTGCTGTTTGGAGTAATTTGACTTATGGCTTAAAAATTATGAAAGATTTAGTTCTTTCTTATTGGTGAAACTTGCCCCTAAAGATTACTCAGTGATGTAAAGTTGAACAGTGCAACTCACTATCATTACTAAGAGTAACATATCCTAATCTTTTATTTTCTTTCTTTTAGTTTGTGATTTGTTTTGCAGGTACAAGACTTGGATATTCAAGATTTAGAATATGTCTTCTAGATTCAGGATTTAGAATAGGTCTTCTTTTTAATAGAATAATTCCATTGTAATATTTATTTTATTCTTTTGTAATCTTTATTTTATCCTTTTGTAATAAAGATTGTAATATTACTCAATATAAATGTTCTTCTTTTATTTCATTTACTATTGTAAAGATTCTTGATTATTTTTATAAGTTACCTTTTGTAACTTATCTATTGAATAAAGATATGGAATGAATATTCATTTTCTTGATTATGTTATTTTATTTAAAGTTTGAGTTACTAATTGTTAACTCTTGATTAAATCAATTACTCAATAATTCTAATTTATTTTAAATTATAAATCCAACACTCAAGTTTTAAATTCAAATTTCATTTCCCAAAACACACTAATCCACAAAGATCATATCAAATTTTATAACGATCATTCTTCAAGGCTATTCCTAAACTTAAAGAGTGAAAGAAACTTTGATCACTTTAGGGTTTTTATTTGGCAAAAAAATTACCCACATTTTTACAAATGAATGCATGCAATTGCACAGATACCTAAATCTACCATTCGTTGGTTCCTAAATGCTGGGATGTTACACTGCCCGCTTCGCCTCGCCACGCTGATGAATGCATATTTGCATCATGTTTTACATTGTTATTTTGCATTATAGATGTAGGATTTTGGTATTTTACGGCGTTCGCACACACTTTTTATGTTTATTTTCACTGGGATCACATCAGATGATGGATCCAAAGGACACAATTCTTGGAGCAGTTGTACTGGAGAGGAAAGGAGCCAAAAACTACGTAAATCACTTATTTGGGGAATATTAATAATACCAAAAGAAAACCCGAAGCGAGAAGGGGAGACAAAAGAGTTGACGACCAACTATACGGCGGGCCGCCGTATAGTTCCTGCTGTATAGTTGGCGCCACCTCCGCCTCCTCAAATAGTTTCACCGCGTGCAACTGGTTCAGAGAGACGACATACAGAACATCCAGAAATCACCGAAACTCACCTCCGGAAGGCATCTGGAGGGGGAACTTGCCCTAGGGATCCATCTTCGCCCTACACAGATCTAGGAGGCCAAGGCATCAATCTCCATCTTCATCAACCAATGCATCTTCATCACCACCATCATTTCCATCCATACCATCTAGATCTTGTTGTAATTCTTGCACTAGTTGTGGATTTATACAAGTACTATTCATCAATGATCGCTTCCATTACCATAACTATGATGTTGTCTGCCTCCATGTTTGAGTAGATCATTAGTTCTTGGGGAGATGGAGAAACCCTAGTCCGAGACTAAAATAAGATAAAGTTTATTATGATATTCATCGTTGTGACCATGTGTTAGATTGTCTACATCTTGATGTTGGGAGAAGTAGACCTCTCCAATATTTGCCTATTGTGGGGACTTGATGTAGGGAACTACTTGTTGATAGACGGAGGGATGTTAGCACTTACAGTGACTATAAAGCTATTGGCACCCCTTACGTATCAACTTGGGAATCGAGGAAACTCACAAAACACTATCCATGCCATGGGATAAGTCCTATGGTTTTACGTCCCGTAATAGCGCGGTAATTCAATTGATGTTGGTTGCTGTCTGCTGTGGTTATGAGGATGATTTGAGCAGTGGTTGCTGCCTCTTTGTCCAAATACAGAGTTCCTCCCATACATACATAGTTAAGAATGTTCATGATGATAATCTTTACCTTAGCCCTTTATAATGCTAGTGGTGTATCCGCCAATCCCTGAGAATGCTTTCTCCCACTGGCTAGTGGTGTATCTGCCAATCCCTGAGAATGCTTTCTCCCACTAAACTTTCAACTCTCTTTTACATACGCGATACTTACTTTCTGTATTTAGTTTTATTTACTTTACTCGTTGTTCTCTTATACCAAAAACCCCAAAACACCTTTTTACACAATACTCGCATTTTATATTGTCACTTAGAACTTTATTCTATTTTCAGTATTTACTTCAAGAATTCTTAGACTTCAGACTCCTGCTCCCTGTGGGATCGATATCTTTATTTCGAAACTAGCTACATCCGATTTGTGCACTTGTAGTCATCAAGCTATTTTCTGGCGCCGTTGCCGAGGAGCTAAGTGTTGTAGGTCTTTTAGTTTTTGCTTATTTACTTTAGTTTTGTTAAGTTTTGTTTTGAGTTACAGGTTTCTACCAACATGATGGAGTTTGAGCATATGACTAGTGCTAACCCACTCAACCGTTTTGGGAAGCCCTATGATATTTATAAAAGAGACAACCCAACGAGAAGACAAGGGGGTTTAAAATAAATCCTCCACTACTTGGTATTCTATACAAGAAGCAATTTACTAGAGATGAAGAAGATCCTGATCCATATGAGCATATTGCATGTTTCAAAGATATATGTGGCACATTTCAATTAACGGGGTATACTGCCGATGAGGTAAGGGTTAAACTTTTTAGTAAAACTTTGACAAGTACAACTCTCTCACGGTATAGATCTTTACCCTTAGAGTCCAGTACTACTTGGGAAGATTTAGCTTGTGAATTCCTATCTAAATATTACCCATTATCAAAATCTTTTGGAATTAGGCGTCTTATAATGACTTGGAAGAACCGTCCCAATGAAGGGCTATTAAGAGCTTATATAAGATTTAAAGATTTGCTTAGACAATGTCCTCATCTTGATTTACCTGAATGGTATTTATTGCATATCTTTTATGGGATTGCTTAGACAAGAACCTAATAGGATTGAACTAGACTCTTGCGCCAGAGGAGCTTTTATGGATTTACCTATAATAAAAGGTTGGGCTTTACTTAATAGAATTCGTGATCATAGAGTTTCATGGAATTTTGGTCTAGGAAGTGAAGGAGGCATGGAAATAGATCATGAATGTATTCATGAATGTAATAAAAAAGGCCATGTTAATGAATTATCTAAAGAGATTTATTTAGATTTAGATCTTGTATCGCAAGTTGTAAAGCTTTTACAGAACACATCGAAGCTCCAAAGGTGGGTCTGGTCAAGTTTGAACTACCACCTGAACCTAAAAAGAAAACAGCAGTTAAAGCAACTGTAGCCTCCCTAGAACCAATGTATGAGATACCTTTTCCTAACATTGCACAAAAGCATATTTTAGAGTATGAACATGTCAAAACAGTATAGGAGGAGAAAGAAGAGGAAAGTGTGCCAAAAATTGAAAAACATCTAGATGAAATCAAAGATGAATAGGTAACCAAGGAAGCTATCATGGCTACGTACGCACATTGTAACATACTTGAACTTGATGAAGAGAGTTCCATATTGGTTGAAGGTACAATTAAGGTAAAAGATGTCGGTAAGCCTATTCTTCCATGCATATTTAAAGAAACCCCGCATTACGGTTTATGTGATCTTGGCACTAAAGTTAATGTTATATCTTATGATTTTTATCTGCAAATAAAAGAATAAATAGCACCGGCTACAATAGAAAATACTGATATGACGATCATGTTAGCCAATAAAAATCTTATAATTCCAATGGGAGTAGTTTAAGATGCAGTTATCACAATTAATAATAATAAAATTCTTATTAATTTTGTAGTTGTTGATATGCCAAGTGACACTCTTTGCCCAATTATATTTGGAAGAAACTTTCTGAGTGATATAGGTGCCACAGTTGACTTCAGAAAGGAGGTTGTATCCCTTAAGCTTCAGGAAGCGGAAAAATAATTCCATTTTTCCAAATTTAAAGACAAACCTCTAATCATAAAAGAAGAAGAGAAGGAGAAAACTATTGAAGAAATGGCAGATCTCTTCTTAAATAATCAAGATGAAGAAATAAATGAACACCCGAATTGTGAAGAAATAATTATGGAGGATTGATATGTGCAAACGTATCTATAATTTTTGATGCTCCATGCTTGTTTTGCACCAATTATATTATGTTTTTGTCTACACTTTCTGGCATTTTTATGAATTTTCTAGAACTAACATACTAACAAATACCAAAGAGGCAGTTTCCTGTTTTCTGTTGTTTTTAGTTTCACAAAAACTAGTAAAGAAATATTCTTGGAAATGGACGAAACAAAAGCCGAAGTTCCTATTTTTTCCGACACGACACGAAGTCTGGAGGAGAGAGGGAGACGCACCCCAGGGCGGCCACACATGGGCCAGGCACAGCTAGGGGGTACGCCACCCTAGGGTGTGGGCCCCCTGACGCTCCACCGACCTCGCCTCTCTGCCTATATAATCCCCCAAGATGAAAACCCTAAGTATCCGATCAGAATTCCACAAAAAAGTCCATAGCCGCCGCCACCGTCGTACCTAGATCGGGAGGGATTTGAAGCTCTTTCCGGCACCCTGCCAGAGAGGGGAGATCATCCCGGAGGCCTTCTTCATCACCATGCCTACCTCCGAAGTGGTGTGTCAGTAGTTCATCCTTGGAACGGGTCCATATAGCAGTAGCTAGATGGTTGTTTCTCGTATTTGTGTCGTCATGTTTAGATCTTCTGAGCTGCCTATCATGATCAAGATCATTTTATTGTAATGCTACATGCTGTGTTTGCTGGGATCCTATGAATATTGAGTATTATGTCAGATTGATTATTGTTCTATCATGTCTATGTTATTTGTGATCTTGCATGCTCTCCGTTGCTAGTAGTTACTCTGGCCAAGTATTTGCTTGTGACTCCAAGAGGGAGTATTTATGCTCGATAGTAGGTTCATGTTGGAGATATGCCCTAGAGGCAATAATAAATGGAGTTATTATTATATCTTTGTGTTTATGATAAATGTTTACATTCATGCTATAACAGTATTAACCAGAAACATTAATACTTGTGTGATTTGTAAACTAAATTAGAGTCCCTGGTAAAGCCTCTTTATAATACTAGCTTGTTGATTAATATATGATCATGGTTTCTTGATCATGAACATTTGAGATGTTGTTAATAACAAGGTCATATCATTAGGAGAATGGTATGATGGACATACTCCTATAGATAAGCGTAGCATAAAGATAAAGTCATTTTAATAGTTTAATTGCTATAAGCTTTCTAATACATAGTAACCTAATTCCTTCGACCATGAGATCATGCTAGTCACCATCACTGGAAGGATGCTTTGATGACATCAAACACCACACCGTAACTGGGTGGCTATAAAGATGGCATTGAGTGTTCGGAAAGTATGGGTTGAGACACATGGATCAAGAGTGGGATTTGTCCATCCATATGACGGATAGATATACTCTGGGCCCTCTCGGTGTAATGTCATCCAATTAGCTTGCAAGCATGTGACTGGCTCACAAGGGATCACATATCACGGGAATGAGAAAAGAGTACTTATCAGTAATGAGGTTGAACTAGGTATGCAGAGACACCGACGATCAAAACCTCGGATAAGTAAACTATCATGAGACAAAGGGAAATTGGTATCGTATGTAAGTGGTTCATTCAATCGCAAAGTAATCATAGAAATATGTGGGAGCCATATGAATTTCCAGATTCCTCTATTGGTTATTGATCGGAGAAGTGTCTCGATCATGTCCGCATAATTCACGAACCGTAGGGAGACACACTTAAGGATTCGATGTTGTTGAGTAGTTATGGAATGATGAGAAAGAGATCGAATGTTGTTCAGAGTCTCGAATGGGATCCGGGATATCACGAGGAGATCTAGAATGGTCCGGAGAATAAGATTCATATAAGGAAAGTCCTGCTTCGGAGTTTGGGAATGATTTTGGTGTTTTCACCAGGAATGTTCTAGAAGGGTCCGGAAGGTCCGACACTCCGGAGGGGAAGGGTACATGAATGTGTCATGACAATATGGAATGGTTTCATCATGTACTAGGTCACTTGGCTGGGCAAAATAAAGGGAGCAATCAAATCCTAATTTTAAAGTCAAACGCCAATTTGAAAAAGTCAAACAGCAAGTTTGCTTCGTGGAGGGAGAGTAGGAAACCTACTTGGGGAGGAGTTCCCCTCCCTCCACCCGCCGGCCAAGGAGGCCGAGTTGGGGGAGGACTCCCTCCTCCTAACCGGCCACCCTCCACCTATATAAGGAGGGGTAGGGCGCCCCCTACCCCTCACACCCAAAACCCTAGCCCCAAGCCGCCGGCGCCACCACCTCCTTGTGCCGCCGCCACCCAGGGCACCTCCAACTCGGCGAGTTGGGGTTTCCCCAAACCCTAGCCGCCGACCAAGCCCTCCCCTCGGTGCCCTCTAAACCCTAGATCTCCGAGGCCTCTCTGATAGTCCACCATACTCGCATCGGCTTAAGGCGAAGCCCTGCGGGATCTCCCCTCTACTTCCGACACCACGCCGTCATGCTGCCGGAATCGCGAGGAGAGTGCTACAACCTCCGCTGCCTGCTGGAACAAGGGAGAGGAAGGTCTTCATCGAGTACCGGACGTGTGACCGACTGCGGAAGCGCTGCCGGAACACAGCGCCGGAAGGATCGTCTACGCGATCTTGAGATCGGCAAGAGTACGACTACATCACCCACGAGAATCTGCTCTCGTTAACCGCTTTGGAATCTTCAAGGGTGAGTTCCTCTATTGACTCGTTGCTACAATCTAGTAGATAGATCTTGGCTTCTTTGTTTGCATGCGGTACAAATTTTTTGTTTTCCATGCTACGAACCCCTTCAGTGGTATCAGAGCCGTGTCTATATGTAGATCTGTTGCACGAGTAGAACACAATGGTCATTGTGGGCGGTGGTGCTTTTATTATCAATTGCTTTTTGTGTACTTTGCATCTTGCGGTATGATGGGATGAAGCGGCCCGGGCTAACCTTACATGACATCGTTCATGAGACTTGCTCCACGCTTAACATGCAACTTGTATTGCATAAGTGGCTTTGCGGGTGCCTGTCTCTCCCATCATAGTATAGATCCAATTTACAACAGACACTTGATAGTTCAAGCATCAACGTTGTGGTTCTTGTTCGTAAATTAGTGCGACACTTATTGAAAGCCCCAAACCACGTAAAATATGCAAAGAAATTAGAGGCGTCTAACTTTGTTTTGCAGGGGTGTGTTGTGATGTGATATGGCCATGATTGTGATTATACTTGATGTATGCAATGTTCCTTATTGTAAGTTGGCAACCGGCAGGAGACATATGGTTGTCTTTAATTTCTGTTAAGACCCGCGTGTCTATTCAAAGTAGTTGTAATAGTTGAAGCTGGTGGATGACAACCATGAAACGGCGCCATTGACCTTGACGCTATACCGGTGATGATGGAGATCATGTTCGTGCTTGAAGATGGAGATCGGAAGCACAAGAAGAAAGGCCATATCATATCACATATAATGAATTGCATGTGATGTTAATCCTTTATGCATCTTGTATTGCTTAGTTAACGACGGTAGCATTATAATATGATCCCTCAAGCACACAAATTTCAAGTCTTAAAGTGTTCGTCCTTAGTAAGCACCATTGCTAAAGCTCGTTGTTTCGAAGCACCACGTGATGATCGGGTGTGTTAGATTCTGCAAGTGTATACAACGTGAGCAAGCCAGATTTGCTCATGCGGAAGCTAAGGTTTGATCTTGATGAGCCTAGCATGTAAAGACATGGTCTCGGAACACGGATCACTGAAAGGTAAAGCATGAGTCAAATAGTAGATATGATGAACATGTTGATTGTTCGCCATTGAAGCTACATCAACTCTCGTGATGATCGGTTTTGATGTGGTGGATTTGGTTCGTGTGATCACTAAAACAATGTGAGGGGTATTGTTTTGAGTGGGAGTTCACCTAGATTAATTTAACCATTAATTAGAACTCAATTTGTCATAAACTTAGTCTAAACTATTGCAAATATGTTGTAGATCAATGGCGGCCCCTACCATCAATTTTAATGCGTTCCTAGAGAAATAAAAGTTGAAAAACAATGGAAGCAACTTCGCGGATTGATTCCGCAATTTGAGGATTGTCCTCAATGCTGGTAATTTGACCTATGTGCTGGATGCACCGCTGGGTGACCCGCCTGTAGCTGATGCTACCGATGAAGTAAAGAATGTTTACCTCACTCAGAAGAATCAGTACTCCACAGTTCAGTGTGCTATCTTGTATGGTTTGGAATCGGAGCTTCAGAAAAGGTTTGAGAACCATGACCCACATGATATTGTCCGTGAACTCAAAATGATATTTGAGGCTCATGCGGCAGTTGAGAGGCTTCTGAAAAGTTCTTTAACTGCAAGATGGAAGAGGGCAGCTCCGTCAGTGAGCACGTGCTTAAGATGTTTGGGCACGCAAACAAACTCCAAAGTTTGGGTATAGTGATTCCTAATGCTTTGGGGATTTACCGTGTCCTCCAATCACTGCCACCAAGTTACAAGAACTTTGTGATGAACTATAATATACAAAACATGAACAAGACGTTGCCAGAACTCTTCTCCAAGTTGAAATTGCAGAAGTGGATATCAAGAAAGAGCATCAAGTGTTGTTGGTCAATAAGACCACCAAATTCAAGAAAGGCAAGTCTAAGCAAAAGGGAAACTTCAAGAAGGGTGGTAAGAAAGTTGTTGCACCGACGAAGAAGACCAAGGCTGGGCCTAAGCCTGATACTGAGTGCTTTTACTACAAGGGAGAGGGTCACTGGAAGCGGAATTGCCCAAAGTACTTGGCGGATTTGAAGAACGGCAACATCAAGAAGAAAGGTATATCCGATATACATGTTATTGATGTGTATCTCACTAGTACTCGTAGTAGTGCCTGGGTATTTGATACTGGTTCGGTTGCTCATATTTGTAACTCGAAACAGGTGCTGCAGAATAAACGGAAGCTAGCAAAGAACGAGGTGACGATGCGCGTTGGAAATGGATCAAAGGTTGATGTGATCGCGGTCGGCACACTACCTCTTCATCTACCATCGGGATTAGTTTTATACTTAAATAATTGTTATTTGGTGCCTGCGTTGAGCATGAACATTATATCTGGATCATGTTTATTGCGAGACGGTTACTTGTTTAAGTCCGAGAATAATGGTTGTTCGATTTATATGAGTAATATGTTTTATGCACATGCACCTTTGATAGACGGTCTATTCTTATTGAATCTCGATAGTGGAAATACACTATTTAATAACATTGAAGCTAAACATTTGAAATTGAGCGATAACTCGACCTATATGTGGCACTGTCGTCTTGGTCACATTGGAGTGAAGCGTATGAAGAAACTCCATTTCGATGGACTTCTTGAATCACTTGATTTCGAATCACTTGAAAGATGCGAAGCATGTCTGATGGGTAAAATGACTAAGACTCCATTTTCTGGTATGATGGAGCGATCTACGGACTTATTGGAAATCATACATACCGATGTGTGTGTCCCAATGAGTGTAGCATCGCGCGGTGGTTATCGTTATGTTCTTACCTTCACGGATGACTTGAGTAGATATGGGTATATCTATTTCATGAAACATAAGTCCGAAACTTTCGAGAAGTTTAAGGAATTTCAAAGTGAGGTAGAGAATCAACGTAACAAGAAGATTAAGTTTCTATGATCTGATCGTGGAGGTGAGTATCTAAGTTACGAGTTTGGCGAGCATTTGAAGAAATGCAGAATACTTTCACAATTGACACCGCCGGGAACACCACAGCGTAATGGTGTGTCCGAACATCGTAATCGAACTCTCTTAGATATGGTTCGTTCTATGATGTCACTTACAGATTTACTGCTATCGTTTTGGGGTTATGCATTAGAAACAGACGCATTCACTTTAAATAGGGCACCATCTAAATCTATTGAAACGACATCGTTTGAATTATGGTTTGGGAAGAAACCTAAATTGTCGTTCCTTAAAGTTTGGGGTTGCGAAGCTTATGTAAAGAAGTTACAGCCGGACAAGCTTGAACCCAAAGCGGAAAAATGCGTCTTCATAGGATACCCGAAGGAAACCATTGGGTATACCTTCTATCATAGATCTGAGGGCAAAATCTTCGTTGCTAAGAATGGATCCTTTCTAGAGAAAGAATTTCTCTCGAAAGAAGTGACTGGAAGGAAAGTAGAACTCGACGAGGTTGTCGAACCTTCTCTCGAACTTGCGAGTAGCGTAGCACCGGAAGTGGTTCCTGTGGCACCTACACCAATAAGAGAGGAAGCTAATGATGATGATCATGAAACTTCGGTTGAAGTTGCTACAGAACCTCGCAGGTCAACGAGAACTCGTACCACTCCTGATTGGTATGATCCCGTCATGAGTGTCATGTTGGTGGACAACACCGATGACCCTGCGACATATGAGGAAGCGATGATGAGCCCAGATTCCAATAAATGGCAAGATGCCATGAAATCCGAGATTGGATCCATGTACGAAAACCAAGTATGGACTTTGGTGGACTTACCGGATGGCCGGAAGGCTGTCGAGAACAAATGGATTTTCAAGAAGAAAACAGACGCTGATGGTAATGTTACTATCTATAAAGCTCGACTTGTCGCAAAAGGGTTTCGACATATTCAAGGAGTTGACTACGATGAGACTTTCTCACCAGTAGCGAAGCTAAAGCCTGTGAGGATTATGTTAGCAATCGCTGCATATTACGATTATGAGATATGGCAGATGGATGTCAAAACGGCGTTCCTCAATGGAGACATTGATGAAGAGTTGTATATAATGCAACCCAAAGGTTTTGTCGATCCTAAAGATGCTAACAAGGTATGCAAACTTCAACGGTCCATATATGGATTGAAGCAAGCATCCCGAAGTTGGAATCAACGTTTTGATAAAGTAATCAAAAGTTTTGGTTTTATAAAAACTTATGGAGAAGCTTGTATTTACAAGAAAGTGAGTGGGATCTCTGTAGCATTCTTAATACTATATGTAGATGACATATTGTTGATTGGGAACGATGTAGACCTTCTTAATAGTGTCAAAAATATTTGAATAATAGTTTTTCAATGAAAGATCTTGGCGAAGCAGCTTACATATTAGGCATAAAGATTTATAGAGATAGATCGAGAGGCCTAATATCATTGTCACAAAGTACATATTTGGACAAAGTTCTAAAGAGGTTTGGAATGGAAGATACCAAGAAAGGGTTCTTGCCCATGTTTCCCAATACGACCTTGAGTAAAACTCAAAGTCCAGCAACGGCAGAAGATAGAGAAAGGATGAGTAAGACTCCCTATGCCTCAGCCATAGGATCTCTAATGTATGCCATGCTATGTACTAGACCCGACATTGCATATGCTGTTAGTTTGACTAGTAGATATCAAAGTGATCCAGGAGTGGATCATTGGACAGCGGTCAAAAACATCCTTAAGTACTTGAGAAGAACTAAGGATATGGTTCTTCCTTATGGAGGTGATGAACAGCTCGTTGTTAATGGTTACACCGATGCTAGTTGGAACACCGATCTGGATAATTCCAAATCTCAATCTGGATACGTATTTACTTTGAATGGTGCAGCAGTTAGCTGGAAGAGTGCAACGCAAAGCGTTGTGGCGAGATCTTCAACTGAATCGGAATACATAGCTGCTTCGGAGGCTTCACAAGAAGCGATATGGATGAAGGAGTTCATTACAGAGCTCGGTGTGGTTCCAAGTGTGTTGGACCCAATGTTTATCTACTGTGATAACATGGGCGCCATAGCCAATGCGCAAGAACCAAGGTCACACAAGAAGCTGAAGCACATCAAGCTACGTTTTCACGCTATTCGAGAACATGTCCAAGATGGTGACATAAAGATTTGCAAAGTACACACAGATCTAAATGTGGCGGATCCGTTGACTAAACCTCTCCCGAGGGCAAAACATGACCAACACCAAACTGCCATGGGTTTTCGGTATATTACCATGTAATCTAGATTAGTTGACTCTAGTGCAAGTGGGAGACTGTTGGAGATATGCCCTAGATGCAATAATAAATGGAGTTATTATTATATCTTTGTGTTTATGCTAAATGTTTACATTCATGCTATAACAGTATTAACCAGAAACATTAATACTTGTGTGATTTGTAAACTAAATTAGAGTCCCTGGTAAAGCCTCTTTATAATAATAGCTTGTTGATTAATAGATGATCATGGTTTCTTGAGCATGAACATTTGAGATGTTGTTAATAACAAGGTCATATCATTAGGAGAATGGTATGATGGACATACTCCTATAGATAAGCGTAGCATAAAGATCAAGTCATTTTAATAGTTCAATTGCTATAAGCTTTCTGATACATAGTAACGTAATTCCTTCAACCATGAGATCATGCTAATCTCCATCACCGGAAGGATGCTTTGATGAAATCAAACACCACACCATAACTGGGTGGCTATAAATATGGCATTGAGTGTTCGGAAAGTATGGGTTGAGACACATGGATCAAGAGTGGGATTTGTCCATCCATATGACGGATAAATATACTCTGGGCCCTCTCGGTGGAATGTCATCCAATTAGCTTGCAAGCATGTGACTGGCTCACAAGGGATCACATATCACGGGAACGATAAAAGAGTACTTATCAGTAATGAGGTTGAACTAGGTATGCAGAGATACCGACGATCAAAACCTCGAATAAGTAAACTATCGTGAGACAAAGGGAAATTGGTATCGTATGGGTTCATTCGATCGCAAAGTAATCGTAGAAATATGTGGGAGCCATATGAATTTCCAGATTCCTCTATTGGTTATTGATCGGAGAAGTGTCTTGATCATGTCCGCATAATTCACGAACCGTAGGGAGACACACTTAAGGATTCGATGTTGTTGAGTAGTGATGGAATGATGAGAAAGAGACCGAATGTTGTTCGGAGTCTCGGATGGGATCCGGGATATCACGAGGAGATCCGGAATGGTCCGGAGAATAAGATTCATATAAGGAAAGTCCTGCTTCGGAGTTTGGGAATGATTCCTGTGTTTTCACCAGGAATGTTCTAGAAGGGTCCAGAAGGTCCGGCACTCCGGAGGGGAAGGGTACATGAATGTGTCATGACAATATGGAATGGTTGCATCATGTACTAGGTCACTTGGCTGGGCAAAATAAAGGGAGAAATCAAATCCTAATTTTAAAGTCAAACGCCAATTTGAAAAAGTCAAACAGCAAGTTTGCTTCGTGGAGGGAGAGTAGGAAACCTACTTGGGGAGGAGTTCCCCTCCCTCCACCCGCCGGCCAAGGAGTCCGAGTTGTGGGAGTACTCCCTCCTCCCAACCGTCCACCCTCCACCTATATAAGGAGGGGTAGGGCGCCCCCTACCCCTCACACCCAAAACCCTAGCCCCAAGCCGCCGGCGGCACCACCTCCTTGTGTCGTCGCCGCCGCCTAGGGCACCTCCAACTCGGCGAGTTGGGGTTTCCCCAAACCCTAGCCGCCTACCAAGCCCTCCCCTTGGTGCCCTCTAAACCCTAGATCACCAAGGCCTCTCTCATAGTCCACCATACTCGCACCGGCTTAAGGCGAAGCCCTGCGGGATCTCCCCTCTACTTCCGACACCACGTCGTTGTGCTGCCGGAATCACGAGGAGAGTGCTACAACCTCCGCTGCCTGCTGGAACAAGGGAGAAGAAGGTCTTCATCGAGTACCGAACGTGTGACCGACTGCGGAAGCGCTGCCGGAACGCAGCGCCGAAAGGATCGTCTACGCAATCTTGAGATCGGCAAGAGTACGACTACATCACCCACGAGAATCTGCTCTCGTTAACCGCTTTGGAATCTTCGAGGGTGAGTTCCTCTATCGACTCGTTGCTATAATCTAGTAGATAGATCTTGGCTTGTTTGTTTGCATGCGGTAGAATTTTTTTGTTTTCCATGCTACGAACCCCTTCAGTTCATGCCTCTAGTAATCCGGGAGAGTGACAGAAACTTCTAAGATTGTAGATGTGTTGTTGCTACTAGGTATAAAACAACAATCCTTTGTCCAAGGGCAATTGTATTGTTTACATTACACACTTTGCTTAATGCAATTATCTGTTGCTTGCAACTTAATACCCGAGGGTTGTTCAGATGATATCCCGGAGGTGGATTATTAATCATAGATGCAGTTGGATTACAGTCTATGTATCATGTTGTAATGCCCAAGTGAATCTCATAGTGATCATCATGTCATGTACATGCATTGTTATGCATTCTCTATTTGTCAATTTCCCAACTGTAATTTGTTCACCCAACATGTTATTTATCTTATGGAGAAACACCTCTAGTGAAATGCGGACCCTGGTCCATTTCTTCCCACTGATATTCCATCTACTATTTACTGTTTACTTTCTGCATTTACTACAAGCAATTACTTTCTTCCACACTATACGTTTAATCCTTTGTTTTCAACAAAACCAGTGAGCTTGACGACCTCACTGATAAGTTGGGGCAAAGTATTTTGGTTGTGTTGTGTGCAGGTTCCACGTTGCTAGCAACACCTTCATAAGTGGTTTTTTTCCTACTGGTTCGATAACCTTGGTTCCATAACTGAGGGAAAACTTGCTGCTGTGCTCATCATACCTTGCTCTTGGGGTTCCCAACAGGTTCTACATCAACTAAGCCATCACAAGCTTTTCTGGCATCGTTGCCGAGGAGAAACAACATTTCTGCAAGGGGAGTATCTCACTACCAATCTCTTTACTTTGTTTTTGTTTTGCTTAGTTTTTTTTTGCTTTGTTTGGTTTGCTTAGTTTTATAAAAAACAAAAAAAGTTACTTCTTTAGTTGTTATTTTGTTACCTTGTTCTTAGCTCATTATGTTGATCCCTAAGTTCACCCTGAAAGACCTATTAATAGGTAGTGGTTCTATAATTGGAAAAGATAATATTGAAGAATTCTTTAATCATGTTAGTAAGCATAAAGATATTAAGGATATATCCTTAATAGAACATGCTCCAAATTATGAAACCTCTCCGGCTTATTTATGATACGTCGGAAACATATCTATAATGTTTGATGTTCCCTGCTTGTTTAGTATCTACTTTGCTTTGCTGTGTCTTTACTTTGAGGTGTTTTATATGTTTTTCTGGACTAACCTATTAACAACATGCCATAGTTCCAGTTGCCTATTTTCTTCTATTTTTGGTTCCAGAAAAGGCAGAAAATCAATATTCTGGGAATTGGATGGGACAAAATCCAAAGTCAATATTTTACCGTGGGGAACACGGAGCGAGAATACGAGACGGAGGGGAACCACCAGGGGGCCACACCCCTGGTCGCACGGCTGGGCCCAGCCCGCGCCTGGGGTTGCGGCCACCCTGGATGCCCCTGCCTCGCCTCTTCGCCTATAAAGACACCCCGATATAGAAACCCTAAGTACCCGATCAATATTCCATGAAACCGTCTGTAGCCGCCACCATCGTCCCTAGATCGGGGGGATCTGAAGCTCTTCCCGCCACCATCATCCTGGAGGCCTTCTTCTTCATCATGCCAGCCTCCGGTATGAAGTGTGAGGAGTTCCACCTTGGACTACGGGTCCATGTAGTAGCTAGATGGTTGTATCTCCTCCTTTGTGCTACCATGTTTAGATCTTGTGAGCTCCGTTCATTATCAAGATCATCTATTTGTAATCATGCATGTTGTGTTTGCGGGGATCCTATGGATATTGAAATTACTATTTCAGATTGATTAATGGTTTTGTCTTATTGATTCTATCATGTATGTGTTGTTTGTGATCTTGTATGCTCTCTGTTTCTAGTATCTATCTTGGCCAGGTAGATGCTAGTGACTCCAAGAGGTGGTAGTTATGCTCGATAGTTGGTTCATGCCTCTATTTAATCTAAGGGAAGTGACAAAAATCTCTAAGGTTGTAGATGTGTTGTTGCCACTAGGGAGAAAACAATGGTATTTTGTTCATGGAACAAGTGGATTATTTACCTTACATCCTTTGATTAAAGTAGTTATATGTTGCTTGCAACTTAATACTGGAGGGGGTTTGGATGATAACCTGAAGGTGGATTACTAGTCATAGATGCAGTTGGATGGCGGTCTATGTATCTTGTTGTATTGCCCAATCGAATCTCATAGGATCATGAATGTCTAGTATTGTATTGTTATGCCTTGCTCAGTCCTGTCAATTGCCCTGCTGTAATTTGTTTACCCAGCATGCCATGTTTGTTTATCTTAGAGAACACCTCTAGTAAACTATGGACCCCGGTCCAATCTTTACCATTGATACATCTTCCGCTGTTACTGTTTACTTTCTGCAAACCATTATTACCTTCCACACCATACAGTTAATCCTTTGTTTTCAGCAAACCGGTGAGATTGACAACCTCACTGTTCGTTGGAGCAAAGTCTTGAGTTTGTGTTGTGCAGGTTTCCAAGTTGCTAGCAACACCTTTGAGTCGTTTCCTTCCTCCTACTGGTTCGATAACCTTGGTTTATTAGTGAGGGGGAACTTGCCATTGTGCTCATCATACCTTCCTCTTGGGGTCTCCCAATGAAGCTTCCACGCACCATCAAGACTTTTCTGGCACTGTTGCCACGAAGGCTAAGGACGTCTTCACAAGGGGAGTCCTTCACACCTTTCTCTTTACTTTGTTTTTGTTTTGCTCAGTTTATTTTGCTTGGTTTTGTTAGACTCTTTTTATCAAAAACTCCAAAAAAAATAGTTTGGTTTGCATTCTCTTATAAAAAACACAAAAAAAATTAGTTCATTCTCTAGTTGCTGCTGTTGTTGGCTTGCTCCACTTTTGCCAAAATGAACTCTGCTGAGAACACCAAGTTGTGTGACTTCACTAGCACAAACAACAATGATTTCCTAAGTACTCTTATTGCTGCACCTGCACCTGATGCTACCTTTTACGAAATTAAGCCTTCTTTGTTGAATCTTGTGATGAGAGAGCAATTTTCTGGTGCTAGTTCTGATGATGTTGCTGCCCACCTCAATAACTTTGCCGAACTTTGTGAGATGCAAAAATATAAGGATGTAGATAGAGATATTATTAAGCTCAAGTTGTTTTCTTTCTCCTTGAGAGGAAAAGCTAAAGAATGGTTGTTATCCTTGCCTAGAAATAGTATTGATTCTTGGATTAAGTGCAAAGATGCTTTTATTGGAAAATACTACCCTCCTGCTAAGATTATATCTATGAGAAGTGAAATAATGAAATTTAAACAACTTTATAATGAACATATTGCTCAAGCTTGGGAAAGACTGAAATCTTTGGTTAAGAATTGTCCCACTCATGTGTAGGGTTCGCAGCATAGAAAACAAAAATTTTCCTACGATGGGAACTATGTACCAAGATCTATCTACTAGATACAAACAATGGGCGGATGTATATCCGTAGAGAACATACCCTTGAAGACCGACAAAGCTTAACGAGTTCAACTCGTGGTTGATGTAGACGATCTCTTGCCGATCTCAAGATCGAGAGGAAGTCCTAGCGCCGCAAAGCAGCAGCGCATCCATGCTCGCACACACGTACAAGACACCGGGCAACCTCCGCCTCCTCGCTCCAGCGATGCAGAGGAAGCACAACCCTTTCTTGCCGAATAGCCACCGGGAACATGTATCTCGCTAGTCCGAGACCATGGGGGATAAATTCTAGAGGGGGAGAGAGATCCTTCACGAGGAGGTGTGAGAGACAAGTGAGGAGGGGGGCTCCTTTTATAGGAGGAAGGGGGAACCCCAAGGGGGTGGCCGGCGCATGGGGGCTGCCCCCTTGCCCTCCCCTCTTCATGTGGGTGGACACTCCACTCACAAAATTCCTTTAAATTCCCTCCACTCAAAAGTCCACTCAAATTCCCATTAAATTTCCACCAAATTTAATGCAAACTCTCATTAAATAAAACTCTTTTATTTTTATTCAGAATTTTGTCAATTACTTTAATGTCAAACATTCACAAATAACCCCTTGCTAGAATTCCATTTCACATGCATAACCACTTTATGCAATTTCACCCGAAAACTTATTTCGGTATCTAGTGAATAAATTCCTGCGCTTGTTTATTCTTTCGGCATGAAACATTTGCTCCAACTGGATGCCAGTGTCCCTTAAGTGTGTCACCCTACGGTTCGCGAATAATGCGGACATGATCGAGACCCTTCTCCAATCAATAATCAGTAGCGGGACCTGGAGATCCATACTGACTCCCACACATTCAACGATGACTTTTCTTGTGATCGTCGGAACCTTTTACGCTTGTATCTTAATCCCTTTGTTTCACGATATATTACATGTCCGAGATTCGATCATAGGTATCTCCATACCTAGTTTGATCTCGTTACTGACATGCACTCTTTTCTCGTTCCCGTGATATAACATTCTAGTGATCAAATCACTTGCTTGCAAGCTAACCAATGTGATATCACCGAGAGGGCCCAGAGCATATCTTTTTGTCATCGGGATGAACAAATTCCACTCTTGATCCATGATTCTCAACATAACACTTTTGTAGCTTTGAAGCCATCTTTATAATCACCCAGTTACGGAGTGACGTTTGATGTCAACAAGAAACTCTTCCTGTGTTAGTGATTGGCATGATCTCATGGTCTAAGGATTAGGACTACTTCGTAGTTTGTTTATAGCAATATAAACTCAATGACTTTGATCGTAATGCTATACTTCGGATGAATGTTCATCACACCATTACACTAATGTTGTGATCTCATTATTAACAACATCCAATGTCTATGATCAGGAAACCGTGATCATCTTGTTAATCAACGAACTAGTTTATGAGAGAGGCATAACTAGGAACTTTCTGTTTGTTTATTAAACACACATGTATTAACGTTTCCGTATTAATACAATTATAGCATGCAAAATAAACATCTATCATATACTGGAATACACATAATAAACATTTTATTATTGCCTCTCAGGGCATATTCCCTTCATCATGGACTTACTGCTTGGATGATTATCCAGACTTTTTATGCAGGTTTGAACTTCTCCTCAAGAAACCTGTTGGATTCAGCTGCTGGAGGTACCTTTATGACCATTACCTTGCGTGCTGCAACAAAGCTCCTTGATAATATGATGGTTAATTATTCTGAATGGCACACTGAAAGAGCTCCACATGGTAAGAAGGTAAATTCTGTTGAAGAAACCTCCTCTTTGAGTGATAAGATTGATTTATCATGGCTATGCTTGTTAATGGGAAAGCTCATATAGATCATAATAATGTTCCCTTAGCCTCTTTGGTTGCTCAAGATGAGCAAGTTGATGTGAATTTCATTAGAAACAACAATTTCAACAACAATGCCTATAGGAATAATTTTGGTAGTAACAACAATTATAGGCCTTATCCTCCTAATAATGGTAATACCTATGGAAATTCCTACCACAATGCTAGAAGTGCTCCCTCTGAACTTGAAGTCATGCTCAAAGTCTTTATTAGTAAACAAACCACTTTCAACAAGACTGTGGACGAAAAGCTTTTGAATGTTGAGAAAAAAATTCCTCTTTGTCTGAAGCACAGTCCTCTTTGATTAATAAAATGGTTGCTAAACCTGAAACCTTGGAAAGTACCTTTGCTGCTACTCATGCCATACAATTTACTATTGATGAAAATGTTAGACTGTTATCCCAACTTCATGCTAAGTGGGAAAGAGAAGCTGAAATTGCTAGAAACAATACTGTGTGCACTATCACCACCACCAATATGGATGCCACTAAACCACAAGAAGTCCCTATTTATCCTACCACAATGCTTAAACCCAATGAGCCTACTACTAGTGATGCTAAGTTTGATTTTGATCTAGATGGTTGCAATATTTATGAAGTGATTATGTTCCTACAAAAGCTTGCTAGAAGTCCTGATGCTAGTGATATGAATGTGGCTTTCACCAAACACATTACAGATGCTCTTCTTAAAATGAAGAGAAGTTGAAACACAAAGCCTCTATTCCTAGGAAAGTAGAAGATAGTTGGGAACCCATTATTAATATGCAAGTGAATGACTTTGATCTCAAAGCTTCATGTGACCTTGGTTCTAGTGTCTATTATGCCTAGAAAGATTTATAAAATGGTTGATTTGCCACCTTTGGAAGATTGTTATTTTGATGTCCCACTTAATGATAATGCTAAAAAGAAACTCATGGGGAGTGTTAATGATGTTCTTATTATGGTTAAAAATGCTTATGTCCCTGTTGATTTCTATGTTTTGAATGTTGAATACAATGCTTCTTTTTCTATTACTTTGGGAAGACCTTTTCTTAGAACTGTTGGTGACATTATTGATATGAAAGAAGGCACCATTAAATATCAATTTCCATTCAAGAAAGGTATTGAACACTTCCCTATGAGGAGAGAGAAGTTGTTTTTTCTCCTCCTTTGAAAGAAAGGTTTGATGTTAATGCTTCTTCATTTGAAAATACTTGATTCTTGCTTCTTGTGCCTAACTTAAAGGCGTTAAAAAAAGTACTTATTGGGAGATAACCCAAAAGTTTCCTTGAGTCTTGGAAGTTACTACTTCAGTAATGACCTCTCATTATCCTTTTTATTTACTTTTTGTGCCAAGAATAACCTCTAATGAGAGGGAATTAAAATTTGGGGAGTTGCTGTCCCGAAACAGATTTTTGTGCTCCACCGTAAAATTTCGTGTAAAATCTCTGTAAGTCGGATTTAGCTGATATTTTCTGAATAAATAGCCCAGTATGTTAGATAGCTTTATTTAGTTCAACACTTTTTGATTTTAACAACATAAGGTCTTCGAAAAAATCAGTTTCTACCTGCTGGTCTGTTTTGACAGATTTCTGCCATTATTTGCATTTGCTTCTTATTGATTCCTTTTTGGGAAATTGAGCTTTTTAAGGGAATTGCTACAGTATATTGTGTTTTTAGTGGAAGTTTTTCTGTTATAAATCTAAACCCAAAGGTCTATTATCTTTTGAATACACTAATGTTGCTAATAAAGATTGTGTGAAGTTTTGTATGAAGGAAAAATTTTAGGTGTAGAGAAAGAATGATGTAAAGAGATGAAGAATGGACAAAAGATCAAGCTTGGGGAAGCCACCCCGTGTCACCCCAAGAAATATTCAAGATGTACAAGCGTCAAAGCTTGGGGATGCCCAAGGCATCCCCTTCTTCATCAATAAAAATCTCAGGTCTTTCTAGACACTTCGTTTTTATTGTTGCATGCACAGTTGTGTTGTTCTTGGAGCATCTTAGTTTTCATTTGGCTTGCTTAGTTTTCTTGAATAAAGTAGTTTGGACCCCCGTTCTCACTGTGTTGTTTCAAATAAGTTGATTGGTGTTGGAGAAGAGTAAAAAGTTCTTGCTTAAATAGTATAAGAGGAGCTTGCTTTGACTGTAACTTAGACTTTAGCATGTCATGCTAGGTGTTGTTTTGACCTTATGCTTCGTGATTATTGTTGTAGCATGACTTGTTCCAAATAATTGGGATTGCTTAATGTGCCTTGAAGGAATGAAGCGTTGTTTTAGCATACAAAAGCATAGTATTGTGGTATTCTCCTTTGATGCTTTGTTTGGGTTGACTTGGCACATGCTCACACCATGTTATGACTATGAAAAAGTCACCATAGCTTATATGATCATTTAGTCCTTGACTTGTAGTACCACTTTATGCTTTGATTAGTAATGTTTTGTCGCTCTGCATGATTATGGCCATTATTGCTCTCTTAGTTGGTCGCTCCTAGTCTTTTGCTAGCCTCCACTTGTATGAGTAAGTTCTACTCATGCATACAACTCCCAAGAAACCAAGTTATTCCAAAGTGTCCACTATAAATTCCTATGCATGGTGTGTTACACCATTCCAAGTATATTCTTGTTTTCATCTATCTTCCAATTAAAAAGTCTCTTTGTTATGTGAAAACTTAGTGATTAAAGCTCTCACGAACTTGATGGCACACTTTAATTTTCTTGCCCCTAATAAACTTGAACCATTGTGTCATCTATGTTGTATATGCTTGCACTTATACGTTGGAATTAGCAGAACCGTGCTGTCACGGGGAACGCTTTCAACATTACACTTGTACTTTGTACACAGTTGATATCATGCTCTTTTGTCTATGGATGTCGTCGGTGTAAAATGAAAGGGGGGCTTGTAAGTCCATGGAGTTATGTATGTGTGTTAGAGAAACGCCTGGGCCGCTAGCCTAAGCCATGCATAATCATGGTGGAAACTTGCAGCATCACCATAATGACATCTATGAAGCTTTCTTATTATAAAAAAAGAGACATATTGAAAAGAGGAAAGAGAGAAAAAAGCACCATTATCCCATGGTAAATAAGAAGATTGCTGAGATGTTCATTGTCTGCTTGCCTTGTCATTTTGATTATGGGATAGCTCCTGTATCATGTGCAAGGGGTACCCCGTTGGCGGTTCTCTATGATACATATATACTTACTATGACAAGAACTTATAGGTGACTAAAGTTGAGTAGCATGAGGAGCGGCCCTTGTATTCAATGGACATGAGATTGCCAACTTATACTTTGTCAAGCATATACTCCATAGTTAGTTCACTTTAACCTTAATCACTTCAAGATGCTTATGATAGGGGCAATGAGAGCTGAAAGCTAACAAGTACCATAATTTTTGGAAGCTCTTTTTGAAACTTGAAATCCCTGCTTCCCTTATGAAGGGGCTTTCTTCCACTATTATATTGAGTCTCCACCTTCTATCCTTAGGCACCATTTAAGAGAGCATAGTTGCCATTCTTAATTCTATGTGCATTGTCCCAAAACTTGTTGATTGATGCATATTGTTGATATTACTTGTTCTTGTGATATTTGTATCTAGTCACTCTTATGAACTTTGAAGGTGTCCTATGCATCTATTTGCTACTCCATGAGGGACAATCTGATGCCACTATGCTATGTTTTCTGTATGTGAAACAAACAAACGTTTTTCAATGCATGTTATTCATGATATTTGTTTGTAACCTTTCATGTTGCATGCATAGTTACTTTGTCTAACTGTTAGAACTCCATCTTTCATGCTCATGTTTAGAGTTCTTTGATCCCATCTTTCAATGCTTGCAAATTTTTTGACCTTGATTTTGATGGTGCATGTCACCTCAAAAATTATTCTTTTTATCACTTACCTACTCGAGGACGAGGAGGAGTTAAGCTTGGGGATGCTTGATACGTTGGAAACGTATCTATAATATTTGATGGTCCATGCTTGTTTAGTATCTACTTTGCTTTGCTTTGTCTTTACTTTGAGGTGTTTTATATGTTTTTATGGACTAATCTATTAACAAGATGCCAAAGTGCTAGTTGCTTGTTTTCTTCTGTTTTGGGTCCAGAAAAGGCAGAAAATCAATATTCTCGGAATTGGACGGGACAAAAGCCAAAGTCAATATTTTACCGTGGGGAACACGGAGCCAGAATACGAGACGGAGGGGAGCCACCAGGGGGCCACACCCCCTGGACGCGCGACTGGGCCCAGCCCGCGCCTGGGAGGGTGCGGCTGCCCTGGCTGCCCCATGCCTCGCCTCTTCGCCTATAAAGACCTCCCGATACAGAAACCCTAAGTACCTGATCAATATTCTATGAAACCGTCTGTATCCGCCGCCACCATCGTCCCTAGATCGGGGGGATCTGAAGCTCTACCCGGCACCCTGCCGGAGGGGAGATCATCCCGGAGGCCTTCTTCTTCATCATGCCAGCCTCCGGTATGAAGTGTGAGTAGTTCCACCTTGGACTACAGGTCCATGTAATAGCTAGATGGTTGTATCTTCTCCTTTGTGTTACCATGTTTAGATCTTGTGAGCTCCATTCATGATCATGATCATCTATTTGTAATCATGCATGTTGTGTTTGCGGGGATCCGATGGATATTGAGATTACTATGTCAAATTGATTAATGATTCTGTCTTATTGATTCTATCATGTCTGTGTTGTTTGTGATCTTGCATGCTCTCCGTTTCTAGTATCTATCTTGGCCAAGTAGATGTTAGTGACTCCAAGAGGGGGTATTAATGCTCGACAGTGGGTTCATGCTCTATTTAATCTAAGGGAAGTGACAAAAATCTCTAAGGTTATAGATGTGATGTTGCCACTAGGGAGAAAACAACGGTCTCTTGTTCATGAAACAAGTGGATTGTTTACCTTACACACTTTGCTTAAAGAAGTTATCCGTTGCTTGCAACTTAATACTGGAGGGGGTTCGGATGATAACCTGAAGGTGGATTACTAGTCATAGATGCAGTTGGATGGCGGTCTATGTATCTTGTTGTATTGCCCAATCGAATCTCATAGCATCATGAATGTCTAGTATTGCATTGTTATGCCTTACTCAGTCCTGTCAATTGCCCTATTGTAATTTGTTTATCCAGCATGCCATGTTTGTTTATCTTAAGGAGAACACCTCTAGTAAACTATGGACCCCGGTCCAATCTTTACCATTGATACATCTTCCGTTGTTACTGTTTACTTTCTGCAAACCATTATTACCTTCCACACCATACAGTTAATCCTTTGTTCAGCAGACCGGTGAGATTGACAACCTCACTGTTCGTTGGAGCAAAGTCTTGAGTTTGTGTTGTGCAGGTTTCCAAGTTGCTAGCAACACCTTTGAGTCATTTTCTTCCTCCTACTGGTTCGATAACCTTGGTTTCTTACTAAGGGAAAACTTGTTGTTGTGCTCATCTTACCTTCCTCTTGGGGTCTCCCAATGAAGCTTCCACGCACCATCAATTTAGTTCACATGTTGGAGGCTAGGTTTGTTAACCTTAACCCCATGATGCAGCTTATGTTTCTTAAACTTCATGATATTGAGGACAATGAAAAGAGAGATTTTATCCTGGAAACTTTGCTTAAAGAATTTAATGATGTTGCTATATAAGCTAGAAAGGTATTTGATTGTTTTAATATGCTAGGCTTATGTGTAGAAGTTATTGGTACACTAGAAAAGTTGGACAAAACCAAACCCAATAATGGGGAGGAAATTAAAATGAAAAAGTGCAGAACATGAAAGTTGTGCATCTCGTCGAAACAATAAACTTTGGTTTTTGAATCATCTTGATCCGAGTTAGTATGCAAAAGTTAGAGCCAAAATACTATCAGAGGCTGAATTAGCACGGAACCAGGGTCACCGGAGTGAGACCGTATCTCAACTTAGACGAGAGCTAAAGGACCTGATGACCCAGAAAACTTCCTAATTCGGTCAATCTTCTTACTATTTAATTTAAGCAATCAAGATCAACTCGGATAGAAAATCACAAAACATAAAAGTTCTTTATTTTTTCAATATAAACAATTTTTATTTTGGAGACATCTTCAGTTGAGAAAGTATACGACCTCCAGATTCAAAATACGACCGAACATATCTAAAATCGTTTGGTCAAAATCCGAGTTTAATACGAAAGTAAGAGGAATGGACCATCAATATCAGGTCGGATGGAAAAGTGTCCAAAATCGAAGTTCTTTGTATTTTTTAGAGGAACAACTTTGCTTTTTACGAGATTTTGATTTGAGTTTGTTTACTACCTCAAAAGTGGTCGGGAAGTTAAAGACGAGTTTTTGGCCGAACAGTTATGGAAAGTTCGGACTAGACCATCCGAATTTGATCCCAACTAGGGTTTTGGACGTGATTCCAACCCTATTTTTTGCACAGAAAATCCATCCACTCCTTATATACACGAGGGGTGACGGCCGATTGAAACAACACCAATCGAACAAACACATCTACTACTTTTTCGTGTTCATCTACTTTTATTCATCTCCCTTGTATCTTGCTTTTCGTTCATCCGTAGTTCTTCGTACCGGAAGGATGCGAATCCTCGAGGTTCTAGGGGCGGTTAGGCCGACCTAGGGCAGCCCATAGCCGCCGCGCCGCCCTGACGGGGTCCCTCCCGGGTGAGCGGGGTTTCGTGTCTTCAAAAGCGCCCGCCGGACTATCTTGCGTACCGCGCTTTCGGCGAGACTCCCTCAGCGTATGTTGCCGCGCATCACGCTCGGCGCCGAGTGTACACAGTGAAATGTTCGTGTGCGAACACACTTTTTGGCGACTCCGCTGGGGACGAAGCTTTGAACGGTCTCCAGCCCGTTCTTACTACGAAAAGAGGATCATCAAGAGGCTGCAATCTATAACGGTATCATGAATCCTCAATCTTTCTACGTAGATATATATTACTCTTATGTTGATGTTGCTAGATCTTTTGATATATATGTGTACTGTATCGGCTAGTCCTGGTTTTAACTATATGCAAAAGCCGATGCAAAATAACCTACATGCTTATGCTTCGACTTATCTTAATAACTTGCAACATGTAAATTCGAATTCTCATGCATCGGCAACCCCAGAAATTCATATGCCGATGAACAACATGATGAATTCTGTTAATCTGTATGAAACACCTGATTTTAGAAATTTTAATGGCATGCAACCAAGTGTTTCGTATTTATATTCATCGGCAAATAACTTGCAATCTTTAGATTCACCTTCAAACATGCCGGTGGATAGGGAAATTGGAGATGTTACAAGTAATTATTTGCCCAATTACTCTCAATCATCATATGCTACACATTATGTTAGTAATGTTTCAACACCGTATGCAACTAGTGATATTCATAATTCGGCTCCACACATTTACAATGGTTATAGCCGAATAAGTGAAAAGTCAGTAGAAGCTAATGTGCCTTCATCTAGTACCGCGCTTCCAGCGAGCCTCCCTGGCGCGTGCTACCGTGCATCGCGCTCGGCGCCGAGGACACACGGTGACGTGTTTGTGTGCGAACAGAAGGAGACCGGAAAGTCGATCCCTCTCTGCGCCCAAACGGTGAGCATTATTCCCAGGGAATGTGGCATTCTGTAATACCCCCTTCCATGTCCTGATCGCCACAAAGTTGGCGCTGCGCGCGTAGGTGGATGCTGGCCATACGCCCACGACTTCTCCGGCCTTTTCGGCGCACCCGGTCAGCAGGAAAAATCCTCCTCGGTCGTCGCATGTGGCGCGCTCTCCGTTGAAATAACGGACACGATATCGCTCCACTCCAATGCATCTAACCGTGTTGCGCCTTTGTGTTTTTCGCTTCTAAAGATGTGATTCGATTCTACAGCTGGGATTCTCGGTACAGCGCTGCACATTAGTTGTGACTACTGTAAGGTTGATCTCCACTCGATCGAGCCCAACGGCTCGACCGACCCCTTGACCGCGTCCTGATCGGGGATGCCCAACCTCCCGGTTGGTGGGCCCCTGTCACATGCGCGTATATAAAGAGGTGGGGACCATTGGCACAACCAACGAGGTTCGTCGTGTGCCACTCCCCACGCCCTTCCGATCGAGGGCTCGCGCAGAGTGACGGGAAGCACCACTGACGCCACCGCCTCACTCACCCACGCTCACGCCGTCGCCCTCCCGATGGCCACCGACTCGGGCTCCTCGAGCCTCACCGAAGGTTTGCCCCCCTCTCTCTCTCTCCCGATCTCCCTCTCCCTCTCAGTTTTCGATCAGATCCAACCCAAAGAGCTCTACTGTAATCATCTAGGCTAGAAGATCCAAAAGGCTAAATCTAACATTGGTATCAGAGCATGGCTCTAGCACTAGTTCTTTCGGTAGAAACAGAAAATGCAAAAGGAAAACCCTAGATTCAACCCCTAAAGTGCGCCTTGCCCCTCTGGCCGCGCCGTTCCTCTCTATCTCGACGCGCATCGGCATGCCGAGGCGTCGGAAGAAGAACACACCCCTTCGGGGGCAAAGAAAATCCCCAAAGATTTAAATCCTAACCCCACCTCCCAGATCCCAAATCAAAAGAAACCCCAAACCCCGAAAATCCCAGAGGAAAACGAATCAAGAAGAGGGGAAAAAGAACCACCGGCCGCCGACGTGCGCCGGCAAGGTGGCACCGCTACTGCGCTGCTTGACGGGCGTGCGCTCACCCTCGGGTGGACGCACCCTCGCCAAGGGGGGCAGAAGGGGGCCGCGGCTCCGCCGCCAGTCACTGACTCCGTCGCTCGAGGAGTGGGGGGGAAGGTGGACAGAAGTTTTGGGGAAGGAGGGCTGCGAGCCAGAGGTGGGAGAGGGAGGGGGCCACCGGCTGCGCCGGGCGGCGCCACCTCGCCTCAGTCCCCACCGGGCTGCAGGCAGTAGGCTGCCATGGAGGGAGGGGCGCGCCGGAGGGCGGCCGCCTCACCTCGGTTGTCGCGCGAGCTCGCGCCGCCGGAGCGGAGAGGGAGAGGGAGGGGCGCGCGGCACGCGGCCGCCTCGCCTCGGCCTCACGCGGCTCCTCCGCCGGTGAGCACGCGGGGTGCACGCGGGGTCACCGCGGCGCCGCCGCTGAGCCCACGCGGGAAGGACGCGGAGTGGGTGGGAGGCGAAATGAGGGGCTAGGGTTTTACAGGGGGCAGCGACCGCCGGTTTTGATGCGCCGAAAAGCCCTCCCGGTCGTCGGATCTAAGGTAGATGGCCTGGACGGTTTAGATCAGGCGGCGGCTGGTGGGTGGAGCCGCTGGGCCAGGTGGGCCAGCGGGCACGCGGGCAGGCCGCGGCTGGCGGTGGGCCAAAGCGGGCCGCTGGCGGGGTGAGCTCGCGCGCATGGGCGGCAGATAGCCGCTGCGGGCTGCTGGGCTGGAGCGGGTTCTGCTGGGCCGCATGGCTAGGCCCCGGTCCACCACAGCGCAGGCAGCGAGTGCGCGCGCGGCAGATAGTTGCTGGGCTGCGCTGGGCCGCAGCCAGTCAGTTCTGTTTTTTTAGTTTCTGTTTTCTTTTTTACAGAACAGTTTTGTTAGCTGTTTTTTATTATTTTGCTTAGTTTTAAGCAAATTTTAACACAGATTTCTCTAATCAAATATTCATGGAATAAACTGTTTAGAGAATACTAAAGTGACAGAAATATTTCTGCAAAGTATTAAAGTTGATGAATTTTATTCATTTTTCCGCTGCAAATAGTTAAAGGTAATTGCTTAAATGCAATAAAGTGCTAATTATTTTTTCAAAAGATGTGATAAAGTGATATTAAAATGTGATTGTGATTCTGTTATTATATAACCAACGTTATTAATAGCATGATCATGATTTGTCATTTTATGTTAAAAAGTGCATTTATCTATGTAAATAGTTAAAAGGATTTATTAAAGGTTTGAAGTGAATTAAATTTCAAAAGTATGTTAAAGTAGTTATTGAAACAATTATGATTCTGTTATTTTATGACCAACGTTATTAATAACATGATCATGTTTTGTTGCAATAATATGTGTTTTTATCTCTATTATCTGCCCAACGGTGATATAGATTTAATTGCATAAACAGTTGTATGTTTTAATTTATACCAACGTTGGATTAATGCATGCAATTGTTGTTATGGTTACACATCATTGTGTTTTAAAGAAGAAAAGATGATGATGTTGCATGGCATGTAAAGAAAAGGACCATGCTCTATTGGATATGGCATATACCTTAGAGAACCAAAAGATGTTTAATACCAACAAAAGTTGCATATTTTTTTTAAGAACACAATTGAGAACGCTAATGCGGGCTCAATTGCAAAGTGTGCTTCCGCATGGGAGTTTATAGAAAAGATAAAGAGGTAGTTCACTGGTTCTACAAAAGGCATATGCCTCACCTGCTGAAACAGCTGGTGACAGAAAGGTACAATGGAGATGCACATGGCATAAGAGACTCCGGATGAGCAACATGGCAGCTAAGCTTAAACCCATGGATGCTGAATTGGAGCTAAAGGCTGCACCCCTTGTTCACTTGGTGATGGCTTCACTGCCTCAACAGTTTGACACCTCTGTTGTCAATTATAGCATGTTCCCAGAAAAATGGGACATAGAAAAGACTAAAAGCCTTCATTACACGGAAATTTTGATATGTGTATCCCATGTGGACAAAGATAACTATGAGTGTGATGTGGCAAGTATGCCATATGGTTTAAATATATTTGTGTGGGTGTTGCTACCCTACATGACAAGCTATATTTATAATCTTTGCATGAGAAAGTATTTTCTGTGTGTGATGTGAATAAAAAGTTCCCTTGTCGAACAAAGAGCAAAAGAAAAGAAAGAGAACTCTTGACTCATCGAAGTTATGGCACTGCAGACTAGGCCATATTTCGAGGGGAAGAATAGAAAGCCTCGTTAAAAATGATATTCTTCCTCCGTTAGAGTTCTCCGACATAGAACAATGCATAGATTGCATCAAAAGAAAGTATGTCAAACAAATTAAGAAGGGTGCAAACCGAAGCATAGCTACACTAGAAATAATCCACACGGATATTTGTGGACCGTTTCCGGTGAAAAGTGTGGATGGATATGATTCATTCATAACATTCACGGATGATCACTCCCGGTATGGTTATATTTATCCAATAAAAGAAAGATCAGAAGCGTTGGATAAATTTAAAATTTTCAAAGCTGAAGTAGAAAATCAGCACGATAAAAGAATCAAAATAGTCCGGTCCGATCGTGGGGGGGAGTACTACGGTAGGCATACTCCATATGGACAAGTACCAGGACCCTTTGCAAGGTTCCTGCAAGAAAACGGAATAGTCGTCTAGTATTCTATGCCGGGCGAACCTCAGCAAAACGGAGTAGCTGAAAGGCGCAACCGTACCCTTATGGATATGGTGCGCAGCATGATGAGCTATTCCACCTCCCATTGGGATTGTGGATGGAGGCGCTTAAAACCGCCATTCATATTCTCGACAGAGTACCAAGTAAGTCGGTGCCCAAAACACCGTATGAATTGTGGACAGGCAGAGTCCCCTCTCTGCACCACTTGAGGGTCTGGGGGAGCCCAGCTGAGGCAAAAGTTTTCAATCCAAACATCGCAAAGTTAGACCCCAAAACAGTATCTTGCCATTTTATTGGCTATCCAGATAAGTCCAAAGGCTATTGTTTCTACTGTCCCGACAGATATACAAAGTTTGTAGAAACGAGACATGCAGTCTTCTTGGAGGACGAATTGATGAGGGGGAGCACGGTAGCTAGGAAAATTGATCTTGAGGAGAAGAGGGTGCATGCACCTAATCCGATGACTCAGGAGCCATTTTTCTCGCTACCTGTTGTGCCACCATTTACAACCCTGAGGTTGTGGTGCCGGCACCTGTTATGACTTCACACGTGACAACAATGGGCGAAAGTTCGGAACCTGTCCATCAGGAGCCACCTGAACTCACTGTTGAGCACGAAAGGGAGCCAGAACGGTCACCTACTGTAAATGTGCCTGAGCCACAGGCAAGAAATGAGCAAGAGTCTGATGAACTCAGACGGTCTAAAAGAGAACGAAGACCAGCCATTTCCAAAGATATCTACAAAGTTTACAATGTAGTTCATATGGAGGGCGATCCTACCTCATATGAAGAAGCCATGAGTAGCCCTCACTCAGCCAAGTGGGTAGAGGCAATGGAAGATGAAATGATATCGATGAGTTCCAACAATGTTTGGGACTTAGAGGAAATTCCCAAAGGAGCCAAGACAGTAGGATGCAAGTGGGTCTACAAAACAAAGTATGACTCCAATGAAAATGTAGAAAAGTACAAAGCTAGACTTGTGGCAAAAGGCTTTACGCAAAGAGAAGGCGTAGATTACAATGAGACTTTTTCTCCGGTCTCATGTAAGGACTCCTTCAGAATCATCATGGCACTAGTTGCACATTTTGATTTAGAGTTACATCAAATGGATGTCAAGACGGCATTTCTAAATGGAGATTTAGAAGAAAATATTTACATGAAACAACCCAAGGGTTTTTTCATGGAGGGGAAGGAACATATGGGATGCCGCCTAAAGAAATCCATTTATGGGTTAAAGCAAGCCTCTAGGCAGTGGTATTTAAAGTTTAATGATACCATTAAAGGATTTGGATTCAAAGAAAATGTTGAGGACAATTGCATTTATGCAAAATTCAAAAGTGGGAAATATATTTTCCTAATTCTATATGTGGATGATATTCTGCTTGCTAGCAGTGATGTTAGTCTACTACTAGAAACAAAGAAGTTCTTGTCATCAAACTTTGACATGAAAGACCTTGGTGAAGCATCTTATGTTTTGGGCATAGAAATTCACCGAGACAGAAAGAATGGAGTGTTAGGACTGTCGCAGAAAGCGTATTGTGAAAAGATTTTAAAGAAATACAATATGCATGCGAGTAATTCAACACCTGCTCCCATAGTCAAGGGCGACAGTTTTGGGAAATCCCAATGTCCAAAGAATCAATATGAGATCGATCAAATGAAGTCAGTACCATATGCTTCGGCTGTTGGAAGCTTACAGTATGCACAAGTGTGCACTCGCCCTGACTTAGCATTTATCACCGGGGTACTCGGTAGATATCAAGAGAATCCAGGCATAGAGCACTGGAAAATGGTAAAGAAAGCTTTGCGTTATGTGCAAGGCACAAAAGGCCTCATGCTAACATATAGACGATCTGATTCCCTAGAGATAAAAGGGTATTCAGATGCAGATTTTGCGGGAGATAAAGACGACCGAAAGTCCACGACAGGGTATGTCTTTACTCTCGCAGGAGGTGCTATTTCGTGGAGAAGCGCCAAACAGTCGATAGTTGCATCATCTACGATGTATGCAGAATTTATAGCATGCTATGAGGCCATGGGACAGGCGTTATGGTTAAAGAAATTCTTACCCGACTTGAAAGTGGTTGACTGCATCAGCAGGCCACTAAAGATGTACTGTGACAACGAGCCCTCAGTATTTTATGCTCACAACAACAAGTCGAGTAATGCTTCAAAGTCTATAGATATAAAGTATTATGTTGTGAAGGACAAAGTCCAGGATCAAACTATAAGTCTCGAGCATATAAGGACAAAGGATATGCTTGCGGATCCGCTAACGAAAGGCTTACCACCCAATGTGTTCAAGGAACACATAGCCGGCATGGGTTTTAACGGCAAGCCTATGATTCCTGGACCATAGAGGCCCCAAAGTAACAGGATTTGCTTCAAAACATGAAGGTATATAGTGGCTGTCTGATTCCATCGGCAATTGAGCTGAGACGATGAAACATGCTCTATGTATCATTCTGTGATGAAATAAGTAAAGAACAAGGTTAAAAGTAAAGTCGACATCAAGGGGGAGAATGTAAGGTTGATCTCCACTCGATCGAGCCCAACGGCTCGACCGACCCCTTGACCGCGTCCTGATCGGGGATGCCCAACCTCCCGGTTGGTGGGCCCCTGTCACATGCGCGTATATAAAGAGGTGGGGACCATTGGCACAACCAACGAGGTTCGTCGTGTGCCACTCCCCACGCCCTTCCGATCGAGGGCTCGCGCAGAGTGACGGGAAGCACCACCGACGCCACCGCCTCACTCACCCACGCTCACGCCGTCGCCCTCCCGATGGCCACCGACTCGGGCTCCTCGAGCCTCACCGAAGGTTTGCCCCCCTCTCTCTCTCTCTCCCGATCTCCCTCTCCCTCTCAGTTTTCGATCAGATCCAACCCAAAGAGCTCTACTGTAATCATCTAGGCTAGAAGATCCAAAAGGCTAAATCTAACAACTACACGTCCTAATTTTTTTTCAGAATTTTTTGATGTCTCTAAACATTAATTAAACGGAGCGAGGGCCTATGCAGCACCAGGTTGATATGCACGCATGCACCATCTTCTAGCTAAGTAGGTAGCGATGGTATCGTCCGCGGATACAGCACACTGAAAGTCAGTCACAAGCGACCACTTTTCTCCGATCCGGTGTCTGAACACGACGATCAGCTCACCGCGTGCTATATAAGCCCACCACCATCCCCTCGAGTCGAAGAGCAGCACCACAAGCAGGAGAAGCATCGATCGATCTCGTAGCTAGTTTTCTACTATACCATACTTGTCACACAAAGCTGCTAGCTAGCAATGGCACAGCGCCACACCCCATACACCACTAGTGCTCTCTTCCTCATGTTAGTCCTGGTTGCGGCCATTGTCGTCGAATCCAGCAGTGCTCGGCTGCACCGCCCACCGCCACCACGTTCAACGGCCACCACACCTGCTCGTCCTACTCCTACCACTGATGATCTTGTCCAGCCGCCACCACCTATGTACCCGGCTGCGCCGGCAACGCCCCATACTCTTCTTCCCACAACATCAGCCGTGGAGCCCCCACCGGAGCTTGTTGAGGGCACTGCATACCATATCCTCGTGACCAAGAACATGCTCCTCTCCAACTTGGCTTCCTTTTTCGCAGGCGTCTTCTTCTCCGCCGTGCTAACCTACCTGGCGGTACGCTTGGGGGCAAGGGGTGCGGCGGCGAATCAGCAGCAAGAAATAGCGATGATAGCGCAGAACATGATCGATGGCGTGGTGGCCATCGCTCCGGCCGCTGTCGGGCTCGGGGCGTGAGAGACCATGGCGCCGCGCGAGGCCATGCATGTACGTGTGGAAAGCGCACAAGTGTGAAGAACATATGGCACCTGCGCACAAGTGTGAAGAGCCATCTACTAGTACTACTACTATTTACTGTTCGTTTGGCTGGTTTGATAAACTTTTCCTTATTTTCTGTCCATTTATTTCTGTGTCGTTGTGATTGTACGTGTGCCTATATGGTTTAATGGAGTGCTACTACTATTCTACGTTTGGTAATAAAAGTGAATTTGATATTTTCGCATATGCGAAATCGTGTCTAGCTCCCTTATTTCATTATCCCACCACCACCCCCCACCAACCGTCTTGGCAGCCACGTCCTAGCTAGCTAGCTGCTACTACTAGGTACCGCGCGTCTTTGGCGGCGCCGTCTGCCTGGCGGCCTGCTGCTTTGTCCTCGCCGGTGATCCCACGCACGACGTCTCTGGCGAGCCTGTTGCAAATTAAAGCGCGTCCTCGTGTTGCCAATGCCACATACGTCTCCGGCGAGCCCGCCCACTCTTTGTGGTCGTCCCACCGTCACGCGTGCGTCTCCGGCGCTCGCCATGCACGCAGGTGACTCATCCTCGCTCTCGAGCAGCGCCGAGTGCGGGGCGTTCTCATCCACGTCCTAGCTAGCTAGCTGCTACTACTAGGTACCGCGCGTCTTTGGCGGCGCCGGTTCGATGTCTCCGGCCGGCGAGCCCGATCCAGCATAACGTACATGCATGGAAAGTTATATCTAATTAACCTCACACACTATTGATTAGGTAAGATTATGCTAACATGTTTGTCCACATCAGGAGGGAGTATATATCTTTATGAAATCATGAACCGACCGTGTCAAGCTGTCAAACCACACTTTATAAATTAGTAGTAAAATATATTAACCGTGAGTGTGACAGAGCCAACCACGGGCGGAGCCTCTTGGAGAAATTGCTGCACAATATAGCTATGAGGATATAATGGCGGACTTTTCAAGGCTCGCAAGAACAGGAGAGCAACCCTGTAGTTAGTATCTGGCTCATAGTCTAGCTAGCTTGGTTTGCTTGTAGTTTGGTATATCGTCTTTTGCTTTAGAGCATTAAATCTGAATCAATGTTCTAATATGGTAACATGTGAACATCTATATTACTAGTAGATCTTTATATGGCTATTTTCTGAACATTTTTTGCAAGACTTGCGTGTGATTGTTTGACATTAGGCAACTGGCCCTCCCTTTGTTTTGCGCCACGCTCCGCCACTGGAGCCGACCATGTCCTCGCCGCCGGTTCGCCTTCTCCGGCGAGCCCGCCCACCCTTTGTGGTCCGCCCACCCTTCGATCGTATGTCGTATGAGAAGGGGTTGGTGGTCGATGGTGGTATCAACAAGTCTTGAAGAAAACAGACTGGGAAAAAGAAATAATCCCCGGATAACCAGTGCACTAGTAGAGCAGAAAGTATGCAGCTTTGTGGGTCCTGTACGTCCTGATCGCCACAAAGTGGCGCTGCGCTCGTAGGTGGATGGCCACACGCCCGCGGCTTGTCCGGCCTTTGCGGCGCAGCCTGGTCAGCGGGAAAATCTCCTCCTCGCTCGGTCGTCGCATGTGGCCGGCGCTCTCCTCCGTTGAAACAACGGCCACGAGATCGCTCCACGCCAATGCATCTAAGTACCTGTGTTGCGCCTTTGTGATTTTCATTTCTCAAAATGTGTTTCGATTATTCTACAGCTACGATTCGGTACAGCGCTGCACATAAGTTGTGACTACACGTCCTAATTTTTTTTCAGAATTTTTTCATGTCTCTAAACATTTAAGCGAGAGCCCTGACACAGGCGCGCCTATGCAGCGCAAGGTTGATGCAGCAAGGTAGCTAGCGACTTAGCGTGCACAGATCGAGCACACTCAAATAAGTCAAAGTCTCAAGACCGGCCACTTTCTCCGGTGTATATATGAACACGAGTATCCATCCCCTACCGTCCAAGAGCTAGCAGCACAAGCAGGAGCCCTGTCCAGCTTTCTGCACGAAGCATCGATCGATCGATCGATCTCGTAGCTACCATACTTGTCACACAAAGATGCTAGCGAGCTACTCCCTCCGTTTTCAAATATAAATGTTTTAGCTTTGTGAAGCAAATAAATTTAGACTTATTTTAGTATATATATAGTTTCACTTATAGAATGAACCTATACACTAAAAAAAGTCTAAATACATTTTTTTTACAAACCTAAAACATCTTACGTATATTTTAAAACAGCACAGCGGGACACGCCCCCTCGTACACAACTAATGGGTTACTTCTTTTGGCATTCTAAGAGCCGTGCGTCCGCAAAAAACTTACTTTTTCCCACGCGTCTCGGTTGGAAATTTAGCGCGCACGTTTTAGCACCTCTGCCAGAGGAGATTCGAGCGCGGCACGTTAAACCCAGATCATGCATGCTGCATACGCGTTTTCACGCGCCAAAATATACAGCTTCTGTTGGAGTTGCTCTATCCTGGCTTCTAGGTCACCCACTGTATAAGCACAGAAGTGTGCAGATTCTCCCCACCAGAAAACAACCAAGAAGCCTACGCATGTGCAGTGGGGAGAAACTGGTGGAGACCACGGTTTCCCGAGCTTCTCCCCTCATACTACGAACTGTTCTTTGTGAATGGACATATCCTTCTCAAAAATTACACCTAAATGCCACCGCAAAGGACACATGAGGAAACGAGCCGATTAGCAAAAAAAAAAGGGAAACAAACGATTCATTCCTGGCCCGACCCATTCCTCGCTTCGCATCCTAGCATACCCTCGACCCCTTCCAGGCTTCGCATCCTAGCGCGCTGTCGCTCACCCACTGTACGCTACTCCACTGCCGCCGCCCTCCCAACGCCGCCGCATCCAGATCCCGGCAGCCAGCGGCCGGATCCAACCCGCCACCCTCTCTTCTTGCCCTGACAATCTCCGCCCGAAGCACCACCTTGTCCGCCTGAAGCTCCAAGCCAGCGGTCGGATACCTCCCGTCCGGCCACCCTCTGCTTGCCCATCCCGACTCCGCCGCGACCTGCTCCTCCCTCCACCCCGCTATTAGCTACAAGGCCGGGCCAGTCGGCCTCATCCCAGCAACCAAGGTAGATGATTCTTCAAATTTTTCTTTCACTCATGTTTCTTGTTAGATGCTAGTAGACGATTTTTGCTATGTGATGCTAGTATTTGATGCTTGCTAGTAGATGATTTAGTGTAGTGATGGTGCTGTCCCAAAATCATGGCATGTTAAAACATGATACAAGTATACCGATGATGTTGTGTGTGTGATGGTCTGGCATAAAAATGGTGGATAATTTTTTTTGTGCATCTAGATTGTCAAGCCGAAACAGGTGAAAGCTTATTGGGATGCTTCGTGTATTTATTGATGTATGCAACGAAGAGATTGATGCAAATAATCGTCTGGTGCAAGTTTTGAGCAAACATGGTAACGGAAATTTGGTTACGAAGTTCAACGAGACCTGCACGAAGAGAAAATATGATAAGAAACAAATGAAAAATAGGTGGATGGGAAACATTCAAGAAGGACTACACTGTTTGGAAGGGATTGCTCCAACATGCATTCGGTTTGAGTGTAGATCCTGTCACCCATATAGGGTTCGCAGCATAGAAAACAAAAGAATTCCAACAATGGGAACAACTATGTAGCAAGATCTATCTACTAGATACAAGCAACAGGTGGATATACATCCTGAAGGAAATATGCCCTATAGGCAATCATAGAGATGAATATATTTCATATGTATCTATGAGTTATTGTAATGTTCCTTGAATATCGGTATATCAGGTAATTTGTACTGATTGGCAATTGTGTGAATTGTTTGTGAAACTCTTTACTTGTATGGTTATCTAATAGTTGTCCCTAGTCGAAGTTCATGTGAGGACACACATGAATATTAGACTAGCACATTGATTGGTTGATAACTATATTTCGCAAGTAAAAGACATGAAGATGTTAAACCAATGATGTGGACACATGTTATAAACATGGGGTTGGACTGACCCAACTTGAGACTGGCAATAATACTTACATCTCTCTCTACACATCGTGTACGTTTTGTCCTTAGACCTGAGATTGTCTCATATACTTGAGATATGGGTCGGCCTACTTTGGGGCTATCAGACACTGCTCCGTAACTGGGTAGTTATAAAGGTAGAGTTTGGGTTTGTCCTGAAGCATGCTGCAAGGCATTGGTCAATCAAGATGGGATTTGCCCCTCTCTACTTGAGAGAGATATCTCTGGGGCCCTCGAGTGATCGGATCCAGATATGCATGACCGTGCTACATATGTTAAGAGTTAACCTAGTAGAAGGATTCCGAATCAAAGTATCGAGAAAAGAAGGTCAACTTGGAGCTAGACCAAATATCACGAGGCAAAGGGAAAGACATATACTTAACCTTGTGATGGTTCGTCCGAATGATCTTTATATGCGTTAAAATGGGCTTTGCATCGCAATGGTTCGAGTTAGTCATGAAGTGTGTCAGAACAGTCTCCTATCGTGTCAAGGTCAACAGAAATCTAATGGACCTGTTTGTTCCAGAGAGAGGCCTATAACAAGGGGATCCCCTTTCCCCATACATGTTTATTCTCTGTGCGGAGGGACTTCCGGTGTTGTTGAGGAAGGCGGAAGAGGATGAAGCCATCGAGGGGATTTGGTTGTGCCGAATATCTCCCAAGATCAACCACATTTTTTCGCTGAAGATTCTCTGATTATTATGAAGGCAAACACAAGGAACGCTGAGAGTTTGAAGCAAGTTTTGGCATTGTATGAGGCTCAATCAGGTCAACCATTAATGCAGCAAAATCTTCAGCGATGTTCAGTAAAGGGACGACACGTGGTGTGAAACAAGCGGTTCCTAGTGCTTTGGGTATTCCAAGAGAATCACACAATGAGCGCTATCTTGGTTTACCCGTCCATCTTGGTGCATCAAAGAGTAAAGAATTTGAGTAGTTGAAGGAGAAGATATGGCAATGTATTCAAGGTTGGAAAGAAAGGCTACTATCCAAAGCATGGAAAGAAATCTTGATCAAGGCGATTGCACAAGCTATACCAACCTATGCAATGTTGTGTTTTGATCTTACGGAAACACTATGCGATGAAATCAGCTCTATGATTTGCCGATACTGGTGGAATCAGCAGGATGATCAAAACAAATGTCATTGGGTGAGCTAGGAAAATTTGACGAGATCAAAACAGGAGGGTGGCATGGGTTTTAGGGATCTCCATATGTTTAATCTAGCTATGCTTGCTGAGGCAGAGCTGGAGGTTACTAAAAAACCCAGATTCCTTATGCTATATCGTACTAAAGGCGATGTACTTCCCGGAGTCTCCGATATTAGAAGCAACACCCAAGCCTGCAATGTCATACTCTTGGTGCAGCATTTTACATGGTCTTAAACTCTTGAAAGAGGGTATAGTTTGGAGAGTTGGATCGGGCGAGAATATCAGTGTGTGGAGCGATCCATGGGTACCTAGAGGTGTAACACTTAGGCCTATAACCCCAGATGAATTGGACGAGGATCTAAAAGTATCGGATCTGCTTAATCCGGTTACAATCCAATGGGATGTTGATATTTTGCGAGGCCTGTTTTGTACTGAAGATGTGAATGATATTCTGAAAATTCTTGTGCAAGGAGGGATGGAGGACAGCGTAGCATGGCACCCAGACAAGAAAGGTATCTTCTCAGTTAAATCAGCTTACCATCTCGGTATGTACCTGAAGGCAAATAAAAAAGGTGAGTCGCTGCAACATCAAATGCGCCTGAAGGAACCTCCCCACCATGGAAGAAAATTTGGAGCATGAAGTTACCAGGAAAGGTAAATATGTCCTTGTGGAGATTGGCCCATAATAGCTTACCTACTCATATGAATATTCAGAGGAAGAAAATTGAGCTAGACACGAGATGTCCTATGTGTTATCGGTGGCAGAATGGACGAAAATAACCCAAAAAAATAACATTTTCACGAAATGAACTCTGGCCAAAAGAAATTCACGGAACTAACCCTTTTTGCAACGCCATACGTGTTGGCGCCGCACCCTGAAGAGCGGCGCTGTTACGCCTGGCGCCGCGCACCTGCCAGCGTGGCGCCTGTGGGGCCCGGTCCCGCTAGTGCGGCGCCTTGTAGCGTGGCGCCGCACTGTGTAGTGCAACGCCGTTGCACGTGGCGCCGCACATTAGTTCATGTACCAGCGCGCGAGCCAGCCCTCCCCGACCCAGCCCATTCTTTCTCACCCACACAGGAGCTGCAGCGGCGGCGGCTCTTCTCCCCCTCCACCTCCTCCCTCCTAGTGTCCAAATCGGGAGCCTCTCTCCGTGGAGTTCGATCCCCCCAAGTGCCTTGAGGTATTCTTCCCCTTCATCTTTGATTTCACCCATTAATTTCTTGTTTTGGTCCATATCTTGAAAACCCTAGTTTGTTTTGTAAGATGCATGCTAGAATGTTATTGTATTGGCATATGGGTTGGTATTGTGTTAATGTTAGCATGGGTATCTATTGAGTGTGTTGACCATTGTATTGTTGTTGTGATTATGTTAGGCATGTGTAACACCCTCAGAATCGGCCCTATGCAAGTTTTAGCGAATCCCGCCAAACCCGCATAGAAACGATTCAAAGGTGCCCACCAGGCACTTTCGTGCGGGTGGAAAACGAAGTAATAACATTACACAACAGTCCTCGATGGGACCCACAGAACAGATATATATACAACAGCGACTCTATGAGTCAAGAATACAGATATAATATACAAAGACCCAAATCACCTTGAAAATGATAGAGCGTCCGATTACGGACAAGATGCAAATGGGGCTAAGAGCCCTGAAGAATAACCAATGGCGTCCATAACCCTGCCCAGGCCAAGCCAGAAGGGTAACCCTGCTAACGACGTCGATCTCAAAACCTGCTTAAACAAAAGGGGTGCCGACAAAGGGCAAAGGAAAAAGAGGAGCGTCAGTACTGAGGCCAGTACACGGCGAGGCTAGAATTCGGCGGTCCTCGCCTACACAGGTATGGTGGGCTGGAGCGGCAGCGCAGCATGCACTAAACAACCTATAGAGACTCGATACAACTGACGGCTATCAGAGAGGGATAAGAAAGACCTATTCGGAACCAACCTGATACTACCACCACACATACCCATCCTGGTGTTTCCCCCTCGACACCAAACGAGGAAGTCAACCGAGGAACTCACACAGTTGGCAGTTTTATTTATTCAGTTATCGTTGCAGCAATTACTAGTCAAGTATAGATAGTCATCCTGATAAAATAAGCAGTGGGCAGTTTTATTTAACCATTCCGTTGTAGTTATGACACTTACTAGTCAAATACAATTAGCATGAGATATCCCAAAACCCAGCAGTTGTTGGTACTTTTATTTAGCCATTCCGTTGTAGTGAAGCTGATTACTAGTCATATCGGATACAAGTCAAATTATAACAGTAAACTTTAGTTATAGTTGTCTATGATCAAGCACTGTGCTCCAAGTCGTCCATAACCGCGGACACGGCTTCTCGAAAAGATTAAACCCTGCAGGGGTGCACCAAAGTATCCACACGCACTTCGACCCTTTTTGCCAGATCAATTAACATACACCCATCGGTACGTCGGCGGGGCCTAAGTCATGACGTTTCCCAGACCCAAAGCAAGTACATGGGGGCCACCCCACTAAGTACACCCGCAACGAAGTCGGCCGGGCTCCGAGACGGACTCAGGGTTTGTGGAGCCGGCTGTAAACGACTGGGAACCCGAAACTCTCGGGCTTGTAGATACAGCAAAAACGGGTCACGATCTTAAACAGTACAGCGTGTTATCCATCGCACAATTTAAATAAAACATTAAAGCATGGCATAAGGACAGGATAGTAAATAAAACCTCAAACTAGTTGTGGCCCCCGGTACAATACTTGGAATCAGGTACTAAATCGATGGGGTGCCCACACATCCCACATGTGGTTAGCGCGCTCGATCTCGGAACAGGTGTCAAGAACTCGGGGTCCTACGGGACACCAGTGAGCGGTCGGAAACCAAATATTGTCTATCACCCACCGGTGCCTCTGCATTTACCTACTTCAATTTCAGTTATTAAACAATAATTAAAGTTATAACCATCTCCAACATAAAGCTTATGGCAGCCTTCCAACAACTGTGGTACTTGACGACACGCAACAGCACTTGAGCAAGCGACTACGACGCGCAAGTCCAACTATCTACCCAACAACAGGTAATAGGATGTGTCCAAGGCAATATAAGGCTGCAAGGGATATCACAGGTACGACAACTAGAGCATCGCAACACAGATAGCAATAGATCATCAGGAGGGAATAAATACTATAAAAGTAAGATAGGTAGAAAGGGGGAGATGCTCGCCTGAAAACATTGCCGAAGGTTCACCCGAAGATCGGGTCGACACTCGCATCAACTCAACGGCCTTATCCGCGAAGAACCAAAACACTAGAAGAAACACCGGGTGCACTATTTAATACTACGACAAAAGATCGGGCTTGATGCATGTATGATGTATGACATGGCAAAGATGCGATGTAATTAGGTCATATTAAGCGGAACCGAGGCCCCGATAGATAATTAATAGGTTCATGTTATTTAGCTACCCTGCAATTTAAATGTTGTCTTAACAAGGCAAAATTATATTACCGGTTTGCTACACAAATTTAAATGGAACCAATATGAGACTAGAAATGTCCGCATATGGTCTCCATGATTAATTATGAGGTGAATCGGCATAATGCCCCCAAACCACACAAATATGCATGCGAGTATGATCAATTTAATATGCGACAGACGATAATGTCATATTATAAAAATAATGGGGGGTCTCGGATAGGGGATCACATATCTGGGTCGGAAGATCTTGGGCTCCGAGGGGTTCGGGGTCGGTCTCAGGGTTCGACGGGGGGGCGAGGTTCGATGGGATCGGTCTCGGACAACGGAAGTAGATCTTGGCGTTCCAGGATGAAGGACTTGGTTTGGCGTCGGGGCGCATCGGTTTCGCCCTGGTCGGGGTCGCTCTTGTCGTCCTGAAGACCTTGTCGGGTTCTCGTATCGGGTCGGTCTTGCCGTTCGGGGTGAAGAACTTGGCGTCCTCGAGGAAGTACTTGGCGTAGCCGTGTCGACGACCTTGGCGTCCGGGATCTCGGGCATCGGCTCCGGGAAGAAGTACTTGTCGCATCCGTGGCCTTCGGTTCGAAGAACTTGGCGCACCTGGGTTCGGTCTTCGGGGTCCGGTCATCTTATCCATGTTGGAGATCTTGAGGTTTCGGCTCGATTGATGGTGTCGTACTCTAGTTTCGACGCAGGTGATCTTTAGATGGTACTCCGGTGGCCGTCCGGGTAACAGATCGAGGAGCCTCAGGTCACACAGGTTTTGTACCACCACGATGTGCATCAACACATTACCCTTCGTCTAGGAGTCCTCGAGTTGCAAGATGAGCCTTGGGCATAGGTAGCAGCAGCGGCAACATTGACCCAGAGGCCAGCACACGGACGTCCACGACGAACCTGCCGAAGGCCACGCCGATACGGCCGCGGCCAACCTGAAGCACCGACCGAACACGGTGGCAGCAGACAGAGGCAGCAGGGAGACCGTCGGGTCGAGGTGACCACGGCGCTCGGTTCACGGGAGGCGGCAAGGTCGCCTGCAGCACAGACACGCGCGGGAGGAGGACGAGAGGAGGACCGGCAGTTGGTTGAGGGTCGAGGGCGGGGAAGACGGTGCCGGGGACGCGTCTGAACTAGGCGGGGCCGGCCTCGCGCGGGCGCTCGACGGAGGCAGAGGGGTCGGTCGAGGAAGACGGGCGGCGGCGGTCCGGGAAGGAGGCGACCGGGGAGGGCGGCGGCTAGACATGGGGGAGCCGAGCGACGACGAGGTGCAGCGGAGGACGGAGTAGCTCCGGGGCGGCCGGATGCGAGCGGCGCGAGGGCAGGAGGAAGATGGGGCCACGGTGGTCCGGGAAGGAGGGGAGGCTGGCGGCGAGGCGAGCCGGGCGACGGGGGTGCGGGAGAGGCGCCGGGACGAGCGGAGAAGGGAGGGCGGCGGCCTGGCTTGTGGCCGGAGGAGGCGGTCTGCGGCGGTCGGACGTTGGCGTGCTGGCGACGGCGGGCTCGGACGGCCGGCGCGCGGAGTCGACGGGCGGAGGAGGGGGCCGGGCTCGGCCGGAGTGGAGCGGGCCCGAGGCGGCGCTGCGGCGGGGCGGTCGCGAGGCAGAGGGGCAGGTGGAGGTGGGGAGGAAGAGAGAGAGAGACAGGTGCGTGGGGGGTGGGGCCGGGCGGCAAGTGGGGCTAGCCAGGGCGGCGGACCAGGGGAGAGGAGTGGGTTGGCAGGGCGACCAGGTGGCATGGGGTGTGGGCAGGTGCCGCGGGTGGCGCGCCTGTCCACCCCTGGGTGGGGCCCGCACGGGAAAAAAGGAGGCAGGGGTTGGTGGGACCGGGGGGAGAGGCAGGTGGTTTGCTGTGGGTGGATTGGTGAGGTGGCAAGGTGGGTGGGGATTGGGTCCAGGGGTGAGGTGGCGAGCTGGGATAGGTGGGTAGACTAGAATTGGGTGGGGGTAGATTTAGGTGGACCGTTTTATTCTGGGGGTGGCCGACTGGGTCGGATCGGCCCGGTTTGGCTGCCCCCACTAAAATAATGAAATATTTTATTTGTTTAAAACAGGGCTTTGCAAACCGTTGGCCGACAAAACAAATTAATCCGGAGACCCGGGTTTGCGTTTGAACAAAGACGGGGCGTTTAGAAAACAAAAATAGGTTTTTCCGAAAATAATTTTTATGCAAGCAAATGCAAGATGATGACGATGCTCGAATGCAACGTGGCATGATGACATGAGCATGAGGTTATGATGATGCAATGCACAAAAATAACGCGATTTTCTAGTAGTGGTTTTGCGGGATGCCACAATTCGACACCACTAACAATGGATCTCGCCCTCGAGATCCGCCTCATGGTACCGGGAAGAAGGGCGGCGACGTGAATCTTCTCGCATCGTGTAGATCCTCACGACACCACTAACAAGAGGTCGTTGTCCGTGACCGTCGAGAGAACACTCCGGGAACAAAAGGTCGAAGGTAGAGGTATCAGCAAATAAAGCCACCCCTAACTTCGTTAGAAGGAGAGAAAAGATGCGGCCTATCCCACTTCAATGTACAAGAGCGAATAGAAAGGGTAGTCGGCATGGGGGCCAATCCATCACGCACCCAAACTATTATTCTGCACAATCAGTAGAAAAGCGTGCAACCATTCTCGGGATCAGACTGAAGATCTCGACAAGCGAGGGTCAGAAACAAAGGAGTGATGCAGACTCTGCATCGGATCTGGCGTAGATGATGTCGTCGCGTCGGAAAACACCGGAAGGCACGAGAAGGAACAAAGAGAAGTCCATCAGACGAAGGATTCCTCGGATAGCACGAAGACCAGATGTAGCAACACCGTTACCAAAAGAGGAAGCGAAACCCTGAAGGTACGACGGAACCCAACCACGAGAAATCCTGGACTCGAAGAGAGAGAAGAGAACGGATTCAAAACACGCAGAGGTGAGAGGAGAGCAGCAGAGGGGTAAGGAGTAAAATCAAACCTAATCAGAACTATCCAACCGGTTTTGCAAAATAGTTTTGACACTCTACTTCGGCCGTTAGCTAGGTTATCCTACAGGCTGGACTTGTGGGGTATCGCAACTGCTGAGCTCTGATACCACTCTGTAACACCCTCAGAATCGGCCCTATGCAAGTTTTAGCGAATCCCGCCAAACCCGCATAGAAACGATTCAAAGGTGCCCACCAGGCACTTTCGTGCGGGTGGAAAACGAAGTAATAACATTACACAACAGTCCTCGATGGGACCCACAGAACAGATATATATACAACAGCGACTCTATGAGTCAAGAATACAGATATAATATACAAAGACCCAAATCACCTTGAAAATGATAGAGCGTCCGATTACGGACAAGATGCAAATGGGGCTAAGAGCCCTGAAGAATAACCAATGGCGTCCATAACCCTGCCCAGACCAAGCCGGAAGGGTAACCCTGCTAACGACATCGATCTCAAAACCTGCTTAAACAAAAGGGGTGCCGACAAAGGGCAAAGGAAAAAGAGGAGCGTCAGTACTGAGGCCAGTACACGGCGAGGCTAGAATTCGGCGGTCCTCGCCTACACAGGTATGGTGGACTGGAGCGGCAGCGCAGCATGCACTAAACAACCTATAGAGACTCGATACAACTGACGGCTATCAGAGAGGGATAAGAAAGACCTATTCGGAACCAACCTGATACTACCACCACACATACCCATCCTGGTGTTTCCCCCTCGACACCAAACGAGGAAGTCAACCGAGGAACTCACACAGTTGGCAGTTTTATTTATTCAGTTATCGTTGCAGCAATTACTAGTCAAGTATAGATAGTCATCCTGATAAAATAAGCAGTGGGCAGTTTTATTTAACCATTCCGTTGTAGTTGCGACACTTACTAGTCAAATACAATTAGCATGAGATATCCCAAAACCCAGCAGTTGTTGGTACTTTTATTTAGCCATTCCGTTGTAGTGAAGCTGATTACTAGTCATATCGGATACAAGTCAAATTATAACAGTAAACTTTAGTTATAGTTGTCTATGATCAAGCACTGTGCTCCAAGTCGTCCATAACCGTGGACATGGCTTCTCGAAAAGATTAAACCCTGCAGGGGTGCACCAAAGTATCCACACGCACTTCGACCCTTTTTGCCAGATCAATTAACATACACCCATCGGTACGTCGGCGGGGCCTAAGTCATGACGTTTCCCAGACCCAAAGCAAGTACATGGGGGCCACCCCACTAAGTACACCCGCAACAAAGTCGGCCGGGCTCCGAGACGGACTTAGGGTTTGTGGAGCCGGCTGTAAACGACTGGGAACCCGAAACTCTCGGGCTTGTCGATACAGCGAAAACGGGTCACGATCCTAAACAGTACAGTGTGCTATCCATCGCACAATTTAAATAAAGCAGTAAAGCATGGCATAAGGATAGGATAGTAAATAAAACCTCAAACTAGTTGTGGCCCCCGGTACAATACTTGGAATCAGGTACTAAATCGATGGGGTGCCCACACATCCCACATGTGGTTAGCGCGCTCGATCTCGGAACAGGTGTCAAGAACTCGGGGTCCTACGGGACACCAGTGAGCGGTCGGAAACCAAATATTGTCTATCACCCACCGGTGCCTCTGCATTTACCTACTTCAATTTCAGTTATTAAACAATAATTAAAGTTATAACCATCTCCAACATAAAGCTTATGGCAGCCTTCCAACAACTGTGGTACTTGACGACACGCAACAGCACTTGAGCAAGCGACTACGACGCGCAAGTCCAACTATCTACCCAACAACAGGTAATAGGATGTGTCCAAGGCAATATAAGGCTGCAAGGGATATCACAGGTACGACAACTAGAGCATCGCAACACAGATAGCAATAGATCATCAGGAGGGAATAAATACTATAAAAGTAAGATAGGTAGAAAGGGGGAGATGCTCGCCTGAAAACATTGCCGAAGGTTCACCCGAAGATCGGGTCGACACTCGCATCAACTCAACGGCCTTATCCGCGAAGAACCAAAACACTAGAAGAAACACCGGGTGCACTATTTAATACTTCGGCAAAAGATCGGGCCTGATTCATGTATGATGTATGACATGGAAAAGATGCGATGTAATTAGGTCATATTAAGCGGAACCGAGGCCCCGACATATAATTAATAGGTTCATGTTATTTAGCTACCCTGCAATTTAAATGTTGTCTTAACAAGGCAAAATTATATTACCGGTTTGCTACACAAATTTAAATGGAACCAATATGAGACTAGAAATGTCCGCATATGGTCTCCATGATTAATTATGAGGTGAATCGGCATAATGCCCCCAAACCACACAAATATGCATGCGAGTATGATCAATTTAATATGCGACAGACGATAATGTCATATTATAAAAATAATGGGGGGTCTCGGATAGGGGATCACATATCTGGGTCGGAAGATCTTGGGCTCCGAGGGGTTCGGGGTCGGTCTCAGGGTTCGACGGGGGGGGCGAGGTTCGATGGGATCGGTCTCGGACAATGGAAGTAGATCTTGGCGTTCCGGGATGAAGGACTTGGTTTGGCGTCGGGGCGCATCGGTTTCGCCCTGGTCGGGGTCGCTCTTGTCGTCCTGAAGACCTTGTCGGGTTCTCGTATCGGGTCGGTCTTGGCGTTCGGGGTGAAGAACTTGGCGTCCTCGAGGAAGTACTTGGCGTAGCCGTGTCGACGACCTTGGCGTCCGGGATCTCGGGCATCGGCTCCGGGAAGAAGTACTTGTCGCATCCGTGGCCTTCGGTTCGAAGAACTTGGCGCGCCTGGGTTCGGTCTTCAGGGTCCGGTCATCTTATCCATGTTGGAGATCTTGAGGTTTCGGCTCGATTGATGGTGTCGTACTCTAGTTTCGACGCAGGTGATCTTTAGATGGTACTCCGGTGGCCGTCCGGGTAACAGATCGAGGAGCCTCAGGTCACACAGGTTTTGTACCACCACGATGCGCATCAACACATTACCCTTCGTCTAGGAGTCCTCGAGTTGCAAGATGAGCCTTGGGCATAGGTAGCAGCAGCGGCAACATTGACCCAGAGGCCAGCACACGGACGTCCACGACGAACCTGCCGAAGGCCACGCTGATAGGGCCGCGGCCAACCTGAAGCACCGACCGAACACGGTGGCAGCAGACAGAGGCAGCAGGGAGACCGTCGGGTCGAGGTGACCACGTCGCTCGGTTCACGGGAGGCGGCAAGGTCACCTGCAGCACAGACACGCGCGGGAGGAGGACGAGAGGAGGACCGGCGGTTGGTTGAGGGTCGAGGGCGGGGAAGACGGTGCCGGGGACGCGTCTGAACTAGGCGGGGCCGGCCTCGCGCGGGCGCTCGACGGAGGCAGAGGGGTCGGTCGAGGAAGAAGGGCGGCGGCGGTCCGGGAAGGAGGCGACCGGGAAGGGCGGCGGCTGGACATGGGGGAGCCGAGCGACGACGAGGTGTAGCGGAGGACGGAGTAGCTCCGGGGCGGCCGGATGCGAGCGGCGCGAGGGCAGGAGGAAGATGGGGCCGCGGTGGTCCGGGAAGGAGGGGAGGCTGGCGGCGAGGCGAGCCGGGCGACGGGGGTGCGGGAGAGGCGCTGGGACGAGCGGAGAAGGGAGGGCGGCGGCCTGGCTTGTGGCTGGAGGAGGCGGTCTGCGGCGGTCGGACGTTGGCGTGCTGGCGACGGCGGGCTCGGACGGCCGGCGCGCGGAGTCGACGGGCGGAGGAGGGGGCCGGGCTCGGCCGGAGTGGAGCGGGCCCGAGGCGGCGCTGCGGCGGGGCGGTCGCGAGGCAGAGGAGGGGCAGGTGGAGGTGGGGAGGAAGAGAGAGAGAGAGACAGGTGCGTGGGGGTGGTGGGGCCGGGCGGCAGGTGGGGCTAGCCAGGCTGTCGGGCGGCGGACCAGGGGAGAGGAGTGGGTTGGCAGGGCGACCAGGTGGCATGGGGTGTGGGCAGGTGCCGCGGGTGGCACGCCTGTCCACCCCGGGGTGGGGCCCGCGCGGGAAAAAAGGAGGCAGGGGTTGGTGGGACCGGGGGGAGAGGCAGGTGGTTTGCTGTGGGTGGATTGGTGAGGTGGCAAGGTGGGTGGGGATTGGGTCCAGGGGTGAGGTGGCGAGCTGGGATAGGTGGGTAGACTAGAATTGGGTGGGGGTAGATTTAGGTGGACCGTTTTATTCTGGGGGTGGCCGACTGGGTCAGATCGGCCCGGTTTGGCTGCCCCCACTAAAATAATTAAATATTTTATTTGTTTAAAACAGGGCTTTGCAAACCGTTGGCCGACAAAACAAATTAATCCGGAGACCCGGGTTTGCGTTTGAACAAAGACGGGGCGTTTAGAAAACAAAAATAGGTTTTTCCGAAAATAATTTTTATGCAAGCAAATGCAAGATGATGACGATGCTCGAATGCAACGTGGCATGATGACATGAGCATGAGGTTATGATGATGCAATGCACAAAAACAACGCGATTTTCTAGTAGTGGTTTTGCGGGATGCCACAACATGGCAAGAATTGTTCATGTTCACCATGTAGACAAGGATACTTTTTTGAGAGGTAACATAGAACCGGACCTGGATGAGCTCGATTTGGTGTTTGAGCGTACTCCAACCTATGTCGAGGTCTTGGAGCAATTGAGGATTGAATTGAAATGGATGGACCCAAAGGATGATATTGAGTTGGAGGGAAGACATAATGTTGCCTTGGGAATGCATGTCCGTTGGAAGACCATGCGTATCTTCTCTGAGGCCCGTTGGCTTGCGTACAAGGAGGTGGTGGCCGAATCACTAGACAAGTCTCTTGAGCTATTTGCCACCAAGATAGTTGGTAGTTCATTGTCTTTGGACTTGAACCGTATGGCATCCCCATTGCGTACTATGAGTCCTCCATCCGTAGAACAAGAGCTAAGGCGTGAACCTCCCTTGACCCAAACATTGAGCCGATTTCAAGACACCAAGATGATGATTGTGGGGGTGAAGATGAAGATGAGAATGATGATGTTGAACTCCATGACAACAATATTGGAGATTTAGAGAAATATATCACACAAGATGACATGGACCATGACCTCCCGTATTCTCGAGGCTATGCATCGGACTCGGATGATGATGGTCCCAAAGAAGAAGTTGACAAGGAGGGGTTCACGGCTAGAGAGGCCGAAATCTACGATACCGTATTGGGTCGGGACCATCGGGTGCCTTTGTTTTGTGATCTTAGTCTCGCGGATGAAGCCACGGTTAATGGTGGCAAAGGCATTGTGCTCGGACCAAGGACAAGTTCTTACCGGGATGGCAATGAAGTGAATAATGGCTTCACCGAGAAGACCTTGTTGGAATTTAAGCAATGGATAAAGGACTTCTCGGTGAAGCATCATCGTCCTTACACGGTCGTGCACTCGGACATCAAGAAGCGTTACACGGTGAAGTGCCAGGAGGAAGGATGTCCTTGGATAGTGCGTGCAAGACCATTCAAGGAGGTCCTGATTGGCACATATCTAGTTGCGTATCAACTCACATGTGCCGAGGCCCGGTGGTGGATGGGAAGGATGCGAAGAACGAGCACTAGCAACTCACCTCCGAGTTCCTCGCTTATAGGCTTTCCAATGACATCGTGTCGTTTCCAATAATGACCATCAAGCAGGTCATGGAGTTTGTGAAAGCCCTATTTCACTACGAGGTGAAGTACGGGAAGGCATGGAAGGCTAAGCAAGCCGCATTCAAGATGTTGTACGGTGATTGGGAGGAATCTTATAACCGAATCCCAAGGTTGTTGTTAGCGATGGCCAATGCTAACCCCGGCATGGTTCATGTGGTTGAACCTTATGGGAACAAGACAAGGGTTGTAAACGGGAAAACCGTGCGAGTTTTTGGCCATGCATTTTGGGGTTTTGAGCAATGTGTCCGGGCTTTTGAACATTGTATACCGGTCATCTCTATTGATGGCACCTTTATGACCGGACAATTCAAAGGCACTATCTTGATTGCAATAGCCAATGACGCGAACAACCGGTTGATTCCTTTGGCGTTTGCTTTGGTGGAGGCGGAAAGCAATGATAATTGGGAGTGGTTCTTCTATCTTTTGAGAACCAAGATATTAACCCCTCAAAGGGAGATATGTGTCATCTCTGACCGTCATCAAGGAATTCTCAATGTTGTGATGATTGATATACCCGGCCATGCTCCATTGCACCATCATTGGTGCATGAGACACTTTTGTTCAAACTTCTATAGGGCATGCAAGAGCAAGGATTTGTCCGATGATCTACAAGATTGTTGCCTCGCTTTCACGGAATGTCGTTTCTCTAACTTGTACAACAAATTGCTAGTCAATAAAGAACTCAATGCCGGTGGTCGCCAGTTTCTCAATAGGAACATTGAACATATGGGAAAGTGGGCACGAGATTTTGATGACGGTGGCCGGAGGTATGGCCAAATGACAAGCAACATGGCAGAGGCATTTAACGAGTTGCTAAAAGGTGTCCGTGCATTGCCCGTCACGGCAATAGTCCGATATACATTCGGCATGATGAATGGGTATTTTCTGAAATACTCACATGAAACGGACCGACATATTGCGGGGGACAACAAGAAAAAGTACAAATACAAGTTCCCTCCGAAGGTTGATGATTGGATGCAATTTCAGACAAGGAAAGAGAATTCCCAAGTTGTCACGGAATATGACAATGACGAGCTAATTTACCAAGTTACGGAGCCCGGAGGTACAACGGCTGATGGTGTCCAACACGGAGGCCGAGCTTTCAAGGTCTCGCTCAAGACCTGTGAGTGCACATGTGGAAGGCCATCATTGCTTCATCTTGTGTGCTCGCACTTGCTCGTGGCATCTCGCAGACGACATTTGGATTACAATAATCCGCTCACGGTGCGAGAGGCTGAGTTCTCTATTGATACTACTAAGAAGACATGGGCTTCTAGATTTCATCCATACTTGGACCAATCACAATGGCCGGAGTACCATGGAATTCAACTATGGCCCGATCCAAAATGGAAGGTTGTTGGACGTGGAAGACGCAAGACAAAGCGTTTTAGGAGCGACATGGACGGATGGGGACGTGGTGGTGGTCGGGAAACGGGCAACGACCAATTCCAAGAGCCTCGTGAGAGAGCCCGGTGTGGAACGTGCAATGGTGAAGGGCACAATGCAAGAAAGTGTTCTCAAAGGAAAAGAGCGAAACGAAATCAAGGAAGTAGTAGCCAACCAAGTAGTAGCCAACAAGCTCAACCAAGTGGTAGCCAACAAGCTCCTAGCCAACCAAGGACTAGCCAACATGCTCCAAGCCAACCAAGTGGTAGCCAACCAAGGATTATCCAACATGCTCCAAGCCAACCAAGTGGTAGCCAACCAAGGACTAGCCAACATGCTCCAAGCCAACCAAGTGGTAGCCAACCAAGGACTAGCCAACATGCTCCAAGCCAACCAAGTGGTAGCCAACCAAGGACTAACCAACAAGCTCCTAGTCACAATTTTCTTAGACAACAAGCTCCTAGACAACAAAGAGGTCGACAACTTGGGATACGAAGAGGAAGAGGGCGTGGTGGTTTTAATCCCGCTAGTATGATAGGTTACTTAGCCGGACCAAGTTCGTATACTCGTAGGTATGTTCACATTTATGCATATTTTACTATCATTCATGTTTATTGGGTTAAATGCATCCTTTACTAACTTGTACCTTTTATTCTTATAATAGGTATGGCGACTCAACCCAACAAGGCCAGGAAGGTGTGAACTACTCGAAGATCTGGGCGAATGCTATGGAGGTGGTGGAGAAGAGGAAGGAGGCCGAGGAAGAGAGGAAGAGGTAGGAGGCCGAGGAAGAGAGGAAGAGGAAGGAAGCTAAGGAATAGAATAGGAGGAAGGCATTCGAAGAGGTAGTTCAACTTGCTCGTGACTTGGCAAAAAAGAAGGACGAAGAGGAAGAGGTGAAGAAGAAGAAGGAAGAGGAAGAGAGGAATAGGAAGAAGAAGGAGGAAGAGGAAGAGAGGAAGAGGCAAAAGGAGAAGGAAGAGGAAGAGAGGAAGAGGCAAAAGGAGAAGGAAGAGGAAGAGAGGAAGAGGAGGGCCAATGTTAGGCCACCTTGCATCGATCAGGATGAACGGCGCCGCACGTGCAACGCGGAGCTTGGTGGCGCCGCACAGTGCGGCGCCGTCCGGCCTGGCGCCGCACATTGACTTAGCCGATTCCTGGGCCACCTTGCACAGCGCATACTGCATGTGCGGCGCCAGGCTTCATGGCGCCGCACATTCCTGACTTCTGTCTGTTTGTTTCAGTTGTTCTGTTTCAGTTGTTGTTCGAGCATGTTTGTTCGATGTTGTTCGAGCATGTTTGTTCCAAAAAGACAACAACCATTCACGAAAACATCCATTCACGACAACAACCATTCACGACAACCATTCACGACAACAACCATTCAAGACAACAACCATAAGTACCGAGTTCACGACAACAACCATAAGTACCGAGTTCACGACAACAACCATAAGTACCGAGTTCACGACAACAAACATTCACGACAAAGTGCAACATCTACTCTACTTCCCACGGGTGGTCTTCGCCCCTCGGCCCCTTCTCGCGGGCATCTTCCTCCTCCTCCTCCTCGGTTCCTCTTCATCCTCCACCTCTAAGCGATATGGATTCTTGGGCTTCTTTGTCTTGGCAGTGGAAGGGTTGGGTGTGTAAGGCTTCTTGAGTTGCCTTGGCTTGAACATGTAGTCGGACCGCTCATGGACCTTGTAGCGAGTGTAGTTGCCCAATGTCATCTCGTCGGAGACGCTTTCCTCATCTTGCGACTGTCAACAAAAGAAGATTGGTAAGGAAAAATTCAGGAGAAATGCAAGGGAGGGTGGGGGATGCAATGGTTGTACTACCTCGGGTGTGTTCGCCTCGTCCTCGGATGTGGAGTGATGATCGCCAGAATTGTCACCTTCGGGCGTGTTGGACCGTGACGCGGACGGTGTTGCCACCTCGGGGTCACGGCAACCTAGCAAGTTCGACAGCCACCTTAACCGTTGGCCCTGCTTCTTAACGAACTCACGAATCAGACCCTCTCCCTTCTCTCCGCGAGGGTATGTGTCCAAAGCGTCCTCGCATGCATCAGCGGACTTCCTTACCTGATCGCGCTGTCATAGACAAGAAACTAGTAAGTTATCCATGCAAGGTGTGAGAAGCGCCTAGACGGAAAAAATATTATTCGGCACACTTTACCACAAAGTTGACCAAGGGAGCAAACTCGACTTGTCGCCCTTCTCTTACCATGATGTTGTATTGTTCGGTTGAAAGCTCATCAAACACCAATGGATCCTCCAAGATCGAATCCCGAAATGCCCGTGGGTATATCTCCACCCGCGCGTTGTCAACGAACCATGCGATGTAGTTGTTGAAAGCATCCCGATTGAAGGGCCTATCCTGTGCTCCTTTTGCTTTCTTAGCCTCGATCACACACCTCCTGAATTTCTCAAGGTGCTTCCTATGAAGCTTGGGCCAATCCTTCTCCTTCCTCTGCTTCTTCATGTCCAAGCTGCACACAACAACAAGTCAAAAAGCGTTATTTGACAAATGATAAGCACATCACATGGTAAGGCATTTAATAGCTTACCTATGGAGCCCTAAGTCCGTGTCCTTCCACTCAGGCGGGACAATCTGAAATAACCCAAACTGGGTCATGACACGGTGAGGCTGGTGATACTCAACAGCCCACATCACACCATGGGGCAACGCATTAGCCACAAACGAGATTCTCTGAGGCAAATAGGGTTAAGGCGATAGTCCTCCGGAACACCAAAGCGGTCCCCTCGACCGTATGGCTCCCACGTCACCTGCATCATACCACACTCAGGTCAGGGTCAAAGATTACAAGTTCAAGACATATAATTGACCGTACCCGAGGAAATTACCTGATCCATGGTGATCATGTCAAACTCGTTGGTGTACCTCTTGTACGCCTCCAGTGGGCCCGTTGGCGGTTCAGAGACCACATCCCACTTGTAAGCCCACGTGGGAGAAGGTAGTCGTTGCCGTTATCAATGTAAGGATTGAATGTCAACAATCTCGGCCGTCCAACGGGGAAGCGTTCCCAGCTCCACACTGAAAGAAGGAGCAAACAATCACCAATCCCTGAATCGGCGGCGCTCCTAAGGCAAGAATCATCCAGCTGCAGATGAAGTGAACAACCATTTGGTAAGAACAATTTTTTTTAGATAGTGCAGAAATATACAACAACATTTGTAAATAACTCATTACCTGACGGTACAACCAGGCCAACGCCGCAGAACCCCAACTGAAGGTAGAGTCAAAAAAATGAAGCAACTTGAGCCAATGCCACTGAGCACGATCCCCACTGCTGTCAGGAAACATAGTCCTAGTGATAATGTACCACACATACACACGAGTGTATGTCTTGATCGTCTCCTCATCGGCATCCTCGGGGCAAATCTTGAAATTCTGGATGATCCAAGTAAAAGTAGCCCCGACAGCGACCCTCAGTCTTTCCCCCTTCGCGTTTATAGCCTCGGGTGGATCCTTCCCTATAAGGTCGACCATCTGCTCACGCCACCCGTATGAATCCGAGCTTATGCACACAGGGTTTCCCTCGATTGGGAGTGCCAGGATCATGCTCATGTCCTACAAAGTGACCGTAGTCTCACCGGTCCTAAGGTGAAAGGTGTGCGTCTCCGGCCTCCACCGGTCCACAAGCGCGGTGATCGCAGCAGGGTTGAAGGCCGGTGTGGACCGAGTGACCATGTGTATAAAGGGGAGGAGTCCTAGCTGCTGGATGTACGGAGTGTACCGCGCATCATAAGGCATCTTGCCGGACGAGACCTCGTGGTACCTAAGTTGAAGGGGTTGAAGCTCCTGCAAACATACAATGGCAAAATGTTAGATTTCCATCTAAACAAACATGGCATCTTGTTCGACTTGCATTAAAGTTTTTAGTACATGTCTCTTCTCCGACATCTTGTAGGCACGGTGTTGAACATCATAGTGAGCATTGTTTAGAAGGGGGTTTAGAGACATCCTACATATTCAAAACAATAGAGAGAATAAGAACAATTACAAATGTCCATCTTATTCCAACTATAGTTGTCACATATACTCCACCTTACTCTAGCTATAATTGTAACATGAAAAAAATCCTACCCTACTCTACCTATAATTGTAACATGAACAAAAATTTCATCCTACTCTACCTATAGTTCTAGCATCTAGAGTTGGTAATATATATTGCAAATAGTTCTAACATGAACCAAAATTTCATCCTACTTGAACAAAAATCAACACACCTAGATGTAACCATACAATTGGTAATATATATTGGCAATGCTTCATAATATAAAGAGAAATTGCAACCTAGAAGACCACTATCCATCTTACAAGTATTTCTAAACATAGACTAGTGTTCCACCGAAATTGAAACTAAAAGGAGACAAACCTAACCTAGGAGACCACTATCCATCCTCCAAATCCAATTGAAACTAGTGTTCCACCGAAATTTGACTAAAAGGAGACAAATAGCAAGGGATTTTCGGATGGGATTGAGAGGAGATACCTGGGAGAGGGATTGGAAGGAAGATCCTTGGCCAAAATGCTCAGATCTGTCGATTTCTTCAGAGGAGAATCACCAGCGGCGATGAACCCTAGCCGCCATGCGCTCCTGTGTGGGTGAGAGGAATGAGCTGGGTCGGGGAGGGCTGGCTCGCGCGCTGGTACATGACCTAATGTGCGGCGCCACGCGCAATGGCGATGCACTACACAGTGCGGCGCCACGCTACAAGGCGCTGCACTAGCGGGACCGGGCCCCACGGGCGCCACGCTGGCAGGTGCGCGGCGCCAGGCGTAACGGCGCCGCTCTTCAGGGTGCGGCGCCAGCTGGCGTTGCAAAAAAGGTTAGTTCCGTGAATTTCTTTTAACCAGAGTTCATTTCGTGAAATTGTTATTTTTTTGGGTTATTTTCGTCCATTTTGCCGTTATCGGTTGAATGAGGATGGTGGACATTTTTTTCTAAAGTGCAAAAAGCTGAAGCAGGTTTGGCGATCCTTGCAGCTAAAAGACGTGCGCATCTCTCTTATAGAGGAGCCAACTTCAACCGCAGTGTTGAAGCAAATTCTGTCGCTGCCCTCGGATCGAAGCTACTCCTTCTGTTCGGAAATATAAGACTTTTTAGCTTTGTGAATCAAATATATCTAGACGTCTTTTAGTGTATAGGTTCGTAGAGGTTTGGAGTGAACCTATATCCTAAAAGGTGTCTAGATACTTTCGTTTCACAAAGCTAGAATGTCTTATATTTCGGAACGGGGGGAGTAGTACCTACTAGCATTTATTTTGCTTTGGGATTGGTGGACGACAAGAAATAAATGTATTGCGGACGAGTTGGAAAAATCGACAGATGAAGTACATGTCATACTATAATCCAGAGACATCTGATTGAATTTATGCCAGGGGTCAAGACTGCAGTGTCCGAGACGCCACAAAATGACAGCAAAACACGCCCGGGTCCATGCTGGTCAAAGCCGAAGGAGAACTTTACCAAGGTAAATTTCGACGCCGCCTTCCAGTTCCAGCTGTCTACGGTTCATGTGTGCGGGGCTTCGTGGCGCGAACGGACGAAGGAGAATTCATAGCAGCAGCAGGCAAACTGAGACACCTGCACGACGCTCTGCAAGCTGAGACTGAAGCTTGTGTTGCAGCAACTCAAGGGGCAGCGACACTGCTTGGACTTCATAGGGTCGTGTTCGAATCTGATTCACTGACCTTAGTGCAAGCACTGAACTCAAGTAAGTACTAGTCATGAACTTTCGGCAATAGGCGTACTTGTTTGCGAAGCAAGGAGCAACTGCATAAGCTCTTTTGAGAGTTTTGAATTTATTTTCTGCCCACGTAATTGTAATAGTATAGCCCATTCGTTGGCTCAGTATTATGGTCTGAGGGCAGAAGAAGAATGTGTAGGTTGGGCAGACGTTGTCCCTCCGTGTGTATCAGGCTTGGTGGCTAGCGATTTAGCTATGCATGTTGGTTAATATAATCCCTATTTCCCCATCAACAAAAGAAAGTACAGTAAGAAATATAAAATTAGTCATTTCTTTCTAAGTTTGACCAAGTCTATCAAAAAATGTCAACATCTACAATACTATGAAACACATGTCCTAATGTATGTGAGATCATACTAATCGATATCGTACGTGTTGATATTTTTTTACATAGACTTGGTCTCAAATTTATAACTCCTATGTTTTTAAAATGGAGGGCCTCGGTTCAGCATCACTAGAAAAACCCTCAAAATATACAGTACCAGATCAGTATCATTAGACATATACTTTTATATTTTATTTCGAAATAAAAATAGAAAGTCTAGTGTATTTCTTCCTATAAACTTTGACAACTTTAACTAAAAATATATAGCGTATACTTTGACTTAAGGCAGTGTTTTCTAAGTTTGATTGGGTCTAGAGAGAGAAATATGTACTCCACACTAGTACTATCAATTATACACTATGAAACATATTTTCTAATGAGTGTATTTGTATTATTTTTTTAATTTAGAGTGTATTGGTATTGGTTTGGCATTAGTATAAGTTTAGTTAAAGTTACAAAAAGTACCTGAAAGCTTGAAAAACTTTAGTTTAGGTCAGATTAGATATTTTAAAAAGGAGGAAATAAGTATTTACAAACGGAGCTCGTAGAGGACTGGACACGGAAAAACAAACAAAGGTGAGCCCTGACATGCGAAATCCCACATTGGTTCCCCTTTCCCGTTTGTCCCACCTTCCTTCCCTCCCTCTCGTTCTCCGCCCACCGGCCCCCACCAGAGAGGAGACCAGCTCGTGGTCGCCGGCGAAACAGCCGCCGCCACCACCCTCCACGCCCAGTCAACCGCCCTAACCTATCCCCGCCTCTCTCCTCCTCCCCTCCTTCACGCGACAGGCCAAGCCAAGCTCCCTCTCTATCCCCGCCTCCCAAAACCCCGATCCCCACCACACCCATGGCCTCGGAGATCGAGGTGCTCGAGGACACCACCACCACCACCACCACCGCACTGACGGAGGCACCTCCGCCGGTGTCGGCTGCGGAGGGGGCGGCGGAGGAGGCTCTGAAGGACGACGTGTACACGGCGGCGGCGTACGGCGATCTGGAGAAGCTGCAGCGGCTGGTGGAGGTGGAGGGCCTGCCCGTCGCCGAGCCCGACGGCAGCGGCTACCACGCGCTCCAGTGGGCCGCCCTCAACAACCGCGTCGCCGCCGCGCAGTACATCCTCGAGGTTCGCTTCCATTGTGCACTAGGTCGTCGTTCGCTAGCGTAGCGGGGGATTATTCTCGGTAGGTAGGTAGTTGCGGCGTGGAGCATCAAATGTGTGTGTCCGTGGTTTCTGAGCTTGCACGTCGTATGTGAAGAGCAGCTGTGGGTTGCTTGCTTAGTGTTTGTTGAGGATACAGCTCTCCGTGGTTTTGTCAGTGGTCTGTGGATGCCGTCTCCCCTGTGTGTGGACAATTGAGTGACTGAGAACAGTGAATTGAGTGCTTGTCGTTTGCCGTTGCAGTAAGGTTTTGGATTTTGGTATTGGTTCATGTAGAGAAATTTGGATTCATGTAGGTTGTTAATATAACCGTGCCTTTGGAGGATTGCATGAAACTTGGAATGTCGCTGTGGCCTGTGGGGTGTATTTTCAGTTCCTCATTTGGTATATTGACTATTATTAGTCAGTTGAAAGCATGGTTGAGTGTCATGTTGTGATGGCCAGCACTGAGTACTGGGTAGGTTTGGACAGCCATGGTAACAATGAGGCGTCACCATGCCTGATCCTGAATTTTCTTTTGGCCGTATGTTTGAGTTGGTTAACTGCATCAATTTGTTGCACGTGGAATCGTTTTGGATACCAGCTTGCTGATTGTGGCATTCACCACTTGGCCCCTTTAACTCCTCTGCAGTTTCTGGTTTAAGTGTGTGAAGTGTGGTAGGCTTGCGATAGTGTTTGCTCATACAATGTAGTGTAGTCCAGGATGATCAATAGTATGCCTGTTAAGTACTTAAGTGCATGAATGGGTGCATTACTCATACTGTTACGATACTGAGTATGTATATTTTGATATTCATAGTAGACAGTCATTGTTTTCAGGTAGTTGTAGTTGAGACATGTATAGCTGGTTTTGTTTGGTTCCTGGTGCTATCGACCACATTCCATATTTCCGTGAATGCACTTTGTTTGGCTGGGTGATGATTTTTTGGTATTTATACAGCATGGTGCAGATGTAAATGCTGTGGATCACACTGGGCAGACAGCACTTCACTGGAGTTCTGTACGTGGTCATGTGCAAGTTGCTGAACTACTTCTGAAAGAAGGAGCTAAGGTGGATGCTGCTGATTTGTATGGCTATCAGGTGTGTATACTGACTTCTCTTCTGTGTCTTTGGCCCTTGTGTTTACTTCTGGGTCAACTAAGAAAACTATGTATTGTTGAATATTTATCTGCCCAATTGATCAATTATTCTCATCTTGTTGTCCGCGAGTTACAGGATCAGAGATTAACAATAGGAAAAAAAATTGACATAGAATTTTTGTGCATTAAACACGTGTGGCATCGAGTTTTGTTACAACTCTTTAAATCAATGTACTGCTCTTTGCAGGCCACCCATGTCGCAGCGCAGTATGGTCAGACAACATTTATTTATCATGTTGTTGCAAAATGGAATGCCAATCCAGATGTCCCTGACAATGATGGAAGAAGTCCATTGCACTGGTTTGTACCGTGTGCTCTTGTATTGCTTATTAGCATACTAATAATTTTTTATGGTGCATATGTGACGTATGGCAGCACGGGACTTTGGCATCTCCTTTTGCACTTGCTTTTTTTTATGTACTACCTATTTGCCTTGTAGGGCTGCTTACAAGGGGTATGCAGATTCTATACGCCTCCTTTTGTATTTGGATGCATATAGGGTGCGGCAGGATAAGGAAGGTATGCGCTAAATGTAATCACTGCTCTTATTATCTGCACATGCACGGATGCGGCCACACGCATGCTCACGCGTGTGTGCACACAGACCGCAACTATATTGGTTTGCGATGGAGCTTGGGATTTATTTCTTTATTACAAATGCTGCGCTAGGTTGTACTCCTTTACATTGGGCTGCTATCCGGGGGAATATGGAGGCGTGCACTGTTCTAGTTCAGTCTGGTAAAAAGGAGGACTTAATGGTGAAAGACAAAACTGGTTTAACTCCAGCACAACTTGCTGCTGATAAGAGTCATCGGCAAGTTGCATTTTTTCTTGTGAGTGACATGAACTATGCAATTTATATTTTGTAGTCTACTTGAGCTATTCGCTTGCAGCAACTCAGAGTTTCAGTGCACTAACTATATCGTCTAGTAAGAATTCTTCCTAGGTATTGATTATGATTTGCATAAATACATACTAATAATTTGCATCATTGTACATTTTGTATTCCTGCTAGCTAATTAGTTGAAACTGACAAGGAAGAACTGAGTTTATGAATTTATGAAATGATGCATATATATTCTCCATAGACCTGGTAGTTTGCATGTAAACTTTACATAAGTACAGTCAAATGACGTAGATATACTTGCAACAAAAGGTAGGTACTATTTTGTCCAGAAAATACCACAAGCCGGTACAGAAATACATAGATGTAACCAAGGAGGAAAATTGCTTCCCTTGTGACCTTTCTGATGCTTAAATGCTCTTAGATATATTTTATAGATCAGCGAGCTAACTATGTGTGATAGTTTGATCGCGCTGTAGATTAATAATCTCGTCAGTCTAATATTTAACGATTTTCCTTGTAGAGTAAAGAAAGAACATGTGTTGCTGTTGTTTTCCTCTGGGAATATCTGTCTCGAACTTGATCTTTTTTTGTTTTCGAAAAAAAGGACTTGATTTGCTTGAGTCCTTACAGGACAATGCTAGAAGGGTATATGATAGAGGATGTAACGGGAATCCAACTTTTGCAAAGCTATCAAAATTAGGGCTTGCTCCTCTTCTTTGGTGTATAGCTATTGTCATGCTTGCTACATACATACACTCTGTTATAGCAGGTAAGTAGCAATTCTAATGTCTTTTCACTCTCTCCGCTCTTCCGCAGTTTGGTGCTTACTTTATCTAGTTCTTTTCAGGACAATATATGATAGGTATGACAGCATCATTTGGGCTGTTTGCATGGTCAGGAGTTTTCCTTGCAACTGCTGGGTTGGTCATGTTCTATAAATGTAGCAGGTACTTCTGAAAAACATCATTTGGCTAATATTTATGAAAAACTGACACGAAAACTATGGTCAAGGACATATCGCCAGCATGTTGATCCCTGCCAGTTACTCCTACTTGAAAGTATTTTGAGATAGTAACAGTGTTTATCACTTTATCGTGTCTTGAATATTTCTACAGATTTGTGTCATCTGACCTCCTTCTCCAACTCTTATATGTTTTAGATACATTGCAAATTATTTAAATCATTATACTTTTGCTATTGCCATGTATATGTGTTGAAATTTGCTCTTTTTAAACTGCTGTTACTTGGGCATTACCACCCAGTTAGAGATATGCAACCTAATAATCATTTAGCAGCACCATGACGATATGAAATTGGCTTTTACATTCTACAGGAAAGATCCTGGCTACATCGGTATTAATATACGAGACTCACAGAATCAAAGGGATGATGTAAGTTTGAAATATTAGCAGAGTAAATTATATTTCTGCTAGCACATTTATCTTCACTTTTATTTTTCTGATTCTGGTTCAATGCGTTTCCAAACTTATGTCGAAACATCATTTGCAATCCTAATCATGATCACTTTGCCTTTAGGAACCTTTGTTGAAGACAGAGTTAGACAATCCTGCACTTCTGGCTGGTAACTGGTCACAGCTTTGTATTACCTGCAAAGTAAGTAGTACATCGTACAGTGTATTAGTCCTCTCTTTCCTATAATCATATTCCTAGAGCTCTGATTTCAGTTTTTTCTTCAATTCTACAGATTGTCAGACCTGTTCGTTCGAAACATTGCTCTACATGTGATCGTTGTGTTGAGCAGTTTGACCATCACTGCCCCTGGGTATCGAATTGCATCGGCAAGGTACTTGGATGTTCAGTTACTATATATGTGCTTACTTATCATCCAATGTTGTTATCAACTCACCATCTCATCGGGAGATTATTGGACAGTTTATGTTGCTTAATGAATATTATTCAGACAGAAGGTTTATATCCCCCCTGTCCCAAATTAATTGACTCAACTTTGTCTGGGTATGCATGTATTCCGTATCAACTATCAAGACACTAAAACGCGTCCAGGTACTTGTGTATCTAGACAAAGTTGAGTCAATTAAGTTGGGATGGAGGGAGTACCATCTTTCTTGTAAGAAAGTAACACTATGAAGAGCCTGTGCTCCTAACTTGCTGATCTTTTTATCTTTATCTTTTGTTTGAAATTTGTTTTTCTATTGAATATCTGCCTGTTCTTCAGTCTGATCTATAGTGGAATGTGACTGCAGAAGAACAAATGGGAACTCTTCATGTTCATCACTCTAGAAGTGTTTGCAATGATCATTACTGGTTCTGCTGCCATTATAAGTATTGTCTAAGTCTTCTGTGGCTTTTCCTTATAATAATGTGGACCGGAATTTTTTTCCATTAGATTCATTGCTGTTTTTGTCGCAGGGACTGTAAAAGACCCAGCTTCTCCAGCATCCTTTGGCGATTGGCTAGGCTATTCTGCTGTTTACCATACTGGGGCTGTTGCTTTTTTCATGATGGACCTTTTCATTTTCTTTGGTGTTGCATGTCTGGCAGTAGTTCAAGCATCTCAGGTATTTAAAGTTTAATATTTTTAAATTTGATGCTTTTTTACCTGAGAAAACCAAGTTATCTTATACTAAAATCGTGAAGTCACCAAAATGTTTGTGTATTGTGTGCTCAATCACAATCTTCAACATCTTTTGGTTGCTACCTAAACTAAAACATGAACTTCTATAAAGCACCCTGAACTTGAAAAGGGAAAATACCGTTAAGGCCTTTTACTAGGGTTTGCCCAGGCATTTGCGCAATTGCGCCTTGCTGGATCTGTCAAATTGCCATTTTGTTTTCAGCGCACTCATAAGTATGGATGACCAAGCAAGTATCAACACAATATTATAAGTTGGGTAATAAAATTAAACATGACTCAGTAAATTGTACCATGTTTGGAATTCAATAGGAAAGTTGAGAATCCAAATACTGAACAGAGCTAAAATCCAGGCCAGATGTGAAATATTGTCTGCTTATTTGATTTATCAAGCTATGTCTAAGATTTGTGTGTGGGGCCATGTTTTACATCCAGTAACTATAGCCTTTCTGGACTATATGATGGACATGTTTATCTGTACCATGTATTCTTCGTCATGCTTTATTTCTCTCCCTTGCAGATAGCAAAGAACATCACAACAAACGAGATGGCGAATTCCATGAGATACAGCTATCTAAGAGGTCCAGGTGGCAGATTCAGAAACCCATTCGACCATGGGGTGCGCAAGAACTGCTCAGACTTCTTATTGAACGGATACCATGAGGACGTTGAGCGGCTCCAGCATACGTCGCACTCTGATGAGGAAATAGGAATGATACAGATGACAAGTGCAGTCCCGCAGAATGGCGAGGGCCATTCGCATCATGATGGTAATGGCACTGACCATGCTTGTGCCGATTCACATGCTAACTCAAACTCAGAGTCAAGGAGGTTCCTCTAAGTGTTGTGACCACAGTAAGAAGAATGATAAGACACCATTCGGCCTAGGGCTGGGCCTTGGACGAAACAGCGCTTCCCGGCAGTATATTCGATCTCTTCTCCCATTGTGATTCCATCAGTTCATGTGAATTGTCGCTGTAGATTGTACGTGTTCAGTGCTCAGGCTCCATCGGTCATTTAGCTGCTTGTGACATGTGGGTACCCTATAGCCTTCGCTAGCTTGTGTTCATATCGTTCAACGCCAGCTATGGAGGACTCGGATCTGTTCAGCCTTAGTAATTTTTGTGGTCAATACATAGGTGATGGATGTAGCGATGGGATCACGTATATCCGTGGATCTGCAATCCGGAAAAATGCCAGATAGCTCCTAGAAACATGTACAATCATCCTTTCGCGGATGCAAGCATGTGGCAGCATGATACATCTTTGGCTGCCCGTCAGGGATCGGCGGGAGTCCAGTTGTGCAGCTCCGTACAGCTTTGAAAAATCATAGCTGTAATTTGTAAATGCAGAGAAATTGTAAATTGATTAGTTGCTCCATTGTGGCATGAGCTATTTTCTCTGTCTTTTCTATTTCATTTTTCTTAGGATATTCTTACAAACCGGGTGTTGCATTGTTACACCTAGTAGGTTCTTGCTGGGGCAATTTTTTTGGGGGTGGGTGGGTAAGGAGTACAATTGTTTGAGTGCTTCAGAGTTGAGATACACTTGTGATGACTGATGAATGCAAACAAATGAGAATTGTAATGATGCTATGGAATTATACTTCTGGACTTGTGACAGAGGAAGTTAATTGGAAAGAAATATCTCTACTTGTGGGTTGTTACTTGTACCTCTTAACATCTTTTCTTGGGCAGTAAGATGTGCGCATGTGACTGTAATTTGTTTTGTGAGAGTGCATGTTTTCATATACTATGACCTGTGTCTGTCTCTGGGTTAGTCGGAGGTGGTTTTCTAGATTTATTGAACTCTAGATGCATGTTTACCAATGGGAGTGCCTATTCAACAGATAGCTATTTTTAAGTTCTGACAAGACACAATTTCTTAGTCAATAAGAAGTGATAGCTGTATGACTCAAAACTAATGAGAAAAAATGTCGGCTTTCAGTTTGACTAAACGGACACATTTCAGCTTCTTCCCTCGTTCCATTATTTTGTTGCGACGGTCATTATCTGGCCCATTGTTGAGTTCTCATTCCCCTTCTCCTTTTCTCTCGTTTCTTCCCAAGGCCTTGTCCCTGTTTTACTCCTTTTTTTCTTTCGAGAAAGCATTGTGTGCATATATATTCTACTCCCTCCATTTCAAAATATAAAATGTTTTAGCTTTGCGAAGAAAATGAATTTAGACTTGTTTTAGTGTATAGATTCACTCGGGTTTGGAGTGAATCTACACACTAAAACAAGTCTAGATTCATTTTCTTCATACTTAAAACATTTTATATTTTGAAACGGAGAGAGTATTACACGATGAGTAGTGTATACAGATAGTTACCCCCTCCATTCTATAATATAAGATGTTTTATAGCTTTGTAAAGATAATGCATCTAGAAAAAAGATAATGCATCTAGACAACTTTTAGTGTGTAGGTTCGAAGAGGTTCACTCTGAATCTACACGCTAAAAAGTGTCTAGATACATTACCTTCACAAACCTAAAATATCTTATATTTTAAAATGAACGGAGTAAATCACAAGCATGACATGACAAAAATCCTACAACATCCACTTCTAACTAAGGCAATGGTACCAATTCAGGGAGCAAAATTCATTGCTCCTGCGTGGGCGCAAAGCGCTAGCTCACCTTAATTCGAGAAGAATTTGTACTTCTTTGTGCACGATTTTGTCCTAGAAATCAAAGAAATAGACAGTGAGAACTGAAGAGAAACAAAGCCTCCATACACTGAACATGATATCTACAAAGAAATAAGTTAGAAAGGCATATTAACACACATAATGAGCAGATACAGAGACTTCAAATAATCTCAAAATCAACTAATCTAATGACAATGTAAGAAACCGAATGTATAAGGCATGCCAAATTTGCGTATTATGTCTACTGTATGCATCAAGGCATGCAAGAATACACGTGTAGCTGCATGGGAGAAAAGTTATGAAATTAACACAACCCCGGAGAGAGATTGAAGAATGAGACAATGGCTTGTCTATATGGCTATCCTTAGTGATGGTAAGTGAACTGACATGACTTCTGACTTTCTAAAAGATGGCATTCTCCATCTCAACTACAAAGTAATGCTAGATGATAGTACTGAAAGAAGGGATCAATTGCCATGAGGTATCTTACCAGCAATTGCTCGTCCTCCCGACTACAAGATGGATAAGAAAGTATAGTGATACCCTGATCCACCCCCTCTAGCTCAACATAATCTCCTACAAGATCCGAGCAAGTTTACTGGAAAATTAAAAGGTTTATAAATAAATATGAGAGAAAGGTAGACTTAAGAAAGGACTAGCACCTGATGGAATGAAGAAAAATAAGCTAATGAATGAAGAAATAAATTGAAGAAACTTCCAAAATAGATGAGATCGAAGAAAAGCTTCAAATATGAAGAAAAAACATATGAAGTCTGAACTCAATAACCTCTTAACTTTGAACTTCCTGAACTCTGAAAACTAAAGAGTAAGACTTGAAGATTAAGGACTAACATCCCTACAGACCGAAAACTAAAGACTAAATGAAAAGAGGGAATGTGATTGGAAAAGAAATGAAAATATAGAGAGTTAATAATGAAAAAACATACTGCGATTCGGAGTGAAAGATACTAATTCAACACTATGTTGAAAAAAATATGCTCCGATTTTTAAGAATAAGACATAGAGACTTGATGGCTAAATTAAAAAAGTAAATGATGACTAAATCAACTGATCAACCCAAAATATTCAAAGCCACGAATGTGTCTGAAATTTGAAATGATGAAATAGAGAGATTTGAAGACTAATAAAGATAGGTAAATGATGAATCGATCAACTCAAGAACTTCAAAGCAAAGAAATGAGGATTGAATTTTGAAATGATGATAAATTAGTGACCGGAAAAAAATTAAAGACTGAACTAAATCTTAAATGCCGAGAGATAAATGAAAAAGTCGAGACTTAAGGAAATAAAATGATACTTAAGTAAATAAATGAGAGACAGAATAAGCAATAGGACTATAAAATAAAATGAGAATAAGCAGTAGGACTAGGAGATGGAAAAGAGATAATGGAGGATTGAATAACTGAATACCTAACAAGTAATGATAATTAGAAAATATTAAATAATAGATGATGAAAATGACACTAATTTTTAGATCCGAGAAGCTGAATGATTGAAGAACATAATTGAAGAAAGATAATATAAAGAAAACTAAAATACTGAAACACTAAAGACTATAAATTATAAACATCGATCTCGAGAAGGATATGGAGTTGATGACGGTGACGATGATAATAGTGTTGTAGACACTCCCCCTACACCAAGGAGGAGTCGGTGCCGATTTAACCTCAGGAGGCCACGGGGCAGTAGCATCTACCCTCTCCGGGAGAGGGATATGCCTTTCTCCTCTGACGGTCGCCTATGAAAATTCTAGGGAAATAGGTTTTTTGTGCTTGGCAACTTGTCATTATTTTTTTGATTGCCTTTTCCGTTCTTCACAAATTATTATTGGATTAGTTCATTGACTTACTTTTCGGTTCATTCAAATTTGCTCATTTTTAATATTTTTAGTTCATGGTATTTTTTGTTCAAGTTTAACTTATATTTATTTTAATATGTTTTAAAGTTATTTTTTGGTCCATCACCGAAAGTATTTTTCTGCTCATTGCTTTTTTTTGCTCTTCACGGCATTTTTTTTTGGTTCATTCAAGTTTGGTGAACTTTTTTTGTGTCATCTAGTAATATCGAGACATAATGAACATTTTTATTAACAAGCATGCAAGTTTTCTTCTTTATATTACTATTTTCTTTTTTGGGGGTTAAATAACACATTCGTATTTTATTGTTTGAAATACCTCCCAAACGGGCACCGCATCTAGTGCGTTAAAAAATCAACTCTATTAGATGCATGTTTATATGCCTAAATTCTTGTTACCTTTGTATATTTTGCAGCCTATTTTATGCTTTCTTTTATTTCTTGTTTGCTTTAACACGGTTGAACCAGCAAATGACCGAAAGGAAGAACTGCCTGCTGTTTTTTCTAAACAAGAGAATGGACATGCCTTCAATTTTGTTTCCTTTTACGAACAATTTTGTTTGATATGATAAGCGTGTGTTTTTACAGCATTTTTATTAACTTGCTATTACTACCTCTAATCCAAATCACTTGTCGTTTGTTCATTGAATCTAGACAGATTTTAGACAATGTTTTGCTTAAAACTATGAGGAATAATTTGAATCAGAGGGAATACTACCTCTAATCCAAATCGCCCTCGCGGTCCACGTCATCTGTAGGTGTTATGCGCACGTACGTTGGATGGGCGTCTGAGCTGAAGCCCGTAGTCGATTCCGTAGACTAGAGTCCGTTGTCCAGAGACACAAGAAGCTACTAGCACGCGTCGACCACGAGTACAAGGCGGGGAAACGGGGAGCTGGATCCTCAGATGAAGAGATCAATCCGATCGAACATGCACGCACGCGCAATGGACGGCGCCGGCGACGGCGACGTGGAGCTGGCGCAGCCCCAGCCCGGCCCGATCAGCGTCAACTACGACGCCCCGGAGCGGGAGCCGCTGACGTGGACCGACATCGCCATGCTGTGCGTCTTCGCCGTCTTCTCGGTCGGCACGGTCGCCGGCGGGATCGTCGTCATCATGGTGCGGGCGGCGTTGGGCCCCGACGGCGTTCCCGTGATGCCCGAAACCGCCTCCGTCGTTTTCGGGTCCATCTTTATCGTCCTGGGGCTCGTGTCGATGCCCTTGGCGGTCGCCCTGGTGATTACCATGCTCCGACGTGGTCGTCAGGTCAAGGCCATGACTCGGCTGCACATGGTGCCCGTGGTGTCTCGCCGGTGAAGATATATATATATATATGGGCTCGATCGCAGCCACCTTCCATTGTTGCTGCTCTACTCTCTATAGCTTGCTCGAACACGTCTGCTCGCGCTATGTCACGGTTGTACCTACGCCGCCGCATGTAAGCTCTAATTTTTTTTTAGGAAAACGTCAATTTAATCTATGAACTTGCTGTTCTGATCACCAACTAACGAGCGAGCCACGAATTTACCCCGTCAACCCATTTTTTTTTACAAACTAGTCTGTACTCGCGCCCACGACCTTTACAAGTAGGGGCCTAAAGCCGTTTTAAGAGCTTGCATGTACTCGGGCAACACACGTTTTTTAGTGTCCCCGAAGGTGCAACGTACTCACTGGAATCCGGCGAAAGTCGTCGCATTCAGGCCTCCTCCGACGTCTTCGACCACACACGTATACCTCCCGTGAGCTCTCGACCCAATTCCCCTACTTTGCCCTCTCGATTTTTGTACCGCAGCTGTCCATGTCGAGCTCACGTGCGGCCTCGGGCAAAGAGCAGCGGCGTTGGGCACGGACGGCCTTGGGCGGGAGTGGCGGCGCGGCCTCGGGCAAGGAGCGGTGGCGTGGCCTCGGCGGGAGCGGTGACGCTAGTGAGGCGGTCGGTGAGGATATGTATCAGGAAGAAGATGACCGAAAGAAAAAAATATATATTTAGTTTTACGGGTTGAGTTTACGGGAACTATTATACGCTAGCACTCTTCAACCCATAAAACGAGAATACCGCGCCCCTTGCTTACGTTTTAAAGGGACCGTTAGTCTTGCTCTCAGCCCTGCTTCTCGCTGGTGTTGCTACTGTCCGCTGATGTTGTTGCTGCTGTCGGGACGTCGCCTGCTTAAAAAACTCTATATAACTATGACATCATGGTGTCGCCCCGTCACCCAGCTTTGCCAGCCGCTCGACGGCGATGGCGAAATAGAACGACTGGAGAGAGCTCCCAGGAAAAATGGATCGCGAGTCACCTCCCGTGTCGCCCATCCAAACGACGCGGGGCAACTTTTCCATAGGGCGGGCCTGTTTGCAAGTGATGCTAGTTATCAATCATGTTCTTAGGGTTTTATCATGACGACTTCCTGTGTGTCTATTATAACAAGCTCTACTACGATTCCAGTGATAGAGGAGCGATGACGGTAATACGTCTTCGGCTTGCGCTAGTGTTTGTAGTCATCGCCAGGTGGTCCATAGACCTATTTTTATTTTTTTATTACTTTTAGTCCTTTTCTATTATTATTGTGTTTTTAATAAACACAACTACTTGTTATTGTTGATTATTAAGAGCGTGTATAACATGCTGATAAGGCTAAGAAAAATGCCTACCCTAATTCTAACAAAACAAAACCGTTTCATATTTTAGAGGTCTAACACAACTCATGGAACGCGCAAACAGAGGATACCCCACTTTTCCAACAAAACTACTCTTCTTCCCATTATTAGATAAAATAATATTTAAATCAGTTGAACCTTGTGTCTAGTATTTTTTGCCAAATCTTCCCAAACTGGACAACTTCAACCGCGTCTGCCCTCCGGGCGAAACTAATTTGGAATCTGACCCCTCACGTCGGCGCCACTTCAAACGACGCCGACCTAACACAGGTCGGCGATGGCGCCGAACTTGCCACTGGGGCGGGAACCTGGCTGACGTGGCCGCTATGTCGGCGCCATTTCAAATGGCGCCGACCCTAGGGTTATACCCAATCGAGCAGTTTCCTTTCTCCCCGATCCAATCAAACCACCTCCTCCCGCCGCCGCTCCTCTGCGCTCACTCGCGACGCCGGCCGACGCACCACCTCCCGTCGCCGCTCCTCTGCTCTCCACCACCCTGCCGCCCATCTCCGGACCACCTCCCTCCGCTCCTCCACCTCCCCGCAGGCCGGCCGCCGCGTCCGCACGCACGCAGGTGGGCTGCCTCCCTCCGGCGGGTGGGCTGCCTCCCTCTCCGGCCATCTCCTCGTCCCGCACCTCTCCCCTCCGGCCGCAGGTACCTCTCCCCTTCCCTCTCCTCTCTCAAATCCCCTCCCCCTATTCTAAAATGTTTGTTTGTGTGTGTGTGTTGTATGTAAAGTAATGTTGTATGTAAAGTAATGTTGTATCTAAAATGTACAAACTAATGTTGTATGTAAAGTAATGTTGTATGTAAACTTAGTTAATTGTAATCATACAATGTAATTATGTTGTATGTGAAGCACATGTTCTAGTTAAATGTAATTATTCAAGTGTTGCTAATGTAGATATTTCAATTAGATGATATTGCTACAAGTTTGGCCAACATATGATGTAACATATTGCTAATGTAGATAGTAATGTCGATATTTCACTTAGATGATATTTTGTAGGAGTTGTTGGTAGGAGTTGTTTGTAGGAAATTTTTTGTAGGAGTTGTTAGGAGTTGCTAGATTGATTGGTATTGGCTAGTTTGTTTGTGTGTGTGTGTTGTAAGCATGTGCAACATATATGAATGATATTGGCTAGTTTGTGTAGGGTGATTGTAGCAAAATGAGTAGGTTAGAGCAATGGTATTTTAGGGTGATTGTAGATGGCATGGTATTATTGGTTGAACATTGTCGCATTTTGTTGGGTATTGCATTCTCTAATGGATGCTTTGGTATTTGTTTTGGCTATTAATATAGATGGCTTATGCAAAAGTCCTTCATGTGCATCACGGTGGGCGTGTTGTGCAATCGGACTGTGGTGTTGAGTTTGTGAATATGGCAAAGACTGTGCTATTTTTTCCGACTAGTCCTAGTCTTAGTGATGTTGTTGTCAAGGTTAGAGCTGCCCTTGGATGGAGTGACAAAGGCGATGAAGGTGTTTTGGAAGGAAGATATGATGCGGGTGGCTCTAGATCTTATACTGAGATGATCCCGATCAACGATGACAACGAGTGGGATCTATACAAAGAGCTAGTGGAGAACTCGCAAATAAAATCTTTGGTCGTGTTTGCCGTCAAGGTCACCGGGCATGCCCATCTTCTCATCGACTTGAACAAGCGGCCCTCGATTATCGAAAGAAGCAACGATGACCGTCCTGAGGATGTGTATGATGCGGGTCCAAGCCAACCGCCTGTGTGGGACACAGAAAATCAACAAGATGAAGATTACTTGGAGGAGATTGTGGAGGAACCCATTTATGTTGAAAGAGAACGAGTAGAGATCATCGAGGAGAAAATGAATGTTGAAACCTTAGAGCCGATCGAGGAAGAGTTTGTAGCTGTCTCGCCAATCAACATTCCATCATCGCCTTGTGTACCTTTGGTGGCATCCTCGATGCTTGAGGGAGATCCATATACCTATGAAGATGACAATGAAGAGGACGAGGGGTATGAACATGCTTACGCTACGGACTCGGACGATGATCGTTCGGTTCCCAAGTTTTCGGAGAAGGAGACCGATGCATTTGTCAAGGTGTGGGGCAGAGATCCTAATGTCATGAGTTCAAGGATGTTAGGCAGGCTCACCTAGCCGTGGCAGACTCGAACCTACGGGAGTATGGGCCGGAGCGGCCTAGACCCCTCATTGAAGACGAGGCACAGAGTCGACCTAGAGCACGGCCTTTGATATACCCGGGGATAAAATTCAAGGCTATGTTGGACATGCAAGTATGGTTCCAGGAGTACGCCGTAAGTCATCATCGACCCTACATAGTGTTCAAGTCCGACCAAAATGAAAGATATGTTTTGATATGCGAGAATGAAGATTGTCCATGGAAGGTATGGGCAAGGAAGAAGAAACCTGAAGGTTGGTGGAAGATAAGTAAGTATGAAGGCCCGCACACATATGGCAATGTCGTCCTGGAGGGCAACAAGCACTGGCAACTGACATCTACTTTTATTGCACACCGGTGTGCCAATGCCATCAAAGCTACCCCTACCCTTCAAGCGGCCTCTTTGGTCCAATTTGTGAAACTCATATTTGACTATCATATCAAGTATGGAAAGGCTTGGAGGGCTAAGCAAATGGCTATGAAGATGGTTTATGGTGATTGGGAGGAAGCATATGGGAGGCTCCCTAGGTTGTTGGCGGCGATGGCACATCGAAACCCTGGTATGACGCACATTGTGCAGCCCCATCCAATAGAGACTCGCACGGTCGAAGGTGTCAAGTACCAAGTGTTCCATCGAGCATTTTGGTGCTTCCGCCCTTGTGTTGAAGCATTCAAGCATTGTCGTCCATTTCTTTGTGTGGATGGAACGTTCCTTACAGGGAAGTTTAGGGGCACCCTTCTTGTTGCTATCTCTTGCGACGCGGACAACCGATTGGTCCCGCTTGCCTTTGATCTTGTGGAAAAGGAGGACAACGTCAGCTGGAACTGGTTCATGCACTTGGTGAGGACTAGGATTGTTGACCCCGGAAGAGAAGTCTGTGTCATTTCTGATCGCAATCCGGCCATATTGAATGCCATGAGGGCAGAAATACCTGAGCATCCCCTTGTTAAGCACCGTTGGTGCATAAGGCATTTCGCGGGTAATTTCTACCGTGCTTGTCGTAATAGAGAAATGACTGAGTATCTCCGTAGGCTTACCTTGGTGTTCGAGCCGGCTGTATTTGAAGAGATGTTCAATGAGTTGTATGGCTTGACAAATGAGAAGGGGAAGGGTTTTATTAGGGAGAATTTGCCGAAGAAACACCTATGGGCTCAAGCTTTCGATCAGGACGGGGTTCGGTATGGTCACATGACAAGTAACATGGCCGAGATATTCAATAAGGTGCTAAAGGGTATCCGCACGCTACCGGTAACTGCCATCGCATCCTTTACTTTTGACAAGTGCAACGAGTATTGGGTCACGAGGAGCGACGAAGTGAAGGTGCTAATTAATGCCGACAAAAGATGGCCAAAGACTGTTGAAGAAGAACTTGGATACCAAGCCACGAAATCTCATGACCAAACATGGACTTGTTTTGATAAGGAGGTCTGGAAGTATGAGGTTTCGGAGGTAGGAGGTACCAACTCAGGTGGTGAGCAGTATGGTGGTCGCAAATATGTTGTTGTGCTTGCCCAGTACTCTTGCACATGCCAGATGCCTTTACAGATCCATCTACCATGCTCTCATATAATAATCGCGTGTCGTGCTCGGGTCGTGGACCCATACAACTCCGTCTCACGGTTCTATAATCTTGAAGAGCTATATCGCACATGGGCTGGTAGATTCGAGCCTTACCTAGACATGGCCCAATGGCCTAAGTATACCGGGCCGGTGTACTTACCAGATAGCAAGCTAATGATCGACACAAAAGGGCGAAGAGCGACTAAGCGGTTCAAGATGGACATGGACCAAGCCGATGGAGGGACAACCTTCAAGCGACCCCGTCCGAATGATGATTTTGTGGAGGACTCCATGAAGAACCGTTGTTCGGTATGCGGCGAAGAAGGTCACAAGAACACAAAAAAACTAAGTTGTGAGGATCGTAAGAAGAAACTAGCCGCGGAAAAAGCAGCGGCGGAAGCCGCTGCCGCCGTGGCCGCTAGTAACCCTTCATCAAGCGGGCGTGGTATAGGCCCTAAGAGGCCTCGAGGGACTAGACATATGAAAGGTTATCGCTGTCGTCCAAAGGTGATAGGGAAATTAGCCGAGGCATTACAACGGGCTAGAAAGGTTATATTTTGTCCTATGCATGACCTTTTGTTTTTAACACATTATTCTTGTTAGGTGTCTTTATTTTGTCCTATGCTATAAATTATCTTTCAATTATAACTGCATGTTTCTGAAACTCACAAAAAAACCTTGTCTTTGCAGGATGGCGGCTCGGGCACGGTACCACCTTCTTGAGGCGGAGTACGAGGAGAGTCACCGAGGTCGCATACTCTCAGAAACCTAGGTATGCACGTATTGTCTAACATGATCATCACTAAATTAATTATTGTTCTCTATTACTGTTTATTACTTGCTTAACTAATGCTAATCGCTATATTGGCAGGCTCTACTACCCCTTCGCATATGTGGACACAAGGTCAATACAGAGCAGATGGTTTTTGATGAGAGGTACACACCGTACTTACGAAGGGCGAATTTGATTGGCTTTGTGACCATGATTGAGCGCGGGCTGCCGACCTACAACAGTGTCGCCCTTACAGCGCTAGTCGATAGATGGCACGTGGAGACACACACGTTCCACCTTCCATGTGGCGAGATGACTATAACTTTGCAAGACATGGCGATGTTGACCGCCTTGCCTATCTCAGGATGGGCTGTGACTGGAAAGATACAGGCAGACAGATTCAGGGACATGGTTGAAGAGCTTCTAGGAGTAAGGCCACCGGAGAAAATTGCTGGGACGAAGGGGAGCAAGACAGGTGGGCTGAGATTGACTTGGATAGAACACCACTTTGGGCATCTTCCCCTTGATGCCAACGAGGAGACCGTATCACGATATGCTTGAGCGTATGTGATGTATGTGTTTGGGAAGGTGCTTTTTTCAGACTCCGGGGGTAGTGACGTCTCATGGATGTATTTGCCTCTACTACGTGACTGGGACGATGCTGGGAGATACAGCTGGGGTTCGGCTGGGTTGGCTTACTTGTATCGCCAACTTGATGAGGCTTGTAGGAGGAGCAAGGGTACATCAAACATGGGTGGTTGTGTTCTGGTCTTACAGGTTGGTTTACTTTGACCAACATAATTATTTGCATTACCATTTAGCTTTGCATAACCATCTAGCTTTGCATAACCTATTTGCTTATTTTCAGGTTTGGAGTTGGCTTAGATTTCCCATAGGCCGACCCACCACCTACGCACCCAGGGATTGGGAACACCCGGAAGAAGACCGTGCACCCACCGTTGTGTCATTTTATGAGGATGTATCTACCAAGTGGGGGACCTCCGATAATCTGTATCGATCATACCCCGAGGATTTTGACTCCTTGCATCGGGGGCAGGTGAGTGTCATATCGATGTTGACTCCTTGTGTACTTTTATGAGGATGTATCTACCAAGTGGGGGCCCTCCGATATGTTGTCATTGTTGCCTAACATCTTCTTTTTTCACTCATAGGTTACATGGCAGCCGTACACTATGAGTGAGCTAGGCGAGAACTTTAACTTAAACCCGATGTGCACTCAAGACATGGATATGTGGACGAAGAGGTGCCCGCTCATTTGCTTCTACGCGGTCGAGTACCACCTTCCACAACGAGTCGGGATGCAGTTTGGTAAGCTTCAGGAATTGCCCCCGGAGCACTTCTCCACCTCGTCTGATCTGCACAAGTAAGATTCCTTCAGCGCCAACCCATTTATCCTGTCACATATATGTTTCTCCTTTGTTCTTCATTGTCTCCTCTATGTGTTTTTTGATAGGCTTGATAGAAGGAAAAACAAGTCAATTACTGATTGGGAACATCATCACCGGGAGTATATCCAGGAATGGAATGACAAGGCATCTCATAAGGATATCCTCCAGCAGAGTTGGACTTATAACAACAGCCGAGACTACGAGACATGGCTGCAGAAAGCTACTCGGGTTCATCTCAAGCCCAGCTGGACCAACATCGATTGCTTAGAAGAGGGATCCGACGAGCCAAATGAGTTTGATGAAGAGGTTCGGATGGACAAGCGTGTCGACCATGGCCCCGTGCGAAACCGTGTGGTAAGAACATAGTAATATCAAGCACTGAATTATTTGCTAGTTCTCGTTGATGATGTTCATATGTGTCATGCTTTGTAGGCCGGTGAGCTTGTACGAGGTATCAAAGAAGCTGAAGTGGTGCTGAGCGTTACTCCAGGAAGTCCAGCTGCCGAGTCTACCCTACGCAAGTGTCTCAAGGTAACGACTAGCAAAGTTCACAAGTTTGGCAAATGTACATATGTTTCCCGCTCATGTCTACAAGTCTAGCCAACACTTACATTGTTCTATTATGCAGAAATTGGTCAAACATTCCCGCTCGTTGGTGTCAAGACTTGGATGCCGGGATCCTACCGCTGACATGACGAGTCTCCAGCCGAGCCCTCCAACTTCTGGTGGCAGCGGATCCATGTACAATTTAGGTGACGGGGCCTCCATCGACTCTGACACTCCATTGTCCATGTTCCGTGGAGCTTCGTCCTCCCAAACTGTCCATGATGGTCCGGAGCCAAGCCAATCACAAGGTATGCCTCGTAGGGGTTCTCGTGCACGTCGCGCACTAGATATTACAACCCCCGGCACTGATGCTCTCAAACCACGCTGTAAGAAGGGTGTTGTCAAGAAAAGGAAGGCGTAGAAGTGAGATTTGTTTGCGTTGATTGTGCAGACATGTTATGAAACTTGACTATGTATGACTTGAACTATGTATGTCTCACCACCTGATGCGGATGAACTATGTTTGTCTCACCACCTGATGTGCTATATGTAATATTGTGAATCTTGATGTGCTATATGTAATGTTATGAAACTGTCATCTGTGATTGCCATCTGTAAATTATAATTGTCATCTGTGAATTTGCTATATGTAAATTTGTGAATTTCAAGTGTGCAGAGACATCGGCGCCATTTCAACAGGCGCCGAACTGCGCAACGTCGGCGCCGCTTCAAGTGGCGCCGAAGTTCGGCGCCTATATTCATCTTCGGCGCCAAACCAGACACAAAAGGTTTTTCTGGGGGAACAAATCCAGCCCCAGAGTTCGGCGCCATTTCACCCGGCGCCGAACTGAGCAACTTCGGCGCCTATATTCGTGCTCGGCGCCAAACCAGACACAGAAGGTTTTTCTGGGGGAACAAATCCAGCCCCAGAGTTCGGCGCCATTGCACCCGGCGCGGAACTGAGCAACTTCGACACCTATATTCATTCTCGGCGCCAAACCAGACACAGAAGGTTTTTCTGGGGGAACAAATCCAGCCCCAGAGTTCGGCGCCATTGCACCCGGCGCCGAACTGAGCAACTTCGGCGCTGCTTCAAGAGGCGCCGAAGTTCGGCGCCTATATTCGTGCTCGGCGCCAAACCAGACACAGAAGGTTTTTCTGGGGGAACAAATCCAGCCCCAGAGTTCGGCGCCATTTCACCCGGCGCCGAACTAAGCAACTTCGGCGCCGCTTCAAGAGGCGCCGAAGTTCGGCGCCTATATTCGTGCTCGGCGCCAGACCAGACACAGAAGGTTTTTTTGGGGGAACAAATCCAGCCCCAGAGTTTGGCGCCGAACTGAGCAACTTCGGCGCCGCTTCAGGTGGCGCCGACCAAAGTGTTTATTTAATTTAGTAATTTTTTACTACAAGACATGGAGTTCTCTTACAGAATATTTAATTATTGGACAAATTGAGAATTACAAAACATACATGGTTCCCAACCTTGTTCTTTCAGGAACATACACATAAATCTATGGTTCGCCACCTAAATTGCGAAGTTGTGTCTTCAGCCTTTCAATCTCCATATGATTGTTGTAAATTAGTACCCTAGCTTCCGGAGAGAACTCCTCGTCTTCGTACTGATAGTGGCCGCATTTGTACCCTTACGAATGAAAGTTCATGATATAAATAGTGAATATTGAGGCCTAACAATTGGCTGTGTTCATTGCGCGTACCTCTGGTTTGGCACATATTGAGAATCTTCTTCCTGCATTATCAAAGGACCAATCATATTCGACCCTAACAATTGGTCGTGTTGGACAACGGCAGCGTATACCTGGAATACTTGGGTAACGATCAGGATCATATGGATTGACCGAGCTACCTGGAAGAGCACGGTTTCTGGACATGGTGCTAGTAATTGCTAGTTGAAAGAAAGAGTGCATGGACATTTATAGTTAAAGGGAAGCAATGAATCAGCGTTGTGATAAATTATTGCTCCTGCAACACTCACATGGCTATGAATCATTGAATCGTTGATCACTGAGTGAATCATTGGACCATTGAAATACATGTGCACTGAGTCACTGAGTCAGTGAATCATTGAATATTGAAATTATTATGACTGAGTGGTGGGAGTCAGCGATTCACTGAACCATTCTAATAATTGAGCACTGAAACACTGAGCAATGGAAATCATTGATCACTGAAACACTGAGCATTGAGCACTGAAACACTGAGCATATGTGATTTGGATAGCACACTACTGCTAGTAGTACTACACACTGTTGATGGTGACACACTGCTGCTAGTAGCACTGAAACACTGAGCACATGTAATTTGGATAGCACACTGCTACTATTAGCACTACACACTGTTGGTGGTGACTACACACTGCTGCTAGTAGCACTGAAACACTGAGCACATGTGATTTGGATAGCACACTGCTGCTAGTAGTACTACACACTGTTGATAGTGACTACACACTGCTGCTATTAGTACTACACATTAGTGATAATGCAGTGTATAGTTGATGGTGACTACACACTGTTTACAGTGGCACTCAACGAAAAGCAAACATACCCCATACAATACTTTAGAAATGTCTAGCTATATATATCACTTGTACACAATATTTTCCGTCTCACCTACAACAACACAACAATGGCAGACCTTCGACGATTTTGGTGCGACTGCAACTTTGAAGCTAGGCTATGCTATGACTGGAGGTTCCGAAATGCTGGGCGAAGGTATTGGGATTGTCCTGGGGCAGACGGCCAGGTATGTACTTAAAACCATCATATTTACAAATATATAGCCTATGTGTGTTATATTTAATAATTATAGAACATTTTATCAGGGTAATGGCCAATGTGGATTCTTCTAGTGGTGCGACGACCCGTTTCCTGTTGAAGCACGGGTCCTCATCATGGACCAACGTGTCAAGATAGAAAATTTGAAGGCACGTATTCGGGCACTCGGTGGGGAGCCGTAGTATTGTTTTAATTTAGCCCGTGTGTAATATTTACTTATGTGCCGTACCGTTATGTTCCGCAGAATTATGTTTCTCACTTTGTTTGCCGAAACACTTGTAACTTATTTATGAATTCTATGATCAATAAATTAGCGGGCTAATCTTTCTCTATATATCCCTATATTACTTTTAACTCTCGACTGGTGTGTTTGTCTTCGTCATTCCTCCATAAATAGCACCCGGGTGGTTGTCTGTCTGTCTTCGTATTAACTCCAATCAACCTCTCTCTATCTCTCTCAGCCAACTCCTCTCACTCTCTATCTCTCTCAGCCAACACCACTCATGGCCGGTGCAGGATCCTCTTCAAGGAAAGGGAAGGAGATAGCCTTTGAACTCGTAGGGCCTCGTAGTGGTACATTCCTCCCACCAGACATGCCACCGATGAATGAACTAGACGGCCATGTTCCATGGATCATACAGTGTGATTGCATGGTGGGATGCTGCTACACAACTGATGAAGCCAAGATGAAGAGCGGTGGGCTTGGCGGAAAATGGGGATTTGTGTGCGGGCACGCCCGGGGTCCTGCACCCTATTTCGTAAGAACTCTCTCCTTGCTCAATTTTTTTACTAGGGTAGAACTCTCTTCTCGCTCAATGTTTAAGCTAAAAATCTATATTATTCAATAGGCGGGATCGCGATGCGACAAGGATTTCTGGTTTAAAGACCAAAGACAGTATGAAGTTTACTGGTATGGAGAAAAATATGTGCAGAAAAAAGAGGCCAAGGAACTAGAGGAGAAAAGAAAGAGAGAGCACAGACAGCACAACCAGAAAGCGTTCGAGGAATGGTGTGCTAAAAAGATGGCCAACAAACGAAACAATTAGGATGAGTACGAAAATTGCTAGACACTCGTATTTCCTTTTAATTTAGTTTCCATTTCAAAATGGTGCTCTTGTATCTTTGATTTAGAGGCGTCAATGGTTTCCATTCCCCGAGCACCAATAGTAGCAACAAATAAATTGTACCATCTAGCAATTTATCATCATTTCGTGCTATGCAATGTACTTATCATCTAAGTAGAAAACAATTTGAGTTCCAAATATTTCATCTTAAGTACTCATTACAAACATAATGAAAACGGTGCCAAATTAGTTCCACAACTTACAACCAAGCCTGATACATGATGATATCAGAATGTGCCAAATTAGTTCCACAGCTTCCACTTTGTGTTTTCCTTATTCAACCAAGCCTTGCTATCTTCCCACTGTTTCCTTCTCTTCTCTTCCCTTTGTTCTTCTTTAATCCTTGCCTCTTCTTCTTTCTTCCTTTTAGCTTCTAACTGGTACTTCCTTGAGCGCTCCTTCTGTGCTTTTTCAATCTCTTGCAACTCCAAGTTTATTTCATCCTCATGCTTCTTTTTCTCCTCATCGAAAACCTTCCAAGACTCATCTAAAGTGTCGGGGCCATAAAGGGGACACCACCGTGTCATATCTGGACAGTGCTCACACCAAACAAGTGGAGGAGCCTTGGGTGTGGTCTCGTGTAATTTCCAATACTTAGGTGGAGATGGAGGAGGACGCATAATGCGTTTCCACCTCTCAGCTGGTTTTGGGCCCAAAAGAATGCTAATATCCCATGAAAGAAGATAGTCATCATAACACTCGGGGCCATCGATCCACTGGAAGAAATAGCATGTGCAATGTTCTTTTCAAATAAAATTTACCATATCAACAAACAACGATCAATCAAGTATGATAGATACCATGTCAGAAGACACCAAAACTCACGCGTGTATCGGGGCAACGGTAGAATGCGCGGCCAGCAGTAGTGTGGTAGTTAGATTGTTGTATATGACAAGTTTTACCACAACAACAATTTGTTACCGGATATCTTGGTAGCACCGGAGCATCTTTCGATGACATATTGGGATACTTGCCTTTGGTACTTTCCGCAAACTTCATCTGACGTGCAATCTCCGTCCACATGTCCGGAGAATCTACAAACATTGGGATAATTAACATAGCAAACACTATCACTTATAATGTCCTAAGCTATATTATCATACAACCGGCTAATTTTCCATTGAAGTGCTTCCCAACTTAGTAAACACTATAGCAAACACTAAGACAAGCTCATATCCAATGCATACATACCCTAGCAAACTCTATGGAAATGAATGTTGGAATTATGCCCTAGAGGCAATAATAAAGATGTTATTATTATAATTCTTGTTCATGATAAAGTTTATATTCCATGCTAGAATTGTATTAAGCGGAAACATTAATACTTGTGTGGTTTGTGAACAACACCGTGTCCCTAGTACGCCTCTATGGACTAGCTCATTGATCAATGATGGTTAAGGTTTCCTAACCATAGACATGAGTTGTCAATTGATAATGAGATCATATCATTGGGAGAATGATATGGTGGACAGACCCAAACTAAGCGAAGCAATTAGATCGTGTCATCGTGTTCGTCTTTGCAAAGCTTTTCTTATGTCAAATATTGTATTCCTTAGACCATGAGATAATGCAACTCCCTGGTATCGGAAGAAAGCTTTGAGGTCATCAAACGTCATCCTATGAGAGGGTGATCATAAAGGTGTCTCTCAGGTGATCGGAAAGTATCTGTTGGGTTGTATGTATCGAGATGGAATTTGTCCCTCCCAAGTCGGAGAGATATACTTCGGGCCCACTCGGTAATCGATATCAACACCGCTTGCAAGCATGTGGTTAAGGAGTTAATCACAAAGTGATATCGGATTACGGAACGAGTAAAGTACTTGCTGTGAACGAGATTGAACTAGGTATGACGATACCGACGATCGAATCTCGGGCAAGTAAAATATCGCGAGACGAAGGGAATATATATATGGGATTGATTGAATCCTGGCATCGTGGTTCATCCGATATGATCATCGATGAATGTGTGGGAGTCAATATGGGTGCCCAGACCCCGCTGTTGATTATTGATAGAAGATCATGTCTGCATATTCTCGAACCCACAGGGTCACACACTTAACGTGTCTCGACGCTAGGATAGATTGGATAATTGGTTTATGAATTTTTGTTCGGAGTCTCGGATGGGATCCGGGACATCACGAGAGGTTCCGGAATGGTCCGGAGAATAAGATTCATATAAGGCAGTGCAGTTTTTGGAGTTCGGAATTGTTCCGGGTTAATCGGTATTGTACCGGAAGCTTCTAGAACCTTCCGGAAGGGGACCAACGTGGCCCCACCTTCCGGGAGGGGGCATGGGCCTATGAGGGAGTGTCCTGGCCGCATTGGGCCAGGGGCACAAGGCCCCATAGGGCCCAGCCGATCCTAAAGAGTTTAAATCGTTTAAACTAGAGATAAGATAAGATAGGATTTCTAGATAAGGGAGAGTTTAAATTGTTTAAACTAGAGATAGGCTTGGAGGAGAGGCTAGGGCTGGCCGCCCCCCTCTATAAATAGAGGGCTGGTGCGCCCCCCTCCCTACACACCTTCCTCCAAGCCCTAGCCTCCCTGCTGGCCCTCCTCTCTCCCTCCCGACTGTTTGTAGGCGAAGCCCTGCAGCAGAAATTCTCCGTCATATACACCACGCCGTCGTGTTGTAGATACAATCCATCTCTCCACCATACTTGCTGGTCCGAGGAAGGAGGAGACGTCGAGGTGTTGCACGTGTGCATCTCACGGAGGCACCGCCACTTGTGGTGCTAGATCGGATCGGATCGCGAGGAGGAGAAGCGAGTACGACTACATCACCCACGTTCCGACGAACGTTCCGCTGTGCGAATCTTCAAGGGTATGAAGATCTAATCCAATCTCTCTCGTTGTTTGCATCTCCTAGATTAGATCTTGGCTTTCCCTCTGTTCGCTTCCGTAGAAAATTTTGATTTACTATGCTGCGAAACCCTTCAGTGGTATCAAAGCTAGATCTATGCGTAGATGTGATTCACGAGTAGAACGCAACATGGTTGTTGCGGGCGTTGATGTTTTCTATTGCAAGCCTCTTGTTTGTGTTCTTCTTATGACGCGGGATAGTGAGATTGAAGCGGTCCAGGCCAACCTTACGCGACGTCGTTCGCGAGACCGGCTCCGCACTTGACGTGTGGCTTGTACCACACATGCGGCTGGTGGATGTCAGTTTCTCTCACTATAGTTGTCATGGGATTAACGCCGGAGTTTGGCAACCATAATATCACCGTTGTGGCTTTTCGTAGGTAAGAATCGTTCTTAGCATCTACTCCCATGAGCCACGTGAAACATGCAACAACAAAATAGAGGCGTCTAACTTGTTTTTGCAGGGAGTGTTTTCTGTGATATGGTATGGCCCAAGATGTGATATGTATATTGTATGCGATGATCATGTTTTGTAATGTTTCACGACTTGCATGTCGATGAGCACAACCGGCAGGAGCCATATGGTTGTCTTTATAATTGTGTATGACCTGCGAGTCAACTTCTTATACGCCATGTAATAGCTTTACTTTATCGCTAAGTAGTTAGCAATAGTTGTAGTTGCTATTCGTGGTGGAGGCAATCATGGTGGAGTGATGGAGATCATGCCGGAACGCACAAGATGGAGATCATTGCGCGAAGATTGGCTATACCATGTCACATAAAGTTATATGCATGTGATGTTTATCCTTTTATGTATCTTATTATGCTTAGATCGCGACGGTAGCATTATAAGATGATTCCTCACTTAAAGATCAAGATAAAAACTGTGTTCTCCCCAAGTATGCACCGTTGCGAAAGTTCGTCGTGTCCAAGCATCACGTGATGATCGGGTGCTATAGACTCTACGCTCACATACAACGGGTGCAAGCCAGTTTTGCACACGCGGAAATACTTGGGTCTAACTTGACGAGCCTAGCATGTATAGACATGGCCTCGGAACACAAGAACCGAAAGGTTAAGCATGAGTCATATGAATGATATGATCGACACTTCGTTGTCCACCATTGAAACCACATCTCTTCTCGTGATGATCGGATTAGGTGTGGTGAATTTGGATCGTGTTCACTAAACAACTTGAGGGATGTTGAATTTAGTGGGAGTTCATCTAGTAATTTGATTAAGTCGAACTATTTATCATGAACATAGTCTAAATTGTACTTGCAAATACTGTAGATCACATGGCCAAGTCCAACTTCAACTTCAACGTTTTTGCTGAGAAAGAAAAGCTTAGAAACAATGGGTCTAACTTCACCAACTGGTTCCGCAATCTAAGAATCATTCTGTCTGGCGGACAAAAGGACTATGTCCTTGAGAAAGCGTTAGGTAACCCCCCTGCTGCAACTGCGCCGGCTGATGAGAAAGCTGTCTATCAGTCGCGCAAAGATGATTATAGTGTGATTAAGAGCACCATGTTGTTTGCTATGGAACCGGAACTTCAAAATCGTTTTGAAAACTATCCCGGGCCCTTTGAGATTCTCGAGGAGCTGAAAACCATGTTTCAGACTCAGGCCCGTTCTGAGAGATATGAGATCTCTGAGAAGTTCTTTAACTGCAAGATGGAGGAAGGGAGTTCCGTTAGTGAGCACGCCATTAAGATGTCGGGCTACACTCAACGCCTTGAGCAACTGGACTGCAAGATTCCAGAGGAGCTCAAGATTGACAGGGTTCTGCAATCACTCCCTCCCAGCTACAAAAGTTTTGTAGTGACTCACAATCAGATTGGTTCCACTGATACGATCACCGAGCTATTCGCAAAGCTGAAGGCTGCGGAGGTGGACATCAAAAAGGATAATCATGTGTTGATGGTCAACAAGCCCTCCTTTAAGAAAGGTAAAGGTGCAAAGAAGCCCTTCAAGAAAGGCGGCGGCAAGCGCGTTGCCCCTACTGAGAAGAAGCTCAAGTCTGGTCCTAAGCCGGACACTGAGTGCTTCTATTGCAAGGACAAGGGTCACTAGAAGCGCAACTGTCCGAAGTACTTAGCGGACAAGAATGCTGGCACCATCAAAGGTATATTTGATATACATGTTATTGATGTTTTCCTTACTAGCCCTCGTTGTAGTGCCTGGGTATTTGATACCGGTTCAGTTGCTAATATTTGTAACTCGAAACAAGAGCTACGGAATAGACGGCGGCTTGCGAGGGATGAGGTGACGATGCGCGTTGGCAACGGATCAAGAGTTGATGTGATGGCCGTTAGCACGCTCTCCTTAGTTTTACCTTCGGGATTAGTTTTAAACCTTAATAAATGTTATTATGCGCCTGCGTTGAGCATGAACATTATTTCTGGATCGTGTTTATTGCAAGACGGTTATTCATTTAAATCGGAGAATAATGGTTGTTCTATTTATATGAGTAACATCTTTTATGGTCATGCACCTCTTGTAAATGGTTTATTTCTTCTAAATCTCGAAAGGGATGAAACACACATCCATAACATTGAGGCTAAGAGATGCAAAGTAGATAGTGATAATACTACTTATTTGTGGCACTGTCGTCTAGGTCATATTGGTGTAAAGCGCATGAAGAAACTCCATTCTGATGGACTTTTGGAGTCTCTTGATTTTGAATCATTTGACACATGCGAACCATGCCTCATGGGCAAGATGATCAAAACCCCGTTCTCCGGTATGATGGAGCGAGCAACGGACTTGTTGGAAATCATACATACCGATGTATGCGGACCGATGAGTGTTTCGACGCGCGGTGGATATCGCTATTTTCTCACTTTTACCGATGACTTAAGTAGATATGGGTATATCTATTTAATGAAACATAAATCTGAAACGTTTGAAAAGTTCAAAGAATTTCAGAATGAAGTGGAGAACCATCGTAACAGAAAGATTAAGTTTCTACAATCCGATCGTGGGGACGAATATTTGAGTTATGATTTTCTCACGCATCTCAAAGCAAGTGGAATCGTTTCACAACTCACGCCACCCGGAACACCACAGCACAATGGTGTGTCTGAACGCCGGAATCGAACCCTATTAGATATGGTCCGATCGATGATGTCTCTTACTGATTTGCCGTTATCATTTTGGGGTTATGCATTAGAAACCGCTGCATTCACTTTAAATAGGGCTCCATCTAAATCCGTTGAGACGACACCGTATGAACTGTGGTTTGGTGCTAAACCTAAGTTGTCGTTTCTTAAAGTTTGGGGATGCGAAGCTTACGTCAAGAAGTTGATGCCGGACAAGCTCGAACCCAAAGCGGAGAAATGCGTCTTCATAGGATACCCTAAGGAAACTATTGGGTATACCTTCTATCACAGAACCGAAGGCAAAGTGTTTGTCGCAAAGAACGGTTCCTTTCTTGAGAAGGAGTTTCTCTCGAAAGAAGTGAGTGGGAGGAAAGTAGAGCTTGACGAGGTTACTGAACCTTCTCTTGAATTGGAGAGTAGCGCAACACCTGAAATTGTTCCAGTGCCGCCTGCACCAACAATAGAGGAAGCTAATGACAAGGATCATGAAGCTTCGAACGATGCTGCTACTGAACGTCGCAGGTCGACAAGGTCGCGTGCCCCTCCTGAGTGGTACGGCAACCCTGTCTTGACTGTCTTGTTAGTAGAAGACAGTGAACCTACGAACTATGAGGAAGCGATGATGAGCCCAGACTCTGAGAAATGGCTAGAAGCCATGAAATCCGAATTGGGATCCATGAGCGAAAACCAAGTATGGACTTTGGTGGACCCTCCTAGCGACCGAAAGGCCGTTGAGTGCAAATGGATCTTCAAGAAGAAAACGGACGCGGATGGTAATGTTACCGTCTATAAAGCATGGCTTGTTGCGAAAGGTTTTCGACAAGTTCAAGGTGTTGACTACGATGAGACTTTCTCTCCCGTAGCGATGTTTAAGTCCATTCGGATTTTATTAGCAATTGCTGCGTTTCATGATTATGAAATATGGCAAATGGATGTCAAGACTGCTTTCCTCAATGGCAACATTGATGAAGAGTTGTATATGATGCAACCCGAAGGTTTTGTCGATCCTAAGGATGCTGATAAAGTATGCAAACTTCAGCGTTCCATTTATGGACTGAAGCAAGCATCTCGGAGTTGGAACCTTCGTTTTGATCAAGTGATCAAGAGCTTTGTATTTGTTCCAAATTGCTACGAAGCTTGCATCTACAAGAAAGTGAGTGGGAGCTCGGTGACGTTTCTGGTACTATATGTGGATGACATATTGATTATTGGAAATGACATCAACATGCTTAACGATGTGAAGAGTTATTTGAACAAGTGTTTTTCAATGAAAGACCTAGGTGAAGCTGCTTATATATTGGGCATCAAAATCTATAGAGATAGACAAAGACGCCTGATAGCTTTAAGCCAGAGTACATACCTAGACAAAGTTCTGAAAAGGTTCAGAATGGATAAGGCATTGAAAGGTTCAGTACCTATGTTGTCAGGTAAGATATTGAGCAAGGCTCAGTGTCCAGCTACGGTAAATGATAGGGAAGCTATGAGCAAAGTGCCTTATGCCTCAGCCATAGGTTCCATCATGTATGCCATGCTGTGTACTAGACCGAATGTGTCCAATGCTCTTAGTTTGACGAGCAGATATCAAAGTGATCCAGGAGTGGAACACTGGACAGCCGTGAAGAACATCCTAAGGTACCTAAATAGGACTAAAGAAATGTTCTTAGTCTATGGGGGTGATGAACAGCTCGTCGTAAAAGGTTACGTCGATGCTAGTTTCGACACCGACAAGGATGATTCTAAATCTCAGACAGGATACGTGTATATTTTGAATGGAGGAGCTGTGAGCTGGAGAAGCTGCAAGCAAAGCGTGATCGCGGGATCTACAGTAGAAGCGGAATACATGGCTGCTGCAGAAGCGTCAAGTGAAGGAGTTTGGATCAGAAACTTCATCACTGAGCTTGGCGTGGTTCCAAGTGCATTGGACCCACTAGAGATATTGTGTGACAACACTGGCGTCATAGCACTCGCTAAGGAACCAAGATATCATCCAAAGACCAAGCATATCAACCGCAAGTTTCATATAATCCGAGATTATATAGCAGATGGAGATCTGAAGATAAGCAAAGTACATACAGATCTGAATGTCGCAGATCCATTGACTAAACCTCTTCCACGTGTAAAACATGATCAGCACCTCAGTGCCATGGGTGTGAGATTGTTGCCAAATGTAAACTAGATTATTGACTCTAGTGCAAGTGGGAGACTGTTGGAATTATGCCCTAGAGGCAATAATAAAGATGTTATTATTATAATTCTTGTTCATGATAAAGTTTATATTCCATGCTAGAATTGTATTAAGCGGAAACATTAATACTTGTGTGGTTTGTGAACAACACCGTGTCCCTAGTACGCCTCTATGGACTAGCTCATTGATCAATGATGGTTAAGGTTTCCTAACCATAGACATGAGTTGTCAATTGATAATGAGATCATATCATTGGGAGAATGATATGGTGGACAGACCCAAACTAAGCGAAGCAATTAGATCGTGTCATCGTGTTCGTCTTTGCAAAGCTTTTCTTATGTCAAATATTGTATTCCTTAGACCATGAGATAATGCAACTCCCTGGTATCGGAAGAAAGCTTTGAGGTCATCAAACGTCATCCTATGAGAGGGTGATCATAAAGGTGTCTCTCAGGTGATCGGAAAGTATCTGTTGGGTTGTATGTATCGAGATGGAATTTGTCCCTCCCAAGTCGGAGAGATATACTTCGGGCCCACTCGGTAATCGATATCAACACCGCTTGCAAGCATGTGGTTAAGGAGTTAATCACAAAGTGATATCGGATTACGGAACGAGTAAAGTACTTGCTGTGAACGAGATTGAACTAGGTATGACGATACCGACGATCGAATCTCGGGCAAGTAAAATATCGCGAGACGAAGGGAATATATATATGGGATTGATTGAATCCTGGCATCGTGGTTCATCCGATATGATCATCGATGAATGTGTGGGAGTCAATATGGGTGCCCAGACCCCGCTGTTGATTATTGATAGAAGATCATGTCTGCATATTCTCGAACCCGCAGGGTCACACACTTAACGTGTCTCGACGCTAGGATAGATTGGATAATTGGTTTATGAATTTTTGTTCGGAGTCTCGGATGGGATCCGGGACATCACGAGAGGTTCCGGAATGGTCCGGAGAATAAGATTCATATAAGGCAGTGCAGTTTTTGGAGTTCGAAATTGTTCCGGGTTAATCGGTATTGTACCGGAAGCTTCTAGAACCTTCCGGAAGGGGACCAACGTGGCCCCACCTTCCGGGAGGGGGCATGGGCCTATGAGGGAGTGTCCTGGCCGCATTGGTCCAGGGGCACAAGGCCCCATAGGGCCTAGCCGATCCTAAAGAGTTTAAATCGTTTAAACTAGAGATAAGATAAGATAGGATTTCTAGATAAGGGAGTGTTTAAATTGTTTAAACTAGAGATAGGCTTGGAGGAGAGGCTAGGGCTGGCCGCCCCCCCTCTATAAATAGAGGGCTGGTGCGCCCCCCTCCCTACACACCTTCCTCCAAGCCCTAGCCTCCCTGCTGGCCCTCCTCTCTCCCTCCCGACTGTTTGTAGGCGAAGCCCTGCAGCAGAAATTCTCCGCCATATACACCACGCCGTCGTGTTGTAGATCTAATCCATCTCTCCACCATACTTGCTGGTCCGAGGAAGGAGGAGACGTCGAGGTGCTGCACGTGTGCATCTCACGGAGGCACCGCCACTTGTGGTGCTAGATCGGATCGGATCGCGAGGAGGAGAAGCGAGTACGACTACATCACCCACGTTCCGACGAACGTTCCGCTGTGCGAATCTTCAAGGGTATGAAGATCTAATCCAATCTCTCTTGTTGTTTGCATCTCCTAGATTAGATCTTGGCTTTCCCTCTGTTCGCTTCCGTAGAAAATTTTGATTTACTATGCTGCGAAACCCTTCAGTGGTATCAGAGCTAGATCTATGTGTAGCTGTGATTCACGAGTAGAACGCAACATGGTTGTTGCGGGCGTTGATGTTTTCTGTTGCAAGCCTCTTGTTTGTGTTCTTCTTATGACGCGGGATAGTGAGATTGAAGCGGTCCAGGCCAACCTTACGCGACGTCGTTCGCGAGACCGGCTCCGCACTTGACGTGTGGCTTGTACCACACATGCGGCTGGTGGATGTCAGTTTCTCTCACTATAGTTGTCATGGGATTAACGCCGGAGTTTGGCAACCATAATATCACCGTTGTGGCTTTTCGTAGGTAAGAATCGTTCTTAGCATCTACTCCCATGAGCCACGTAAAACATGCAACAACAAAGTAGAGGCGTCTAACTTGTTTTTGCAGGGAGTGTTTTCTGTGATATGGTATGGCCCAAGATGTGATATGTATATTGTATGCGATGATCATGTTTTGTAATGTTTCACGACTTGCATGTCGATGAGCACAACCGGCAGGAGCCATATGGTTGTCTTTATAATTGTGTATGACCTGCGAGTCAACTTCTTATACGCCATGTAATAGCTTTACTTTATCGCTAAGTAGTTAGCAATAGTTGTAGTTGCTATTCGTGGTGGAGGCAATCATGGTGGAGTGATGGAGATCATGCCGGAACGCACAAGATGGAGATCATTGCGCGAAGATTGGCTATACCATGTCACATAAAGTTATATGCATGTGATGTTTATCCTTTTATGTATCTTATTATGCTTAGATCGCGACGGTAGCATTATAAGATGATTCCTCACTTAAAGATCAAGATAAAAACTGTGTTCTCCCCAAGTATGCACCGTTGCGAAAGTTCGTCGTGTCCAAGCATCACGTGATGATCGGGTGCTATAGACTCTACGCTCACATACAACGGGTGCAAGCCAGTTTTGCACACGCGGAAATACTTGGGTCTAACTTGACGAGCCTAGCATGTATAGACATGGCCTCGGAACACAAGAACCGAAAGGTTAAGCATGAGTCATATGAATGATATGATCGACACTTCGTTGTCCACCATTGAAACCACATCTCTTCTCGTGATGATCGGATTAGGTGTGGTGAATTTGGATCGTGTTCACTAAACAACTTGAGGGATGTTGAATTTAGTGGGAGTTCATCTAGTAATTTGATTAAGTCGAACTATTTATCATGAACATAGTCTAAATTGTACTTGCAAATACTGTAGATCACATGGCCAAGTCCAACTTCAACTTCAACGTTTTTGCTGAGAAAGAAAAGCTTAGAAACAATGGGTCTAACTTCACCAACTGGTTCCGCAATCTAAGAATCATTCTGTCTGGCGGACAAAAGGACTATGTCCTTGAGAAAGCGTTAGGTAACCCCCCTGCTGCAACTGCGCCGGCTGATGAGAAAGCTGTCTATCAGTCGCGCAAAGATGATTATAGTGTGATTAAGAGCACCATGTTGTTTGCTATGGAACCGGAACTTCAAAATCGTTTTGAAAACTATCCCGGGCCCTTTGAGATTCTCGAGGAGCTGAAAACCATGTTTCAGACTCAGGCCCGTTCTGAGAGATATGAGATCTCTGAGAAGTTCTTTAACTGCAAGATGGAGGAAGGGAGTTCCGTTAGTGAGCACGCCATTAAGATGTCGGGCTACACTCAACGCCTTGAGCAACTGGACTGCAAGATTCCAGAGGAGCTCAAGATTGACAGGGTTCTGCAATCACTCCCTCCCAGCTACAAAAGTTTTGTAGTGACTCACAATCAGATTGGTTCCACTGATACGATCACCGAGCTATTCGCAAAGCTGAAGGCTGCGGAGGTGGACATCAAAAAGGATAATCATGTGTTGATGGTCAACAAGCCCTCCTTTAAGAAAGGTAAAGGTGCAAAGAAGCCCTTCAAGAAAGGCGGCGGCAAGCGCGTTGCCCCTGCCGAGAAGAAGCTCAAGTCTGGTCCTAAGCCGGACACTGAGTGCTTCTATTGCAAGGACAAGGGTCACTGGAAGCGCAACTGTCCGAAGTACTTAGCGGACAAGAAGGCTGGCACCATCAAAGGTATATTTGATATACATGTTATTGATGTTTTCCTTACTAGCCCTCGTTGTAGTGCCTGGGTATTTGATACCGGTTCAGTTGCTAATATTTGTAACTCGAAACAAGAGCTACGGAATAGATGGCGGCTTGCGAGGGATGAGGTGACGATGCGCGTTGGCAACGGATCAAGAGTTGATGTGATGGCCGTCAGCACGCTCTCCTTAGTTTTACCTTCGGGATTAGTTTTAAACCTTAATAAATGTTATTATGTGCTTGCGTTGAGCATGAACATTATTTCTGGATCGTGTTTATTGCAAGACGGTTATTCATTTAAATCGGAGAATAATGGTTGTTCTATTTATATGAGTAACATCTTTTATGGTCATGCACCTCTTGTAAATGGTTTATTTCTTCTAAATCTCGAAAGGGATGAAACACACATCCATAACATTGAGGCTAAGAGATGCAAAGTAGATAGTGATAATACTACTTATTTGTGGCACTGTCGTCTAGGTCATATTGGTGTAAAGCGCATGAAGAAACTCCATTCTGATGGACTTTTGGAGTCTCTTGATTTTGAATCATTTGACACATGCGAACCATGCCTCATGGGCAAGATGATCAAAACCCCGTTCTCCGGTATGATGGAGCGAGCAACGGACTTGTTGGAAATCATACATACCGATGTATGCGGACCGATGAGTGTTTCGACGCGCGGTGGATATCGCTATTTTCTCACTTTTACCGATGACTTAAGTAGATATGGGTATATCTATTTAATGAAACATAAATCTGAAACGTTTGAAAAGTTCAAAGAATTTCAGAATGAAGTGGAGAACCATCGTAACAGAAAGATTAAGTTTCTACAATCCGATCGTGGGGGCGAATATTTGAGTTATGATTTTCTCACGCATCTCAAAGCAAGTGGAATCGTTTCACAACTCACGCCACCCGGAACACCACAGCGCAATGGTGTGTCTGAACGCCGGAATCGAACCCTATTAGATATGGTCCGATCGATGATGTCTCTTACTGATTTGCCGTTTGGGGTTATGCATTAGAAACCGCTGCATTCACTTTAAATAGGGCTCCATCTAAATCCGTTGAGACGACACCGTATGAACTGTGGTTTGGTGCTAAACCTAAGTTGTCGTTTCTTAAAGTTTGGGGATGCGAAGCTTACGTCAAGAAGTTGATGCCGGACAAGATCGAACCCAAAGCGGAGAAATGCGTCTTCATAGGATACCCTAAGGAAACTATTGGGTATACCTTCTATCACAGAACCGAAGGCAAAGTGTTTGTCGCAAAGAACGGTTCCTTTCTTGAGAAGGAGTTTCTCTCGAAAGAAGTGAGTGGGAGGAAAGTAGAGCTTGACGAGGTTAGTGAACCTTCTCTTTAATTGGAGAGTAGCGCAACACCTGAAATTGTTCCAGTGCCGCCTGCACCAACAATAGAGGAAGCTAATGACAAGGATCATGAAGCTTCGAACGATGCTGCTACTGAACGTCGCAGGTCGACAAGGTCGCGTGCCCCTCCTGAGTGGTACGGCAACCCTGTCTTGACTGTCTTGTTAGTAGAAGACAGTGAACCTACGAACTATGAGGAAGCGATGATGAGCCCAGACTCTGAGAAATGGCTAGAAGCCATGAAATCCGAATTGGGATCCATGAGCGAAAACCAAGTATGGACTTTGGTGGACCCTCCTAGCGACCGAAAGGCCGTTGAGTGCAAATGGATCTTCAAGAAGAAAACGGACGCGGATGGTAATGTTACCGTCTATAAAGCACGGCTTGTTGCGAAAGGTTTTCGACAAGTTCAAGGTGTTGACTATGATGAGACTTTCTCTCCCGTAGCGATGTTTAAGTCCATTCGGATTTTATTAGCAATTGCTGCGTTTCATGATTATGAAATATGGCAAATGGATGTCAAGACTGCTTTCCTCAATGGCAACATTGATGAAGAGTTGTATATGATGCAACCCGAAGGTTTTGTCGATCCTAAGGATGCTGATAAAGTATGCAAACTTCAGCGTTCCATTTATGGACTGAAGCAAGCATCTCGGAGTTGGAACCTTCGTTTTGATCAAGTGATCAAGAGCTTTGGATTTGTTCCAAATTGCTACGAAGCTTGCATCTACAAGAAAGTGAGTGGGAGCTCGGTGACGTTTCTGGTACTATATGTGGATGACATATTGATTATTGGAAATGACATCAACATGCTTAACGATGTGAAGAGTTATTTGAACAAGTGTTTTTCAATGAAAGACCTAGGTGAAGCTGCTTATATATTGGGCATCAAAATCTATAGAGATAGACAAAGACGCCTGATAGCTTTAAGCCAGAGTACATACCTAGATAAAGTTCTGAAAAGGTTCAGAATGGATAAGGCATTGAAAGGTTCAGTGCCTATGTTGTCAGGTAAGATATTGAGCAAGGCTCAGTGTCCAGCTACGGTAAATGATAGGGAAGCTATGAGCAAAGTGCCTTATGCCTCAGCCATAGGTTCCATCATGTATGCCATGCTGTGTACTAGACCGGATGTGTCCAATGCTCTTAGTTTGACGAGCAGATATCAAAGTGATCCAGGAGTGGAACACTGGACAGCCGTGAAGAACATCCTAAGGTACCTAAATAGGACTAAAGAAATGTTCTTAGTCTATGGGGGTGATGAACAGCTCGTCGTAAAAGGTTACGTCGATGCTAGTTTCGACACCGACAAGGATGATTCTAAATCTCAGACAGGATACGTGTATATTTTGAATGGAGGAGCTGTGAGCTGGAGAAGCTGCAAGCAAAGCGTGATCGCGGGATCTACAGTAGAAGCGGAATACATGGCTGCTGCAGAAGCGTCAAGTGAAGGAGTTTGGATCAGAAACTTCATCACTGAGCTTGGCGTGGTTCCAAGTGCATTGGACCCACTAGAGATATTGTGTGACAACACTGGCGTCATAGCACTCGCTAAGGAACCAAGATATCATCCAAAGACCAAGCATATCAACCGCAAGTTTCATATAATCCGAGATTATATAGCAGATGGAGATCTGAAGATAAGCAAAGTACATACAGATCTGAATGTCGCAGATCCATTGACTAAACCTCTTCCACGTGTAAAACATGATCAGCACCTCAGTGCCATGGGTGTGAGATTGTTGCCAAATGTAAACTAGATTATTGACTCTAGTGCAAGTGGGAGACTGTTGGAATTATGCCCTAGAGGCAATAATAAAGATGTTATTATTATAATTCTTGTTCATGATAAAGTTTATATTCCATGCTAGAATTGTATTAAGCGGAAACATTAATACTTGTGTGGTTTGTGAACAACACCGTGTCCCTAGTACGCCTCTATGGACTAGCTCATTGATCAATGATGGTTAAGGTTTCCTAACCATAGACATGAGTTGTCAATTGATAATGAGATCATATCATTGGGAGAATGATATGGTGGACAGACCCAAACTAAGCGAAGCAATTAGATCGTGTCATCGTGTTCGTCTTTGCAAAGCTTTTCTTATGTCAAATATTGTATTCCTTAGACCATGAGATAATGCAACTCCCTGGTATCGGAAGAAAGCTTTGAGGTCATCAAACGTCATCCTATGAGAGGGTGATCATAAAGGTGTCTCTCAGGTGATCGGAAAGTATCTGTTGGGTTGTATGTATCGAGATGGAATTTGTCCCTCCCAAGTCGGAGAGATATACTTCGGGCCCACTCGGTAATCGATATCAACACCGCTTGCAAGCATGTGGTTAAGGAGTTAATCACAAAGTGATATCGGATTACGGAACGAGTAAAGTACTTGCTGTGAACGAGATTGAACTAGGTATGACGATACCGACGATCGAATCTCGGGCAAGTAAAATATCGCGAGACGAAGGGAATATATATATGGGATTGATTGAATCCTGGCATCGTGGTTCATCCGATATGATCATCGATGAATGTGTGGGAGTCAATATGGGTGCCCAGACCCCGCTGTTGATTATTGATAGAAGATCATGTCTGCATATTCTCGAACCCGCAGGGTCACACACTTAACGTGTCTCGACGCTAGGATAGATTGGATAATTGGTTTATGAATTTTTGTTCGGAGTCTCGGATGGGATCCGGGACATCACGAGAGGTTCCGGAATGGTCCGGAGAATAAGATTCATATAAGGCAGTGCAGTTTTTGGAGTTCGGAATTGTTCCGGGTTAATCGGTATTGTACCGGAAGCTTCTAGAACCTTCCGGAAGGGGACCAACGTGGCCCCACCTTCCGGGAGGGGGCATGGGCCTATGAGGGAGTGTCCTGGCCGCATTGGGCCAGGGGCACAAGGCCCCATAGGGCCCAGCCGATCCTAAAGAGTTTAAATCGTTTAAACTAGAGATAAGATAAGATAGGATTTCTAGATAAGGGAGAGTTTAAATTGTTTAAACTAGAGATAAGCTTGGAGGAGAGGCTAGGGCTGGCCGCCCCCTCTATAAATAGAGGGCTGGTGCGCCCCCCTCCCTACACACCTTCCTCCAAGCCCTAGCCTCCCTGCTGGCCCTCCTCTCTCCCTCCCGACTGTTTGTAGGCGAAGCCCTGCAGCAGAAATTCTCCGCCATATACACCACGCCGTCGTGTTGTAGATCCAATCCATCTCTCCACCATACTTGCTGGTCCGAGGAAGGAGGAGACGTCGAGGTGCTGCACGTGTGCATCTCACGGAGGCACCGCCACTTGTGGTGCTAGATCGGATCGGATCGCGAGGAGGAGAAGCGAGTACGACTACATCACCCACGTTCCGACGAACGTTCCGCTGTGCGAATCTTCAAGGGTATGAAGATCTAATCCAATCTCTCTTGTTGTTTGCATCTCCTAGATTAGATCTTGGCTTTCCCTCTGTTCGCTTCCATAGAAAATTTTGATTTACTATGCTGCGAAACCCTTCAATGAATCCCTACAAATATATTTCCACATGTGCATATTTTTGTTTTGTCATATGTAAACTAAATTAGCAAACACTAAGACAAAGCTCCTATCAAATGCATGCATACACTAGCTACAATCTATTCAAACAAATATTACTTACAAAGATATCTAAATAACATATCTATGATCTTCTAGGGTTTCAACAAAAAAGAGATAAATGAGATCAAATTAGACATTCTAATAGGTGGAATCAAAGGGGATTTGAGAGAGATTACCTCTAAGAAGACTTGCCATGGTCCCAATCCAAGAAATCTTGGAGTTTCAACAAGATTTGAAGATAGGGGCGAAAAAACAGGAGAGAGAGAGCTTCTGGCGGCTGGGAGGAGGAAATGGGAGGGCTGGGAAAGGGAAACTGCTCGATTGGGTATAACCCTAGGGTCGGCGCCATTTGAAATGACGCCGACATAGCGGCCACGTCAGCCAGGTTCCCGCCCCAGTGGCAAGTTCGGCGCCATCGCCGACCTGTGTTAGGTCGGCGCCGTTTGAAGTGGCGCCGACGTGAGGGGTCAGATTCCGAATTAGTTTCGCCCCGAGGGCAAACGCGGTTGAAGTTGTCCAGTTTGGGCAGATTTGGCAAAAAATACTTGTGTCTAGTACTAGACTCAACCCATAGAATATTTTTCTTAGCCTCCCCTCTCCACCGTTTAAACATGGGTCTAAGATTTTTAGATTTGGCAACGCTGTGCTTGCTCTAATAGAATGTGAATCTTTTGCCAAAAAAAACCATTAGTCATGCTTAACTTTAAATTTCATTAGTTTAAACGCAACAACAGTCCTAATTCTTTTTCTGTGTCTTCACTTTGGTCCTAGTTTTTTGAAATTGCACGTCTAGATCCTAAATCTTTCGGAATTAAGTCACGCGAGGTCCTAAACCGGTTAGAACCAAGTTGACCGGTGCCACATCGACAATAGGATCCATGACGCATAACAGTCATCCTGAATATTTGCTAATAGCCCCCAATATTGTATTTCTTCCAAAATTCGGTCCATGTGGAGTTGGACTTGGCCCATTCGGCCCCACCCAGCACCCTACCTATAATTGTCCTCCATCCCTCGACCTCACGTAGTGAGGTAGAACCAACAGTCCAGTGCTCTAGGGACCTTGTCAACGCGAGTAAGAGAGGGATGTGCCGTGGTGGATTTGACTCCCCAGATGGTACATGTGGATTTCTGGCGCACATGCCAAGGCAACAAGCAGAGTGCCTTGTACGGGAGCGCACTATAGAAGGAAGCCTGGCGGAGGGGATCTCGGCTCCAGGGGTGCACTGCGACAGGTATGTAGCAACGGGCGCGCGCAACAGCGGGTTTGTGGTGAAGGGCGCACACTATGACCGGGATGCCGGCGAGGGGCGCACACTACGAAGGGGAGCCTAGCGGGGTGCGTTGTAGGAGCATGCTATGGAGGAGACCACAACAGAGGCACGCGCTACTGAGGGGATACCAGCGACGGGGGCGCAGTACTAAGGGTTTTCAACGAGGAAGGAGAGGGGGGAGGGTCGGGTAGGAAAAAAGAGGGACATGTTATTTGGAAGGAATATAAATGGGAGGGCGTCTAATAGAGTCCCGTTGTCGACGTGGCATCAGTCAACTCGGGTCAAACCGATTTAGGACCCCGCGTGACTCAATTCTAAAAGATTTAGAATATAGACGTGCAATTTTAAACAACTACTCCCTCCGTTCCAAAATATAAGACGTTTTAGGTTTGTGAAGAAAATGAATCTAGACTTTTTTTAGTGTTAGATTCATTCCAAAGTTGAATGAACTACATACTAAAATAAGTCTAGATTCGTTTTCTTTATAAACCTAAAACGTCTTATATTTTGCAACGGAGGGAGTAAGACATAAGTGAAGGCACGAAAAAGAATTTTAAACAATTGTACTTTGGTGTTTCGCAAAAAAACAAAACATGCAGAGCGAGTAGAAGAAAGCACGAAAGATAATTTGAAACGTGTCTGTAATACCTGACACCCGGGTCCGGTCCAAAAGGACCAAAACACCCTGGTGGACTGGACCCGACCCTTGTACCCGACCCACCTCGCACCTCCCAAACAAAACCACCCAGACCAAAGTGACCTACTGCTACCCCGCCCGGCCTCACCCCTTTCCTTCCTCCTCGCGCCGCCGCCCCAAACCCCCTCTAAAACCCTCGCCGACGGCCACACCCGCTCCTCTCTCCCACTCCCCCTCCTACCAGCAAAAACCCTAGCCGCCGCGGCTGGCGGAAGCGAGGGCGGGATGGGGATCTTCGAGCCGTTCCGCGCGATCGGCTACATCACCACCGGTGGCGTGCCCTTCTCCCTGCAGCGCCTCGGCACCGAGACCTTCGTCACCGTCAGCGTCGGCAAGGCCTTCCACGTCTACAACGTAAGCCACCCACCCCCAACCCTCTCGCCTCCCCCATCCCTAACCCGTCCCTGCCGCAACTTGCAGTAGCTTATTATTGCTCTAGGGAGCTCGCAGGAGCCCCCTGCTCATTTTCCCTGTCCGAATTTAGGGGTAAACGTGCTAGAAGCACTGTTGCGATAGCTTATGCTTGGAGCTCACGCGGAACATAGTGCTGAATTTCGGATTGCCGCCCCGCGGTTAATACAGTTCACAATTGTAACCTGCTTCACTTGAGTCTCGTCAGTAGAGCTTATGTCCATTCTGACCTGCCTTCCTCTGCCTGTCTTCTATTGTTTTTCTCTCTGGCTTATACACACCAATATAACTAGGGTGCAACCGAGTTCCATTTTGTGTATTAATATATGTTTGTGCTCTTACTTTGCAGTGTGCCAAGCTGAATTTGGTCCTTGCTGGTGAGCCTCTTGTTTTCATACGCTTGGTATCTTATGTCCAGTGTTTTTGTTTTCTTGCTCACATCCTGTGAATTTTCTATGTGATTGAAGGACCTCAACTGCCCAAGAAGATCCGTGCTCTCGCATCCTTCAAGGAGTACACTTTTGCTGCTTATGGAAGTGATATCGCGGTTTTCAAACGGACTGATCTGGTAAGGGAATTGCCGTGTTCTAAGATAGCTGAATTTGTCTGATGGGTCATGTTAGTTAAGGATTAATGGTTTTGCCCGCTGATGATTCGTCAGGAACAGTTGGGGGTTCTTTCATGCCATCTGTAACCTTGACATTTTAAATATTCATAGGAAAAATACGGTTAAACGTTGTGTAGCTAAAAAATAAAATGGATGCTTTACATGCATGACTTAGTTTAGTACCTGCTACCTATTTCAAATTTCCAAAATAGAGTTCAAGACCAGTAAATGCCTGTCTCGAGTGTATTGGTAGTTCTCTTGTGAAATCCGATGTTGATTGCAGAGCAATACATGCACTTCTTTGTAATGTTTTGTGAAACAACATGTCTACTCATGTGTTTATTATGAAAGACAAATTATGGGCACTTCCTCTTGCTATATTGACTCCTCTTCCGTTGTTTTTACAGTACACAATTGGACATGTTTTTGCTAGTCCACACATTAATCCACAATTGACTTATATAACTTTTTATTACCTTTAAAAATTGCAAATGCTTGCTTGAAAAAGAAACCCTGGGAGCAATTGCACCCAGGAGCCACTCTTGATCCAGACCCCCACTAGATCGTGTCCATCGACTGCAAACAGAGGCTCTGTGTTTATGTTTTCTCTTAAAAAATCAGGTGGTTACCTGGACCAGACATGAAGAAAAGGTCAACATGTTATACGTATTTGGGGAATACATTCTCAGTGCAGATACCAAAGGTGATATATTTATCTGGGCCTTCAGAGGAGCAGACCCAAGCACTGAGCCTGTTGGTAACATATCATTGGGAGAAAATTTTACTCCAACCTGCATTATGCATCCAGATACTTACCTAAATAAGGTGCCTGAAACTATTGATTCGTTTGGAGATAATTTGTGTTCCAAATTTTATTGTGCGTTAACAAGTCTAATTATTGTGGATACATCAGGTCATTGTTGGTAGTGAAGAAGGACCCTTGCAGCTGTGGAATATCAGTACAAAGAAAAAAGTATATGATTTCAAGGGTTGGGAGTCATCAGTACGTTGCTGTGTTTCTTCACCTGCTCTGGATATGGTTGCAGTTGGTTGCTCCGATGGAACAATTCATGTTCACAATATACGATATGATGAAGAGTTGATGTCTTTCAACCATCAAATTCGTGGTGCTGTAACTGCCCTGTCATTTCGAACAGGTAATTTGATCTAACATGCTATACGCTATAATCTTTTAGAAAATTCGTGTTTGCTCATCCTGTGACCACTGAAAACCCAAACAAATCCTGGTTGATTCAAGTCCTTAACCTCGGTTCTTGATTATGAATATATCAGATTTATGGTGTCAAGTATGTTAATACCGAGATCCAGTTTAGTAAATGTGGCTGACACATTCTATTTGGCTTATGAATTTTCCTTATATTATTCTTTGGAAATTCGACTTGACAATAAAATCTGTACTGAAGAGTGTTTCCCAATTCAAACAAAATAACCATGATATTTGGTATGCTTGAATAAAATTCTAGGGCCTGTGTACTTTATTGTGGAAATACGGATATGGAGCTGAATTTTATTTCCAGTTGGTAGATACTTTACTGCCACCAAGGTGTTTTTCATGGTTTTAGATAGCTTTGACTCTCCCTGTTAGAAAACAAGAGGTGCATTGTTTTCCAATAGTAAACGTTGTCACACTTCTACATGTTAAACTTTTTTTTATTGCTTTGTCTGCCAGATGGGCAACCCCTGCTAGCTTCTGGAGGTTCCTCGGGTGTTATTAGCATTTGGAATCTTGAGAAGAGAAGGCTGCACTCTGTGATTAGGGAGGCACATGATGGTTCTATAGTATCACTTCATTTTTTCGCCAATGAACCTATTTTGATGAGCTCAGCAGCTGATAATTCAATAAAAGTAAGTTCTGTTTTCTCGTCTTTTTCTCATATTATTGATGGCGACGGACAGAACAGTGGAGCTTATAGCTGTTGAGCGGTAACATATGAAAGTTCAAAAGCTGCTGCTTTCCATGACCTTGCGCTTAGCCTGTTATATAGGACATCATCTCCCTTTTTTCCTATTTATACTACATTGCCTATTTTGGATGAAACATATAATCATCTCTCCTAGTGGATTGAGCTTTACAACATGCTAATAAGTAGCAAACCGAGTCAATACTGGTATGGAATCATCTTTGCTTTCATAATCAGATTAAGTTAGCTGCAACATGTTATCTCAGTTCACATTTGGAAGTTGGTAATCTAATATACTTTATGCCAGATGTGGATATTTGATAATAATGAAGGAGATGCTCGTCTGTTACGATTTCGAAGTGGGCATAGTGCTCCACCTCGGTGCATAAGGTAACAAATGTCCTCCAAGTGTGTTTGAGAGTGTACTTCCGTTTGGTTGTGTTTTATTGAGTAGCCTATTTTGTTGTTAGATTCTATGGCAATGGAAAATCCATCCTATCTGCTGGTCAAGACCGTGCCTTTCGTCTTTTCTCTGTTGTTCAGGTAATTCATAATCTTTGTAACATTAATTTCTACAGACGCACACTAGCTCGTCTGTTATGATTTCCTGCCTGTTTGTCCTGGCAAATTGCTATTAAGTAATGTGTTTACTGCATGTTTCTCTTTCTGTCAGGATTTTTCTCCTTTTTGAGCAAAATGACTTAATGTGTTTACTGTTTAGTCCTACTGAATTAACATTTTTTTACAGGATCAACAAAGCAGAGAGCTTTCTCAACGGCATGTGTCAAAAAGAGCAAAAAAGCTTAAAGTAAAGGTATAATTTTGATTACTGTTCCTTTATTGCCTCCCGTTTCATCATTTCCTTATTAGGGTGTTACAGTTTGTTCCTTTCTGCAGGAGGCAGAGATCAAGCTAAAACCAGTCATTACATTTGATTGTGGTAATTCTCAGCTCTTTGCAATAGTTTTTCTGCTTTCGTCGTTAAATATCTTCTAGAAGTAGTAGCGAAGAGCCGAAGACTTTGCATCAAAGTGCATGATAACTATTTCCATGTTAACATGTAACAAACCATTACTTACTTACCACTGGAATCAACTGTTGTTCAGCTGAGATACGAGCACGTGATTGGTGTAATGTGGTTACGTGCCACGTGGATACTCCAAAGGCATATGTATGGCGTCTTCAGAACTTTGTTATAGGCGAACATATTCTGACACCGTCGTCAGGCACTGAGTCGCCGATTAAGGTAATGCTTGTTTTTGTAATCATAATGTATTCAGTTCACAATGTGGGCTAGATCAGAACAAGCTTTCTTGGGACTACCAAAGACTTAGACTTTAAATGCTAAGAAGTTTTTCCCAACCTCTTTAATAAATTTCTTTTCTTTTGTGGCAGGCTTGTGCGATAAGTGCATGTGGTAACTTTACTGTCTTGGGCACCGAAGGTGGTTGGATCGAAAAATTTAACCTTCAATCTGGGATTAGTCGTGGTAGTTACATTGATGGCTCGCTGGCATTGCAATCTGCACATGAGGGTGAAGTTGTTGGATTAGCTTGTGATGCTACAAATGGCTCTCTGATTAGTGCTGGATACCGTGGAGATATAAAGGTTTGATGATGTTGTTGCATTTTAGTTCAGTTACAGTTTATTTTTAGTGCATGTTTAGTAGGCAATTTACTTCACGGAATGCTAATGTACATTTCAATTCATTTTCCATGCTCTTATCAACCGGCTAAAATATTGTTCCTCTTCTAATCTCACAACCAAGAGTACATGTGTATTGCACCTCCAGCTGTCACTGTTGATCTTTTCTTTGCCACTGGTTTAACTTTTCAGTTTCCACCATAATTCCATTACTCAGCTATTTACTTGTCTGCTGCAGGTGTGGGATTTTAAAAGTTGCAAACTAAAATCCAAACTCAATGTTGGTAAATCTGTAACTAAGATTGCATATCACCGGGCAAATGGTACTATTCAACATTTTTCGTTGTTCCCTTGTAGGATGCCATGGGTGATTACATTTTTTTTCCTTTTTATGGCAGGTCTTCTTGCTACTGTATCGGATGATATGGTACTCGTACTGTTTGATACAGTGTCGATGAAAATGGTTCGGAGATTTGAAGGACATACAGACCGTATTACTGATCTGTGTTTCAGCGAGGATGGAAAATGGGTCATCTCGTCTAGTATGGATGGGACACTCAGAATATGGGATATCAGTTTAGCAAGACAGATAGATGCGATGCAGGTTGATGTATCTATAACATCTGTCTCTATGTCTCCTAATATGGATGTGCTGGCAACTACCCATGTTGATCAAAATGGCGTGTATCTTTGGTAGGCTTTCCTTGTCCCTTTCCTGTACCTGCCCTGTGCACTTCCATACCTTTGGTTGCTACATATTTTAGAAAATATGATAAGATGAGCTTCCAAGCTGGTGCAGTTTGTACAGATCATGGTGCATCTCATTTAGGAAATTATTGGCCACCTTGTATCAATGCGAATAACGAAAATTCCATACCATCGCGTGCAACCAACCAACCACCTGCACAAACTCATATAAAACAAGATCGTCATTGGACAAACACTTCCTTTGTTTTTGAAATGTTTATTTCTGTTCTTTTGATAAAACTACGCTAAATTTTAAGAGTATGGCGATATAAGCAATTTGTAGTTTTAAGTCATGAGGCTGGATGAACACTTCTGATAATTGGAACTTTTCAAACATGTTCCGTTGTTTTTGTCGTGCATGGAGGGCAATTTCTCACCACAGCTCATAAGGTCAACTTAATGATGCACAATTATGGTTTTGCTTTCCATTAAGTTGAATACTCAGTCCCTAAAAAACAAAGAGTTGAATGCGAGTAGAGGCAACTTTGAATACTCTAGATTGATATTGCTTTGGGGCTCAGTTCTGTGATTTTTCTACCATTATGGATAACAAGCATAATATATTGGTTTTCTGCAATTTATTCTTTAGTTTGTATATAAAGCTCATGCTTTTCTTTGACAGGATTAATCAAGCTTTGTTCTCACCCTCAACAAATGTTGATAGCTATGCAAGTGGTAAACATGTCCGGAATGTGCTCTTGCCAACTGTTTCATCAGCCGAAAGATCTGAGGAAGAAGAATCTATTCAAAATTCACAAGATTCGAATCAATCTAGTGTTAAACCTTTTGTCATAACGAATCATCAAATACCAAATATGATCACTCTCTCATTGCTCCCAAGGAGTCAATGGCAAAGTTTGACAAATCTTGACATTATAAAGGTAATGTACTTTTGTCTCTGTTCTAATTTTAAAAAATCCTACTGCAAAATAGCGGATTCTGTGACCTTTATTGAACTATGCTAATTCTCTCAAGTTAGAATTGGGTGGTGTGTGTCATAGGATGTGTAGAAGAACTATTTTAACTTTGACAATAATTCAATGAACATTTAGTGCATCCATACGAAAATGATAGTAAATTTCTTTAATATTGTAACTTTATTAAGTTTGATAAATATACTACAATAGGAAGTGATTGTCAAAGTTATCATTTAGTGACCGTAAATGTCCAATAGGACACATATTTGTGACCGTAAATGGTCAAGTCCCTCTGATATAATTGTCACAGGTTTAGGCGAAGTTTTACCTAAATCTTGACTAAATCTGCGACAATTAATTTGGATCTTGACTAAATCAGCGACAATTTATTTGGATCAGATGGAGTAATATTTTTGTTTTGTGCATAAGCCTGACTAGATTTAAGTGCTCACCATCACGTTTCTGTGTCTTTAGGTTCGGAACAAACCGATTGAACCACCTAAGAAACCTGAGAAGGCGCCTTTCTTCTTGCCCTCAGTTCCATCCCTGTCTGGGGAGATATTGTTTGAGCCCCCTGCCAGTAAAGAAACAGACGGCAGCACTACCGATGACACAAGTCATAAAAAGATGGCTGATCTCTCCTCTCACTTCAGTCAGCTATTACAATCATGTGGAGAACTTAAGAACTGTAAGTATTTATAGGTATCTTCGGTCAAGAAAAATACGTAAATAAGAATAGGTTATTTTAGTTCATTAATTATTCATGAGACTAAGAAGCTGTAATCTTCGTCATTGTAAGCACTGACTTGGAGTCTGTTTTGCAGATTCAGCGTTTACTGACTACCTAAAAGGCCTATCCCCGTCATCGTTAGATATGGAACTACGAATGCTACAGATAATAGATGATGATGATGATGATGACGACGACGAGATGGAAGATTCAGAGGAACCAAGACCTGAGCTCGAATCCATTTCGTTGCTGTTGGACTACTTCATCCATGAGCTTTCTTGCAGGAACAACTTCGAGTTTGTTCAAGCTGTCCTGAAACTGTTTCTGAAGGTACGTGATATGTGTATGCTGTCTTTAATGTATCAAGTCTGTGCTTAAACTATATTTATTTTCCTTGGATGCAGATACATGGTGAGACAATACGACGTCACTTGACGCTTCAGGACAAAGTGAAGAAACTTCTAGATGTCCAGAGCTTAGTTTGGCAGAAGATAGACAAGATGTTTCAGAGCGCACGATGCATGGTCACATTCCTCAGCAACTCACAGTTTTAGTTGCAGGTAATCACCTTGATTCGCTAACATTATTGTAACCTAGTCGAGTTTTCCCGATAAATGTTGCTGTAGATAATGGTTTCTTCCGCAGCTTCTTCTTAACCATTGAATGACAAAATCTCTTGTTTCCTTGTCAACGACAGGCCCGAATTTCTTGAACCAATGCACACTAGGGAGTATATGTGGCTGTTGTACCATTCTGCTCTACCTTACCATTTTGTTGTCATGGTAAAAGCTGCAAGGCATATATGTATGCATCGTGTTGACAGCGATAACCACAGATAGTGCTCCCGTGTTGACAGTGATAACCACAGTTAGTGCTCCTGGTGATGATGTAACAGTTTTGTAGTTCTGTTCTTGTATTCTTCTGTAACATACTGATGTATCTATCAACACCTATGTGCGAAAAATATTCGGGAGTGTTACAGTTGCTATTTGGGCAAAAATCCCTTCAATGTTTATTCAGCATTTCATTTTGAGTGAGACCTGAAATCCCTTAAATTCATATTCGCTACAACCTTTTCAAATTTGTGTCTATATAATATAGAACAGTCTAGGCCCAGGTGTGGATAATACAAATTTCTTGTTCTAGGATGTTATTTATGCACCCTTTTATTCATAACACAGTCAAAACAGTAGTATGTCGTATGTGGAAAACAGAATACTGATACATCTTTGTCTAGATACACATGTGTATACAGAATAAAAAACGTGTGTATCTGGGCAAAGCCGTGTCAATTAATTTGGAACCGAGGGAGTAACTGACAAAAAACTGACGATTCTGGGTAGAATATTGTTGTGCTAATTGAAAAAGAAATAATACAATGATATAGGTAAATAGGAGTGGAAAAACACAAGGACTTATTATTTATACAAGGTTCCCCTTCCTGGGGAATAAAATGATAGCCCACACAGTGTTGGAAGCGCTCTCTGATAACATAAGTTATCTCACACTTCAACATGGCAACAACTTCCTGTCTGAGTGTTGCAAGAGTATTGCTCTACTCCCAGTGACTTATTCCCCGTTTGTACATGCTGGGAGAATTTTGCAAAGTAACATCAGAATGTATAATTCCAGCAGCTTTATTCTTGCTAAAGAAAAAGAAGAGCAGAAGGTTCCAACAGTGTCGACACGTTTTTAGATCGCAAACCTGCACGGCAACTTCCATACCGATATTCTCGTGATTCTTTTCATAGCTCTGTAATCTTTATGGATGGCATAGACCTTGGAGTATCTGCAGAGAGCTTATGGGCTTCTACATTTGTTGTCTTGAAGGGAGTAATGTTGAGCAGGAGGATACCTGCCCTTTGAAGTTTTTCTTTCTCTACTCTTTTGTCTCTTCAGTGTTTTTGTAGTAGCTCTCCAAATTAGTAGCTCTCCTGCTACTTCTCGAAGAAAATAATATATGCAGCTAGTAATTCAACATCTGCAGATAGCAGCTGTGACGGCGAAACAGAGTGTAGCGTAGCTTCAGAATTTCGATGAGACGAGATAAAGGGGTGGAGCGAGCCCTTTATGAATAAGTTCCAGAGATTGCACAAGGGTTGCTAGAGGAATCAAAGAAAGATGTACTGTAGCATAGAAGGCTTCTCCATCAGGTGAGCACTTTGATCTTGGTCTTCCAGCATGTTCAGAACTTACCTACAAACGGTGGTCTGTACAAAAAAAAGTACAGGGTTTATGATGTATTCATCTCTTGTGTGGAGGGTATCTTGAGTATCTCTTGTTGGATTATTAGGCATAATTTCCACGATTAATTCCAGAATATAAATCATGACAAAACCAGCTACTAGCTCATGTAACTCGAACATACTAGATGTACTAAACAACAGGATGATCGGAAACAAACAGCAGCCTAACATGTACTCGCAGAACATGATGAATAACCAAACAGGATCACGTAGCACGTACCGTTCGGTTGTCGTAGTAGAAACTTTGCGGAAGAGTGATCGCAGCAGATGGCGACGAAGACGGCGGTATGCAGCACCGCCTGACTTGGATGGAAGACGACCCGTGATGGAGAACTCGAGCAGTCGCGTAGAGCGCTTCCCAAAAACCTTATTCGCCCTCTCCCGTACAGGATCACAAGGGCGAGTGGTTCCGGAGACCTGCTCTCCCGTCCGCCGGTGCACGCCGGCAAGCGGGATGGAGTAGACTACGGTGACGGCACAAGTAGAGAGGATGGCAAAACCCTAGATTGGTTTTTCCGGTGGTTGTTGTGGCGGTAGCCGCGCAAGACTTTATATAGAGCGGCTCAGGAAACCCTAACGGAGGCGAACGTGGGCCGAGTCCACGCTACGCATGTTCGGGTCGGTTACAGTAGCCCACGATCCGGGAGCGACCCGAATAAGCTAACCGTTTGACACGTCTGTCAATTTTTCTGAGCAGCAAAATAAAGCTCGGCTCGGCAACCCGCGGCGCGCGCGTCGTGACGAGACGAGGCGAGCGTGCGAGCGAGCGGCGGCGTCGTCGGAGGAGGAGCGCGCGTGTGTATCTCTCTTATTCCCACTTACTTACAAAGTGGTGCAACACTCCTCCTTATAAGGTGGTGCAACTTTCCTCCAACTTTCCATGTGGGACTAAACTTTAGCTCCCACTACACTTCCATGTGAGCTGCCACAAACATGGGCCCAAACACATATGGGCTGCCACAAATTTGGGCTTTGAGATTTAGGGAAAATCTGAAATACTCATGGGCCTAAATGGATTAGCCCCATTATTTCTAACAATCCCCCACCAGATCTCAAATGCCCATTTGAAGATTTGCCAATCCTTGCTACTTGTTTATATACCAGTGTTTCAGCAGAGACTGTTAAGTTGAACTTCCGCCTAGAAACTTGAACTACGTCTATCAACAACTTGAACAATGGACGAACCTTGAATTGCAAGTTTGGTGCCAATAGATTTCGCTCAGAATCATAACTAGTACTTGACTGTCAGTAGCCTACCCCGCGGGTTGGAGCATATGCGTCATACTCCCTGGTCTCTTCATGAGTTTACTAGAGATCACCCAGATCTCATAGACCGCGACGTTTACAGTCGAGCTCATATAGGTGTGTTCTTTCAAGAATGCCCTGTAGGACGGCATCTTTGCTAATTAAAGCCAACAGAAACACATTAAGGCATGTTGCCAACCTGCCTTACAGATTATGAGAGTCATGCATCTTCACATAGAGAGGGTTACAAAATACTCTCCTCAGTCAAACCACTAGCTTGTTCTTCCCAGGTCCTAATTCACGGGATCTCCGATCACATAGGTTGGGTTACCACTAAGGTGTGACATCCATGGGTCTCAACCCCATCTCCCTCGATGCACTTTCTATCACATTTCGTGATAGTCCCTTTGTAAAGGGATCTGCCAGGTTTTTGTCTGTTTGAATATACGTAACAGTTATTACTCCGGAGTTTCTCAATTTCCTGACAGATTTCAAACGTCTCTTCACGTGTCTTGATGACTTCGCGTTATCCTTAGAATTGTTCACTTTGACAATAACAGTTTGGTTGTCACAATTCAAAAGGATTGCCGGCACAGGTTTCTCAACCACAGGCAAGTCCATCAAGAGCTCACGCAGCCATTCTGACTCAACAGTGGCTGTGTCTAAAGCAGTAAGTTCTGCTTCCATAGTTGACCTCGTCAATATGGTTTGTCTACGAGACCTCCATGACACTGCGCCACCTCCAAGGGTAAACACATACCCGCTCGTGGCGTAGAGTTCATCAACGTCAGAGATCCAATTTGAATCACTATATCCTTCAAGCACAGCAGGATTCCCTGAATAGTGAATCCCATAGCTCATTGTACCACATAGATAGCGCATGACCCTTTCAAGTGCATGCCAATGATCAATACCCGGGTTAGACATGAACCTACTCAACTTGCTCACAGCAAAAGAGATATCGGGTCTTGTAGCGCTCGCTAAGTACATGAGAGAACCAACAACTTGTGAATATTTCAGCTGATCTGTTGGTTCCTTCTTATTCTTTCGTAATGTCAAACTGGGATCATAAGGTGTTGGAGAAGTATTGCCATCATTAAAGCCAAATCGGCTCAAGACCTTCTCAACATAATGAGATTGTGTTAAAGTAATCCCATTCTCGTTCTTAATAAGCTTGATGTTCAGAATGACATCAGCCTCTCCCAGATCTTTCATATCAAAACTCTTTGACAGGAAAGACTTGACCTCATTTATCACTTTCATGTTTGTACCAAAGATCAGAATGTCATCCACATACAAACATAATATAACGCTATCGCCCCCACCATGACGATAGTAAACACACCTATCATCCTCATTAATGACAAAGCCAGCAGAAAGTAGAGTTCTGTCAAACTTCTCATGCCATTGCTTAGGTGCTTGTTTCAGGCCATATAAAGATTTTAATAACTTACACACCTTTGTCTCTTCACCTTTTACCACAAACCCATCCGGCTGATCCATATAGATCTCCTCTTCCAACTCTCCATTAAGGAAAGCTGTCTTCACGTCCATTTGATGAACGAGAAGACCATAAGAGGCAGCCAGGGATAGTAGTACTCGAATGGTGGTCAGTCTAGCGACAGGTGAATAGGTGTCGAAGTAATCTTCGCCTTCTTTCTGTGTGTAGCCCTTAGCTACAAGACGCGCCTTGTACTTCTCAATAGTACCATCAGGCCTTAGTTTCTTCTTGAACACCCACTTACATCCCACAGGTTTACAACCATAGGGTCGTTCTGATAATTCCCAAGTTCCATTAGAAAGAATCGAGTCCATCTCATTTTGGACAGCTTCTTTCCAATCATCTGCATCTGGAGATGCATATGCCTCAGTAATGGATCTGGGAGTATCATCCACAAGGTACACGATGAAGTCATTACCAAAGGATTTTGCAACCCTCTGTCTCTTACTCCTCGTGAGAGGTTCATCGTCATCCTTCTCAAGAAATTCCTCATGTGGTTGTTCAGAATTCTCAATAGATGCACTAGATTCAGGAAGTATTTCAGAAGAAATCCTACCAATGCTATGCATATCTTTCATAGGAAAAATATTCTCAAAGAATGTTGCATCACGAGATTCCATTATAGTATCAACATGCATATCAGGTACCTCAGATTTAACCACTAGAAATCTATAGCCTACACTCCGTGGAGCATATCCTAGAAAGATACAATCCACTGTCTTGGGTCCGAGCTTGCGTTTCTTGGGAATCGGTATGTTAACCTTCGCCAAACACCCCCAAGTGCGCAAATACGAAAGTGATGGTTTTCTCCCAACCCACTCCTCATAAGGGGTCTTTTCTTTATTCTTGTTAGGAACTCTATTCAGGACATGACATGAAGTTAACAAAGCCTCCCCCCACCATGCCTTTGATAAACCAGCAGTGGCTAACATGGAATTCACCAAGTCAGTCAGCGTGCGATTTTTCCTCTCGGCAACCCCGTTTGATTGGGGCGAGTAGGGAGGCGTCCTCTCATGAATAATTCCGTGTTCCTGACAGAATTCATCAAATATTTTGGGAAAATACTCACCACCATGATCCGACCTAAGACGCTTGATCTTTCTCTCTAGTTGATTTTCAACTTCGGCCTTATAGATTTTAAAGTAGTCTAAAGCCTCATCTTTAGTTTGCAACAAGTAAACATAGCAAAATTTAGTAGCATCATCTATTAACGTCATGAAATATCTCTTTTCACCTTTTGTCAACACACCATTCATCTCGCATAGATCAGAATGTATGAGTTCTAGAGGTGCCAAGTTTCTCTCTTCGGCAGCCTTGTGAGGCTTTCGAGGTTGCTTTGATTGCACACAACTATGGCACTTAGAACCTTTGGCAATAGTGAAATTCAGAATTAAACTCATGCTGGACATCCGAGATATCAAACCAAAATTAATGTGACATAAACGAGAATGCCAAATACTGGTATCATCATTAACACCACCACAAATATGATTCACGGATTTATTACAAAACTCTGAAAGTGAAAATCGGAACAAGCCTCCGAACTCATAACCTTTACCAATAAATTGTCCATGTTTCGAAACAACGACTTTATTAGACTCTAAGACAACCTTAAACCCATCTCTGCAAAGAAGGGAGCCACTAACAAGATTCTTGTTCATAGTAGGGACATGCTGCACGTTCCTCAGCTGCACGATCTTTCCAGAAGTAAACTTCAGATCCACCGTGCCAACACCACGAACAGAAGCATGTGATCCATTCCCCATTAGGACGGATGAATCCCGAGCGACCTGATAAGAAGTGAACATAGAGATGTCAGCACACACATGAACATTAGCACCCGTATCAAGCCACCAACACGGTGATTGAAATACTGAAAGAACAGTAAATAAATTACCATACCCATCAGTATTGCTAGCGGTCACGACGTTGACAGTCTTGGCCTTTTTCCCTCCGCGGTCTGCGCGTTCTGGACAGTCCTTGGAAAAATGGTCGGGCTCTCCACAAGTGTAACAAGACAGTTCACTCTTGTCCCTGTTCGTCTTCTTCTTCTTGAAGGTTGTAGTCTTTACAGGCTTGTTAAAGGAGGGTTTGAAGTTCCCTTTGTTCTTGCCTACGGATTTGCCTTTCTGCACAAAGTTAGCAGTAGCAAGACCCTCTCCTTTCTCAGTAGTGTCCTTAGCCCGAGCCTTCTCCTCAACATCAAGGGACGCTATCAGATTTTCAACTGATATCTCCTGTCTCTTGTGTTTGAGAGTTGTGGCAAAGTTCCTCCATGAAGGGGGCAACTTAGCAATAATGCATCCCGCCACAAACTTGTCGGGTAAGGTACACTTAAGGAGTTCGAGCTCCTTGGCAATGCACTGTATCTCATGAGCTTGTTGAACCATAGGAAGGTCCTTAGTCATCTTAAAATCATGAAAGCTCTCCATGATATACAGTTCACTACCAGCATCTGCAGCACCAAACTTGGCATCCAGTGCATCCCAGAGCTCCTTTCCGTCTTTTATGTGCATAAACACATCACACAGACGGTCAGCAAGAATGCTCAGAATACATCCCACAAAGACAGTATTAGCATCCTCGAACTTCTTCTGATCCTCGTCAGATATAGTTCCCTCAGGTTTGCCTTTACTGATGTGGAACACTTTCATCGTGGTCAGCCAAAGCTCAGCCTTGTACTGCCACCTCTTAAAGTGCACACCGGTAAACTTATCCGGCCTCAGTGCATCGGTAAAACCAGCCATTGTTAATTCAGGAAATTGCCTACAATAAGGTTTTTGGATTGTTGGATTATTAGGCATAATTTCCACGATTAATTCCAGAATATAAATCATGACAAAACCAGCTACTAGCTCATGTAACTCGAACATACTAGATGTACTAAACAACAGGATGATCGGAAACAAACAGCAGCCTAACATGTACTCGCAGAACATGATGAATAACCAAACAGGATCACGTAGCACGTACCGTTCGGTTGTCGTAGTAGAAACTTTGCGGAAGAGTGATCGCAGCAGATGGCGACGAAGACGGCGGTATGCAGCACCGCCTGACTTGGATGGAAGACGACCCGTGATGGAGAACTCGAGCAGTCGCGCAGAGCGCTTCCCAAAAACCTTATTCGCCCTCTCCCATACAGGATCACAAGGGTGAGTGGTTCCGGAGACCTGCTCTCCCGTCCGCCGGTGCACGCCGGCAAGCGGGATGGAGTAGACTACGGTGACGGCACAAGTAGAGAGGATGGCAAAACCCTAGATTGGTTTTTCCGGTGGTTGTTGTGGCGATAGCCGCGCAAGACTTTATATAGAGCGGCTCAGGAAACCCTAACGAAGGCGAACGTGGGCCGAGTCCACGCTACGCATGTTTGGGTCGGTTACAGTAGCCCACCATCCGGGAGCGACCCGAATAAGCTCGGCTCGACGAGATTCCCGCAACCCGCGGCGCGCGCGTCGTGACGTGACGTGACGAGACGAGGCGAGCGTGCGTGCGAGCGGCGGCGTCGTCGGAGGAGGAGCGCGCGTGTGTATCTCTCTTATTCCCACTTACTTACAAAGTGGTGCAACACTCCTCCTTATAAGGTGGTGCAACTCTCCTCCAACTTTCCATGTGGGACTAAACTTTAGCTCCCACTACACTTCCATGTGAGCTGCCACAAACATGGGCCCAAACACATATGGGCTGCCACAAATTTGGGCTTTGAGATTTAGGGAAAATCTGAAATACTCATGGGCCTAAATGGATTAGCCCCATTATTTCTAACAATCCCCCACCAGATCTCAAATGCCCATTTGAAGATTTGCCAATCCTTGCTACTTGTTTATATACCAGTGTTTCAGCAGAGACTGTTAAGTTGAACTTCCGCCTAGAAACTTGAACTACGTCTATCAACAACTTGAACAATGGACGAACCTTGAATTGCAAGTTTGGTGCCAATAGATTTCGCTCAGAATCATAACTAGTACTTGGCTGTCAGTAGCCTACCCCGCGGGTTGGAGCATATGCGTCATACTCCCTGGTCTCTTCATGAGTTTACTAGAGATTACCCAGATCTCATAGACCGCGACGTTTACAGTCGAGCTCATATAGGTGTGTTCTTTCAAGAATGCCCTGTAGGACGGCATCTTTGCTAATTAAAGCCAACAGAAACACATTAAGGCATGTTGCCAACCTGCCTTACAGATTATGAGAGTCATGCATCTTCACATAGAGAGGGTTACAAAATACTCTCCTCAGTCAAACCACTAGCTTGTTCTTCCCAGGTCCTAATTCACGGGATCTTCGATCACATAGGTTGGGTTACCACTAAGGTGTGACATCCATGGGTCTCAACCCCATCTCCCTCGATGCACTTTCTATCACATTTCGTGATAGTCCCTTTGTAAAGGGATCTGCCAGGTTTTTGTCTGTTTGAATATACGTAACAGTTATTACTCCGGAGTTTCTCAATTTCCTGACAGATTTCAAACGTCTCTTCACGTGTCTTGATGACTTCGCGTTATCCTTAGAATTGTTCACTTTGACAATAACAGTTTGGTTGTCACAATTCAAAAGGATTGCCGGCACAGGTTTCTCAACCACAGGCAAGTCCATCAAGAGCTCACGCAGCCATTCTGACTCAACAGTGGCTGTGTCTAAAGCAGTAAGTTCTGCTTCCATAGTTGACCTCGTCAATATGGTTTGTCTACGAGACCTCCATGACACTGCGCCACCTCCAAGGGTAAACACATACCCGCTTGTGGCGTAGAGTTCATCAACGTCAGAGATCCAATTTGAATCACTATATCCTTCAAGCACAGCAGGATTCCCTGAATAGTGAATCCCATAGCTCATTGTACCACATAGATAGCGCATGACCCTTTCAAGTGCATGCCAATGATCAATACCCGGGTTAGACATGAACCTACTCAACTTGCTCACAGCAAAAGAGATATCGGGTCTTGTAGCGCTCGCTAAGTACATGAGAGAACCAACAACTTGTGAATATTTCAGCTGATCTGTTGGTTCCTTCTTATTCTTTCGTAATGTCAAACTGGGATCATAAGGTGTTGGAGAAGTCTTGCCATCATTAAAGCCAAATCGGCTCAAGACCTTCTCAACATAATGAGATTGTGTTAAAGTAATCCCATTCTCGTTCTTAATAAGCTTGATGTTCAGAATGACATCAGCCTCTCCCAGATCTTTCATATCAAAACTCTTTGACAGGAAAGACTTGACCTCATTTATCACTTTCATGTTTGTACCAAAGATCAGAATGTCATCCACATACAAACATAATATAACGCTATCGCCCCCACCATGACGATAGTAAACACACCTATCAGCCTCATTAATGACAAAGCTAGCAGAAAGTAGAGTTCTGTCAAACTTCTCATGCCATTGCTTAGGTGCTTGTTTCAGGCCATATAAAGATTTTAATAACTTACACACCTTTGTCTCTTCACCTTTTACCACAAACCCATCCGGCTGATCCATATAGATCTCCTCTTCCAACTCTCCATTAAGGAAAGCTGTCTTCACGTCCATTTGATGAACGAGAAGACCATAAGAGGCAGCCAGGGATAGTAGTACTCGAATGGTGGTCAGTCTAGCGACAAGTGAATAGGTGTCGAAGTAATCTTTGCCTTCTTTCTGTGTGTAGCCCTTAGCTACAAGACGCGCCTTGTACTTCTCAATAGTACCATCAGGCCTTAGTTTCTTCTTGAACACCCACTTACATCCCACAGGTTTACAACCATAGGGTCGTTCTGATAATTCCCAAGTTCCATTAGAAAGAATCGAGTCCATCTCATTTTGGACAGCTTCTTTCCAATCATCTGCATCTGGAGATGCATATGCCTCAGTAATGGATCTGGGAGTATCATCCACAAGGTACACGATGAAGTCATTACCAAAGGATTTTGCAACCCTCTGTCTCTTACTCCTCGTGAGAGGTTCATCGTCATCCTTCTCAAGAAATTCCTCATGTGGTTGTTCAGAATTCTCAATAGATGCACTAGATTCAGGAAGTATTTCAGAAGAAATCCTACCAATGCTATGCATATCTTTCATAGGAAAAATATTCTCAAAGAATGTTGCATCACGAGATTCCATTATAGTATCAACATGCATATCAGGTACCTCAGATTTAACCACTAGAAATCTATAGCCTACACTCCGTGGAGCATATCCTAGAAAGATACAATCCACTGTCTTGGGTCCGAGCTTGCGTTTCTTGGGAATCGGTATGTTGACCTTCGCCAAACACCCCCAAGTGCGCAAATACGAAAGTGATGGTTTTCTCCCAACCCACTCCTCATAAGGGGTCTTTTCTTTATTCTTGTTAGGAACTCTATTCAGGACATGACATGAAGTCAACAAAGCCTCCCCCCACCATGCCTTTGATAAACCAGCAGTGGCTAACATGGAATTCACCAAGTCAGTCAGTGTGCGATTTTTCCTCTCGGCAACCCCGTTTGATTGGGGCGAGTAGGGAGGCGTCCTCTCATGAATAATTCCATGTTCCTGACAGAATTCATCAAATATTTTGGGAAAATACTCACCACCACGATCCGACCTAAGACGCTTGATCTTTCTCTCTAGTTGATTTTCAACTTCGGCCTTATAGATTTTAAAGTAGTCTAAAGCCTCATCTTTAGTTTGCAACAAGTAAACATAGCAAAATTTAGTAGCATCATCTATTAACGTCATGAAATATCTCTTTTCACCTTTTGTCAACACACCATTCATCTCGCATAGATCAGAATGTATGAGTTCTAGAGGTGCCAAGTTTCTCTCTTCGGCAGCCTTGTGAGGCTTTCGAGGTTGCTTTGATTGCACACAACTATGGCACTTAGAACCTTTGGCAATAGTGAAATTCGGAATTAAACTCATGCTGGACATCCGAGATATCAAACCAAAATTAATGTGACATAAACGAGAATGCCAAATACTGGTATCATCATTAACACCACCACAAATATGATTCACGGATTTATTACAAAACTCTGAAAGTGAAAATCGGAACAAGCCTCCGAACTCATAACCTTTACCAATAAATTGTCCATGTTTCGAAACAACGACTTTATTAGACTCTAAGACAACCTTAAACCCATCTCTGCAAAGAAGGGAGCCACTAACGAGATTCTTGTTCATAGTAGGGACATGCTGCACGTTCCTCAGCTACACGATCTTTCCGGAAGTAAACTTCAGATCCACCGTGCCAACACCACGAATAGAAGCATGTGATCCATTCCCCATTAGGACGGATGAATCCCGAGCGACCTGATAAGAAGTGAACATAGAGATGTCAGCACACACATGAACATTAGCACCCGTATCAAGCCACCAACACGGTGATTGAAATACTGAAAGAACAGTAAATAAATTACCATACCCATCAGTATTGCTAGCGGTCACGACGTTGACAGTCTTGGCCTTTTTCCCTCTGCGGTCTGCGCGTTCTGGACAGTCCTTGGAAAAATGGCCGGGCTCTCCACAAGTGTAACAAGACAGTTCACTCTTGTCCCTGTTCGTCTTCTTCTTCTTGAAGGTTGTAGTCTTTACAGGCTTGTTAAAGGAGGGTTTGAAGTTTCCTTTGTTCTTGCCTACGGATTTGCCTTTCTGCACAAAGTTAGCAGTAGCAAGACCCTCTCCTTTCTCAGTAGTGTCCTTAGCCCGAGCCTTCTCCTCAACATCAAGGGACGCTATCAGATTTTCAACTGATATCTCCTGTCTCTTGTGTTTGAGAGTTGTGGCAAAGTTCCTCCATGAAGGGGGCAACTTAGCAATAATGCATCCCGCCACAAACTTGTCGGGTAAGGTACACTTAAGGAGTTCGAGCTCCTTGGCAATGCACTGTATCTCATGAGCTTGTTGAACCACAGGAAGGTCCTTAGTCATCTTAAAATCATGAAAGCTCTCCATGATATACAGTTCACTACCAGCATCTGCAGCACCAAACTTGGCATCCAGTGCATCCCAGAGCTCCTTTCCGTCTTTTATGTGCATAAACACATCACACAGACGGTCAGCAAGAATGCTCAGAATACATCCCACAAAGACAGTATTAGCATCCTCGAACTTCTTCTGATCCTCGTCAGATATAGTTCCCTCAGGTTTGCCTTTACTGATGTGGAACACTTTCATCGTGGTCAGCCAAAGCTCAGCCTTGTACTGCCACCTCTTAAAGTGCACACCGGTAAACTTATCCGGCCTCAGTGCATCGGTAAAACCAGCCATTGTTAATTCAGGAAATTGCCTACAATAAGGTTTTTGGATTGTTGGATTATTAGGCATAATTTCCACGATTAATTCCAGAATATAAATCATGACAAAACCAGCTACTAGCTCATGTAACTCGAACATACTAGATGTACTAAACAACAGGATGATCGGAAACAAACAGCAGCCTAACATGTACTCGCAGAACATGATGAATAACCAAACAGGATCACGTAGCACGTACCGTTCGGTTGTCGTAGTAGAAACTTTGCGGAAGAGTGATCGCAGCAGATGGCGACGAAGACGGCGGTATGCAGCACCGCCTGACTTGGATGGAAGACGACCCGTGATGGAGAACTCGAGCAGTCGCGCAGAGCGCTTCCCAAAAACCTTATTCGCCCTCTCCCGTACAGGATCACAAGGGCGAGTGGTTCCGGAGACCTGCTCTCCCGTCCGCCGGTGCACGCCGGCAAGCGGGATGGAGTAGACTACGGTGACGGCACAAGTAGAGAGGATGGCAAAACCCTAGATTGGTTTTTCCGGTGGTTGTTGTGGCGGTAGCCGCGCAAGACTTTATATAGAGCGGCTCAGGAAACCCTAACGGAGGCGAACGTGGGCCGAGTCCACGCTACGCATGTTCGGGTCGGTTACAGTAGCCCACGATCCGCGTCGGCTCGGCTCGGCGAGATTCCCGCAACCCGCGGCGCGCGCGTCGTGACGTGACGTGACGAGACGAGACGAGACGAGACGAGGCGAGCGTGCGTGCGAGCGGCGGCGTCGTCGGAGGAGGAGCGCGCGTGTGTATCTCTCTTATTCCCACTTAGTTACAAAGTGGTGCAACACTCCTCCTTATAAGGTGGTGCAACTCTCCTCCAACTTTCCATGTGGGACTAAACTTTAGCTCCCACTACACTTCCATGTGAGCTGCCACAAACATGGGCCCAAACACATATGGGCTGCCACAAATTTGGGCTTTGAGATTTAGGGAAAATCTGAAATACTCATGGGCCTAAATGGATTAGCCCCATTATTTCTAACAATCCCCCACCAGATCTCAAATGCCCATTTGAAGATTTGCCAATCCTTGCTACTTGTTTATATACCAGTGTTTCAGCAGAGACTGTTAAGTTGAACTTCCGCCTAGAAACTTGAACTACGTCTATCAACAACTTGAACAATGGACGAACCTTGAATTGCAAGTTTGGTGCCAATAGATTTCGCTCAGAATCATAACTAGTACTTGGCTGTCAGTAGCCTACCCCGCGGGTTGGAGCATATGCGTCATACTCCCTGGTCTCTTCATGAGTTTACTAGAGATCACCCAGATCTCATAGACCGCGACGTTTACAGTCGAGCTCATATAGGTGTGTTCTTTCAAGAATGCCCTGTAGGACGGCATCTTTGCTAATTAAAGCCAACATAAACACATTAAGTCATGTTGCCAACCTGCCTTACAGATTATGAGAGTCATGCATCTTCACATAGAGAGGGTTACAAAATACTCTCCTCAGTCAAACCACTAGCTTGTTCTTCCCAGGTCCTAATTCACGGGATCTCCGATCACATAGGTTGGGTTACCACTAAGGTGTGACATCCATGGGTCTCAACCCCATCTCCCTCGATGCACTTTCTATCACATTTTGTGATAGTCTCTTTGTAAAGGGATCTGCCAGGTTTTTGTCTGTTTGAATATACGTAACAGTTATTACTCCGGAGTTTCTCAATTTCCTGACAGATTTCAAACGTCTCTTCACGTGTCTTGATGACTTCGCGTTATCCTTAGACTTGTTCACTTTGACAATAACAGTTTGGTTGTCACAATTCAAAAGGATTGCCGGCACAGGTTTCTCAACCACAGGCAAGTCCATCAAGAGCTCACGCAGCCATTCTGACTCAACAGTGGCTGTGTCTAAAGCAGTAAGTTCTGCTTTCATAGTTGACCTCGTCAATATGGTTTGTCTACGAGACCTCCATGACACTGTGCCACCTCCAAGGGTAAACACATACCCGCTCGTGGCGTAGAGTTCATCAACGTCAGAGATCCAATTTGAATCACTATATCCTTCAAGCACAGCAGGATTCCCTGAATAGTGAATCCCATAGCTCATTGTACCACATAGATAGCGCATGACCCTTTCAAGTGCATGCCAATGATCAATACCCGGGTTAGACATGAACCTACTCAACTTGCTCACAGCAAAAGAGATATCGGGTCTTGTAGCGCTCGCTAAGTACATGAGAGAACCAACAACTTGTGAATATTTCAGCTGATCTGTTGGTTCCTTCTTATTCTTTCGTAATGTCAAACTGGGATCATAAGGTGTTGGAGAAGTCTTGCCATCATTAAAGCCAAATCGGCTCAAGACCTTCTCAACATAATGAGATTGTGTTAAAGTAATCCCATTCTCGTTCTTAATAAGCTTGATGTTCAGAATGACATCAGCCTCTCCCAGATCTTTCATATCAAAACTCTTTGACAGGAAAGACTTGACCTCATTTATCACTTTCATGTTTGTACCAAAGATCAGAATGTCATCCACATACAAACATAATATAACGCTATCGCCCCCACCATGACGATAGTAAACACACCTATCAGCCTCATTAATGACAAAGCCAGCAGAAAGTAGAGTTCTGTCAAACTTCTCATGCCATTGCTTAGGTGCTTGTTTCAGGCCATATAAAGATTTTAATAACTTACACACCTTTGTCTCTTCACCTTTTACCACAAACCCATCCGGCTGATCCATATAGATCTCCTCTTCCAACTCTCCATTAAGGAAAGCTGTCTTCACGTCCATTTGATGAACGAGAAGACCATAAGAGGCAGCCAGGGATAGTAGTACTCGAATGGTGGTCAGTCTAGCGACAGGTGAATAGGTGTCGAAGTAATCTTCGCCTTCTTTCTGTGTGTAGCCCTTAGCTACAAGACGCGCCTTGTACTTCTCAATAGTACCATCAGGCCTTAGTTTCTTCTTGAACACCCACTTACATCCCACAGGTTTACAACCATAGGGTCGTTCTGATAATTCCCAAGTTCCATTAGAAAGAATCGAGTCCATCTCATTTTGGACAGCTTCTTTCCAATCATCTGCATCTGGAGATGCATATGCCTCAGTAATGGATCTGGGAGTATCATCCACAAGGTACACGATGAAGTCATTACCAAAGGATTTTGCAACCCTCTGTCTCTTACTCCTCGTGAGAGGTTCATCGTCATCCTTCTCAAGAAATTCCTCATGTGGTTGTTCAGAATTCTCAATAGATGCACTAGATTCAGGAAGTATTTCAGAAGAAATCCTACCAATGCTATGCATATCTTTCATAGGAAAAATATTCTCAAAGAATGTTGCATCACGAGATTCCATTATAGTATCAACATGCATATCAGGTACCTCAGATTTAACCACTAGAAATCTATAGCCTACACTCCGTGGAGCATATCCTAGAAAGATACAATCCACTGTCTTGGGTCCGAGCTTGCGTTTCTTGGGAATCGGTATGTTGACCTTCGCCAAACACCCCCAAGTGCGCAAATACGAAAGTGATGGTTTTCTCCCAACCCACTCCTCATAAGGGGTCTTTTCTTTATTCTTGTTAGGAACTCTATTCAGGACATGACATGAAGTCAACAAAGCCTCCCCCCACCATGCCTTTGATAAACCAGCAGTGGCTAACATGGAATTCACCAAGTCAGTCAGCGTGCGATTTTTCCTCTCGGCAACCCCGTTTGATTGGGGAGAGTAGGGAGGCGTCCTCTCATGAATAATTCCGTGTTCCTGACAGAATTCATCAAATATTTTGGGAAAATACTCACCACCACGATCCGACCTAAGACGCTTGATCTTTCTCTCTAGTTGATTTTCAACTTCGGCCTTATAGATTTTAAAGTAGTCTAAAGCCTCATCTTTAGTTTGCAACAAGTAAACATAGCAAAATTTAGTAGCATCATCTATTAACGTCATGAAATATCTCTTTTCACCTTTTGTCAACACACCATTCATCTCGCATAGATCAGAATGTATGAGTTCTAGAGGTGCCAAGTTTCTCTCTTCGGCAGCCTTGTGAGGCTTTCGAGGTTGCTTTGATTGCACACAACTATGGCACTTAGAACCTTTGGCAATAGTGAAATTCGGAATTAAACTCATGCTGGACATCCGAGATATCAAACCAAAATTAATGTGACATAAACGAGAATGCCAAATACTGGTATCATCATTAACACCACCACAAATATGATTCACGGATTTATTACAAAACTCTGAAAGTGAAAATCGGAACAAGCCTCCGAACTCATAATCTTTACCAATAAATTGTCCATGTTTCGAAACAACGACTTTATTAGACTCTAAGACAACCTTAAACCCATCTCTGCAAAGAAGGGAGCCACTAACGAGATTCTTGTTCATAGTAGGGACATGCTGCACGTTCCTCAGCTGCACGATCTTTCCAGAAGTAAACTTCAGATCCACCGTGCCAACACCACGAACAGAAGCATGTGATCCATTCCCCATTAGGACGGATGAATCCCGAGCGACCTGATAAGAAGTGAACATAGAGATGTCAGCACACACATGAACATTAGCACCCGTATCAAGCCACCAACACGGTGATTGAAATACTGAAAGAACAGTAAATAAATTACCATACCCATCAGTATTGCTAGCGGTCACGACGTTGACAGTCTTGGCCTTTTTCCCTCTGCGGTCTGCGCGTTCTGGACAGTCCTTGGAAAAATGGCCGGGCTCTCCACAAGTGTAACAAGACAGTTCACTCTTGTCCCTGTTCGTCTTCTTCTTCTTGAAGGTTGTAGTCTTTACAGGCTTGTTAAAGGAGGGTTTGAAGTTCCCTTTGTTCTTGCCTACGGATTTGCCTTTCTGCACAAAGTTAGCAGTAGCAAGACCCTCTCCTTTCTCAGTAGTGTCCTTAGCCCGAGCCTTCTTCTCAACATCAAGGGACGCTATCAGATTTTCAACTGATATCTCCTGTCTCTTGTGTTTGAGAGTTGTGGCAAAGTTCCTCCATGAAGGGGGCAACTTAGCAATAATGCATCCCGCCACAAACTTGTCGGGTAAGGTACACTTAAGGAGTTCGAGCTCCTTGGCAATGCACTGTATCTCATGAGCTTGTTGAACCACAGGAAGGTCCTTAGTCATCTTAAAATCATGAAAGCTCTCCATGATATACAGTTCACTACCAGCATCTGCAGCACCAAACTTGGCATCCAGTGCATCCCAGAGCTCCTTTCCGTCTTTTATGTGCATAAACACATCACACAGACGGTCAGCAAGAATGCTCAGAATACATCCCACAAAGACAGTATTAGCATCCTCGAACTTCTTCTGATCCTCGTCAGATATAGTTCCCTCAGGTTTGCCTTTACTGATGTGGAACACTTTCATCGTGGTCAGCCAAAGCTCAGCCTTGTACTGCCACCTCTTAAAGTGCACACCGGTAAACTTATCCGGCCTCAGTGCATCGGTAAAACCAGCCATTGTTAATTCAGGAAATTGCCTACAATAAGGTTTTTGGATTGTTGGATTATTAGGCATAATTTTCACGATTAATTCCAGAATATAAATCATGACAAAACCAGCTACTAGCTCATGTAACTCGAACATACTAGATGTACTAAACAACAGGATGATCGGAAACAAACAGCAGCCTAACATGATGAATAACCAAACAGGATCACGTAGCACGTACCGTTCGGTTGTCGTAGTAGAAACTTTGCGGAAGAGTGATCGCAGCAGATGGCGACGAAGACGGCGGTATGCAGCACCGCCTGACTTGGATGGAAGACGACCCGTGATGGAGAACTCGAGCAGTCGCGCAGAGCGCTTCCCAAAAACCTTATTCGCCCTCTCCCGTACAGGATCACAAGGGCGAGTGGTTCCGGAGACCTGCTCTCCCGTCCGCCGGCAAGCGGGATGGAGTAGACTACGGTGACGGCACAAGTAGAGAGGATGGCAAAATCCTAGATTGGTTTTTCCGGTGGTTGTTGTGGCGGTAGCCGCGCAAGACTTTATATAGAGCGGCTCAGGAAACCCTAACGGAGGCGAACGTGGGCCGAGTCCACGCTACGCATGTTCGGGTCGGTTACAGTAGCCCACGATCCGCGTCGGCTCGGCTCGGCTCGGCGAGATTCCCGCAACCCGCGGCGCGCGCGTCGTGTCGTGACGTGACGAGGCGAGCGTGCGAGCGGCGGCGTCGTCGGAGGAGGAGCGCGCGTGTGTATCTCTCTTATTCCCACTTACTTACAAAGTGGTGCAACACTCTTCCTTATAAGGTGGTGCAACTCTCCTCCAACTTTCCATGTGGGACTAAACTTTAGCTCCCACTACACTTCCATGTGAGCTGCCACAAACATGGGCCCAAACACATATGGGCTGCCACAAATTTGGGCTTTGAGATTTAGGAAAAATCTGAAATACTCATGGGCCTAAATGGATTAGCCCCATGATTTCTAACATCTCTGAATCTCTAATCATTCCGAATGTGGTAGAGGTGCCTGTTGCTGAGCAACTGTTTCCATATCGCTAGCTTAGACTGAACCATCATGACATTTTGTGCACTCTGGGAGTGTCCTAAGGCACGGAATCTCGAAAGATGTGAAAATCACACCTTAGTTTGAATAGGACAAAAACTTGAACTGAGCAATTTTATAGCTTCATGGTACGCGCATTTATTCCAAGAGCAAACATAACTTGACAGTAGAATGACACCACAATGTTCTCCACAACATACAACCACAGCCGATCCACCGACTGACGAGGAATGTCACGGTTACACTGCAGACACACCTACGACCTAGAAACCGGCTAAAACTGAGCAGCCAGATTAACCACCGATGTATCCGCAAAGCGACAGCGGATGATTGTTATTCGACCACTGAGAATTCAAAACGACACTACCATGTCGGCGACAGAGACATTACCAGCTTGCCGCTAAGCAGGCTGCAGGCCTCACAGAGGCAAACGACTCCAAGATAAAAGCAAACTGAGCATGTTCTAAGGCTTCAAAGGCAACAGTGCCGTCAGAACATGCGTGCCCCACTCTGTTGCTCCAGCTTACTGCTTAGGATGGGAGGCTTGCGACCTGCTGCTCCAGCTGCATTGCAGAACAGAAAAATAGGTCAGATGCATGAAGTCTATAAATGCTTCAAAAATTGAGATGAAAAAAATTCTAATGACCTTTTAGAGCAACAGAACCTAAGATTCAGATACAGACATACCCAAAAACAGTAACCGGTAAATGAATGTTTTCAGCTAAGTTTTCCGGTAGTCCTAAATAGTATTCTAGACACCATGTGGTGGTCTTAAGTATAACTCAAAATTTAGCACTGCAAATGCCACACAGACTTGCATATAAAGAACTGAAGATGGCATGTCCATGCTTGTTTATCTTCCAAAGGTATTGCTAGTAATTTCATGTATGTCAGGCAAACTAACTGCATTCAGTTCATGAACATAATTTTCGTTTGTTGTTACGCAGCAAACTAGCTGAATCCGTTCCATTATCATCTTGTCTTCTGTCTAGTTTAATATTTTGCATAACAAGAAAACTTCAGAATAAAAAAAATCCTTCGAAGATGGATCATCCGGTTTACTGCAATGCTACCGAGAGGTAAACACTGAGTGTCAGAAAAATCTAAGGTAAATACCTGAAGCAAATTCTGAAACTTGTTGCGCAGATCATAGAAATCATTCCTCAGAGCATTCAATGCCTTGAGACACCTGACAAGGGGAACAGTTCAGTAAGTTGTCAAGCCCCTTTTCCATTAACAGATCAGGAAAGGAGCATGTTAATAATTACAGAAAAAATCTAATGGCAGCTACAATTTTTAAGCATGAGTGGAATAGTTTTCTACATATAATATAACATTTTTAAAGCACAGATTTGTTGTACTAAACAGTCACACTCCTAACCCACCAAGCTCAGTACAGTCAGCCAATCTTTCTGCCAAGACTGAATATTTTAGAAGTTTACAAAAGCAATGACCATGCAATTATATCGATAATACTCTAATGCCATTAATATAAAATAAAACTGGGCCATATTCAGTAGGAAGTACAATACTGTGATATAATGATACAAGATACTAACCCATCTCTCCTCTTCTCCTGACTAAGCACATGGAACTGAACGCAGGTGTTCTTCACTCTCCGAGCACCAACACTGTAAGATTTAATACTACACAATCAGCTAAGTGCCACCAAATTTTATATTTAATAAATGCAAGAGAGCATTGTATTTCTTTCTCTTCACTTCTTATTCCCAATAATAAATACAAATATAGCACTATGATCATCCATATATGGGTTAACAAGTGAATTAAATACAACTAAGAAAACCTATGGTAAGCAAAGGCATGTAGACTCATTGGCTAACAAACATTGATTCCATATAACCACATGGATACGGAAATAGGATGGTTTGCGCATAATAGTTGTAGCTCCTAAGCACAATAATACTAGTTTGTAAGTGTAATAAAATTAGTTTCTGTATCAATTTTTTATTTCCATAGATAATTATTAGTTAACTCTAGCAAACCTTCTGTATGAAACTAAAAATACCATGGTCTGGGAACCTATACCAGCAGAACAAAGCCCCAAAACCAAAAAAAGAGCTGCTATATTTTTCGTAAACAAAGGCAAAACATGCAAACCTATCATATCTAGTTTAAAACACTACAACGGCAGAACACTGTCAGCCCCTCCAATACAAATTGGGTGAAAAACTTGTCATGGGAGAATCTGGAGTGCTACGCCTTGAGCTATCCGATTTGAGCGAAGTGGCTCATATATGCCAGATCTAAATCATATACCAGCACAATGGCTAAACGATCAGACGGATCTAAAACATAGAACAGTAAAATAGCCAAACAGTCTGTCATATCTACGACAACCGAAAGGTTTGCGATAAGTAATAAAGTAGTATAACGACAAAAAGATCTTTCATATCTAAATCATAAAAGGGTAAAATGGCCAAATGGTTTGTCGGATCTCAATGGGAAAACATTAAAACAGCCAAATGGATTGCCGGGTCTACAACGGCCAAATAGTTTGTCAGATCTAAACCATAAAACATTACAACGACAAAATGATTTGTCGGATATAATTCACAAAACAGTAAAACGACAACTGATTTGTCGGATCTAAATCATGAAATGGTATCTCAACCTCTTCGCAAATTAATTGGAAGATGCCATCAATGTGTACGGAACGGATAAAGTTCGTTAGATGTAAATGATAAATCAATACAAGGGACAAACCAATCTCATCCCTCACTATATGGATCGGAAGCGCTAGTCATAATACACCAATACATGAAATGAATCGCGTTTGCCAGATCTACTTCGTAAAACACTAGAATGATCAAACCGACGATAAGTCTTCTCCAAGATGACCGTCCTTACAAAGGATCTATGTCCTTCCAATCTATGGGGATATAAACATGGTTAAAAAAATTATGGGACATAATACCCGATTTGCACCTCTAACAAGAACCATCACTCCTATGCTATTGCAGAAACACACAAGCTACAGCCTACGGGACATAAAAGACGAAGAAAAGAACCTCACTTTGCACTGCTGCCCTCGAGCTGGTGTACAAAAGCATCCACCTTGTCAAAGTCAACACATGGCTTGTCCCTGCAAGCAAAGCATCAAACATCTGATCTCACAGGACATGACAAGCGAGCCAATAGAGGAAACACAATTACAGTAGCTTGGCGAGCTCGCCGATGATCTGCTCGCCGTCCTCGCAGAAGATCTTGACGACCTCAGCAACGAAGTTTGGGGCACTCCTGTCCTGGAGCAACTGCAGCTGGTGGAACTGATCGTCCAGCAAACCCTAACCCAGCAAATAAACGCAACAAAAACATCAGATTCCCCAACAGTATTGAGTTACCCATCCAACTAAGGAGAAACTAAAACTCTATACAAATGGCACTGATATAGTGAACTGCTCACCGTAGTGAACATGTTTGCTACATCGGGAATGGTGTTGACCTGCATTGAAGCCGCCATGACTACCTAAAGCGAGGACTAGGGATAGCGGGAGGAAGCTAAGGGAGGAGAGTAGGGCGATGCAGAAATGGGAGTAAGAATGATGGTGATTGTGAATGAGCGGGTGTGGTATATATAGGGGAATTGGGTTCCCAAGCCACAACCACCCCCACTTACACACGTCATACGCACCGCAGGTTGGAGTGACAGCTATCATCTTACTACTCTTTATTGCTCCCATTTATTTTTGTTGTCATTACCCCTTAATCATTGAGAAAATGCCAAGATTGGATTTATTGCGAATTTAGGCCCTTAAACTATTTGGCTGGTAGAATGCAGGCATAGTTTAATTGGATACCTTTTATTGCCTATCTAATTTTTGAAAATAGGTTAGCGCAATAATGGTGGGAAAAAAGACCTCATTTCAGAATGTTAAGTTTTAATTATTTTATTTTTGTACCATCATTGAGTCTTACCTAATACGATTGGCCAGGTGTAGGAACAGTTTAATTCCATACCTTTTAAGCCTTAAACCGTTTGTCTAATTGTTTATTCATTTGCCAATTTCTTAGAAGTAGTTTTATTATTCATTTAAATCTGAAGAATGTCAGAGGCTCCACCTCTCAAAGGCGTCAACATGATTACCAATAGGCATACATATGAAACATATGTGTGCGCTAAATATTGTGAATGGTTAGATACTATTATATATCTATGGCTCCTCTATAACATTTCAAATTAAGAGTCATTGATTAGTGCAATGTGATAAATTTGAAGATGACACAAAAATATATAAGTTTTTATAGATGAAGTTACTACCATGTCTTGTTCCGAGAGGATGGGTATATTAGAGAATGTGGCAGCGAGAGATAAAGTTACTACCATGCTTTGGTGATTTAGCTCTAGCTGTCAACTCTGGACATTCCTTAATAACAACAACTTGGAGGTTAGGGAAGGTCGCTTGTCCTGGCAATGCTGTCAACTTCCAACAGCGGAGAATACCCAACTTCTCAAGCTGAGGAAACATTATCTCTTCTCCTTGGATCCCATCATTATCCATTCCCCACAATCTTTCCAAACAAACAAGATTCCCTAGGTTAAGCTCTTTCAGTTTTGGAAATACAAATGATGTATCACCGTTGCAGCTGAAAAACCATTGCAACTTTATACAATTGTAAAGATGGATCTCAACCATGTTTTGAAAAGTAGCCGGGATCGTGGTGGCTCTATAGGAACTTATCCTAATAGCATGTAGCCCATCATGAGGTTTAAGATTCTCGAGCACTCTTGCATCATCCAGGCAACTAGTTTGTACAAAGGTCCATCGCAATGTCAATTCTCTTAGTTCCTTCTCCACGAGGTTTGTCGCTTTTGCATCTTCTTCTGTCACGTTTTCGAGATTACATAGCTCTAGTTGACCACCAAGGTTTAAATTCCCGAGCTCTCCAACATTGCTGCAATCAGGGCCACTACCTGCTACAAAACATGTAAGTGACTGTAGGGATGTGAGTTTCCTGAGGTCTCTAGGCATGCTCTTCAGCTTTGGACAACCATGAGTGTAAAGGTGACGGAGGGCAATCATATACTTCATTTGTCTTGGAAGTCCACCAAGATATATGCAGCCAGAGAGGTTCAATGTTTGCAGGTTGTATAGAATGCTCATATCTTCAGGAAGTGATGTGATAGAACTTCTTGAGAGATCTAGGTACCTCAAGTGATGTAGATGCTTTGGTTTCAGAGGAAATGATCTCCCTACACGGAGCTGCAATGCTTGTAAAGAGCTGTATTTTGATAGATGCTGCAACGATGAATTTCCCATATCACTATCACACAAAAGTGTTTGAATGACTGGAGAGCTTTTCTCCAGAGAGCTATTCAATTCTCTTGCTGGTTCCTTGCATGACAAAAGTAAATGCCGAGCTGTGTTTGAAAGCCACTCATTCTGACTTGGTCCCTCAGTTGCGACAACAGATCTTACGTTGCATAGTTCCTCAGTTGCCAAGGCACATTCCTTTTCCATTACAGATAATGCAACATCATGCATAAGATCATGGATTTTACATGTAGTTCTGGAATTACATGCCCTGGTGCTTTCAATTTCCTTGTATGTGGCTCGGGCTTGTTTCACATCCTGAAAGAATGACCTTGATGCCAGATCATTGAAAATCTGTTTGCCAGTGGTCTCAAGACGAATTTGCTTTTCCTGGATAACAAAGCCATGCGCAATCCATAGTTGAATCAGCTTGTCCACGTCAATCTCATAACCTTTGGGAAATATAGCACAAAATGCAAAACACTGTTTCATATGTGATGGCAAGTCATTGTAGCTGAGATTGAGTATTGGTAAGATTCCAGACTCCTCGGTGCAAATGTTGCTTCTGCTTGATAAAGCCTTCCATTCTTCCTCACTAGTTTTGGTACGCAGTACAGAGCCCAGTGCTGTTGCAGCTAAAGGAGAGCCAACACATCTCTTCACAATCTCATCAACCATACCCACCAACAAGTCGGGCCTTTTCTCTTCCTTGTGCAAATGTCCGAATGCTCTTGACTCGATGATTTCCTTAATGAATTCATCTTCCAAAGCTGTGAGATTATAAGCTTTAACAGTACCCACTATTTTAGCAACTCCTTCATCACGAGTTGTTGTCAAGACCACACTACCCATGCCACCATGTTGAAGGCGGGTTTTGAGCTGTTCCCATTTATCAACCTCTCGTTTCCAGACATCATCTAGTACAAGGAGGTACCTTTGCCTGCTCACGGCACTCTGAAGGCTATCCAGTGGTGTCTTCATGAAAGCAGCAGCTGCTTCTCTACCAGCATCCTTCTTGTAGGCAGCTGCTACTGTACCATCATCCTTCTTGTTGGAATCTGCTTCAGCTATACTTTTAGCTAGAGAATCTACATCAAAGCCATCAGAGACAGATACCCATAGCAGCAAATCAAAATGCTTCTTAATTTCAGGTTACTGTAAACAAGTTGTGCTAATGTGGTCTTGCCCAGACCCCCCATTCCAACGATGGGAACAACTGTGAGATCTGCATTGTTAGCTTGTCCAACTAGAATATTAACAATAAACCTCTTATCTTTGTCTCTTGATCTGCTGATGATGTTCTTTGGATCAAAGATAACATGATATGTCTGCCGCAACTGCTTGGATATCAGCGGTTGTTGCTGATATTTAAAGCCAAAGGCATTCATTTCAGTCACAAGGACCTCAATGGCCTGCACAATCTTGCGGAGCTTTCTTCCCATCCTGTGACGGAATACCAAACGGTTGTGATTGGGAAAGAGTTTTACCACACCGAAGCCAAGCTCCTGGCAGTGTCCCTCCTTTTTGGCCTTACGACGAAGCGCCTCATACTTGAACTCATCAAAGACTTCATTCGCCTGGTAGGCCACCGTCTTGACCTCGTCGAGCCAAGCCTTGACACCTTTTCTGTAGGCCGCCGCCTGCTCGGCGTCGGTGATGACGTCCAGGATGGCAGGCAGTCTGCGCTTGAGGATCTTGTGCTGCGCCTCCATGCCCTTCATCACCTCGTACTGGTCGAGGAGGTAGCTGGACAAGTTCTCCTTCACGATGGAGAGCAGTGGTTCGACTACCATGGTGGCCACCAGCTCTGCCATTGGAACAACAAGGGCTCGCAAGAACACAGAGTAGCACGAGCACAGTGCAAGGAGGAGAGGAAAATGATCTGAGCAGGATGCACTTGCTTGCTTGTGAGGAAAATGGAAGCAAATAATGCTAGTATTATTAACTTTCGGGGAGATGTATATGTGGATGCATTTGGTTTCACTGATTGATTGCACCTGCTACCAGAATATAGAAACAACAGTAGCACAACTGTACTTGATAAAGTAACACTACTTCCATATTTTAGGACAACAATGTTTTCTCGGTGTAGCCGATGGCAGCCTCGCCAAAACCGTTTTCTCACTCATCAAGAGGGTCTTCGTTTGTCCAACAAACATATTCAATCATGGTGTGTCATCGATGTCTCCGCCAGGCACTTGTTTGGGAGCTAAAATCTGCTCTTCTGCGAGACTGCAAGCATGTTGCTGTACAGGCTGCCGGCGATTCTTAGAGAAACAGCAGGATCCCTGCAGGCGCTCACCTACTTACAAGGCTGGAGCCTAGGAACAGTCGTCATGGAAGCGACGACGGACACTGCAGTCCTTGAGATTAGAGTACCTTATCTCTCAGCCTCCGAGCGCTCTCCTGAAAGAAAATAGCGAGCGTGGATCATTAAGGTCTTCATGACTTTGCAAGGAGGGCTAAGCAATGACAATGGTTTTTTATTTTTGTAATGGTAAGCTTCCGGGGACATCAGTCTTAGTTCATAAATTTCAAACCGCTTCCATGGCAACCACAAATTTTTGTGTTAAGGAGATAACCTTCTGTTGCACCCTGTCTGCAACCATGCCACATCACAATTTCGTAACAGTGTGGATTGGTGGAATTTATATGTTCTTATTCAAATTCCATGGTAATTGGTAATTTGTTACTTTGTAGTTCTGAGAACAGAGAACCATGCAAATAAGTGTGGATTGCTGGAATTTATATGTTCTTCCAGGGCAGCAGTCACAATTTAGAAGCCAGGCTTGGCTCACAGATTCAACACGCTTTCTTAATAGTAACATAAAACACTTAGAAGCTTCGTTGATCATGCACAGAAATCCCTGACGTAAAGGAAGTACAAAGGTCCAAGAAATCGTGCTGGAAACAACAGATGGGGATATATTAAATTCAGGCTACTGCTGGAATTGCATGGCTTTGGTTTCAGAAACAAAAGTACCCATGGATATATACAACTGTGCCCATGTAAGCAAGATAACCATTTTGTCATGTACAGTACATCACCAACGCTAATGCCAGGAGAAAAGACGCTCTAGTTACCTTTGATTCCAAGGTGGCCTAGCCATGCTGCAGGCCTGCTCTTTAAACTGGCACCGCTGTCTCTTTCCTGAGCCGCCGGCAGCGGCAGCTCCGCGCGCCACATTCCGTCCGTGGTTGCTCCACGACACGCTCCGGCAGCCTCTCGTTCTCCTCTCCCGACGGCTGCTGGAGAAGCAGAGAGGAACGACAGCGCCGGAGTGCCGGACGACGGCAATGGGGCAGTGCCTTCTCCTCCGATGTGGTCTGACCACAGGCGGAGGAGCATGACTCCGGGTCCTCGCGTCAAGGAACGGTGTACGGCGGATTCCGGGCGGCTCTGTCCCGGATTGGGGATCGGCCCATCGTCGCAGACCACGAGGAGGCAGTGTGTGTGTATGTTTTTTTTTTGAGGGATATAGGAGGCAGTGTGTATGCTCCTGTATGCTTAGCGAATCGAATGCTAAGGCCCGATACCACTAGGCCCAGTACCTTTTTTGTGCGGAGCACCAGGCCCAGTACCTGCACTTTCAAAGTTTTTAATTCATGCTATGTCCAATTCACGTGTACAAAATACAAATACGATGTGCTAAAAGAAATAAAAATACGAATACAGAAAGTAGGAGGGAAATAAGAAGATAATTCATCATAAAAGAAATTGTTAGCTAATATGAACCCTTCCCAGGAAACTATAAATGATCCTACAATTCATGACATGGTCATCGAACAAAATGCATTAGACCATAAGGATTGTTTGAAAGAATGTGCCAAAATAAAAAAATATTTTATCTTGCAAAATTCACAACATAAAAATTGATACAAAGTAATTATTTATATGTGGAAATTATGAAAAGGAAGAAATTGGTGTCTAAAGAAAAATTCCAAGTGGAGACCAATAAACGTTTGTTAGCACTTCGGAAGGTGGTAACAACAGCCAAATGAGATCAGAGTGAAAAATCACTCCAGAAATAACAGATATATAAAATAACCATGTAGTTGGTTTTATCCTGCCGCTGAGCACGTTCCCTCATCAACATCTCGAATAATGTAAAATCACATCTCAGACTTAATAGGAAATAACCTGAACTGAGCAACTGTATAGCTTATATCAGAGTTTATAGCATAAAACTACCAGTTTACTATCTAAATTTACCGTATCATACCACTTTACGTTTTCGGAACACAAAACTACCAGATTTTGGTTCGTTCTTTGCAATTCGATCTAAACCGCGTTTGAGAGCGTTTTGACACTGTTTCTGACCAGCCGACCCCACCCGTCGGTATGACGTGGACAACGCCCGCTCACGGCCGTTAACGCCCGCATGGATGGCACCGGGGTCGCGTCAGTTCCAATTTCTCCCCCCACCTCCACCGTAGCTTGCGCGCCGCCGCCGTCGTCCCTCCGCCGCCGCCACCCATTTCTCGTCCCTCCGTCGCCGTCGTTGCAATGCCCAGTTGGAATGAAGGTTCTTCCTCGTCCTCCTGCCTACCGGTAAGCTCCATGTTCCTTTGCTTCCCCCGATCTCCGATCTAGGGTTGTTATTTTTTGCTACTTTTTCATCGATTTAGCTCTTAAACTCGCACTGGACTTTGCCCCCGATCTCTATTTAGGAATGTACCGTCCTGGACTTTGCCCCTTGCACCGTCGATGATCCAACATTTGATGGCATTGCTGTTGGGTGCCCTGAGCTCTGTCGTGTGCACAAGAAGGAGCCGCACAAGTGTGTTGCGTTTGAAGGGACAGACATTGGTCGCAAATTCTACTTATGTCCAGTTGTGAATGTAAGTTATATGCACCTTAGTAAATATTTGTGCTTGATTTGATACCCGGCCCAGATTGTGTGTTTTGACAGTTCCTCTCTTGGTCACATTGTACATATTTAGTTAGACTGATTGTTAATTAGAGACCAATGACCTGCTTTGTTTATTAGAGATCAAAATGACCTACTTTGTTAATTAGAGACCAATGACCTGCTTTGTTTTCATTTCTCATGTTAGATTATTAATTAGAGATCAATGGCTTGCTGAAATTTCTTTAGTAGAGACCAAAATGGCCTGCTTTGTTGATTTATTGATCTGATGCAAATATATTAATTAGAGTGGTATGCTTTGTTCTCAGGAAGTAGAGAACTGTGGGTTCCAGTCATGGGTAGATGAAGAGTGGCCTGAGACTTTGCAAAATGCTCTTCTCAGACTCTGGGAAATGTACAATACTTGCAAATCAACAAGAATTGATGAGAGGTATGAGAGTACAATGATGTTAAAAGAAATGGCTGAAGAGAAGGAGAAGCTTGAGAAGAAACATTCAAGTCTCTTAGCTGACATAAAGAAATTTATGGACAATACTGAGGCTAAGGTGTTGGATCAAAACTGGAAGGCCATGAACAAGGAGAAGGAAAAAGAGAAAGATCAAGATGATTTTTTGGAGGTGGTGAAGGAAAGGAACATGCTGAAGAAAGAAGTGGAGTTTCTTAAGAATGAGTTGGAAGAGCTGAAGAATGTTAGGAACACACAAGCAGAGATTATGAAGAGTAGGGAAAGGAGTTGGGAAGATGAAAAAGGCATTTTGAAGGAGGAGAAGAAAAAGTTAGAATATTCTCTTCATGATCTTTTCAAAGCCAATCTTGCAACCAAGGATAAGCTCAACATGATTAAGGCCATATGTGATGAGCCATGAAATGTTTAGTGCTATTATGTGTATGTGATGTATTGAACCATTGTTTGTATGTGATGTATTGAACCATTGTGTTTGGTGTGGTAGTGCTTGTGATGTGTTGAACCATTTGAACTATGTCCTGTAATGTTGAACCATTATGTTATGAACAATGTCCATCTCCTGATGTTAAATGGATTGTTAAATTCTGCCACTGAGATTATTGTGTTGGATTTTGTGTTGAACCATTAATAAATGGCTCTTTCCTTATCTGTAGTGCTTGTCATCAAGATCATAGTGTGTTCAACACCCATATGATCTAGAGCACAGAACCAACATAGTTTGTTCAGCAAATATATGTTCATCACACAATAATCATCGCCCATTGTTCAAGCACATACATACATCATCTAGTTTAACACAAACATAGGTTTAGCACAAACTCAATGCACATAGTTCAGCACATCATAGTTTAACACAAACATAGGTTTGGCACAAACAGTCATGTGCACACAGGCATCACATAATCCACTGGCATGTGCACACAGGCACAAACAGTCATGTGCACAAACAGTTTAACACAAATATTTTTATAAGACAAAACCCACTGGCACTCAACAGTCATGTGCACACAGGCATCACATAATCTTCTTCAGGTCTTCAACTGTCATGTTGTCAATCCCACTGGCACTCAGGTATTCTCTTACCTTACGAGTGGGTTTGATCGACCTTGCTGGCCTAGAAGTTCCTGGAGCAGCTGTTCTTGGTGCAATGAAACCTGCCCTTGCCCCTTTCCTGGCAGCAGTTGCTCTTGGCCTTGCAGATCCTGTTGGAGGAGCTGATGCAGATGCCCCAGCTGAAGCTCTTGGTGCTACAGGAGGATTTGGTGCAGAAGGCCCAGCTGATGCTCTCGGTGCTGCTATAGGTGTAGTTCTAGAGCCTTCATCACCATAGTCATGTCTGTTAGCCTGCATATGTCATGGTTGCATAATTTAGGCTCAGCAGAAAATAATATTAGGCATCAATGCAAAAAGGAAGGCAATAGTGTACCTTGTGTTGCTCTTTCCTTATCTGTAGCTCAGGCCTCAAGGCAACATGGCAGGAGGTGTACCTATGCCCTACAGCTTTACAGTTACTACAAGTGATAGTACCCATCCTAGAACTGTCTCTAGGACCTGGAACCTCAAATGCACTCTTCCTCCTAACTGTTTGCTTTCTCCCAGGCTTTTCCCCGAAAACAGGAGGTTCTATGTCCTGTGTATCTGTTTTTGTCCAATCTTCTGGTCCAGGAACAGGGTAGACTACACCAGAGTATGCTAGCTTGTACATTGGTTTTTTGAAAAAGCCATTTACATAATCTTCTGGGTGCTGCTTCACTTTCATGATTGCAGACACATCATGGCTGCAAGGAATGCCTGTCACATCCCATTTTCTGCAAGAACATGTCTGTGCTATCAAGTTAACTATCAAGTTTCTCTTTGAACTAGAAACTTGCCACAGTCCAACATCTGAATTCTTAGCATTGCAATGCCTAGAAAACTTCTTTTCCTCTTCTAGTTTCTCAGAATAGTGAGGTGTGATCTCCCACCTTGTGTTGCCAACCTTAGATCTTATTCCACTATTCTTTACCATGATCTTGTTCCTAATTCCTTCTAGCATTGTCTGAATAGGCTTGTTCCTAACATCTATAATCATTTTGTTGAACACTTCACTGAGATTATTAACTACCAAATCTGTCTTGCAGTTAGTGTCAAAGGCATACCTGGCCCAAGTTTCAACAGGAATTTGCATCATCCAATTATATCCATCCTCACATTCTGCCTTCAGAGTTTCCATTGCAAGCTCAAAACCATTTTTGGTGTAAGAGTAACTGGCAGCAAACATTATTTTCTTCAATTCTGGTCCTCTAAAGCCAGCTGCCTGGAAATTAGCATATATGTGCCTCAGACAGAATCTTTGAGGGGAATGTGGAAACACTCTGGTAATTGCTTTGAGTAGTCCCTGATTAGCATTTTGCAAGAGAATTGTACAAGTTAGTATCCATACATAGCAAAAGAATGATATGTGACTAAGATAGTAATTCATAGAAAGTCTAGTATAATGGACATTTACCTTTTGTCTGTCAGAAATGATAGTGTAATGGCCAAACTGCCCTGACTCCCCAATGCAATACCTCAACTCAGTGAGAAACCAAGTCCAACTAGCATAATCCTCCTTGTCAACAACACCAAAGGCAATGGGAAAGATGTTGTTGTTGTTTCCATCTCTCCCAGTTGCAGCAAGTATCTGTTGCCCAGTGGTCAACTTGATAAAACATCCATCTAGCCCTATGAATGGTCTGCATCCATTTAGGAAGCCCTCCTTTGAAGCATTGAGGCACACAAATAAACCATGGAACCTTCGACGCCGGCGATGCGAGGACGGCCTTGGAGAAGGCAGCCGCCGCTCTGTGATCCGGCAAGGCCAGCGGTGTCACCGCCACCGACTTGTCGGGACGAGGAGGAGAACTGGAGGAGCCGTCAGTAATTGAATCCAAGCAGTCACCGCCGCCGGGGTCATGTGCGTCGCCGCCAGGATTCACTGCCGCCATCGTCGGGGAGTGGTTCAGGACGACAGGGAGATGCAGAGCATGAGGGACTGGTTCAAGACGACATGGAACTGAACCCTAAATTTAGACAACGAGTTAACGGCCGTGAGCGGGCGTTGTCCACGTCATACCGACAGGTGGGGTCGGCTGGTCAGAAACAGTGTCAAAACGCTCTCAAACGCGGTTTAGATCGAATTGCAAAGAACGGACCAAAATCTGGTAGTTTTGTGTTCCGAAAACGTAAAGTGGTATGATACGGTAAATTTAGGTAGTAAACTGGTAGTTTTATGCTATAAACTCCTTATATCATGGTACGCACATTTTTTTCCAACAGCAAACACAACTTGACAGTAGAATAACATCACAATGTTCTCCACAACATACAACCACAGCCAATCCAGACGACCGACGAGGAAAGACTATGTCAAGATCACACTGCAGACCTACGACATAGAAACTGGCTAAAACTGAGCAGCCAGTTTAACCGCTGACGATCCGCAAAGCGACAGCGGATGATTTGTTATTCGACCACTGAGAATTCAAAACGACACTACCGACAGTAACAGACATATCGGCGACGCTAAAATGACCAGCTGCACGCCTCACAGAGGCAAACGACTCCCAAGTAAAAGCAAAGCTGAGCATGTTCTACGACTTCAAAGGCAGCGGTGCCGTCAGAACATGCGGATCCCACTCTGCTGCTCCAGCTTACTGCTTAGGATAGGAGGCCTGAACCTGCTGCTCCAGCTGCATTGGAGAACACAAAAATAGGTCAGTTGCATGAAGTCTATCAATGCTATGACAATTCAGACAGAAAAAAAATCCTAATGACCTTTTAGAGCAACAGAAGCTTAATAAGTCAATGAATGTTTTCAGCTCAGCTTTACAGTAGTCCTAAATAGCGCTCTAGACACCACGTGGTGGTCTAAGTATAACTCAAAATTAGCACCGCAAATGCCACACGGACTTGCATATAAAGAACTGAAGATGGCATGACAATGCTTTGGTTATCTTCCAGAGTTATTAACAGTAATTTCATATATGTCAGGAAAACTAACTGCATTCATTTCATGAACATGATTCTCGTTTGTTGTTATGCAGCAAACTAGCTGAATCCGTTCCATTAGCATCTTGTCTTCTGTCTACTTTAATATTTTGCATAACAAGAAAACTTCAGAATAAAAAAAATCCTTCGAAGATGGATAATCCGGTTTACTGCAATGCTACCGAGAGGTAAACACCGAGTGTCAGAAAAATCTGAGGTAAATACCTGAAGCAAATTCTGAAACTTGTTGCGCAGATCATAGAAATCATTCCTCAGAGCATACAATGCCTTGAGACACCTGACAAGGGGAACAGTTCAGTAAGTTTTCAAGCCCCCTTTCCATTAACAGATCAGAAAAAATCTCATGGTAGCTACAATTTTTAAGCATGAGTGGAATATAGTTTTCTACACATAATATAACATTTTTAAAGCACAGATTTGTTGTACTAAACAGTCACTCCTAACCCACCAAGCTTGGTAGAGTCAGCCAATATTTCTGCCAAGACTGAATATTTTAGCAGTTTACAAAAGCAATGACCACGCAATTATATCGATAAATACTCTAATACCATTAATATAAAACTAGGCCATACCCAGTATGAAGATTTCTATAAGACGATGATAGAAAATACAATACTGTGACATAATGATACAAGATACTAACCCATCTCTGCTCTTCTCCTGAATAAACTCATGGAATTGAACGCAGGCGTTCTTCACTCTCTGAGCACCAACACTGTAAGATTTAATACTATACAATTAGGAAAATGCCACCAAATTTTCTTTAATAAATGTAAGTATTTCTTTCTCTTCACTTCTTATTGCCAACAATAAATACAACTATAGCACTATGATCATCCATATATGGGTTAACAAGTCAATTAGTTACAACCTATAATAAGCAAAGACATGTAGACTCATTGGCTAACAAAAATTGATTCCATATAACCACAGAGATACGGAAATAGGATGGTGTGCACATAATAATAGTAGTTCCTAAGAACAATAATACTAGTCTAGTAGTCTGTAAGTGTAATAAAATTAGTTTCTGTAATAATTTTATTTCCATAAATAATTATTAGTTAACTCTAGCAAACCTTCTGTATGAAACTACAAATACTATGGTCTGTCTGCGAACCTATACCAGCAGAACAAAGCCCCAAAACCAAAAAAAAAAGCTGCTATATTTTTCGTAAACAAAGGAGAAACATGCAAACCTATCATATCCAGTTTAAAACACAACAATGGCAGAACGACTGTCAGCCCCTCCAATACAAATTGGGTGAAAAACTTGTCACGGGAGAATCTGGAGTGCTATGCCTTGAGCTATCCGATTTGAGCGAAGCCTCATATATGCCAGATTTAAATCATATACCAGCACAATGGCTAAAGAACCTGACCGATCTAAAACATAGAACAGTAAAATAGCCAAACAGTTTGTCATATCTATGACAACCGAAAGGTTTGCAGATAAGTAATAAAGTAGTATAACGACAAAAAGATTTGTCATATCTAAATCATAAAAAGGTAAAATGGCCAAATGGTTTGTCGGATCTCAATGATAAAACATTAAAACAGCCAAATGGATTGCCGGATCTACAACGGCCAAATAGTTTGTCAGATCTAAACCATAAAACATTACAACGACAAAATGATTTGTCGGATATAATTCACAAAACAGTAAAACGACAACTGATTTGTCGGATCTAAATCATGAAATGGTATCTCAACCTGTTCGCAAATTAATTGGAAGATGCCACCAATGTGTACGGAACGGATCAAGTTTGTCAGATGTAAATGATAAATCAATACAAGGGACAAACCAATCTCATCCCTCACTATATGGATCGGAAGCACTAGTCATAATGCACCAATACGTGAAATGGACCGCGTTTGCCAGATCTCCTTTGTAAAACACTAGAATGATCAAACCGACGGTAAGTCTTCTCCAAGATGACCGTACGCCTTACAAAGGATCTATGTCCTTCTAATCTATGGGGATATAAACATGGTTAAAAAAATTATGGGGACATAATACCCGATATGCACCGCTAACAAGAACCATCACTCCTATGCTATTGCAGAAACACATAAGCTACAGCCTACAGGACATAAAAGATGAAGAAAAGAACCTCACCTTGTACTTCTGCCCCCGAGCTGGTGTACAAAAGCATCCACCTTGTCAAAGTCAACACATGGCTTGTCCCTGCAAGCAAAGCATCAAACATCTGATCTCACAGGACATGACAAGCGAGCCAATAGAGGAAACACAATTACAGTAGCTTGGCGAGCTCGTCGATGATCTGCTCGCCGTCCTCGCAGAAGAGCTTGACGACATCAGCAAAAAGTTCGGGGTACTCCTCTCCTGGAGCAGCTGCAGCTGGTGGAACTGATCGTCCAACAAACCCTAACCCAGAAAATAAACGCAATAAACACATCAGATTCCCCAACAGTATTGAAATGGCACTGAAATAGTGAACTGCTCACCGTAGTGAACATGTTTGCTACATCGGGAAGGGTGTTGACCTGCATCGAAGCCGCCATGGCTACCTAAAGAGAGGACTAGGGCTAGCGGGAGGAAGCTAAGGGAGGAGAGTAGGGAGATGCAGAAATGGGAGTAAGGATGATGGTGATTGGGAATGAGCGGGTGTGGTATATATAGGGGAATTGGGCTCCCAAGCCACAACCACCTGCACTTACACACACCATACACACACACCGCAGGTTGGAGTGACAGCTATCATCCTCCTACTCTTTATTGCTCCCATTAATTTTTGTTGTCATCACCCCTTTCTCATTGAGAAAATGCCGAGCTTGTATTTATTGTGAAATTATCTTTTGTATTTATTGCGAAATTATCTTTTAGATAATTTAGGCCCTTAATCTATTTGGCTGGTGAAACGTAGGCATAGTTTAATTGGATACCTTTTATTGCCTATCTAATTTTAGAAAATAGGTTAGCGCAATAACAATGGGAAAACATATGTCATTTCAGAAATGTTAAGTTTTAATTATTTTATTTTTTGTACCATCATTGAGTCGTACCTAATACGATTTTCCAAGCGTAGAAACAGTTTAATTCCATACCTTTTAAGCCTTAAACCGTGCCGATTGTCTAATTGCTTATTCATTTGCTTATTTCTTAGAAGTAGTTTTATTATGCATTTAAATCTGAAGAACGGCAGAGGCTCCACCTCTCAAAGGCGTCAACATGATTACCAATAGGCATACATATGAAACATATGTGTGCGCTAAATGTTGTGAACTGTTAGATACTATTATATATATATATATATATATCTTATTAAGAGCCATCAATTAGTGAATGTGATAAATTTGAAGATGACACAAAATATATAAGATATTATAGACGAAGTGACTACCATGTCTTGTTCCAAGACGACGAGTATATTAGAGAATGAGGCAGCCAGAGATAAAGTGTGCAGCAAAAGGGGAAAATTTCTGCACCCAGCTAATTCAGCTCCGGACTCAGATTATGGGTTTATCCTGTTATAGAGAAATCAAGTCAGGGTACCGATCCCATGGCGGCGACTATGATCCGAGCGACGTGTCTTGTCCCGACACGACGATCTTGTGACATTTTATGAATTACTGTAACCAGCCGATGGGGTGCATGACGTGTGAGTGGCCATTAAAAATTCCGTTAATAACAAGGTAGCTAGATTTCTTCGGGTTGTTATCAGTTCCTATTAGAAACACGACAATATCCGTACACCATAAGCGACAAATTGAAATGTCCCTACAATATCTACTACCGCTGAGAGCACATTTCTAATTTTATTCACACATTTAAATTCATCGATAGCACATTTTCTATTATTTACGTCCACTGGAAATTTAATATGGACTTTTTTTCTTCATAATTTGTAAAATGTCATGGTTCATTCACCACTATGGACATATTGTGGTAGACAACCATGGTGACTAAATAAGAGCTACGAATACATCTATTCACCTCACAAGTAATTACATATGATTTTGAACCTATCATGAAGATAACTTTAGTTTCTTCCACAGTGATTTAAGGAAAGTTATCTTTAGTTTCTCATTAGAACGAAATTGGTTAATGTTGGGACTAGTGGCTTATTATATTTTAATTTATTTGATGGGCTGGATTATATGGATCACCCTTCATAACTTCCACTGTATTTTCTTGTAAGCTACATCTTATTACGGTCTAACTCATTGATGGCACATAGAAATGGTGCAATGTATCAGATAGTTTCAAATGACAGCTAGCATAAATATGTCCAAAAATATGCCAGTAATTGACAGCAGAGCTCCACGGGTGCTTGTGACCACAAATTTTACTACAATACTACTTTCCTAGAGACAAAAGTGACAGCTGTATTTGACAGGCATGTGCCTAGTTAATATTCAGTTATGCAAAGACCAGAGACCCAGCTTGTTGGTTTTGTCTGAAACAAAGCAACGACTGGACAGCAGAGCTCGCAGCCTTTGCTTTTGTAATCATCTGCCAGCCTATTTGGTGGTCTTTATATACTACATGCATCTTTAATCTACAGATGTGCTCATTACTGTTCATGCAACAACAGCCGCTCCTTTCTGTCTACATAAATTAGGGTGGTGGAAGACCAAAACACATTGGTTTAGTCCGTTTAAACTTTGGTAGTTTAAGGAACAGCCTTTTTTTGGCTAATGCATCAGCTTCAGCATTTGCGGTGCAGTGATATATATCTTTGCATACATGCTTCTTGGATTAGCAGCAGAGTTGGCTTCGTTTGCCCCTATCTATTAATTGGACCTAGTGACATGAGGAGAATCGAGAGCTTCTGTGTATAGGAAAACTGATACGGAGTAATAATTATGTATACAGAGATTGATGTCCAAGAAAATATACTGGCAAATAAAGTACCCATGGAATTACATAGCTTTGGTTTCAGAAACAAAAGATAACCATTTTTTCATGTACAGTACATTATCAACGCTAATGCCAGGAGAAAAGACGCCCTAGTTACCTTTGATTCCAAGGTGCTAACCATGCTGCAGGCCAGCACTTTAAACTAGCAACGTTGTCTCTTTCCTGAGCCGCCGGAAGCTCCTCCCGCAACTCCGGGCGCCACATTCCATCCGTGGTTGCTACACGACACGCTCCGGCAGCCTCTCGTCCTCCTCTCCCGACGGCTGCTGGAGAAGCAGATAGGAACGAAGGCGGCAGCGCCGGAGTGCCGGACGACGGCGACGGCGACGGCCTGGCACCGGCGGAGGAGCATGATTCCGGGTCCTCACGTCAAGGAAGGGAGTACGGCGGAGGTGGAGGCGGATTCCGGGCGGCTCTGTCTCGGATTGGGGATCGGTCCATCGTTGCAGACGACGAGGATGCAGTGTATGCTTAGCGAATGCTAAGGCCCGAGACCACCAGGCCGGCAGGCCCAATACTTGCACTTTCGAGGCTTTTAATTTTTTTCCGAAGCTTTTAATCCATATATGTCCAATTCACGTGTACAAAATACAAATACGATCTGCTAAAAAATACAAATACGAATACAGAAATTAGGGGGGAAATAAGAAGATAACTCATCATAAAAAAATTGTCAGCTAATATGAACCCTTCCCAGGAAACTATAAATGATCCTACAATTCATGACATGGTCATCGAACAAAATGCATTAGACCATAAGAATTGCTTCAAAGAATGTGCCAAAATAAAAAATTATGAAAATATATATTTTATCCTGCAAAATTCACAACATAAAAATTGATACAAAATAATTATTTAGAAATTATGAAATCAGAGAAATTGGTGTCTAAAAAAAACTCCAAGATCGAGAACCGTGGATACCAATAAAAGTTTGTTAGCACTTCGGAAGGTGGTAACAACAGTCAAATGAGATCAGAGTGGAAAATCACTCCAGAAATAACATATATATAATAACCATGTAGTTGGTTTTATCATGACGCTGAGCACATTCCCTCATCAGCATCTCGAATAATGTGAAATCCCACCACAGACTGAATACGAAATAACTTGAACTGAGAAATTGTATAGCTTATATCATGGTACGCAAATTTTTGTTCCAACAGCAAACACAACTTGACAGTACAATAACATCACAATGTTCACCACAACATACAACCATGGCCGATCCAACCGACCGACGAGTAACGACTATGTCAAGATCACACTGCAGACCTACGACCTAGAAACTGGCTAAACCTGAGCAGCCAGATTAACCGCTGACAATCCGCAAAGCGACTGCGGATGATTTGTTATTCGACCACTGAGAATTCAAAACGACACTACCGACAGTAACAGACATATCGGCGACGCTAAAATGACCAGCTTGCCGATAAGCAGCTGCAGGCCTCACAGAGGCAAACGACTCCAAGATAAAAGTAAAGCTGAGCATGTTCTACGACTTCAAAGGCAGCGGTGCCGTCAGAACATGCAGGGCCCCACCCTGTTGCTCCAGCTTACTGCTTAGGATGGAAGGCCTAGACCTGCTGCTCCAGCTGTGCATTGGAGAACACAAAAGTAGGTCAGTTGCATGAAGCCTATCAATGCTGTGACAATTGAGACGAAAAAATTCTAATGACCTTTTTAGAGCAACAGAACCTAAGATTCAGATACAGACATACCCAAAAACAGTAATCAGTCAATGAATGGTTTCAGCTCATCTTTCCGGTAGTCCTAAATAGTGCTCTAGAAACCACGTGGTGGTCTAAGTATAAGTGTATAACTCAAAATTTAGCACTGCAAATGCCACACGGACTTGCATATAAAGAACTGAAGATGGTACGTCCATGCTTGTTTATCTTCCAGAGTTATTACTAGTAATTTCATGCAAACTAACTGCATTCCGTTCATGAACTTTGATTTTCTTTTGTTGTTATGTAGCAAACTGGCTGAATCCATTCCATTAGCATCTTGTCTTCTGTCGTTTAATATTTTGCAAAACAAGAAAACTTCAGAAATAAAAAAAATCGTTTGAAGATGGTAATCCGGTTGACTGCAATACTACAGAGAGTTAAACACGAGTGTCAGAAAAATCTAAGGTAAATACCTGAAGCGAAGTCTGAAACTTGCTGCGCAGATCACAGAAATCATTCCGCAGAGCATCCAATGCCTTGAGACACCTGACGAGGGGAACAGTTCAGTAAGCTGTGAAGCACCCTTTCCATTAACAGCTCAGGAAAGGAGCATGTTAATAATTACAGAAAAAATCTCATGGTAGCTACAATTTTTAAGCATGAGTGGAATAGTTTTCTACATATAATATAACATTTTTAAAGCACCGATTTCTTGTACTAAACAGTCACACTCCTAACCCACCAAGCTCGGTAGAGTCAGCCAATATTTCTGCGAAGACTGAATATTTTAGCAGTTTACAAAAGCAATGACCACACAATTATATCGATACTCTAATACCATTAATTTAAAACTAGGCCATATTCATTATGAAGATTTCTGTAAAACGATGATAGAAAATACAATACTGTGACATAATGATACAAGATACTAACCCATCTCTGCTCTTCTCCTGACAAAACTCATGGAATTGAACGCAGGTGTTCTTCACTCTCTGAGCACCAACACTGTAAGATTTAATACTATACAATCAGGAAAGTGCCACCAATTTTTCTTTAATAAATGTAAGAGAGCATTGAATTTATTTCTCTGCACTCCTTATTCCTAACAATAGATACAAATATAGCACTATGATCATCCATATATTGGTTAACAAGTCAATTAAATACAACCTATAGTAAGCAAAGACATGTAGACTCATTGGCTAACAAACATTGATTCCATATAACCACATGGATACGGAAATAGGACGGTTTGCGCATAATAATAGTACTTCCTAAGCACAATAATACTAGTTTGTAAGTGTAATAAAATTAGTTTCTGTAATAATTTTTAATTCCATAAGTAATTATTAGTTAACTCTAGCAAACCTTCTGTATGAAACTACAAATACCAGGGTCTGGGAACCTATACCAGCAGAACAAAGCCCCAAAACCAAAAAAAGAGCTGCTATATTTTTCGTAAACAAGGGCGAAACATGCAAACCTATCATATCTAGTTTAAAACACTACAATGGCTGAACGACTGTCAGCCCCTCCAGTACAAACTGGGTGAAAAACTTGTCATGGGAGAATCTGGAGTGCTACGCCTTGAGCTATCCGATTTGAGTGAAGCGGCTCATATATGCCAGATCTAAATCATATACCAGTACAATAGTTAAACGATCTGATGGATCTAAATCATAGAACAGTATAATAGCCAAACAGTTTGTCATATCTACGACAACCAAAAGGTTTGCAGATAAGTAATAAAGTAGTATAACGACAAAAAGATTTGTCATATCTAAATCATAAAAAGGTAAAATGGCCAAATGGTTTGTCGGATCTCAATGATAAAACATTAAAACAGCCAAATGGATTGCCGGATCTACAACGGCCTAATAGTTTGTCAGATCTAAACCATAAAACATTACAACGAAAAAATGATTTATCGGATATAATTCACAAAACAGTAAAACGACAACCGATTTGTCGTTTCTAAATCATGAAATGGTATCTCAACCTCTTCAAAAAATAATTGGAAGATGCCACCAAGGATCAAGTTTGTCAGATGTAAATGATAAATCAATACAAGGGACAAACCGATCTCATCCCTTACTATATGGATCGGAAGCACTAGTCATAATGCACCAATATGTGAAATGGATCGAGTTTGCCAGATCTACTTCGTAAAACACTAGAATGATCAAACCAACGATAAGTCTTCTCCAAGATGACCGTACGCCTTATAAAGGATCTATGTCCTTCCAATCTATGGGGATATAAACATGGTTAAAAAAATTATGGGGACATAATACCCGATTTGCACCGCTAACAAGAACCATCACTCCTATGCTATTGCAGAAACACATAAGCTACAGCCTACAGGACATTAAAGACGAAGAAAAGAACCTCACCTTGCACTGCAGCCCTTGAGCTGGTGTACAAAAGCATCCACCTTGTCAAAGTCAACACATGGCTTGTCCCTGCAAGAAAAGCCTTAAACATCTGATCTCACGGGACATGAAAAGTGAGCCAATAGAGGAAACACAATTACAGTAGCTTGGCGAGCTCGCCGATGATCTGCTCGCCGTCCTCGCAGAAAAGCTTGATGACCTCAGCAACGAAGTTTGGAGCACTCCCATCCTGGAGCAGCTGCAGCTGGTGGAACTGATCATCCAGCAAACCCTAACCCAGCAAATAAACACAACAAAAACATCAGATTCCCCAACAGTATTGAGTTACCCATCCACCTAAGGAGAAACTAAAACTCCATACAAATGGCACTAAAATAGTGAACTTCTCACCGTAGTGAACATGTTTGCTACATCGGGAAGGGTGTTGACCTGCATCGAAGCCTCCATGGCTACCTAAAGCGAGGACTAGGGCTAGCGGGAGGAAGCTAAGGGAGGAGAGTAGGGCGATGCAGAAATGGGAGTAAGAATGATGGTGATTGGGAATGAGCAGGTGTGGTATATATAGGGGAATCGGGCTCCCAAGCCACAACCACACATACACACCGCAGGTTGGATTGACAGTTATCATCTTCCTACTCTTTATTGCTCCCATTTATTTTTGTTGTCATCACCCCTTTCTCATTGAGAAAGTGCCGAGCTTGGATTTATTGCCAAATTATCTTTTAGATAATTTAGGCCCTTAATCTATTTGGCTGGTCAAATGCAGGCATAGTTTAATTGGATACCTTTTATTGCCTATCTAATTTTAGAAAATAGGTTAGCGCAATAACGATGGGAAAACAGATCTCGTTTCAGAAATAAGTTTTAATTATTTTATTTTTGTACCAACATTGAGCCTTACCTAATACTTTGAAAATTGAGATGAATAAATTCTAATGACCTTTTAGAGCAACAGAACCTAAGATTCAGATACAGACATACCCAAAAATAGTAAGCAATAAATCAATGTTTTCATCTCAGCTTTCCGGTAGTCCTAAATAGTGCTCTAGACACCATGTGGTGGTCTAAGTATAACTCAAAATTTAGCACCGCAAATGCCACACGACTTGCATATAAAGAACTGAAGATGGCGTGTCCATGCTTGTTTATCTTCCAAAGTTATTACTAGTAATTTCATGTATGTCAGGCAAACTAACTGCATTCAGTTCATGAACATGATTTTCGTTTGTTGTTATGTAGCAAACTAGCTGAATCCGTTCCATTAGCATCTTGTCTTCTGTCTAGTTTAATATTTTGCATAACAAGAAAACTTCAGAATAAGAAAAATCCTTTAAAGATGGATAATCCAATTTATTGCAATGCTACCGAGAGGTAAACACGAGTGTCAGAAAATCTAAGGTAAATACCTGAAGCAAAGTCTGAAACTTGTTGCGCAGATCACAGAAATCATTCCTCAGAGCATTCAATGCCTTGAGACACCTGACAAGGGGAACAGTTCAGTAAGTTGTCAAGCCCCCTTTCCATTAAAAGATCAGGAAAGGAGCATGTTAATAATTACAAAAAAAATCTCATGGTAACTACAATTTTTAAGCATGAGTGGAATAGTTTTCTACATATAATATAACATTTTTAAAGCACAGATTTTTTTGTACTAAACCTTCACAGTCCTAACCCACCAAGCTCGGTAGAATCAGCCACTTCCTGCCAAGACTGAATATTTTAGAAGTTTACAAAAGCAATGACCACGCAATTATATCGATAATACTCTAATGTCATTAATATAAAACTAGGCCATATTCAGTATGAAGATTTCTATAAGACGATGATAGAAAGTACAATACTGTGATATAATGATACAAGATACTAACCCATCTCTGCTCTTCTCCTGACTAAACTCGTGGAACTGAACGCAGGTGTTCTTCACTTTTTGAGCACCAACACTGTAAGATTTAATACTACACAATCAGGAAAGTGCCACCAAATTTTCTTTAACGAATGAAAGAGAGCATCATATTTATTTATTTCACTTCTTATTCCAAATAAATATAAATATAGCACTATGATCATCCATATATGGCCATATGGGTTAACAAGTCAGTTAGATACAACCAAGAAAACCTAGGGTAAGCAAAGACATGTTGACTCATTGGCTAAAAAACATTGATTCCATATAACCACATGGATACGGCAATAGGATGGTTTGGGCATAATAATAGTAGTTCCTAAGCATGATAGTACTAGTTTGTAAGTGTAATAAAATTAGTTTATGTAATAGTTTTTATTTCCATGAATATGTATTAGTTAACTCTAGCAAATCTTATGCATGAAACTACAAATACCACGGTTTGGGAACTCGTACCAGGACAACAAACCCCCAAAACCAGAAAAATAGATGCTATATTTTTCGTAAACAAAGGTGAAACATGCAAATTTGGTGAAACACTTGACATGGGAGAATCTGAAGTGCTACGCCTTGAGCTATCCGATTTGAGCGAAGCGGCTCATATATGTCAGATCTAAATCATATACCAGCACAGTGGCTAAACGGTCTGACGGATCTAAACCATAGAACAGTAAAACAGACAAACAATTTGTCGTATCTACAACAACCAAAAGGTTGTAGGATAGGTAATAAAGTATAATAATGACAAAAAAGATTTGCCATATCTAAATCATAAAATGGTAAAACAACCAAATAGTTTGTCGGATCTAAATGATACAATATTAAAATGGCCAAATGGATTGCCGGATCTACAACGGCCAAGCAGTTTGTCAGATCTAAATCATAAAGCATTACAACAACAAATGATTTGTCAGATTTAATTCAGAAAACAGTAAAACAACAACTGATTTGTCGGATCTAAATAATGAAATGGTATCTCAACCTCTTCGCAAATTAATTGGAAGATGCCACCGATGTGTACGGAACGGACCAAGTTTGTCAGATGTACATGATAAATCAATACAAGGGACAAACCGATCTCATCCCTCGCTATATGGATCAGAAGCGCTAGCCATGATGCATCAATACGTGAAATGGATCGCTTTGCCGGATCTACTTCGTAACCGATGATAAATCTTCCCCAAGATGACCATACGCTTTACAAAGAATCTATCTCCTTCCAATCTATGGGGAGATAAACATGGTTAAAAAAATTATGGGGATATAATACCCGATTTGCGCCACTAACAACAACCATCACTCCTATGATATTGCATAAACACATAAGCTACATGACATAAAAGAGTAAGAAAAGAACCTCACCTTGCACTGCTGCCCTTGAGCTGGTGCACAAAAGCATCCACCTTAACGAAGTCAACACATGGCTTGTCCCTGCAAGCAAAGAATCAAACATCTGATCTGCACATGACATGACAAGCGAGCCAACAGAGGAAGCACAATTACAGAAGCTTGGCGAGCTCGCCGATGATCTGCCCGCCGTCCTCGCAGAAGAACGTGACGACCTCAGCAACGAAGTTCGGGGCACCATCATCCTGGAGTAGCTGCAGCTGGTGGAACTGATCGTCCAGCAAACCCTAACCCAACAAATAAACGCAAAACAAAAACTTCAAATTCCCCAACAGTATTGAGTTACCCATCCACCTAAGGAGAAACTAAAACTCCACACAAATGGCACTGAAATAGTGAAGTGCTTACAGTAGTGAACATGTTTGCTACATCGGGAAAGGTGTTGACCTGCATCGAAGCCGCCATGGCTACCTAAAGTGAGGACTGGAGCTAGCGGGAGGAGGCTAAGGTAAGAGAGTAGGGCGATGCAGAAATGGGAGTAAGAATGATGGTGATTGGGACTGAGCGGGTGTGGTATATATAGGGGAATTGGAGTCCCAAGCCACAACCACCCCCACTTACACACACCATACACACCGCAGGTTGGAGTGACAGCTATCATCTTCCTACCCTTTATTGCTCCCATTTATTTTTGTTGTCATCACCCCTTTCTCATTGAGAAAATGCCGAGTTTAGATTTATTGCGAAATTAATTTTTAAATAACTTAGGCCCTTAATCTACTTGATTGGTCAGGCATAGTTTAATTGGATACCTTTTATTGCCTATCTAATTTTAGAAAATAGTTTTGTGCAATAACGATGGGAATTAGAGTCCCAAGCCACGACCACCCCCACTTACACACACCATACACACCGCAGGTTAGAGTGACAGCTATCATCTTCCTACTCTTTATTGCTCCCATTTATTTTTGTTGTCATCACCCTTTCTCATTGAGAAAATGACGAGTTTAGATTTATTGTGAAATTATTTTCAGATAATTTAGGCCCTTAATCTATTTGACTGGTCAGGCATAGTTTAATTGGATACATTTTATTGCCTATCTAATTTTAGAAAATAGTTTTGCGCAATAACGATGGGAAAACGGTTCTGATTTGAGAATGTTAAGTTTTACTTGTTTTATTTTTGTGCCATCATTGAGTCTTACCTAATATGATTGGCAGGGTGTAGGAACACGCAGGCTCTACCCCTCAAAGCACGTCAACATGAGTACTAATAGTATATTTGTGCGCTAAATACTGTGAATGGTTAGACGGAAAATTTTCTGCACCCGGCTAATTCAGCTCTGGACTCAGATTATGGACTTATTCTGTCACAGAGAAATCAGGTCAGGGTACCGATCCCGTGGCGGCAACTACAATCCCAGCGCCGTGTCTTGTCCTGACCCGATGATCTTGTGATGTTTTCTGAATTACTGTAGCTAGCCGATGGAATGCATGACGTGTGAGTGGGCATGAAAAAATCAATTAATAACAAGGTAGCTAGATTTCTGCGGGTTGTTTTTTCGCGAAAACGCAAAAGCCTTGCGTTTCGATGCATTGGTAGAATAAGAAGATTCATGTACAAGTCCGCAGAAGCGGATGAACACCCATGACGTACAACTCAACCCAAGACAACTAGACTAGGGGAGTAGCTGGCGCAGCCCCCGAGCTCCAGCCTCCGCCCACGCCTTAGCTTCCGCTTTGATCGTGTCCACGAGGGGAGCCACCGAAGGGTATCGGTTCCAATTAGAATACGACAATTTCGTACATCATAAGCGACAAATTAGATTTCCACAGGTTGTTATTGGTTCCAATTAGAAATACGACAATATCCGTACATCATAAGCGACAAATTGGAATGTCCCTACAATATCTACTACTGTTGAGAGCACATTATCTAATTTCATCACACATTTAAATTCATCAATAGCATATTCTGTATTATTTACATAAACTGCAAAAATTAATATGGACATTTTTTTTCTTCACAATAGGTAAAGTTCCATGGTTCATTCATCAGTATGAACATATTACGGTATACATCATGGTGACTGAACAAGAGATGCAAATACATATATTCACCTCACAAGAAATTATATATCATTTTCAACCAATCATGAATTATCCTGCCAAGTGAGAACTGAATGGGACTAAAGATAAGTCTCGCTTCCACGGTGACTTAAAGAAAAGTTCTCTTTAGTTTCTCATTAGAAGAAAATTGGTTAATGTTGGGACTAGTGGTTTATTGTCTTTTAATTTATTTGATGGGTGGGGCTATAGGGATCACCCTTCATATCTTCCCTTGTATTTTCTTGGAGGCTACAGCTTATTACGGTCTAACTCATTGAAGGCACAAAGTAGAAATGGTGCAATGTATCTATTAGTTTCAAATGGCACCCAGCATAAATATATCCAAGAATATGCCAATACAAAATACTTGTCTATTATCATTAATACACGCAAGGTATTGCATGCACATGTATACTCACCGTGTGTTTCTGGTTAATTTGAGTACAAAATACTTATCAATTGTCATTAATGATGTAAGATTTTAAAAAAATTCTTTGAAGTGCATAAATGCATGTGTGTTTGTGACCGCAAATTCTACTACAGTACTACTTTACTAGGGACAAAAAATGACAGCGAGCTATGCAAACGCAGGCATGTACCTAGTTAATATTCGTGTCCAGCTATGCAAAGACCAGAGACCCTTGTTGGTTTTTTCTGAAGCAAAGCAACGACTGGACAGCACAGCTCACAACCTTTGCTTTTCTGATCATCTGCCAGCTTATTTGGTGGTCTTTATATGCATGCATCTTTTGTTTTCACATGTGCTCATTACTGTCCATGCAACAACAACCGCTCCTTTCTGTCTAGTCCGTTTATACAGAAATTAGGGTGGTGGAAGACCAAAACACGGTTGTTTAGTCCTTTCTCCGAGCAAGATAACACGTACAAAAGTGTGTACCCACATAGTGTTGAAAATATACCCTGGAATCAATCATGCGATGATAATTTTTCATGTGCTCCCTCTGTTCAGAAATACAAGACATTTTAGCTTTGTGAACTGAATGTATCTAGATGCTTTTTAGTGTATATGTTCACTCCGAACCTATACACTAAAAGACGTCTAGATACATTCGATTCACAAAGCTAAAACGTCTTATATTTCTAAACGGAGGGAGTATTCATGAACAAATTAATATTATCCTTGAATATCATCGTTGATATGTATCAAGTATATACCTGACTTGTTTGTGAAATGTGAAACTATGTAATGTACGATGATAGTTCTAACTGTCCGAGCATAGAGATGCTAACCCGATATTATTAACTAATGATGGAGATATGATACATTGTAAGTATATCTATTCTTTTAAAAGTTTAATTTTGTGTTATTCCTATTATTGACCAATATTCATATATTATTTGGACTAACCTATTAAAAGTCTGAATGTGATCTGCCCCTCGAGAGGTACCCTTGTCTGGCTTTATATACAACAGTCGGTCCAAGGTTTTGCATGGTATCCGAATCGGCACGGATACTAGAGTTCTAGTCTGACTCGGCTTAATTCATTTCGTTGTTGTTGGACTAATTCATTCATACAGGAACAACTTCGAGTTTGTTCGTCCATGTGGCTGTTGTACCATTCCACTATACCTTACCATTTTGTTTTCATGGTAAAAGCTGCAAGGCGTATGTATATGTGGTATTGATAGCGATAACAACAAATAGCTCCTGATGATGATAATGTTAATGACGTAACAATTTTGTAGTTCTGTTCTCGTATTCTTATGTTACATACTGATGTATAAACGCAGTTTGGCGAGATATATTCAGGAATGTTACAGTTGCTATCTGGGCAAAATTCCATTCAATGTTTACTCAACATTTTATCTCGAGTGATAGTCCCCGTGTGTTATCTCAGTGTGTGAGTTCTAAAATCTCTAAAATGTAGATTGACAGTCTTGACAAACAAACGGATTGCAAGCTTGTGCTCAAATTTGGGATGAGGCAGGTGTTGAGAGAGGTTTAAAATAGAGTTTTTCTTATTCTTTCCTTCCCCATATTCCAATACTACCACAATGACTAGTTGGTGTTAGATAAATGATCCTCCTATGTAAAATTATAAATAACATACACATAAGCCAGAGTCCCAGTTATTTATATGAGATGAGAATATAGATAGTCATAGAAAACGTTGCAAAAAAATACTCAAAGTTGAAATGACAAGCTCGAGCAACTGTGGCTAGCGACAGAGATGTTGCAAGCTTGTGCTCAAATTTGGGATGAGGCAGATGTTGAGAGAGGTTTAAAATAGAGTTTTTCTTATTCTTTCCTTCCCCATATTCCAATACTACCACAATGACTAGTTGGTGTTAGATAAATGATCCTCCTATGTAAAATTATAAATAACATACACGTAAGCCAGAGTCACAGTTATTTATATGAGATGAGAATATAGATAGTCATAGAAAACGTTGCAAAAAAATACTCAACGTTGAAATGACAAGCTCGAGCAACTGTGGCTAGCGACAGAGATGTATTTTCTGAATTCAACATTCATCATATCATGCATAGAGATACGATTTTCGAGTACATACCTGGTGCCCCGTCTGGAAGGCCATCTACCTGATACCTTAGTCCAGGCACATAATTCAGTATTTCAGTTCCAGGTATACTTCTCGGTGCTATCAACGAACCAGCCTTAGTGCTTCTCTAGAGAATACTTTCATCTTACGTTTGTGGAAATTCAGGAACGGTTGTCCGTTCAACAGGAAAGTAGGTTCTCCTCTCCAAGTAACTCTTGCAGCACCGGTGATATCTCACAACCGGGAGCTTGCTGCGACAATCCAGGCCAACAGACAGTCTTCAGCCACGCTCACCTCCCAAGGCAACACTCTCAGGTCTGACTTGCTGATCACAGGGACCAAGTTCTTTCCTGATGCTGCGCTACAAGTGTTCCAAAATTCCAGGGGGTTTCACAGGCCAGGTGGCCAGGGGTTTGGGATTCTACTTTCAGTACTTCTCTGGAGATAACAACAACAAAAACATCATGATTCAGGCTCCTACCTCCAAGGCCTCTTCGCCATTGCAAGTCAAAGCTTCTGCCCTCTTGCTGTCGGTGAAGATGTCAAGCCTACCGAAGCTTCAGCAGCCAACCTTCTACGCAGTTAACTTCACGCTGGAGAAGGCAGCAGTGAGCATGAACTTTGTCTCGGGCCAAATTCCCTGGGAAATCAGACAAGCCATTGCAGGCTACCTCATCACAACTGCAGATCTTCAGCCAGGAGTTTTATCACGTAGCTCACAATTGTGCTCATCAGGTTCTCGTGCCAGACCTGAGCCAACCTGTCTTCGACTGTGTAAACTCAGCTCATAGGATTAGTTCATGCCCTGTAGCTCTGATGCTTCAAAATGCCTCTTGGCATGGCTATGTAATTCATGCAGCACTTTCCACTTGAGCTGAAATGAAATGTCGCCGTTAAAAAAAAGGCAAAAAATCATTATATTGCAGACCAAAGTAGATTTTCTGGATACAGCTTTTCATCATCTCAGAGACAACCAGTAACCTTAGTACAGAATCGGGTTCATCTGCTGCCTCGATCAAAAAAGTAGACCCAGGATACATGTGTATATCTAAGAACAAATAGAAAAAATACATCAAAGAATCTGGCTGTTCCGAAGGTACAAAAATGCCCCTCCAGTAATGTTTCAGCAATGCAACTCTGTAGTTGAACAAATTGTAGTATATGGAACTTTGCTCAGCAGCTGAGCTGGTGTAGTACCTGCTAACTAGTGTATTCTGACAGTGGCAATACAATCTGTATAATAAGCCTACAAATACAGCTCAGTCAGACTTGCTCTTCAGGGTGTACACATTCCCTGCAACCCCTACAACACTGACGACAATGGCCAGCCCCAGCATCCCAAGTGCCAGGAGCTTCTCTCCACGCCCCAGGTGCTCCGCACCTTCCTTGTCCAGCCTCAGCGCCACGAGGGCTGGGAACATAAAGCCCAGGGCCAGCCCCGTCGTGGCGCCGGTGAACTTGAAGGCCATCCAGATGTTGGGTATCATGGTCGATCCGAGGTAGATGAGGGCCAGGAGCACCGCCGTAAGGGCGAGCATCTTCTTCCTGCTGTGAGGCGCCGACTCGCCGAAGACCAGCGCGTCCACAGTCTGCCTCAGAGAGAAGTGCACGACCGGGAAGACGAGGACCAGGTGGATGATGTACCCAATCCTGACAATGTAGTTGAGCACCGAGCTGAACCTGATCCCGAGGTCCTTGTCAAAGTTGGTGAGCACGTCCGACTCCGTGTCGTCACCGAATAACAGGTACCCCGAGACTGCGGTCAGCGCGTACACAGCGACGCAGAGCACAGTGGAGATCCTCCCGACGTTGTACATGTTGCTGGGCGTCTTCTCCTTGAGCTCGTTATAGATCGGCTGCACGTTGAAATGGCAGATGAAGGCGTTGGTCATGATGGGTATCACCACGAGCAGGTCCAGCATCGCAGCTCTGGAACTGAAATCCGGCCCCATCCTCGGCGCACTGATCTTGCCCTCGGCGAGCTTCACCGCCGCAATGACGCAGGAGACGAGCACGAAAACAATGGCGAGCGCCACCGACGCGGCGGACGACAGGCTCAGCGAGTCAATCCTCTCGAGCGCGCACAGCGGGGCGAGGAACAGCACGAGCACGAACAGGATGAGCAGCCTCCGGTTGTCCCACTCGCCGTCGTGGCCGATGAGCTGGTCGATGACCCCCATGTGCTTCAAAGATCCGGACATGACGTCCCCGATGATGATGAGGTACACCACGAGGACCCCTGCGTTGTTGATGATGATGCACATCTGCGCGACGACGCTGGCTGGGCGGCCGAGCGCGCGGTGCACGAGCTCGCCGTAGGAGAGGGCGCGGCAGCGTGCCGAGAAGCGCACCAGCAGCTCGATTGTGACCTCGGAGAGCACCCCCATGACGAGGATGGAGACGAGCCCCACGGCCACGCCCAGGACCTTCATGGTGGCCGGGAGCGCCATGATGCCCGCGCCGATGATGGAGGTGGCCAGGTTGAACACGGCCCCCGACACGCCCGAGCCCTCCGGGGGACCCGCGGGGCCGTCGCCGCCTTCGCCCATGAGCGGCAGCTCGTCGTGCTCGGTGTTGTCGGCGCCGTCGTCGTCGTCGACCTCGCCCAGGAACGAGTCCTGCTTGGTGAGCTTCTTGGCGTGGACGGCGCCATTGGCGGCGGCGGCGCCAGATTTGGTGGGCGGGTGGCTGGACTGGAGCTCGATGGCGGGGGAGGTGAGCGGGAGCGCCGAGTAGTTGGAGTTCACCATGCCTCTTCCCGGCGCATCCAAGATCCAAGTTGGCGAGGAATTCTCCGGCGGGGAAGAGAAGAACAAATTCCGCCCAAATCGGGGCACGAAAAGAAGGGGGGCAGGGGAATGGAAACCTCCGCCCAATCTACCCTACGGCTCCAAGAACGCGGGATCGCGCGGAAAGGGACCAAGAACCCCCCGAGTCCCCGCCACGGAAATCAGAGAGATCTCACGGAAAATCGGCTGGCATTGGGGACGCACTGCCGCTTCTCCCAAGAAAGAAGGAAATTTCTTGGCGAGATTTGGGCGGGGGGGATAGAAAAAACGGAGCTAGGATCCGTCTCCTTTATCGGAGGGAAGATTGAAGCGTCGGCACGGGGGAGCAGAGCGATCTTGCTCGGTATTTGGTGGGATCAATCGATCGAGGGAGCATACAGCTGCGAAGGAGAGATCTGGCTTCTCTGTCTCCCTCCTTCCTCCTCTGTTCTTGCTTCCTTCCCTCTGAAAAAATAGTAGGCGTGTGTACTAGTCAATTTACGTTAATTCTTTGCAAGATTAGCCGCACCAACCCGTGGGACCCGTGTACGAGCCTAACCCTCGTTGACAGGTGGGGACAGATAACTTGTGGGCCCATGCGTCAGTGGAGCACGCGGGGAGTTTAGCTTTGGTGAGCGCGTGGCACCGCCGCCTGTGCACATCTCTTCAGATCCGATTGGCCGGAGAGTCACGTCTGGGGCACCTTGCGCCTAAACCTCCTACGGCGTGGCCCACCTGTCTGTGGGATACAAATCTATAGCGACAAATCTTATTACTAGTATCATTAGGGTAATGCAGATTGGGTGCAAAACTACCATTGAAAGAACTCTGTACAGATATACGATCATCTTCTGTGTCCTTTACAAAAATCAGAAAATGAAACAAGTCGCATCACTTGTATTGAAGTAGCATCTTGTTATGTAACTGAGTTTGAAGTAGCATCTTGTTATGTATTGAAGTAGCATCTTGCAGAAATGCACAATAATAATTCCATACAACATGATTTCCTCGGAGCATATCTAGCGGTGCCCGTAAACATCTCGAAAACGTAAAATAACTGTCAGTTTTCGCTAAAAACATGGTGCAGATCAGAGCCTATAAACACCCTCAAACCATAAAAGTTTTAAGGGGCTCCGAAATACTCTCGCCCCGAACAGGTAATTCCTAGGCTACGAAGCCCAAACCGAGCGCAGCATTTATCCCCGCGGAGGCAGTTGTGGGGAGGGAAATTTCACTAACCGTTACCGGAACGGCATCGGAGCCAACGGAATCTGGGCAAATTCTACCACCGTGCATCGATTTCGCTCAAAAAATTTACCAACCTCTAACGAATAGCCTCATTTGGACTGATTTTGGACAGATTTAGAACTGGTTAACTCTATTGGCCTTGCGTATCTCTCATGGAGCCGACGCTAGCCACGACTCTGGGTGTGTTGTCTATGGCGGCACTGCGTCCGTGCGTGGCCAAAGCTCCCGACCTAAGCTCGGTCGCCCCGCCGGGGAGTGGGTCTGTGAGGTGCGCGAAGGGGGTGAGGTGGGAGCTGGCGAGGATGGGGAGGTTGCTACAAGCGAGCTGTGATGCCGCCGTTGCGGAGAAGCCCAGGAGGCGGCTGAGCGGGCCAGCGTTGCCCGAGCGGGCTAGGAGGGGCGGGGCAAAGGTTCAGGCGGGCGACACGGCAGGCTGTCGGCGCGCCGTCGAGAGGAAGAAGATGAACGAGACAGGAAAAAAACAATGGACCGAATATTCGTTTTTACGGTTTCTTTATACGGCATTTGCTCTGCGCCGGCATAAATCGAAACGCAAAACACGTTTTCAGTGTCCTGCACTCACAAATTTACGGTTATGGTTTTAAGAGCAATGCTAGAGATGCTCTCATCCTGCAAAGCAGCGGAGAAGTAGTCTACATGTATACGGATGATTGTACCATGTTTCGTCTAGTTTGACCAAGAAATAGCACTTATAATAGTCTGGTCATCGAGTAACCAAATCTTCAGTTGACCAACCGCAGCCCGAAGCTACCTACGTGTACCTTTTCTTTTTGCAAAATTTCACCGTTCTATCATCAACAAAGTACAAAGACTGTCAATCAAAAGTAGTAAAAATTATAAATAGACCAGGCTACCTAGCCACGACTAAGCGAGCCGAATGAGTGTCACCTGTTTGCACAACAAAAAGATGTTAACTTAGAGGTGGAAAAGCATCTCGCTGTTCTTACAGAAATATAGAGCAACAGTAATTATCCTCATCCTGCAAAGTAGCGGAGTAGTTGTATACACGTTTACGGATGATTCGTACCATGTTTCCTCTAGTTTGATCAAGAAATATGATGGTCTCAATAATCAAATCTTCGGTTTGACCGGGCACAGCTCGAAGCTACCAAGTTGGCAATAGGAACCTTAAGAAAATGGTACTGTGACAGTTTCATTTTTTTTAGTATGGACTACAGTACTCCGGAACAGATTATAATCACTAGATGCAGTACATCATTTTAGCTCACTCTTAGAATTTGGGTTCCTTTGTCTACGTGAACTCTTGCTGGCAGGCCGAGGAAAAATTACAGTGAAACGGCGGTAAAACTGTAAAAGGGTTTAGCCTTGTTTGACCACCAGATTGCCTTGAAATCCACTCTAAACGCAGCAAATCATCCTTGATAATCTTCTTATACACACATGTGCCCGCTATTCCTTCATCAGCGCGTAACATAATAGCATGTGTGGAGATTTTTCAGAGATACTCCATTGCTACGAGTACTTATTTTCCAAGCTATGACCTCTGAACCACATGTCTCTTGGGCTTTGGCATGGCAAGGCAAAGCTATCATGGCAATCATATTAGTACTAAGCAACTCTGTTCTGCCCCCCCCCCCCCCCCCTATGCTGCCTTGATCTGCAGCTAAAAGCAAGTAACTTTGCTCCAACCTTACACAACACTATTTACTATACTCTTCATTTCAGAGGAAATACCTATGCTTTCTAAGGAAAAGTATTTCACAAGCACAGACTCTAAGATCAATGCATTAGATTGTGCAATATCTCCATCTACAAGCACAAACCCTCAAAAGCACTGCATCTCTGAATACATCTCCTTTACTAAATTATACTACAGTACAGAAAGACACTCCTTTGGCTTAAGATTCCTCTATGATCAGTTGCCAACGATTTCTTCACTGGGTAAGGGATTGGCGTGTGATCAGGTAGCATAGGCTTCGTAATTATGCGATTCATCTGGATCTGGAATGATGGACATCTGAGATTCTTTGGGAAGAGATTCGTCGTCCTCAGCAGTGGCTTCAACCTCAGCAACCAACTCGTTGCACTGGATGAAGAAGGTGCGCTTTTCCTGCTGAAACAACCTGCGAGCAGAAACAATGCAGTAGTGAGCTAAAACCTTCCAAGAAAAAAGGGTGGCGAGACTGTCAATGTGAGCCACTTACGGGTTCTTGCAGAGCATTGGACTCTGAACTGTTAAAACATAATTGCAGGAAGATATCTCCTTTATGGAGCTGATCAGCACAGTGGGCTCCGAACAAACAAATCTAACCTGTAGGGAAGAAGGCAGGGTGTGCACGGTCAAACACACTACTCAACAGGACACCATAGTGATCAAACCACTTGAAGTTAGAACCACCGCCACATAGAACTATCATAGTACTACTTCCCTAGATTTTTCTTACCTCTGTGTACCGAGGTATATCCGTGAGATCACAGACAGTCCCATTTGTGTACAGGTGGACATGATACCTATAATGGCACAGAAACAGCAGCAATTCATTCAAGACAGGTCCGCTTCCGGATGCAGTTTATTGTTTGTACCCTCTCTTTCCAAAAAATTAGGATAATTACCTCTTAGAAGTATCTTTCACGTGATCCTCATCAGCAGAGTCAGAGGTGCGATTTTCATGGTAAGCATCAGTTGCATCAGCATCGAATTCACCTAGAACATATTCTTGGATAACCTTCAGCATAAGATACAAACTTAATTAATAAAGCAACCCCGAAATACTCTAGCAACTACGACATGCCTATATGCCAGTATCAAAGCATGAAGATATGTAAGTAGTTGAAGCCATACTAATACTATTGGAGCTAAGGATTAAATTGTTTCTTTCTTTTACAATGTATAAATGAGTTCAGTTCTGGTTTCTACTGTTAAAGCTAGCAATTCTTGTATTGAGACAATTCAGAATTAGCTTTTGGTGGATGTGTAGAAAGATCAACAGAAGGACCATTATGAGCCTCTCCAGAGAAAATAGCTTACCTTCTCTCCCTCTACATGAACCTGTCGGATTTTCCCATAATAACAGAATTCATAAGACCACCAACCTTCATGCTGTGTCAACAACAATGGTAATGATTAGATTTTTTTTCAGACATTCTATTCACACAAGACCGAAATACGATGCGCGCACTCCTGCATAAAGAAATAGTCATATGCTCACCCTGTAAAAGCACTGATCTTTGAGAATCTCCAGCAATTCATCTGGCTCCTTTGCCTTAACTTTCCTCTCGCTTTCTATTATCACATTAGTTGCATTTTGTGGGACAATTGACTTCATGGTCTTAGTTTCTTCGACTGGTAGGTAGCAGGTGTAATGTTTTCCCTCATGGGTAGCCATCGGTTCAGATTCCTGGCCATTCTCCTGCAGCAAAACAAGAAGTACATTTATTTAGCAGTTAGAATTAGAGGAAGCAGGTTTGTCGAACAGCAACGACTTCAGGTAAAAGACCCAAACTCAGGGCTTCTGATGAAAATAGCATGGGAAACACATGACTTAGCAGAAACATGGGAATTAGCCTTTGCTTATAGCATATTGTCCGATCCGAGAAAGACCCTCCTGCTACTGTCATTCTTTTGAAATCCTACCTAGACTTATCTACAGTAAGATACGAAGGATTGACTATTCCTAAATACCATCTTATTGTGGCTTATATCTTAACGCAATATACGGGCAATTCTGAACTAAAGAAAGCTAATGTTCTCCTGCAGATAAAGCACAGAAGGAGAAATCATCAGGAAACTCACCGGGTGGTAGGGCGAGTCGACAGTGTGGAACTCCACGCGGTACCTCGGCTCACGCGAGTTCTTCCCGAACGGCACACCTGACAATCATCAACAGGTTCAGAGCAAACCCTCCATCCAATTTCAGTAACCAACGAGAGGCAGACACGCCCATCTACCAGACCGTCACAGATTCGCAACGCATGAGCACGTTGAAATAGTCTTCCCAAGTACAGTACATAGCGCTAGATCTGGCCAGGAAATGTGCAAGGACGCTGCAGGCTCCTGGCAACCTATCTAGGATCGGGTAGCCGTGAATGAATGAGCATCTACGGGTGGGGCGAGAAGCTGGTGGAATCTGGATTCGGAGAAGGCGATGCGAGACGGGGGGCCCTGGTGCGATTACCTGACGTGGTGAAGATCTGGTCGCTGGCGGCAGCCCCGGCGACCAGGAGAAGGAGGAGAAACGGAGGGCACGCCCGGACGGCGGCGAACCCCATCGGCGACGGCGTACGCAGAGGCTCCTGGACGGCGTCGCGTCAGCTGGGGGAGGAGATCGGGAGCGAGAGTCAGAGTGGGAGACGACCGACGCGCCGGGAAGAGCCTCTTCCGCCTTCAAAGTCTCGTTTCCGCTTTCCGAAGCCGTTCGCGTTGCCACGCATAATAAGCTTTCCCAGCCGTGTCACGTATAATCAGCTTCGGCCTTCCGATCGTGGACTGGTTTCGACTCATCGCGTGGCAAGGCACGCGTGGACCATACACACCCTTACACGTGTCGTAGAAAATCTTTTCATTCCCACGGCACCTGCACAAACAACCATGAAAAAAAATCAAAGCATGCAGCTATGCATTCATGCAGGGGGAAGTGTGTGTCGTCGAGAGTCTTTGAACCGGCGAGCCGCGTAAGTTACTGCGACTGTGATGAGCAGGAAGCCACTTGTATTGTATGCATGTCTTTGTTTTCAAAGAGACACGATACTGAAGCTTCGCGGGTTCAATTTGGGAAGAAGACCTCGACGACGTCTCCAAGGAGAACCACAACATCAGTAAGAATTGCTGTTGCTAGAACTGATCATTGACCCGACAATGTTTCGCCCCAGCCAGCCGCAAAGCCTCTCAGAACCAGCAATTGGGAGATCACCACGTCACCATAGGCTTGATCCACACAAAAAAATCTCTATATCAGATCGAGTCGTCCAACTGGCCTCCTGCATCCACTCGCCAGCATCAGGATTGAGAAGGACGATAACATATGTGAGCACCGCAGCCAAAGGGAAAGAGTTGACGCCTCAAACATTACTCAAGACCACTCTCGTGCCTTTCATGCCATCGTCATCGGTCAAACAACATCGTGGAAGGACAACAAGAGCCCCTACTGTCGACGTCCACCACGAGCCGGAAGGACCAGGAACTTCTAGAAGTCTTGGCAAATGTGCATGTGATACCACTTTTTTCTGGACAAATTTCTATAGGAAAATCATGGGATAGGGAAAGTTGTTATTGAGCACCATGATAAGTACCACACTTATAAGGAACTTCACTCACTAGCAATACGAAGGTTTTTAAGTTTCAACACACCTCGGTAGAGGACACGGTTTTTCTAGCGGAACCTGTCCCTAGCGGACAAGCATCGCCCACTGAAAACCGCTTCATAATTCTTGTTGTATTTTAGTGTATCTTTATTTTTTATTTGTGTATAAAAGAAGCGAGATTTGGTAGGAGTATATTATACCTATTAAATAGCACATATTTACCCATCTAGGTTCACACTCAATGACATGTGGGTACAGCAGTTCCTGTCCCACACGTAAGCGAGTGGTGGGTACGTTTGCATTGAAGAGTGGAATTTTGCTGTCAGCACACCCATGCTTTTTAGTTTTGTTCTCAAAATTATATCGTTTTTATCTTTTGCACCGAAAGTCAGATTTTTGATCTGTTTTGATATTTGAGTTTCTCGTGATTAAATCTTCAAAACAAGATCAATCTTGGACATATTTTGAAGTATCTTAAAATTTGAATTTTGAAATTGCATTGGAATTGAAATGAAATAATTTATCATATTTGACTTATTGAAATGATATATTATGTTGGAGTATAATAGAGGTTCCATGCATATCGTGTTACATTTTATTTTGATAACACATATTTCATAATACTTCTCGCATATTTGTTCAGACTTAGATGAAACAACATTGAAACTTGTAAAAAAAATCGACGAGTCTTGCTTAAATAGTAACTGATCGAAACAAGTCTGAAATCATCCCCATATATGTGTAAAATCTTCTTGGAATGCTTTTCAATTTTGTGTGTCTATTTTTCAAATTTATTTGAAAAAATCAAAACAATGAGATATATACTCTAAAGTGAACTAAATCTATTTTTGAAATAAAAGAAATATAACAAAAATATGGATGAATCTTTTTTTAAAAGAAATATAACTTGAATATATGTGAGAAAAAATGAACTGTGAAATTATATTATTTTTCAGAATTACTCAAAGCAAGATTCCAAAATACATAAAAAATATTAGATACATTCACACTCAACTTGGATCAGCTACTAGCTTTGGTGGAGTCAACGCAATAATCAAAGAGACAGAGAGAGCATTGAGTAGTAGCAGACACAACCACATGGGTGGGGTCCATAAAATAATCAAGATACACATATTACACCAGAAATACTAGCCCCAAGGTATATAGTTTGCACGAATCACGCCATCTATTTGTGGTAGATTCTTCACCGGTAGGAACCGGTTCCGTTATAAAAGACATTGTGCCTTAGTAGAAGAGTTTCACATTTATGTCAAGCACCTCTTGACCATCATCTTGACATTTGACGGTCTCGAACTCTTCCTTGGTCATGTCCATACTCCTCGTGTAGTCCTAGGGATACATTGCATGGTCCCATTATCTCCGACGTTTCATATGTAGCGAATGCAACAAAGGGGAGTGTTGTTATTGTGGTTATTTTTTCAAGCTTCAAGCACCACGACTAGAAATCATAACGTGCTCGAATGTGAGCACCGTAAGAAAGGGAAAACACGCATTCCAAGTTTAATTGATTATATCGTAAGGAGAAACATGGATTGTTTTTCAAACAAACTATAACATTCTCGGATCTCTGAGGGAGAATATATAGTAGCGACGTACCTAATATGTCGCCACACCTTTGATGCTTCTACATATATGGATGCAATATGATATTGTGAGGAAGAAATTTAAATACATGGACACCAGGGGGTTGGAAGTGGGAGAGGATGTGAGAAGACTCTTAATCCATTTAGGCCTTGTTCGGTTAATCCATCTCCCTAGTGGATTGGGGTGGTATGGAGGGGATTTTGTCTTAGGGCTCGTTCGTTTAATCCTACCAAGTCATGGATTGACTTGGATCGAGGCAGATCCCGGTTTCTAGCCCAGTGATATGCTTTTTTCTAGCCCAAGAAACTTGTTGTGTCTGTCACCGTTGAGTTCGTTCGGAAAAATTATCCCCACATCACGTTTGGATAAATTTCCACGACAACAACGCGTGAGCCAGCGAACAGTTCATGCAGTGATGGGTGGCGCTCATAGGTTGTGTGGCCTAGCAACGGAATAATTGAACAATTTTGAAATATAGGACTAATTACATGGATGGGTTTAAAAGGGGCGAGTGGGGATTGGGTGAAAAACAGGATACACCAAATCCCTGCGTAGATCTGGTCCACGTATGGATTCATTCTCAGCAAAACGAAGTCCTTAGATGGGATTTATTCCCCTTCAATCCATACCAATACCGTTGAAACCCTAGGAAACCGAACAAGGGTTTAACGAGGAATTTGGAAAGGAAGCGAAATGGATGAGGAGAAACAACTCGAGGAAGAAAAATGACAACTCTCTATCCATATATGGCTTCGAATGCATGGAACCAACCGAGTTACATGAAGGAGAAATGCTAGGAGACCATGTGGATGACAGATCCATTGAACGAGGGATGAACCAATGCTAAAACCCAAGTGGTGTGATGGTTATTCCTTTCGGGGAAAATGACATGGCATCACTATGAATGCATGAAAAACCAATAGTGTGAGGCAACTATTTAGGAATAGAGGACTTGCTTTTGGGATGTTAACCAAAGGAGAAGGGAGGACGTCCTTAGTGGAAATAACATGATGCATGTATAATAACTTTAGTTTTTTTAGGATCATAATTAATAACTTTAGTTAATCAATCAAGTGGTACAAACACTAAACTTGCACTCTACTCTACCCTTGAACTAGGGATCAAATATTTTCAAGGAAATTGCTGGCGAGGTTGACAAAAGGGAAACAAAGAAGGTCCTTAGCGTAATATAATTAACTCAAAGTCGTTTTTCTTTGACATGTGTACTGTAAATAGCTCAAAGTCTCTGGTGTCTTTCGTGACTCCCACGGTACAGATTGTTATAACTTGTACCCTTGATCCAACGAGGGACCAAACTGAAAATTTTCCTCGGGACGGCTGGCAAGAAGCACGCGCGCGGCACGTGAACCCCACCTCTAAACCCTTCTTCAGTTCTTCTCCTGTCCGAAGCCCAAGCTCGTAACTCATCCCCTTTCCGCCGCCGCCGCCCCCGCCGCGTCGCCCCCAAACCCTAGCCCCCCTCCACTCCCGCCGTCGCCGCTGCCGCTGCCGGTGAGAGGAGACCGGCCATGGAGGACGTGTGCGAGGGGAAGGAATTCTCCTTCCCGTCGGAGGAGGAGCGCGTGCTCAAGCTGTGGGCGGAGCTCGACGCCTTCCACGAGCAGCTCCGCCGCACGGAGGGCGGCGAGGAGTTCATCTTCTACGACGGGCCCCCCTTCGCCACGGGCCTGCCCCACTACGGCCACATCCTCGCCGGCACCATCAAGGACGTGGTCACCCGGCACCAGGCGATGCGCGGCCGCCACGTCTCCCGCCGCTTCGGGTGGGACTGCCACGGCCTCCCCGTCGAGTTCGAGATCGACAAGTCCCTCGGCATCACCAACCGCCAGCAGGTGCTCGACCTCGGCATCGACAAGTACAACGAGACCTGCCGCGGCATCGTCACCAAGTACGTCGCCGAGTGGGAGGCCGTCATCACGCGCTCCGGGAGGTGGATCGACTTCAAGGACGACTACAAGACCATGGACATCAACTACATGGAGAGCGTCTGGTGGGTCTTCGGCCAGCTCTGGAAGAAGGACCTCGTGTACAAGGGTTTCAAGGTAATCCCACCCCCTGTTAACCTTTGAATTATGTGCATAATCCTGAGCTCGTGGTCTGGTACAAGCACCCATAGGCTTAAGGTAGTGAAAATTTGACTATGCCACCACGACTAACTGTCTGATTTGCTTTGGAATTTCTATGTACGAATTTGAACTACCCTGTAACCAGCACGACATTGCATTTCTGTCATGTCTCAGTGAGAATATCAAGTTAAGGAGCCATTGTCTAGAAAGTAGAAACAATTAAGAAAACCACTTCTTATATCGTCCGTGATGCTGTTGTGATGACATAGAAGTGTTAACCGTCTAGCAAATGTTTCATTTCTTGTGTGGTGACTGGTGAGTTGGTTGTTGTGTGTTTGGGGGTGGGGGTGTTCCACTAACACATTAAATTGATTCGCATTGAAGTCGCCTCTTCTGCAAAGAAAGTGTTGTTTCTGTAGAACTTCAACTTACCTCACGCTTCTTTCCAAACGAGGAAGATAGTAAGACACACATTAAGTGTTAGGGATCAGAGTTTTTTTTTCTTCATTTACTTTATTGTAAGAAATCCCTTGAAAGTCCTGAACTCCTGCTCTTGTTCCAGGTGATGCCTTACAGCACAGGTTGCAAAACTGCACTGTCAAACTTCGAGGCAGGCCTGGACTACAGGGTGAGTAATTCTCTTTGTTCCTGGTTCAGCTCGTAATATGCTGTCGCAGTTTGTGGTAACTGTGTCTTTAATGGTGTCATAGACTGTCCCAGACCCAGCAGTGATGGTGTCTTTCCCTATTGTTGGGGATGCGGACAATGCAGCTCTAGTTGCATGGACTACAACACCTTGGACGCTCCCGAGCAACCTAGCATTGTGTGTCAATGCCAATTTTGTGTATGCCAAGGTTTGTACTTCTCTAACTTTCCGCTCAATTTTTTCTTCATATTGTAATGCTATTTATTTTTTTGAGTTTCCTGACTGTTAGCACTAGTCTGCCCTCCACACGTGATAGCCGTGTTGTGCAAGGAACATATCTGTACTGAAAACAGATTAAAAAGTGCAGTGAAAAACTGAAGGTACCAGGAACCTTCTAACAGAAACAACTATCTGAAGTTTGAACCTTGGATGCTCATCTAAACTAAAGGCATAGTGCAAGCATGACAAGGGCCTATCAATTAGCTTTTTAGATATCATATCATGCTATACATGGTATAGATTAGCAGTAATTACTTGATCTTACTCTTAAGGTTCTTTGCCTTGTTCTCTGTCTCTGCAATGCTCTTGCATGTACAATGCATCCGTCCTATCGTTCTTGTATAGTGGCATAATATAAGTTCTCCATCAATAGCTTATGTGCCAACTTCTGCTAATTTCTGATGTTATCACAGTATCAATATTGAGAAGCATTTACTTTCCAGCAATGCCAATTACACATAGTGTTTGTGCAGACAGGCTGTTTAACATTTCTTAACTAACTTAACGTTGGACACTTGGACCAATGATTATGATTAATCTCTTTTTGTGGTAACTGTATCAAGTTGGTTGCAAACAAAAAGCATATTGTCATTCTGCCTGTCTGTTCTGCTCCAAGTCACCATGTGTAGGAAGGTCGCCTGTAGGCATTGTGTCACAAGAGAATTCAATCTTTGACACTCTTCTCTACTTGCGAACTGCTATTTGTTTCTGTGTTGAGAACGCGTGTACTGTGTTGCCAGGTTAAGGACAAGTCAAATGGAACAGTATACATTGTAGCAGAAAGTAGGCTTGGGCAGTTGCCAGTTAAAGCCAAAGCACCTGGAAAGAAGCAAGCGAAAGGAAGCACTGCTGAAGTTGTCCAGGGTGGTTTGGATACTGAATCATATGAATTATTAGAAAAGTTTCCTGGCTCAAGCTTAGTAGGCAAAAAGTGAGTTATCTTCTACTTCTGTCTCAGCTCATTGGATTTGTTATGGACACTTATCTGTACTTGGAGGTGTCCTAAAGGACCGTAACTACTTAACTAAGATATTAAAAACTGGAAAGTAGTTATACTGCAGTATAGCAATTTTCCTTAGATTAGATGCATTTCTAAGCCTCAGAAAACATAATATAGTCTTAAGTCCAGTCAAATTGAATATCTTTATTGTTGGTAGCCTTTGATAGCTTTGTTTACCATGTTTTTGTTTTATCAGACTTCAGTGCTAATATCTGACAATCACCACATCAATTTTGGACTGTCTAGTGTAATCTTTAGAATTTGTTTCATTTGGAGAGATTGTTTTGGTTGCTAGTCCACCGATATGATATGTTCCACTTCCATAGTCCACCCATATAATGTGTTCCACTTCCATAGTTTGCTATAATTTTGTAATTGCTAACTTATCAACATTGGCTACTCTCTTTTGGTTACTGGAGTTGTTTGAGCAAACACAGAATTTCATAGCCAAGACTATGTTGAGTTTTTCTTTGTGTTTTCATTTTTATTTTCTCTGGTTGCAGATACACTCCTCTGTTTGATTTTTTCTTGGAGCTCCAAGACACTGCCTTTAGGGTGATTGCGGATAATTATGTAACTGATGATAGTGGAACCGGTGTTGTCCATTGTGCTCCCGCGTTTGGTGAGGATGATCATCGTGTTTGCCTTAGCGGTGGGATAATTGAGGTTGGAATAATTCTCTCATATTATTGGAATATTGAGTAACTAACATATAATTATTTTTTAGTGTAAAGCTCAGGCTCCCAGCGATGCATTGTACTAAAATATGCTACGCCCTCCGTCCTTAATTACTTGTCACAGATTTGTCTAGACACGCATGTATCTACACTAAAACGCGTCTAGATACAAGCGTATGTAGACAAATCTGTGACAAGTTATATATGCATCTTTCACATGTATTATGCTGCGAGGTGGCTTACTTGAATATCTTTTGTTTTCTGTCTGGTGGTATCTGCTTCACGTCCAGGCTAGTGGACTTGTTGTAGCTGTTGATGATGATGGTTGCTTCATTGAGAAGATATCTGAGTTCAAAGGGCGACATGTTAAAGAGGCTGACAAGGATATCATCAGTGCTGTTAAAGTAAGTCGTTTTCCAGTGTTCGATGGGCTCTTAGCTGTAAAGAACACAATCCTGTTTAGTTGCTTGCTCAGCATTACTAGCAACTAGTACTATTTTGGAGACTTGGAGTTGAGTTCCAATCTAGTGCATAAGACATTGCATCATATTTTTGAATTCTAGTATCGAACAACCTTATAAGCTTGTGCATACATCTTGATGATTATCATATTTCTTATTGGGGTATAGTTCATTACATAAATTGGATAGTTATTTCCTACATAAACAGGATAAAGGAAGACTTGTTAGCAAAGGGAGCATCGAGCACTCTTATCCATTTTGTTGGCGCTCGGGTACTCCTCTTATTTACCGGGCTGTTCCAAGCTGGTAAGCATCTTCTGCTACTACTGTGTAAATTAATTTGTTCATGTGCTGACTGGTGACAACTGCTATTAAGTATGAACTAAATCAGCACAAGAATTACATTTATTTGGGGAGGGGGCAACCTTTTACTTCGTCTTAGAATTCTGATTATTGGGGAACTCACCTCAAATGTGTAAATATATGAGCCTCTTTGTGCTACAAATCATCAGTTGTTATCTTAAGTTTCTTCCATGAGATGCAAAGAACTGTGACTGAACCGACCAAATTTCTTTTCCTTGATATGTGAAATTCCACAATATGTGCATTCATTGTTCTTCCTGCTTTTAAGCTAGCACCAATGCTTTCATCTTCCTAACTCCTAATTCCAAGGCACCTGATATCTCGGTCCATTTTTATGTGCTCTTCTTTTACCACATGGAACAATCCATTTATGAAGTTATGACTCTTGTCATTCTATCTTTCCATCATAGGATATGTTGAATCTTCTGGTTTCCTTTTGTTAGTTGTGTTTGTTTGCTTTTATGTCCATTACAGTTTTCCGGTTGCATTACTTATTTTGTTATTGAAGAATATAGGTCTGAAAGAGCTTTTCTGTAGGTTCATCAAGGTTGAAAAGATTAGGGACCAGTTACTAGAATGCAACAAGGAGACTTACTGGGTTCCAGATTATGTCAAGGTATGTTGCGGTTTCTAGCATGTGACAGTGCTTTTAGGAAGAAACTTACGGCAACATAACTCATATGGGTGTGCCCTTAGCCACTTGATCTGTTCCAGCAATTGCAAAAAATATGTTCACCTTTCCACCTTTTTAAATTTTGTCTTCGTTTTATTGTTTTTCCATCAATGCACACATTGTCGTGCCTCGTTCTATATCAGTTTCTGTTACCCACTCCCTGTAATTGCCTCTCTTCCAATTTTTCACCAAGTACTTGCATCTAATTTATTGAATGCTACGAAACTTGCCCTACGGTATGGCTGACCTATATTTTCCTGTTAACAATGAATACATGCAGGAAAAGAGATTCCACAATTGGTTAGAAGGTGCTAGGGACTGGGCTGTTAGCAGAAGTAGATTTTGGGGTACTCCACTTCCAGTATGGATGAGCGAAGATGGCGAAGAAATTGAGGTTATGGATTCCATTGAGAAACTTGAAAAATTATCTGGCGTCAAGGTTAATGCCTCTGCTGTGCAAGATAAATTTCATTGTTTGCGCTATTTGTGTACATATTCTTGCGATTTCATGATAAAAAAATTGAAACAATAGTGAACTATTTATACACGTGTTTTTCTTGGACATTGATGTTTATTGTTGATGTAAAGCATTCTTAATATTTTGTGCTCAGGTTAACGATCTTCACCGCCACCATGTTGATGATATTACGATTCCCTCTCGCAGAGGGGAAAAATTTGGGGTGCTCAAACGTGTTGAGGATGTAAGTTTGTTTTGATCCACAATTAGGGTGTCTTACCCTCACTTGTCCATTATCCCCTCCATTTGAAAATATAGTGCATATTAGTTTGGTCAAAGTCAAACTTTAGAAAAAGTTATCAACATCTTTGATATTTTCTTTTTTATACTTGGTCAAACTTGAGAAAGTTTGACTTTAACCAAAACTGATATGCACGACTTTAACAAAAACTAATATGCACTATATTTTGAAATGGAGGGAGTACATATTCTTTTATGTTGGTTCGTACTACATTTTTCCCATTTTCTGGTTGTATACCTCTTCGTTGTACTTTGTTCTATGTGCTCCAATAGAAACTTTGTCAAACTCTCTCCTTAGTTATATATTTAAGAAAATAGAGGATTCGAAAGAAGTATCATGAAGAGAGGGAGGTTAGATTTGTATTGAATGGAATGGGGCAAAGGTGGATCTTCGGATAGTAGATCTATGGTCATTTAGATGCTAACTAATAGTCCTGTAATCTCTAATATATGCAATTATGTTCTGGAAAACATATTAATTGTACCAGTCAAGTAATGGAATTACTTTCTTAGGCTTGATGAACTAATATCTTGGGAATTTCTAGGTGCGAAGCCCTTATACAACCCATTTACACCTATTTATCTCATTGTTGCCTAATTTTTCATGGCATTAGAGGTGACAATGGTTTTGCGTAAGTGATTGCTAGCATTCAAATTCCTTATAGAAACGAGTCTGCCATAGCCCATGCATCGCTGGAACGATAGATGGCTAAATTTCCTAGTTAATTGCATGCCCTAAGGTTGTTTTCTATTTATACTTGTGTAGTTCATGTGCTATCCATGCCAAGATTATGGATGTGTTTGTTTTTTCCCATGGTTACCCACCAAAGATTTGGCTAGACAATTTTTTGTTGAGGTTTGCACCCTTGATTAGCCAACATTGGTTAGAAAAATGAACTAAAGGTTGTAAGGTAGCTTGGGTATGCCAAAAATTGTCCAGAATATTGGTAGGGTACACACGGTATGAACTCAACTGTCGTGTATGTGAATGTTTGATAACTGTTTATCATTGTTTTCGTTTCAAATAGTTCTCATTCAGCAATGGTTGTGATGTCTTCAGGTTTTTGACTGCTGGTTTGAGAGTGGATCCATGCCATATGCCTACATTCATTATCCATTTGAGAATCGTGAACTATTTGAGAAGAATTTTCCTGGCAACTTCGTGGCAGAGGGCTTGGACCAAACACGCGGATGGTTCGTTTCTCCCTTCAGAATCTTTGGCAGTTATCGACTACCATGTTCTCGCTAATAAATAAGAGTTTGTAGGGCCTTCGTTGTCTATTTAAGTCCTTTTGTGTACCACTCATGTGGTCTAGATCAACGCCTTGTTTGGGCATCAAATCAACATGGAAAATTCTGTTGTTGCTTTTATTTACTTAATTTTGGATGCACATACGACATAGCTCATCATTTGGCAATGATTAAATTTCAAAGACCAGCCCAAAAAACTACTAAATGTCCAACCCAGCTACACCCAGCACAAAAAACTAACAAATACGCAGCACAACAGAAAATGCTGCTAGTTCCTGTAACACTATGTTGACATCTTCTAGAATCCTGATATCTTGTACAGAAGAGATCAGCTGTCTTTACTACAATATGATTGTAATATTAACATGAATTATGTGCACAGCCATTGTCTCTGATACCCTTTCCTTCGCATGGTCCCTTTGGCATCCTTCTTTTTTGGGAATATAATTCTGTTATTTAATGTTGTACTTGTGTGAGTCTGTAACAATGATTTGGCTTCATGATGAGCAAAAAAAGTACAGTGCTTGCAACTTATAATGGTAGTCTCATTTCCATTGGTCTAGAATGTGTACAAGTATAGGTACTGGAATTCTGTAATATTAGTAATAGTATATTTTTCTTTTGTTACTCATTCATGTTATGATATCACCTTCATGAATTTGACTTCATCCTGCAGGTTTTATACTTTGATGGTGCTATCAACGGCCTTATTTGGGAAGCCTGCTTTTAAGAATCTTATATGCAATGGTCTTGTTTTGGCGGAGGATGGTAAGAAAATGAGCAAGAGTAAAAAGAATTACCCTTCACCTGTTGACGTCATTAATGAATATGGAGCGGTATGTGTTGTCTCTTCAAAAGTCAATGTTATACAGTCGATGCTTTAGTGTGTATACAGTATCATTTTTTTTTCTGAAGATACATGTGTTTTGAGCTCTCAAGGACCGTGATCGTGTAACTTGTCTGAGTTATAATTGTTCTTTTCCTTCCAGGATGCTTTGAGGCTGTACTTGGTAAACTCTCCAGTTGTACGTGCCGAGTCTCTACGTTTTAAAAGGATTGGTGTTTTTGGTGTTGTAAGTGCCTTCCTTTAATATGTTGAACTCCATGCTCCATCATACAAATATGTTCATGCTACTGGTCTACTTGTAGATCATATCAGTTATTCTATTCTCCAATTATATGGTTTCTGTATGAAGAGTATAGTTTGTGGCCTAACATGTATTGATTTGATCAGGTGAAAGATGTCTTCCTCCCGTGGTATAATGCTTATAGGTTTTTTGTCCAAAATGCGAAGAGACTTGAAGTTGAGGGTCTCTCAGCATTTACTCCAATTGATCAAGCTTCACTTCGGGAGTCATCCAACGTGTTAGATCACTGGATACATTCTGCAACTGAAAGTCTCGTTAGCTTTGTTCACCAGGAGATGGATGCATATCGGCTTTACACGGTAGATTTTCCTGGGTATTTATTGGTCATGTCAATTCATCTTTCCATGTTACAGTCAAACTTGATAGTTTGTTTATCCCTTCAGGTCGTGCCATATTTGGTAAAATATATTGACAATCTCACCAATATATATGTGCGGTTCAACCGCAAACGTCTAAAAGGACGTACTGGCGAAGTAGACTGCAGAATTTCTCTGTCAACTCTCTACCATGTAAGTAAATATCCAGCATTTCACAGTTTCAACTTCTGTTGACAGTTAATACTGCAAATTGTTGATGAAGTTGCGGGATTTCTATCCTTAAGTGCTATACTAATACATTGATATTTACAACCTCTTAAGACTTAAGCTGCCTTTTTACCTGTTGCTGATTAGTATTTTTATGTACCTTCACTTCTGGAAGTAGTTCACGAGTGTAACCAGCATTGTGACGATTTTGTTGCCACTTCTCCTGTTTTAATATCAATATAAGACAATTAGTCAGTCTCTGGAATTATCTTCTGTTGCTCGATACCATCTACGGAGTATTACATTTTCTTGCAGTGGTTATGTATTGATAATCACCGATGATGCAAAGTATACCTTTTGGTTTTTTCTCAACTTATTTAACCATGAATTGTAGGCACTTGTGACAACTTGCGTGGCGATGGCTCCATTTACACCCTTCTTTACTGAAGTTCTTTATCAAAATCTGCGGAAGGTGTCAAGTAAATCAGAGGAGAGCATTCATTTTTGCACTTTCCCGTCCACAACTGGGGAGGTAACTTTTTCTCATCTGATAGTCTTTTTACTACTTTCAATTCTTTCTGTAGGGAACATAGTTTCCTTCTGTATTTTTCATCATATAAGGTGCATGCAAGGATCAAAGCAGATTTAAAGCTTTTATTTACCATTTCTTCCCTCTAATGCTTTCTCCCCCACATGATCAGAGAGATGAGCGTGTTGAGCAAAGTGTAAATAGGATGATGACCATCATTGATCTTGCACGCAATATTCGTGAACGGCACAGCAAAGCTCTCAAAACACCACTGAAGTATGTCCGGACTCTATTCGATTTTTTTTGTTAACAATGTTTTTTTATGGTCATTTAGGTTAGGTAGGTTATTTGTATTATGTGATCTGTACTTTCCTGTTAATTAAGGCAGTGGTATGACAAGATCATTTCAAGGATTTTTTCAATGTGCATGTGTTGGTTATAACTTTTCCTCTTCACAACCATGGAAGTGTGTGTAACCTTTTTGGTTGTGGTAGTTTTCATAACATCACTGTACATACAAGTCATAATAATTGTGGTAGTTGTCATAACATTGGTGCAGTTCTATTGCAGCCCGAAGAATAGTACTCCCTCTGTTCCACAATATAACCTTTTTAGCAGCTTAAAAGGCTTATATTGTGAACGGAGGGAGTATATATGTCAATATCAGACGGGCCAAGTTGGAATTTAGTTTATTACCATTTTTATTCAAATTGTGTTTTTCAAAACAGAGGATAACCCTACAGCCATTTTTATTCAAATTGTATGCACGTAATCCTTTTGCTTCATGCCTTTTGACATCATACTATAGTTCAAATTACAAGGCTGCTTAACTAGTTTAAATCCCAGGGAAATGGTGGTTGTTCATCCTGACAATGAATTTCTCGAAGACATCACGGGAAAACTAAAAGAGGTTTGTTTATAAGGCCAAAAGTTGTCCGATATACACCTATAATCTTTTTTATTCTGGAATTATGTAACTGCCTTGCTACTCCCTCTGTTTCAAAATATAAGATGTTTTAGATTTATGAATAAAATGTATCTTGACTTTTTTTAGTAGTAGGTTCATTCCAAACTTGAGTGAACCTATACACTAAAAGAAGTCTAGATACATTTCATTCACAAAGCTAAAACATCTTATATTTTGAAACGGAGGGAGTACTTGGTTATGATCATGTGGAGTGGCTGTTTGGTTTCCTTAGTGTTTAGTGTTGAAATTATCTACTTTGTACCATGTAGTACGTCATGGAAGAGATGAATGTTAAGATTGTTACTCCATGTAATGATCCCATGATGTATGCTTCTCTGCGGGCAGAACCCAATTTTAGGTATGTGTTCCTAAACGTGCAAGAATTGTTGCCATCTTTACCCATTGCTTATTACCTCTCATTTTCTCAGTGTGCTAGGTAAAAGACTAGGGAAGGACATGGGCAAAGTATCAAACGGAGTGAAAAAAATGACCCAGGAACAAATCTTAGCCTTTGAGCAAAGCGGAGAGATTTCGTTCTTTGGTCATTGCTTGAAGATAGATGACATTAAGGTAACATTATATGCTATCATAGGTTGTTAGTTTCAGGAAGGGAATGATTGATAGTAGATGTGAACTGAATTAAGAAGTTTCAGTTTATTTCAAAAAGATACATCTGTGATATTATCATAAGCTCACGACCCTTCATGAAGTAAAACTTCAGTTTTACATTAGTTAGCACAGAACCTACTGTATCACTATGTCTATGAAATTACCTGATGAACTTTGTATGTTTAGGTTGTCCGTGAGTTCAAGCGTCCTGCAGATGTGTCAGAGAAGGAAATTGATGCTGCAGGAGATGGTATTACATAAATATATGTCACTCCATCCTTTTAGTTCTGCTCATGCTTAGTTTTGCTACTATGGATAAAATCAATGTCTTGTTTTTTATAGGTGACGTGTTGGTAATTTTGGATCTCAGAGCTGATCAATCATTGATCGAAGCTGGAGTGGCTCGAGAGGTAGTCACTTTTCTTTATTGATAATGTTTTTGTGATTTATTGATGTAGAGTTGGTGATCTCGTGTTGTTTGTGTTTAACATAGATTGTTTTGATCTTTGGTGTAATGAAATAAAATTTATTTTTGATGCTTGCTGCCTGGTAACGCACTGGTTCATTTCTTTATGCCGAAAATTCACGTATTCTGCCTGACACACATCACGATATTTTAGTATTCCCTCCGCCCGGAATTAACTGACTCACATTTCCTAGATTCACATGTATCTAGATTGCTGAAACTCTGGTAAGCTAATAATGGAATAGCATCTTTTTTTAGATGACTAGCATCTCATGTCATGAACTTTTCACGTCCGTTTGAATGCACAAGTCTTCCTGGTACTCCTTTTGTTTTGATTCAGTAAATAGCGTGGTCTCCTAATTCAAAAGCAACTCTGTTCAGGTTGTAAACAAAATCCAGAAATTGCGCAAGACTGCTCAGCTAGAACCTACAGACTTGATCGATGTGTACTACAAATCAGCGGACGGCGGCAGCAGTCGATTTGAGGAGATTTTGCAGTCACAGGTTAGTCAATTTTTCTGAAATAAAGTTCCTTGTTTCAGAGACTAGAACATCCTTTCACAAAAGCTATTATTGTTGTGTGCAGGATCAGAAAATTAGGGAAGTGCTTGGTAATTCACTAGTTCCGATGGCAGTGGCACCATCAGATATGGTGAGCTTGGATCTTCAACCTTTAACCTTCATAAACCATCAAATAAATTTAAATTGCACATCCTAGTCAACAACTTTTTTGCATCTTTAATATGCTTGCATTAAAGAGCCTTTATAGCATACTATATAATAATTTAAGCTCAAGTGTCATCATATCATAATAAAGCCAAAAGTACACCGGGTTTTGGCAAACTTTGTGAGCATAAACAGCTATACGGGGGCTGCTTTTGTGGTGTCAAGTTGAGAGCATTTTCAAGCATTTACTTTCGTATCTTGGTAATAGAGATGCACAAACTGGGCTTGCAGAAAATAGTATGTACTGAGGTGTTTAAATGATTTTAAATGGCCATAACACTTTTCGTTGCAATGTCATTGTATTGTTTGCAGGTAGCTATCTGTGAGGAGTCTCACGAGGTACATGACATGTCTTTTGTCATCTACATTGCGAGGTGCATGCCTGTGCTTGCACCTGATCTCGTTTCCCATGCTTCAGGTAAATAAATATCCCTATTTCTGCTTAGGGGTGCAATTGTTAATCAGTGGTGTATGTACTTGCTATTATTTTGGTGTTCATATCATGGTATTGTGTGAGAAATTCTGCGAGTAATGTCTGTACTTCGAACGGAACAGGCAACAGTGACCATGTTGATGCTCTAAGAGTGTATTTATCATCAAGGTCCATTTCCAGATTGAAGAACGAATTCCAGACTGGAAATGGCAAGGTAGGGAATCTATAGCGCTGTTAACAATTTCCATGGTGTGGGTGTATTCTCCGCTCTTACATGTTTTGACTCTTGCAGATTACGGTGCGCTGCATTGAAGGCTACCCGCCAATTGACCTGCAGCTAGGAAAGCATGTTTTTCTTAGTGCCGGCGATTTCTATCAGGCTAATCGTTCTTGAATAGTCTTCAAGCATTGTACCAATTTTGAGTAGTTCTTCATTTTTTAACCAGAGCCATTCTGACCAGGCTGATTATATTTGTGCCTTACAAAAGCAATGTGTTTACTTGAATGTGCTGCGGGCGATGGAAGGGAGATGAAATTGTGCAGTGTGTATTCAGACAACAGCTTATACCTGTGCTCATGTTTTTACACATCAGCTATATGTTTGTACAACAGCTTAGTCAGTTGGTCGATGCCTTTATTTGTTTCCTTTTTTGTACTCAAGTTACTTAAATTTGTAATGAGTACATCACAATGTCATCATTATCAAGTTTTGTACTCCCTCCGATCCATATTAAGTGTTGCTGAATTGGATGTATCTAGCACTAAAACATGTCTAGATCCATTTCAGCGACAATTAATATGGATCGGAGGGAGTACTAAAATTCCTTAAATTCGTTAGGCTATATTTTATGGAAGTTTTTCTATGATAACATACATGTTGTTGCAATGCTCTGAGATTGTTAAGATAGGTAAACAGAAGCTTATGACGAAGTGCCATGCCGTGTAAGATTTGCATGCTGAGACTGATCAAGACTAGTTGTGAACTGAAAAATAGGTCTTCAAAGACATGCACATCATAGTCATAGAGAAATGATGCAAGTGCAAAGTTGCTCCAGCTGGAAATAAGACCGATGATTGTAAAATCTAAGTACCATGTTTCTAAGGACATCAACTTCCACATGTTTATAAAACATCAAACTTTCCAGAATAGCAGTGGGATGTTGGTATATCTGGACGTCGAACTTTGTTGCTGCAGGACAGAAAGCAGTTCAGAAGTTAAAAGGATTGGAGTTTATTGAGCAGATTGGATGTACTTCGGTAACGACTGAATCAGACTCTTTGGAGCTTATTCAATCTTGCAATGGAGAGATGGAAACTAGGAGTCCATATGCTGCAATTCTAACCGACTGTTTTTTGAAGATCAGTACAGTGTCAGACATCTCCTTCAAACATTGGCTTAGGGATGCCAATCGGCGGCGCACGAGTTAGCTTGATATTCATGATGTAACTGTCTTTGCAAATCAATAAAGCATCACCAGCCAAACTTTCAAAAAAAAAAAACTTTCTAGAATACCATGCTCTTTTGAGAACTTATGAAAACATGGTCTCACCATCTGATATATTTTTGCTAGAGAACTTGGCAAAAAAAAGAATAAAATACTAAAATTGTAGTACACTGACTCAAAACATATATAGGTTCATCCAAAATTTGACAAATCCAAGTCAATTAATATGGGCCGGAGGGAGTAGAGAACTTCGCAAAGAAAAGAATAAAATACTGAAATTACAGTACGCTGACTCAACATATTACTAGTACATGATAATGCCAACATATTATCCACTCAAAACTCACATGACAACTCATCACAACAATATAACAGGAGTATATATGTTGTTTCATCAACCAAACACAAGCTGAATTCACGGTTCATCAATGGCACACCACACCAGGTCAATGCACACACACACATATGCACATGGCCTCTTATTGGCAGAACACACATCAAACCAGCTAGGCTGTGAACACCACACCAAGCCTCAAGGCTGACAGTCCAGATAGCAGCACAACACACCAATCCAAGCATACCAAGATCAAGTATCTTGGTGAAAAGCTCTCCATTTATTCGCCCTGAGTGCAAGTATCATCAACACGGACCAAAAACTCCAGCATAGACACACTTTGGAGACACACACGCCTTGGGAATACCTCGGAGATGTGAGATCTGGTCTTGTAACAGCAACAAACTAATGCTTCATGCATGCCCAACCTCCTCGCATCGTGAAGCGACACACGCTAGAGCAGCACACAAGATTACCTGAGAAGCAAAGAACGAGAAGAGAAAATATTACTACTAGTTATTCAGAAATATAGAAGATACGTGCCAACTTCTCTGTGTTTGCATATGCATACTAGAAATCTATGTGCAATGAACCTTAGAAACGAGACCCTCGGAAGGGTCTTCTTGTAGTAGGCCGAGTGACGCGTTTCGAAGAGTGACGGGTGATGACCGGCATCCAAGCCATCCCACTCGAGCTTGTTCCACCAGTCCTTCTCGCAGTCCACCACCGGCTTGGGTCCTTCACGTGCTACCGCCGGTAGACGCCTGAGAGCCCAGCAGTCCCTAAGGCCGATCGTTTGTAGCGACGGCGCAATCGACTTGGTCTCACATATCTGCTCCAGCTTGTGAAGATGGTACAACTTGATTTGCTTTAGGTGCAAGAATGTGACACCAGATTGTATTGGTGAAATTTCTCGAGGGTACTTGTTGTCCAATGGGAAAACATGTCGGAGATTTCCGCAGTATGCGATCTGGAGGGTCTCCAAGTTGAGCACGGTGAAGCAAATGGGGAGGGCAAACTCCATCCTAGGGCAGTTGTACAGGTACATGTGCTGCAGTTGTTGCAGATATGAAGTAGCAGTATTTCGAAAATTATTAATGCCTCTATTCCAGATGCAATAGACCACCAGGAGATCAGAAGCTGAAAATATCTTCATATGTGTAAAGCTTGGGGCACTAGAAAACACAACGTGTAGCTTGGGGCACCTCTCAACATGACACCACTCTAGTCTGTTCCAATCTCTTTCATCCCTTGGACGGGTAGTTGTGATGGAGGAATTATCATGCACATGCAGTGATTGAAAAATTGTCAAAAACTCTGCAAAATATTTCCGATTTTCCCACACATTGTCTAAATTATAGCTTCCTTCACCAATCTCGATATGGGTATCCAAAGTTTGAAGTTGTCGGTGATTCCACACCAAGGACGAGCATGTTACATCTTTAGTAAGGGAAATATTATTATAAGGTAACAACAGACTTGTTGGAACCAAACCCTCTTGGCTAGAGCCAATCTCCTCGATACTTTTGGTAATGCTGGCTTGGGTGTGGCTCATACAAGAGATAAGGAGGTACATCTTGGACTGAAAGGAGGGCCATGTGCGGTTCAAGATTCCTCTTATGAATGACCAAGTGAATCTTGCATCTGTAAAAGCGATACATGCCTGAAATTCAAAGGATCCCTGTTCTCCCCAAGAGACCATTGATCTAGCCTCCGCCTGAGTGTCTACCTGTAGAACTTCCAAGCGAGGTGAGTCAGCCCAGATTACGCTACGGAGCTGCTCACAGCCTAGCAGGAATAACTTCTTCAGTTTTGGGACATCCATTGCACCAAGGTCAAGTGTTCTAATGGATGTACCAGAGAGGTCTAGTTCCTCCAGATTGGGCAATGCATGCAAGAATATGTTTTGCAGTCGACCACAACCCCGTAGGGAGATATTGGTCACTTGAGCTATTTCAATTGAATCTATACGAGACTTCAGGCGTGATTCCTTTTGTGGAAGATGTATGGTATGTGTCCAATTCTTTGTTGGGCCATAACCATCGAAGCTAAAACTTTCGAGCAGTGGAGGAGCTCTTTCCATGTCCAGTACAATATTTTCCAAGCTAGAACAACCATCAAGAACAAGCATCTTCAGGCATCTTGCGGATGATAATGCGGGCAATGACTCCATGTGAGTATTTCCAGACAAGTCAAGGAGCTCCAGATTCATCATATCTACAACAGAGCAACTGTCCACTGTTACCACATCTGGAGATTCAGTGACTCGGAGCTTGTGAAGCTTATGTAGCTTTCTGCAAGCATGACTCATAGTCTTCCATGAGACCCCCTTTGTATTTAGCTCCCTGAGATTGGTCATCCGTTCAACCATCTGAGGAAACAAAACCCAGTATGTGAATCGTGAGTCAAACACCATTAGGTTCAGAAAAATTGGCACTCCACTTTGCTCCTTCTTCCCTGTGTTTGCACAATGGTCAAGCCAGAGGAATCTTAGGTTGTGGCAGCACTGGAAAGGAGGGGATTCAAAATCAAAGCTACAATTGCAGAGCATTAGCACACGGAGGTTGTTGCTGGCTAGTTGAAACAAATCATTGTGTACATTTAATGGACAATGTCCTTTAAATGTTAGGAAATAAGATGATGCATTATGAGGAACACTAGAGATATCATGTGTTGTTAGTTTGATTGAATACCATCCTTTTTTTTTTTGGTCAACAACACAACGCGCCAATAACCAATCTGTCGAATTGTCTAACCACGGTACCACTCCATACAATGCATTGCCAATGTCCCAAGCTTTTTCATCACCAAGTATTCCGTCACATATCCAGTAGTTGCAAGCATGAGTAGCCCAATCATAGTCAACAAGAGTATGCTCTGGTGTTGCCGGGAACAATGAGTACCTGAAGCAATCCAAAACTGTTTTTGGGTTGATTCCATCCATACCAGTGTCACCAATCACTCCAACAGCTTCTTCATGTAATACTCTTAGCAGCGAAACTTGACCCATATTATACCACCAATTTCGAAGGTAAAAACTAATATACATATTAGCAGAAGTGGGCATCAACTTGACTTGTCTCCAGTTGACAGGATAAAATCTTCTACTATTGGTCCATATCAGTTTACCTTTACCAAACGTAGGAATGCCACACTCTAACAGATCAATATCTTCAACTCCTCCATAATGAAAAAACATCAGAAATCTTTCATTTCTTAGAGAATCGTGAATCAAACTTCCAACACTTGATATCTCGCCTCTAGAGCTGTCATCCACACCTCTGAAATCGTCTTCGTCATCCTGGTCATCAAATATGTGCATCACATGATGAAGGTTCAACTCCTCCGCGATTGCCCTCTGCATGGTCCTTCTGTTTTTCCACAGGGTGCAGTCCACGTTGAGAATTCTGCCAAAATTCTTTCTCGACTCAAAATCATCACATATTGTGTATTTTAGGAGATTGGCTGTTGCTTTAAGAATAGCAGATCCCCCCAGACCCATATCATCCCAGCCAAGACATAAGAATACTTGAGTTTTGCCTTCTGTGGCACCATAGTTTGCACGCAAAAGATCAACCAGTTCTTTGATGGCTTCACCAAAGTCCTTTACCTCCTGAAGAATTTAAGGCTGATATATAAGGCTGCCACAGTACATATATTGGTACTCCCTCCGGCTCATATTAGTTGACTTAACTTTGTCTAGATACGGATGAATCTAGACTAGCCAGAGAGAGTACTATAAACTTCAAATATAACTATTCTGCATATTTATATACAAAGACTACGGATGAATAAACTAAATGAAGGCATGAATCTAGTTTAAAAGGTTTAATATAGTGGACATGTAAATGTATAAAATACCATGTTTACTGTGGGTTACTGCAGTCCAAAATTGTACCAGTTCTAATCTAAACATCAGCTTGATCAACAAAAACAAATATATAAAATACCATGTTTACTGTGGGTTGCTGCAGTTTGTACCAGTTCTAATCTAAACATCAGCATGCTTAGCAAAAAGAATAACGAAACATACAACGTAAATCAATCACTGGACTTGGTGAGGTTAGTTAGGAGAAGAAGTACCAACCAGCTGGCAGCGCTCGTTTGGAAGTCTATTGGGCATGTTGAAGTTCTCGATAGAGAACTAATACCAGCGGAAGAAGGCCATGATAGACAATCTAACCCATTGGCTGCAGATTTCTCCACCCCCTACAAAAGCAAGATGCCTGATCAGATCATATGACACGAGATCGAAGACTTGCATTATATACATGGTACAAAGTAGTACAAACTGCAATTGCAGTACGTGGTACCTCTATATAGGTACCAGGGTGCAGATCAAGTTGAGGAGGAGCAAACTAATCAAGACTTTCTGATAACGGAGAAGATATATCACTTGGTCGTCTTGCTCAGAAAACGGAAAACGTCACTTGGGCATAACCAGTCGCAGAGCTCTGGAACGGAATGCGCTTTAACACGGAGCAACAAAATTATTTGGCAAATGAGTGTAATAGTAGGAGATTACCTGTAGAGCCGCCAAGGACGAATCTGAGTCTGAGGTGGAGCGAAGAACACTTGCAGAGAAAATGAGAGCTATGGATTTTTCACTATGTGGTAGAGCTCTCTGGATAGCTGCACGAGATAGAGCAGACATGTATGTTTCGGAAGATAGGTGGTACTAATTTGGTAATGGTGAGAGCTTTTGGCATCTTGCTCCTTTCCTTTTGCCAAAGCATTCATGGTTCCTTGCTTGCTCTCGCAGATAGTGTCGTGTGGATGCTGATCCCCACTTTGTGACCCATCCTTTCTTTCTTTGCTCCTAGTGTCTCCTTTGCTCCTTTCCTTCTTACTAGAGTCAGTGGTATCTGTGTGTTCCGTTTTGTTCAAGCATCAGGGACCTTCAGGCATTACATATACTAATTCATTTCCATGGAACTTCACCGTCATGTTTTTACAGTTCATTTTGTCGTCCTGGGCTCCTCCCAAATCGCCAAGATCTGGTTCAAAAAAAAAAAATCGCCAAGATGCAGATTGACGATGCAGTGGCGATGCATGGCTGACCAAACGACGACGTGTCACACCGACGGGGAGGGATCAAGGATGGGCGGCCGCGGACATCAGGGCACGCACACGACACGCTTGCCGTCGACGGCGTACGCTCTCGACAGAGATGGGCAGGGACGGAGGCACACATCAGAGGGGAGAGAGGATGACGGGCAAAATCGTTGCATTTGTCTAAGAAATTATGTGTAATCAATGTGTGTACCTTCAACGGAACAGGCAACAATGACCATATGTTGGTCCATTTCCAGATTAAATGACGAATTCCAGACAAGAAATGGGAATGTAAGAAATATACAGCGCTGTAACAAATTTCCATGGTAAATATACCCTTCAGCTCTTATATATATTTTTCCAACCGGGCTTCAACACTTCAGCTCTTATATATAGTACTCCCTCCGTCTTAAAATAGATGTTTTAGATATTTATTTTTTTTGGAAATTGACGCATTTATTAATATAAAATATTTAATGCTTACACCCGGCCTCTGCATAACCAAGGTGCACATAGCCATACGCATGACAGAACTAGGAAAAAAGGTAGACAAGCAATACAAAAAGGCACTATCAAAATAATTGTCTTCAACCAAAGGTAGATCAATCCTCAAATCACGCGGCTATCCATATAGGGAGAAAATATCCCTCGCCGTGTCCTCCAATCGCGTACATCCCTTCAGAAATAAGTCGCGAAACTCCATTCGTTGGAGAATAGTCCATGATCGGAGGATAGCCGTGGCTCGATAAATAAACTGTGTAAAGGAGAAGATACAATGTTATTAAAAATCTTATCATTTCTACAAAGCCATAACGACCATATAATGGCAAGCGCTCCCACCCTAAACAAAGTTCTGTACTTATCAATAATTCTATGCAACCAATTACCAAAAACATTGGTTACAGAACATGGAGAAGATAAACCAGAAGCTATTTGATGAATGACCATATAGAGCGAGCAAATTTGCAATGGAAAAATAAATGACGAATTGTCTCATCATGATGACAAAAAACACATTTGTACTTTCATGCCAATTCCTCTTTGCAAGATTATCTTTTGTTAGAATTACCCCTTTCCGTAGATACCATGCAAATATCTTTGTCTTAAGGGGTATTTTTATTTTCCAAATTTTACTATTATCATCGACCGGAATATCAGGTTGGACTAAAGCTCTATAAAGTGATCCAACAGAAAATTTACCACTTTCTAGTAATTTCCATTTGAACACGTCAGCACCGTCCGACAATTGTATCGTGGATAATTGTAATAGTAGATTGTTCCAAGATAGCAGTCGAGGCCCAATGAGGCTTCTTCTGAAAGACACATTAGGAGGATTGTCTTCCATCACTGTGAAAATTGTATCCCCTTTGTGTCTAACAATCGAATATAGAGTTGGATATTGTTCGCGAAGAGTAGTCTGGCCAAGCCACTTATCTTCCCAAAACCTAATTTGCGATCCATACTTAATCTCGAAAGCACCAAAACGAAAGAAATGTTTTTTGGTGGCCATAAGACCCGCCCAAAAATGTGAATCACCGGGTTTCCAAACCACTTGAGACACAGCTTTGGACCCCACATATTTTCTCCATAACATGGTTTGCCAAACACCATCTTCTGTAAGTAGTTTAAAAAGCCATTTGCCTAGAAGCGCGGTGTTTTTGACTTGCAAATCGTGTATGCCTAGTCCACCAAACTCCTTCGGCCGGCAAACCACATTCCATCTGGCCAGTCGATACTTCTTTTTCTCACTATCCCCTTGCCAAAAGAATCTTGAACAGAAATAATCCACCTTATTCAAGACCCCTTTTGGTAATTGGAAAAATGATATCATATACAGTACCATGTTAATAAGTACTGAATTTATGAGTACTAGTCTTTCATCAAGGGATAACAATTTGACTTTTCAACCGTTAAGACATTTTTGTAACCTTTCCTCAACAAGTTTCCATTCAGCAATTGTGAGACGCCGATAATGAATCAGTATTCCCAAATAGTTGATTGGAAATTACCCCTGACCATAGCCGAAAAGTTTAGCATATAGGTGGGACTCGTTTTGGGCCTCGCCAAAACAATACAAATCACTCTTATGGAAGTTTATTTTAATCCCAGATAGCTGCTCGAATGCTGATAAAATTAATTTCAGATTCTTAGCCTTCTGCAGATCATGTTTCATAAAAAGAATTGTGTCATCAGCGTATTGAAGAATAGAGAGTTCACCATCAATAAGATGTGGAACTAATCCTTCAATTTGACCATCAGCTTTTGCTCTCTCAATAAGGATAGCCAACATATCAACCACTATAGCCAACATATTTGCCAATATCTTCATTTACTTTAGTGGAAGCACTACCCCCAGACACAAACGACTGAATGAGAGCGCGCCACTCCTCAGAAAAATCTTTCATTCGGAGTGTTTGCTGGAGGAAAGACCAATTAACTTTGTTGTATGCCTTCTCAAAGTCAATCTTGAATAGTACACTATTTAATTTTTTTGAGTGTAGTTTATGGATTGTTTCATGCAGAATTACAACACCATCTCGGATATTTCTTCCTTGCATGAACGCGTTTGAGACGGACTAACAACATGGTCAGCAACTGAGTTTAGTCTAATCGTGGCAACTTTAGTAAAAATCTTAAAGCTAACGTTGAGCAAGCAGATTGGGCGATACTGTTGTATATGTTCCGCATTGTTAACCTTAGGCAGTAAAATTAGATTGCCAAATTTTAGTCTAAAGAGATCCAACTGACCGACTTGTAAAAACACAAAAATGCATCAGGTCCTCCTTGATAACGTCCTAGAAATTTTGATAAAATTTCGCTGGAAAGCCATCAGGCCCTGGCGCTTTGTTATGTTCCATTTGGAAAACCGCTTCCTTGACCTCCTCCTTGGTATATGAGGCAGTCAGAAAGTTGTTTTCTTCATCAGAAACCTAGGGGATATCGGTCGTTTGGGACTCGTCCAGCGAGAATGTATTTTCCGCTGGAGCCCCAAACAAAGATTTATAATAAGCTGTAATATATGACTTCAGTTGCTCCTGTCCCTCAATCATACCTTCATCCTGAATCAGAGAGTGAATAAGTTTCTTATTATGCTTGCCATTGGCAACAGCATGGAAGTACCTGTATTCGCATCTCCTTCCAGAATGAATTTTGCTTTGGAGTGTTGGTACCATTTGAGTTCCTCCTCGCGCAGAAGTCGGGCTATCTCTGCATTCGATTGGCTTTTAAGCTCAATTTCTTGTGCAGTTAGTGGCCTGACCATCGCGGAAGCCTCTAAGTCATCGATTATAGATGTTAGGCGTATTTTTTTCATTTTTTAGGACCCCAGCTGTGTGCCTGGCCCAACCACGAAGGAACTTGCATAAAACACGCATTTTGTTATTCCATCGTAGGATAGGCGTTTGGCCACCAACCGGTTTCTCCCAAATAGCCCTAACCATCTCATAAAAATCATCACAGATCATTCATCCGAGTTCAAATTTAAACTTATTTGTAGATTTCCGTGGCGGTGATCCAAAAGATAAAAGTAAAGGGGCATGATCCGACAAAGCCTCAATACGCTCTAGAGCACGAACAGTTACCATAGGGAACTTATGCTCCCAGTCGGTATTCATAAGCACTCTATCTAGTTTTTCGTATGCTGGCTTCGGAAGAGTATTAGCCCATGTAAATTGCCTTCCTAACATTGTAACCTCTCTTAAGTCCAGACTGTATATAACAACATTGAACAGAAAAGGCCAATGTTCATCGAACCGGCCCCGACTTTTCTGTGAGAGAATCTAAGCAAATTAAAATCTTCTCCTATAAGAATAGGATATGGATTGTCCTTTGCCAAATTCACTAGCTCGTGTAAAAAGTCAGCCTTATAAACATCCTGGGCAGCCCCATAAATGGCGAATAAAGACCATGTGAAATTGTCAGCCTTGTTACGGACATGGAGTTTTATAAAAAAATCTCCTGCCGAACTAGCTAAAACTTCCATAGTCTCATCTCTAACGCCTAATAGGATCCCCCAGATCGACCACGCGGCAGACATGATATCCACATAAAGTCCACTCCACCAGAAAGGCGATTGAGTAGGGCTTGTGAAAAATCTCGTCTACCAGTCTCCAAGATACCCAGAAAATCCAATTTATGATCTCTCACACAATCATCAAAGAATAAATGTTTATCCAAGTCCCGAAGACCTCTGCTATTTCAAAACATTCCATTCATTGAGAAACTATAGGAGATTTGGATACACGGAATCTCTTGCGCGACTGCTGGCCCTTTGATTTCCGACCAGAAGCTTTTAACTCAAACATAGAAGTAAACCCAGTCTCATGAAAGTCCACTTCCGACACTTCACCAACTAAGTGAGAAAGGAGTTGACCATCTACTGTGGCACGCAACTCCTCCTCCTCGGTTAGTGAAGTATCAGGAACAACAACGACCTTAGGAGTAACCGTTAGATGGTCAACCTCCATATGTCGCAAAAATTAGAAGAAAAAAGTACATCATGTACAGAGCTACCCAAACTAATACCAACATTGGCTAGTTTAGAAGAAATAACAGGAGTAGAAAAGGACAAAAAGGATTTCGAATAACTCATTATACCTGACAAATCTAAGTTCTTCTCCGCCTTACGACGCATGGTCTTGACCATAGAATCCTCATCAGTAGCCGATGCCCCAGAGGCATCGACTCCATGGCGCGAGCTTCGCCTGAAGGGAGTACCACTCCCCTGCGCAGCAACTGGCGAAGCAATACCAGGAGAAGAAACCCGTGATGGATACAGGGGCAACCCAGACCCCTCCTGGGTCTGGCCACCCCCATCGATCATCGAGGTCTCATGGCCCACCAGGGTAGGCCACCCGTCCTGATGCAGCTCCAGGTACTCCCTGACCATAGCCACACGGCCAGCTACCACGTCGCGGTCGGCCAACCCCTCCTGGGTCGGCCCCACCACAACATCATCCTCAACCTGGTCACGAACATCGCGGTCAGCCAACTCCTCCTGGGTTAGCTTCCGCGAACACTCCAAAAGAACTACCTCCTCAAGTACTGGTCGAGAGGCATCAACAGGAATGGATCTACCCATAACATGAGTCCTGGACCTCGCCGGCGAAGCTGAGCGAGTCCGCTGAATAGGAGCAGAGGCATAACGAAGAGCCTCATGTAGCTGAGCAGGAGAAACACGAGTCGCGGAAGGAGAACCCTTTCCATGAAGAGGGGAGTCCAAAGGAAGTGCGTCCAAAAGCTCAAGACCCCGCGGAGTAACTAGATTAGCATTAAAAGGAGTGATAACAATCACCCTCTGCACCCCCTGACCAGAAGATGCAGGCGCGAAGGTACCCTGCACAGCCGAGGAAGAGACAGAACCCACCCCCTGAGTGGCAGTAGCAGTATCAGAAGTATCCATAGCATCCTCCAAAGGCTTCCCATTGGCATCATCATCTGCGTCATCATCCCCTTTTCTCCACAAGAAAGGTACAAACTCAGGCTCCGGAATATAACCTTCAGGTTCAATCCGAAAACAAAACTCAAAAACCTTATGCTTGACCACAACATCAGACACAATATAGTGGCGTAAAGAATCGTGCAGCTTCAGAAAAACCTTCGTATCAAACATGTCGGCAAGAATGCGAACCACCCCCGCTTCCGCAGACTAAATAAATCCACATCAAGAGTGTTCCCCATGATACCTCCAACAGCCCACAGACCCTGGAAAGAACGCAAAAAATGGGGGACCCCCTCAACATGAAGCCAAACCTGCTGCGTCTCAAACTTGTGTGGCACCTCCTCCATCATGTAAATCGAGAACGTAAGTTGAGCGGTACTAAGCGGTACAGTCATGAGGATTCCATCAACCCTGTCCAAATCCTCAAACGACGGGAAGCTCACTAAGAACACAGAATCTCCATATGGCAACGCCTCCCACTTTCACTGACCATGCACCTGGCACCTCCTCTCAATCTGCCGCTGAACAACATCCGCCGATACCATCGGGCTAGTAACACGCACCAGAGCTATAGGGGTCTGACTGTGCATCAGATGATCACGAGTCACCGCCATCCGGGATTTGAGTAAACAGAGTCTGGTCCCCGCCAATACCAGCCATGTAAGGAGTCATGCGCGGCTGCTTCAGTACAGGGCATCTCAAGGTAGGGTGGGCTGCGCTATCACAAATATAACAGTAGTGAATCTCCTTACAAACCTTTGTCGCGTGAGTATTAACTGCGCACTTCCAGCAACGAACGAACTTGGCATTCTTCTTACCCCCAGCGGCAATCAAAACCTGCGGCGCAACAACAAAAGGCTAAGGTGTAGCGGCAACAGGCGTCGAAGCACACTGACCCTGGAACTGCTGACCCTGTACATCATACTGGTATTGCGCCTGTTGAACCTGAGCCTACACCTGTTCCTGAGCATACGGCATCGACGGCTGATGATACCCAACCTGAGAAGGAGACGACTGCGACACGTTAGGATAAATTTTTTGCTAAGCCACAAAACCCTGATTTCCTTGCGCTTGGGACAATTTCTTCTTCTTCTTCTTCCGTTTTGGTACAACCGCGTTAGCAGTGGTAGGTCCCACCGAGAACTGTTGTCCCACTGGCTGTGACAAATTGGGCATCAAGGGCACACTCCCAGAAGCATCATGGATGCCGCCACCATGGGGCACACCTCCGAAATTCATCTGCTACGGTCCACGAAAAGGTGGCTGAAGCTGAATATGTCCGTAATTAATCGGATGCTAACCCTGCTGAAAAGGGGCGTTGAAAACATTAATCGGAGGATGCTGCAGACCCTACTGAAAATGGGCATTGAAAGCCGGAGGCTGTGCACGCGAGTGATTCCCAGTCAACAAAGGCATGGCAGGAGCCACAGATGCCCCTGGCCACCAGTCGCAGCAGCAGAAGGAAACGGCCCGAGCTGGCCGGGCGGCGACGCCCCTGGCGCGGCAGGAGGGTGGGGCCGCGGCTGCATCCCCCCCCATCGGAGCAGGCTTCCTGATGGCAGGGTTCCTAATCGGAGCAGGAGGGCCCCTGGGATTAGGGGCAGCAATCAAAGCAGATGGAGAGGCGGCCTCCGTGTAGGATCTGCAGCGGAGAACGGAAGGCGACGAGAGCAGCGGTGGCGTTAGCGATGAACGCGACGGTGTCGAAACTGCAGAGTAGATACGAGCCCTCCTCGAGCCAAACAACCTGTTAGCAACCGCAGTCCACAGAACACGGACTCGGACCCGTGGGTCCAATCCCTAGCGCCCGCTCGTTAGGGACTGGACCCGTGGTGTGGTGAGACATCTATTTTATTTTGAGACGAGGAGTACATGCTTTGGCTCTCCTCTTGCAGATTACGGTGGGCTGCATCCAGGAATACCCGCCAACTGATCAACATGCTTTGGCTCTCCTTTTGCAGTTTACTATGGTTTATGGAAGTTAATTTGACTATGATTAACATGCACGATTTGCTAGTTTAGCAGATTTGCACGTTGTGACTGATCAATATTAGTTGTAAACTGAGAAGTAGAGGTAGCAATTAAGCTGAAAGTAGTCCACGAAAGAACAAAAAAACTAAGTTGTAATACAGTGATCTCCAGATGCGTGCACATCATTCTTATAGATTAATCATGTAAGCGTAAAAGCATCTCCAATGGAAAATAAGACAGATGTTTCTTTAAGACCCAAGTACATTGTTTCTAAGAATATCAACTTGACAACATTAACTTGATAATTTCCACATGTTTATAGAACATCAAATTCGTAACATACGGGTTTATTTTTTGAGAAATTTTGGAAACTTCAAACGGTTCTCACCGAATACTGTCTCAAGAAACAAAAGGTTTCCACCATATGATATGTTCGGTAGAGAAACTTGGCAAAAATATAGTACTAAAATGGCAATGCCAACATATTATCCACTCAAAACTCGCACAAAATCACATAATAACTCATCACAATAATACAACATGTTGATCCATCAACAAAACACACGCTGAATTCGCAGTTCATCAATCGCACACCACACCAGGTTGATGCACACACATATATATATGCACACACCCACCCTCTTATTACAAATGCACATCAATGAAACCAACACAAACCAGCTAGACTGTGAACACCACACCAAGCAGTGGAAAGATTTAGCACTCCAGGCAGCAGCACACCACACCAATCCAAGCATACCAAGATCATGTATCTTGGTGAAAGCACACCACTTATTGGCCTGTGATTGCAAGTAGCAGCAGGACAGACCCAAAACACACTTTGCAAAAACAAATGAAGTTGGAAACAAACCCGGAGCCGTGAGATCAGGCTCTGTAACAACAACGAACTGATGCTTCACGCAGGCCCAACTTCCTCGCGTCACACAGCAACACACGCCAGAGAAGCACAACAGACTACCTAAGAAATGCATAATGGAAATTAAATAATGGAGCTATTCCTTTTCCGATAAAAAACAACCCCTCTACCTATGTTTATGCATAAAAGAAATCGATGTGCAACTGACCTTAGAAACGAGACCCTCGGGAGGGTCTTCTTGTAGTAGGCCGAGTGGCGTGTTTCGAAGAGCGATGGGTCATGTCCCGCATCCAAGCCATCCCATTCAAGCTTGTTCCACCAGTCCTTCTCGCAGTCCACCACCGGCTAAGGATCTTGGCGTGCGACAGCCGGTAGACGCTTGAGCGCCTAGCAGTCCCTGATGTCGATAGTCTGCAGCGTCCGCGCAGTCAATCTGGCCTCACACATCTGCTCCAGATTGTGGAGATGGTATAGCTTGATTTGCTTTAAGTTCCTGAATGTGACACCAGATGATATTGCTGGTGGGTACTTGTCGTCCAATGGGAAAACATGTCGAAGGCTACTGCAGTATGCGATCTGGAGGGTCTCCAAGTAGGGCAAGGTGAAGGAAATGGGGAGGACGAACACAAGCCTAGGGCAATTATATAGGTATATGTGCTGCAGTTGTTCAAAACAATAATCCCCACCATGAATATTATTAATGCCTCTACCCCATATGCAATAGACCATCAGGAGATCGCAAGCTGAAAGCGAACACATACGTCCAAATTTGCTTCCAGGCCGACAAGAAAACACAGTGTGTAGCTTGGGGCACCTTTGAACATGACACCATCTTAGGTTGCGCCAACGTTGTTGACCCGCTGGAGGGACAATAGTAATGGAGGAATTGTCATGGACATGCAATGATTGAACATATCCCACAAATATTGTGAAAGATTCATTGTCCTGCATACTTTCTATATTATAGCTTACTTCACCGGTCTCGATATGCACGTCCAAAGCTTGAAGCTGCAGGTGGTTCCACGTGAAGGACGAGCATGTTGCATCTTTAGTAAGGGCAATACTATTATAAGGTAACATCAGACTTGTTGGAACCAAACTCTCTTTGCTAGAGACAATCTCAATGATACTTTTGGTGTTGTTGTCTTGGATATGGCTCACACACGAGATAAGGAGGTACACATTGGAGAGACTGCGCCATATGTGGTCAGCGAGTCTCTGTATGGATGACCAAGTGAACCTTACATCTGTAAAAGCAATAAATGTTTGAAAGACGAAGCATCTCTGTCCTCCATAAGAGACCATGGATCTTTTCTTCCCCCGTGTATCTAAATGTAGCATTTCAAAGTGAGGCAATTCTTCCCACATTAGGCTACGGAGCTGCTGACAACCCAGCAGGAATAGTTTCTTGAGTTTTGGGATATCCATTGCACTGAGGTCAAGAGTTTTAATGGCTGTACCAGAGAGGTCTAGTTCCTCCAGATTGTGCAATGCACGCAAGAATATGTTCTGCAATCGACCACAACCTTGTAGGGAGATCTTGGTCACCAGGATAATTTGATCTGGAGCTTTAGGAGACTTGAGATGCAATTCCTTTTGTGGCAGATGTATGGAATGTGCCCAAATTTATGATGGGCCATAACCATCAAAGCTAAAACTTTCAAGCAGAGGAGCTCCTTCCAGTACAACATTCTCCAAGCTGGAACAACCATCAAGAACAAGCATCTTCAGGCTTCTTGGTGAAAGCACACCACACCAATCCAAACATACCAAGATCAATGTATCTTGGTGAAAGCACACCATTTTATTCCCTCGTGAGTGCAAGTAGCAGCGGCATGGACCGAAAGCTCCAGCACAAACACACTTTGCAAAAACAAATGAAGTTGGAAACAAACCCGGAGCCGTGAGATCAGGCTCTGTAACAACAACGAACTGATGCTTCACGCAGGCCCAACTTCCTCGCGTCACACAGCAACACACGCCAGAGAAGCACAACAGACTACCTAAGAAATGCATAATGGAAATTAAATAATGGAGCTATTCCTTTTCCGATAAAAAACAACCCCTCTACCTATGTTTATGCATAAAAGAAATCGATGTGCAACTGACCTTAGAAACGAGACCCTCGGGAGGGTCTTCTTGTAGTAGGCCGAGTGGCGTGTTTCGAAGAGCGATGGGTCATGTCCCGCATCCAAGCCATCCCATTCAAGCTTGTTCCACCAGTCCTTCTCGCAGTCCACCACCGGCTAAGGATCTTGGCGTGCGACAGCCGGTAGACGCTTGAGCGCCCAGCAGTCCCTGATGTCGATAGTCTGCAGCGTCGGCGCAGTCAATCTGGCCTCACACATCTGCTCCAGATTGTGGAGATGGTATAGCTTGATTTGCTTTAGGTTCCTGAATGTGACACCAGATGATATTGCTGGTGGGTACTTGTCGTCCAATGGGAAAACATGTCGAAGGCTACTGCAGTATGCGATCTGGAGGGTCTCCAAGTAGGGCAAGGTGAAGGAAATGGGGAGGACGAACACAAGCCTAGGGCAATTATATAGGTATATGTGCTGCAGTTGTTCAAAACAATAATCCCCACCATGAATATTATTAATGCCTCTACCCCATATGCAATAGACCATCAGGAGATCGCAAGCTGAAAGCGAACACATACGTCCAAATTTGCTTCCAGGCCGACAAGAAAACACAGTGTGTAGCTTGGGGCACATTTGAACATGACACCATCTTAGGTTGCGCCAACGTTGTTGACCCGCTGGAGGGACAATAGTAATGGAGGAATTGTCATGGACATGCAATGATTGAACATATCCCACAAATATTGTGAAAGATTCATTGTCCTGCATACTTTCTATATTATAGCTTACTTCACCGGTCTCGATATGCACGTCCAAAGCTTGAAGCTGCAGGTGGTTCCACGTGAAGGACGAGCATGTTGCATCTTTAGTAAGGGAAATACTATTATAAGGTAACATCAGACTTGTTGGAACCAAACTCTCTTTGCTAGAGACAATCTCAATGATACTTTTGGTGTTGTTGTCTTGGATATGGCTCACACACGAGATAAGGAGGTACACATTGGAGAGACTGCGCCATATGTGGTCAGCGAGTCTCTGTATGGATGACCAAGTGAACCTTACATCTGTAAAAGCAATAAATGTTTGAAAGACGAAGCATCTCTGTCCTCCATAAGAGACCATGGATCTTTTCTTCCCCCGTGTATCTAAATGTAGCATTTCAAAGTGAGGCAATTCTTCCCACATTAGGCTACGGAGCTGCTGACAACCCAGCAGGAATAGTTTCTTGAGTTTTGGGATATCCATTGCACTGAGGTCAAGAGTTTTAATGGCTGTACCAGAGAGGTCTAGTTCCTCCAGATTGTGCAATGCACGCAAGAATATGTTCTGCAATCGACCACAACCTTGTAGGGAGATCTTGGTCACCAGGATAATTTGATCTGGAGCTTTAGGAGACTTGAGATGCAATTCCTTTTGTGGCAGATGTATGGAATGTGCCCAAATTTATGATGGGCCATAACCATCAAAGCTAAAACTTTCAAGCAGAGGAGCTCCTTCCAGTACAACATTCTCCAAGCTGGAACAACCATCAAGAACAAGCATCTTCAGGCTTCTTGGTGAAAGCACACCACACCAATCCAAGCATACCAAGATCAATGTACCTTGGTGAAAGCACACCATTTTATTCCCTCGTGAGTGCAAGTAGCAGCGACATGGATCGAAAGCTCCAGCACAAACACACTTTGCAAACACATGCAGTTGGAAACAAACCCGGAGCTGTGAGATCAGGCTCTGTAACAAAAACGAACTGATGCTTCATGCAAGCCCAACTTCCTCGCGTCACACAACAACACACGCCAGAGAAGCACAACAGACTACCTGAGAAATACATAATGGAAATTAAATAATGGAATTATTCCTTTTCCGATAAAAAACAACCCCCTCTACCTATGTTTATGCATAAAAGAAATCGATGTGCAACTGACCTTAGATATGAGACCCTCGGGAGGGTCTTCTTGTAGTAGGCAGAGTGGCGCATTTCGAAGAGCGATGGGTCGTGCCCGGCATCCAAGCCATCCCATTCAAGCTTGTTCCACCAGTCCTTCTCGCAGTCCACCACCGGCTTAGGATCTTGGCGTGCGATAGCCGGTAGACGCTTGAGCGCCCAGCAGTCCCTGATGTCGATAGTCTGCAGCGTTGGCGCAGTCAATCTGGCCTCACACATCTGCTCCAGATTGTGGAGATGGTATAGCTTGATTTGCTTTAGGTTCCTGAATGTGACACCAGATGATATTGCTGGTGGGTACTTGTCGTCCAATGGGAAAACATGTCGAAGGCTACTGCAGTATGCGATCTGGAGGGTCTCCAAGTTGGGCAAGGTGAAGGAAATGGGGAGGACGAACACAAGCCTAGGGCAATTATATAGGTATATGTGCTGCAGTTGTTCAAAACAATAATCCCCACCATGAATATTATTAATGCCTCTACCCCATATGCAATAGACCATCAGGAGATCGCAAGCTGAAAGCGAACACATACGTCCAAATTTGCTTCCAGGCCGACAAGAAAACACAGTGTGTAGCTTGGGGCACATTTGAACATGACACCATCTTAGGTTGCGCCAACGTTGTTGACCCGCTGGAGGGACAATAGTAATGGAGGAATTGTCATGGACATGCAATGATTGAACATATCCCACAAATATTGTGAAAGATTCATTGTCCTGCATACTTTCTATATTATAGCTTACTTCACCGATCTCGATATGCACGTCCAAAGCTTGAAGCTGCAGGTGGTTCCACGTGAAGGACGAGCATGTTGCATCTTTAGTAAGGGCAATACTATTATAAGGTAACATCGGACTTGTTGGAACCAAACTCTCTTTGCTAGAGACAATCTCAATGATACTTTTGGTGTTGTTGTCTTGGATATGGCTCACACACGAGATAAGGAGGTACACATTGGAGAGACCGCGCCATATGTGGTCAGCGAGTCCCTCTATGGATGACCAAGTGAACCTTCCATCTGTAAAAGCAATAAATGTTTGAAAGACGAAGCATCTCTGTCCTCCATAACAGACCATGGATCTTTTCTTCCCCCGTGTATCTAAATGTAGCATTTCAAAATGAGGCAATTCTTCCCACATTAGGCTACGGAGCTGCTGACAACCCAGCAGGAATAGTTTCTTGAGTTTTGGGATATCCATTGCACTGAGGTCAAGAGTTTTAATGGCTGTACCAGAGAGGTATAGTTCCTCCAGATTGTGCAATGCACGCAAGAATATGTTCTGCAATCGACCACAACCTTGTAGGGAGATCTTGGTCACCAGGATAATTTGATCTGGAGCTTTAGGAGACTTGAGATGCAATTCCTTTTGTGGCAGATGTATGGAATGTGCCCAAATTTCTGATGGGCCATAACCATCAAAGCTAAAACTTTCAAGCAGAGGAGCTCCTTCCAGTACAACATTCTCCAAGCTGGAACAACCATCAAGAACAAGCATCTTCAGGCTTCTTGGTGAAAGCACACCACACCAATCCAAGCATACCAAGATCAATGTACCTTGGTGAAAGCACACCATTTTATTCCCTCGTGAGTGCAAGTAGCAGTGACATGGATCGAAAGCTCCAGCACAAACACACTTTGCAAACACATGCAGTTGGAAACAAACCCGGAGCTGTGAGATCAGGCTCTGTAACAAAAACGAACTGATGCTTCATGCAAGCCCAACTTCCTCGCGTCACACAGCAACACACGCCAGAGAAGCACAACAGACTACCTGAGAAATACATAATGGAAATTAAATAATGGAATTATTCCTTTTCCGATAAAAAACAACCCCCTCTACCTATGTTTATGCATAAAAGAAATCGATGTGCAACTGACCTTAGATATGAGACCCTCGGGAGGGTCTTCTTGTAGTAGGCAGAGTGGCGCATTTCGAAGAGCGATGGGTCGTGCCCGGCATCCAAGCCATCCCATTCAAGCTTGTTCCACCAGTCCTTCTCGCAGTCCACCACCGGCTTAGGATCTTGGCGTGCGATAGCCGGTAGACGCTTGAGCGCCTAGCAGTCCCTGATGTAGATAGTCTGCAGCGTTGGCGCAGTCAATCTGGGCTAACATATCTGCTCCAGATTGTGAAGATGGTATAGCTTGATTTGCTTTAGGTTCCTAAATGTGACACCAGATGATATTGCTGGTGGGTACTTGTCGTCCAATGGGAAAACATGTCGAAGGCTACTGCAGTATGCGATCTGGAGGGTCTCCAAGTTGGGCAATTATATAGGTATATGTGCTGCAGTTGTTCAAAACAATAATCCCCATCATGCATAGTAATGCCTCTACCTGTTAGGCTGCTGTTGACCGGTGAGGCTACACGAAGTTTAGTCCCACCTTGCCTACGGGAGGAGGCTACACCCAGCTTATAAGGGAGAGATTCCTTCCTCCTTTCAGTCCGTGCTTTTGGGATGGAGTGGGCTTTCTTCTTATTGTTGGGCTGTGAGCGCATGAACGTCCAGAACGTGGGCCGAGTACTGGGCTGGCCAAGTGGACGCTAACATCTGGTATCAGATTCACCTATCGATCCCCCAAAATCCACTTCCCACCACCAAAATCCTAGAAACCCGTCGCTACACATCGGAGCGTCGTCGTCTTCTCGACACCATGGACCCGACACTGGAGGAATATCTCGATCGCATGCGCGCGGACACGGCGTCCTTGAAGGAGTCATTCGCTTCACACAATGACGCCATGCTGGCCAACCAGGAGGCCATGGCTAACCAGATTGCGTCTCAGTCAGCGCAACTGACTGGTCTCTGCGGTTGGAAGCCCGAGATGGAAGCCCGCTTTGCCCAACTCCAGGCCAAGGTTGCGGACCTGCAACGCGCGCATACATCTGCTTCTACCGCTAGGGGATTAGTGGAAGCCCCCTTCCATCACACCGGGGCAGTCCACGGGGAAATCGGCCACGGTGGCGACACACTTCCCGGGGGTTTTCCGGCGGTGTCCATCGCGACACCGTTGGCACCTCCGTTCACGGGTACGGTCTCACTCCGAAATCCCATGGCCAATTCTACAGATACACAGTTCATCTCTAGTCAGATATTAGCAGGTCTAGGCTCCAACGCGCCCAATTTCCCTTTTCCACCATTTACCGGAGACAATCCAAATCTCTGGATCACTTTAGCTGAGCAGTACTTTCAAATGTTTGCTATATACGAATCCTATTGGGTTCCAATGTCCATTCTTCATTTTTCGGCGCGCCTAGAATTTGGTTACAGTCGGTGAGAAAGAAAATAGCATCCGTAGATTGGATCTCTTTCACTTCTTTGTTGTGCACTCAGTTTGGGAGAGATAGGCACCAACTTTTGATTAGACAATTTTACAGCATTAAACAAACGTCTATCGTTGCTGATTACATAGAACGTTTTGACATTCTTATGAATCATCTTATGTCATATTCGGATACAACTCACCCATACTATTTTCTTACTCGTTTTGTCGAGGGTCTGCGAGCGGATATTCGCGCCGTCATTATGGTCTAGTGTCCCATAGATCTGGATACGGCGTGTTCTCTAGCTCTCCTGCAAGAAGAAGTGACGGAGGGCGAATGTATTTCCCCACCTCGCCAAATAGAGCACCGATATATTAAGATACCGGCCAGGCCAACTTAAGCACAGATTTCATATGCTCCAACTACGCCTTCCAGTCGTGCTACGGACAGTCGTGGGCTAGACTCTGCTCGTAACAGTGGTAATGACAAGATTCAGGCTCTCCGAGATTATCGCCGTGCCAAAGGTCTATGCTATAAGTGTGGCGAACGCTGGGGGAAAGAACACTCTTGTCCTCCTGCTGTGCAAATGCATATTGTTGAAGAATTGCTAGCATTGTTCACGTTTGATGAGATCACCGGTTCTGAACCTGTCAGCACTGAAACTTCAGAACCTGAAACAGTCTACTCTTTATCCATTCATGCCATGAATGGCACTGCAGCTAACGCATCTGGAGTGATTCAATTACATGCTATGCTTGGTGACCATGAAATTCTCATTTTGATTGATTCGGGAAGCTCCACCTCTTTCATCAACAAGCAATTGGCTGACTCACTGTCAGGAGCACAATCTCTGTCCAAACCATGTCGTGTTCAGGTTGCAGATGGGTCCTCTCACAGATGCACCGCATTCCTTCCTCGGTGTGGTTGGACTACTATCGGACACACTTTTCACACTGATTTGAAGATTTTGCCACTGGGATCATATGATGCCATTTTGGGAATGGACTGTCTAGAATTTCATAATCCAGATATTGACTGGGTCGACAAGACTCTGAAAATTCAGTCTGGCAAGGACACTGTCATTCTTACTGGCCATAAATCTTCAAATACCCAGTGTTCTGCGATTTCTGCCAGTGAACTCACCACTATATGTAGATCAGGATCTGCTGCCCATTTCATTCATGTGTATGCAATCAACGGTGAAGTACAAGTTGAGGAAATTATACCTAAGGATGTCCAACAAGTTCTGTCGCAATTTGGTGCAGTTTTTGAAGAGCCCACTGAATTACCACCCAAACGTAGTTGTGACCACAAAATCCCACTTATGCCAGGTCCACAACCAGTGAACACTCGTCCCTACCGCCACAAACCAGAACTGAAATCTGAGATTGATCGACAAGTACAAGAATTGCTTCAGTCTGGAATCATTCAAAAGAGCACTAGTCACTTTTCTTCACCTGCAATTCTAGTGAAGAAGAAGGACGGGACTTGGCGTCTTTGCGTTGATTACAGAGCTCTAAATTCCATGACAGTCATCATTAAGTACCTAGTACCGATCATAGATGAGTTACTCGATGAGCTAGCTGGCGCACGTTGGTTTTCCAAAATGGACCTGCGTGCAGGATACCACCAAGTTCGTCTTGCACCCGGTGAAGAGTTTAAAACAGCTTTCCAAACTCACTCGGGCCATTGGGAATATACAGTGATGCCATTTGGCTTAGCAGGAGCGCCGGCCACCTTTCTGGGCGCAATGAACACAACTCTCAAACCACTATTAAGAAAATGTGTGGTTGTGTTCTTTGACGACATACTCGTTTATAGTGACACCTTGGATGCTCATGCGGAACATCTTAGGGCAGTGCTACAATTGTTGCAGAGAGACCAGTGGCGAGTAAAAAGGTCTAAATGCTCTTTTGGCCAGCCAAGGATCGCATATTTGGGCTATGTCATCAACCATTTGGGTGTCTCTTCTGACCCGGCAAAGGTGGACAAGGTTGCAAACTGGCCAATACCCAAAAGCAGTAAGGTTGTTCGCAACTTTCTAGGACTGGCGGGTTATTACCGCAAATTTGTACGCCACTTCGGCATACTAGCTCGGCCACTATTCAATTTGCTCAAGAAGAACACTCCATTTGTGTGGACCGAGGAAACCAACACAAATTTTGAACTGCTGAAAAATAATTTGGTTGAGCCACCGGTCCTGAAACTTCCTGACTTCACAAAGACATTTGTCATCGACACCGATGCATGCGATTCAGGCGTTGGCGCTGTGCTGCAGCAGGAAGGTCACCCAAATCGCTTATATGAGTAAACCTCTCAGTGCACGCAACAAAGGCCTCTCTACGTATGAGAAGGAGTGCTTGGCTATCCTAATGGCGGTCGAGCAATGGCGCCCATATCTGCAACATCAAGAATTCTTGATACGTACAGACCAGAAAAGCCTGGTGCATCTAGAGGAACAGCGGCTTACAACTGTCTGGCAACAAAAAGCTTTCACTAAGCTTCTTGGGTTGCAATACAGGATTGCCTATCGCAAAGGGACTAACAACAGAGCCGCAGATGCTCTCTCTCGGCGTCAGCATGCCAGCCATGTTTCACTATCGGCTATCAGCATCTGCCAACCGGCATGGTTAGATGATATCAAATCAAGTTATAGCTCTAACCCTTCTGCACAACGTTGGTTCACTAAATTGCAGACAGATCCAGATCCCCGTGGACGATTCTCTATCAACAATGGCATATTGTATTTTCGTGGCAGAATCTGGGTAGGTGGCGCACCACACATACAAGAACAAATGATGATTGCATTCCATGCAAGTTCAATTGGCGGTCACTCTGGGTTCCCGGTAACATTCATCCGTCTACGACGTCTTTTTGCTTGGCCTAAAATGAAAGCAATGATCAAGCAATTCGTCCAGACCTGCTTGACCTGTCAGCAGGCCAAACCGGAGAGGGTTAAATACCCAGGTCTCTTGCAACCCTTGCCAACCCCCGACAGAGCTTGGAAAATGGTCACTATGGATTTTGTGGAGGGTCTCCTTACTTCTGGCACATATAACAGTATCATGGTGGTGGTCGACAAACTGACACGCTATGCACACTTTATTCCCCTACTGTAACCCAAATATTGCCACAAATTGTGCTCAATCGAGGAGACTACCATCGATACCCTAACATATGATGTTAGGCTGCTGTTGACCGGTGAGGCTACACGAAGTTTAGTCCCACCTCGCCTACGGGAGGAGGCCACACCCAGCTTATAAGGGAGAGATTCCTTTCCTTTGAGTCCGGGCTTTTGGGATGGAGTGGGCTCTCTTCTTATTGTTGGGCTGTGAGCGCATGAACGTCCAGAACATGGGCCGAGTACTGGGCTGGCCAAGTGGACGCTAACATCTGGTATCAGAGCTAGCGATCGCCATGCCTTCCTGAGAGGCTTCTCAGGGGGATGGGATGTTAGGCTGCTGTTGACCGGTGAGGCTACACGAAGTTTAGTCCCACCTCGCCTACGGGAGGAGGCCACACCCAACTTATAAGGGAGAGATTCCTTTCCTTTGAGTCCGGGATTTTGGGATGGAGTGGGCTCTCTTTTTATTGTTGGGCTGTGAGCGCACGAACGTCCAGAACATGGGCCGAGTACTGGACTGGCCAAGTGGACGCTAACATCTGGTATCAGAGCTAGCGATCGCCATGCCTTCCTGAGAGGCTTCTCAGGGGGATGAGATGTTAGGCTGTTGTTGACCGATGAGGCTACACGAAGTTTAGTCCCACCTCGCCTACGGGAGGAGGCCACACCCAGCTTATAAGGGAGAGATTCCTTCCTCCTTTCAGTCCGGGATTTTGGAATGAAGTGAGCTCTCTTCTTATTGTTGAGCTGTGAGCGCATGAATATCCAGAACATGAGCTGAGTACTGGGCTGGCCAAGTGGACGCTAACACTATCCCATATGCAATAGACCATCGGGAGATCGCAAGCTGAAAGCGAACACATACGTCCAAATATGCTTCCAGGCCGACAAGAAAACATAGTGTGTAGCTTGGGGCACCTTTGAACATGACACCATCTTAGGTTGCGCCAAGGATACCCTAATTATGATAAATATGAGACATCTATTTTATTTTGAGACGGAGTAGTACATGTTTTGGCTCTCCTCTTGCAGATTACGGTGGGCTGCATCCAAGGATACCCGCCAACTGATCTGCAGCTAGGAAAGCAGCATGTTTTTCTTAGCGCTGGCGTTTTCTATCAGGCTAATCGTTCTTGATTCTTGTCTTCAAGCATCGTTCAAGTTTTGAGCAGTTTGTCACTTTTCAACCAGAGTCGTTCTGTTCAGGCTGGGATTCTATTGTGCCTCACAAGAGCAATGTATTCTGAAACTCATGTGCGTCCTGATGCTACAGCGTGCTCCTGTTTTTACCCATAGCTAAATGTGCAAGCACCAGCTTAGTCAGTTAGTCGGTTGGTCGATGCCATCTTAGTTTCTTGTTCATTCTTCCTGCTGCTTCAGCCCCCACGTGCTGGAAATTTCCTATAGTATACTTCAGTTTGGCCGATTGTTTACAGGGTTCGTCCCAAAAGGTCATAACGATCAAATTCTCACCGGTTCCAAGATGTCAAATTAATGACTGGTGAAAGTTTGGCAGCACTGTCATAATTTTTATTAGTAGCTAGAGATATGTTGCTTTGTTTATACCATGTTCCCCTTTATAAGGACACCATTATAAAAGAGCATGCATCTCCGCCATCATCAAGTTTTGTACTTACTACGTATGATTTATGGAAGTTAATTTGACTATGATTAACTTGATAACTTCCACATGTTTATAGAACGTCAACTTCGTAACATACGGGTTTCTTTTTTGAGAATTATTTTTGGAAACTTCAAACGGTTCTCACCGAATACTGTCTTAAGAAACAAAAGGTTTCCACCATATGATATGTTCGGTAGAGAAACTTGGCAAAAATATAGTACTGAAATGTCAATGCCAACATATTATCCACTCAAAACTCGCACAAAATCACATAATAACCCATCAGAATAATCTAACATGTTGATTCATCAACAAAACACACGCTGAATTCGCAGTTCATCAATCGCACACCACACCAGGTTGATGCACACACACACACACACACACACACACATATATATATATATAAACATATATATATATATGTATATATATACACACACACATATATATATATATAAACATACACACACCCTCTTATTACAAATGCACATCAATGAAACCAACACAAACCAGCTAGGCTGTGAACACCACACCAAGCAGTGGAAAGATTTAGCACTCCAGGCAGCAGCACACCACACCAATCCAAGCATACCAAGATCATGTATCTTGGTGAAAGCACACCACTTATTGGCCTGTGATTGCAAGTAGCAGCAGGACAGACCCAAAACACACTTTGCAAAAACAAATGAAGTTGGAAACAGACCCGGAGCTGTGAGATTAGGCTCTGTAACAACAACGAACTGATGCTTCACGCAGGCCCAACTTCCTCGCTTCACACAGCAACACACGCCAGAGAAGCACAACAGACTACCTGAGAAATGCATAATGGAAATTAAATAATGGAATTATTCCTTTTCCGATAAAAACAACCCCCTCTACCTATGTTTATGCATAAAAGAAATCGATGTGCAACTGACCTTAGATATGAGACCCTCGGGAGGGTCTTCTTGTAGTAGGCAGAGTGGCGCGTTTCGAAGAGCGATGGGTCATGCCCGGCATCCAAGCCATCCCATTCAAGATTGTTCCACCAGTCCTTCTCGCAGTCCACCACTGGCTTAGGATCTTGGCGTGCGACAGCCGGTAGACGCTTGAGCGCCCAGCAGTCCCTAATGCCGATAGTCTGCAGCGTCGGCGCAGTCAATCTGGCCTCACATATCTGCTCCAGATTGTGGAGATGGTATAGCTTGATTTGCTTTAGGTTCCTGAATGTGACACCAGATGATATTGCTGGTGGGTACTTGTCGTCCAATGGGAAAACATGTTGAAGGCTACTGCAGTATGCAATCTGGAGGGTCTCCAAGTTGGGCAAGGTGAAGGAAATGGGGAGGACGAACACAAGCCTAGGGCAATTATATAGGTATATGTGCTGCAGTTGTTCAAAACAATAATCCCCACCATGAATATTATTAATGCCTCTACCCCATATGCAATAGACCATCAGGAGATCGCAAGCTGAAAGCGAACACATACGTCCAAATATGCTTCCAGGGTATCCAGACCGACAATAAAACACAGTGTGTAGCTTGGGGCACCTTTGAACATGACACCATCTTAGGTTGTGCCAACGTTGTTGACCCGCTGGAGGGACAGTAGTAATGGAGGAATTGTCATGGACATGCAATGATTGAACATATCCCACAAATATAGTGAAAGATTCATTGTCCTGCATACTTTCTATATTATAGCTTCCTTCACCGATCTCGATATGCACGTCCAAAGCTTGAAGCTGCAGGTGGTTCCACGTGAAGGACGAGCATGTTGCATCTTTAGTAAGGGCAATACTATTATAAGGTAACATCGGACTTGTTGGAACCAAACTCTCTTTGCTAGAGCCAATCTCAATGATACTTTTGGTGTTGTTGTCTTGGATATGGCTCACACAAGAGATAAGGAGGTACACATTGGAGAGACCGCGCCATATTTGGTCAGAGAGTCCCTCTATGGATGACCAAGTGAACCTTCCATCTGTAAAAGCAATAAATGTTTGAAAGACGAAGCATCTCTGTCCTCCATAACAGACCATGGATCTTTTCTTCCCCCGTGTATCTAAATGTAGCATTTCAAAGTGAGGCAATTCTTTCCACATTAGGCTACGGAGCTGCTGACAACCCAGCAGGAATAGTTTCTTGAGTTTTGGGATATCCATTGCACTGAGGTCAAGAGTTTTAATGGCTGTACCAGAGAGGTCTAGTTCCTCCAGATTGTGCAATGCACGCAAGAATATGTTCTCCAATCGACCACAACCTTGTAGGGAGATCTTGGTCACCAGGATAATTTGATCTGGAGCTTTAGGAGACTTGAGATGCAATTCCTTTTGTGGCAGATGTATGGAATGTGCCCAAATTTCTGATGGGCCATAACCATCAAAGCTAAAACTTTCAAGCAGAGGAGCTCCTTCCAGTACAACATTCTCCAAGCTAGAACAACCATCAAGAACAAGCATCTTCAGGCTTCTTGCTGATGACAATGTCGGCAATGATTTCATGTGAGTGTTGCCAGACAAGTCAAGGAGCTCCAAATTCATCATATCTATGGAAGAACAACCGTCCACTGTTATAACATCTGAAGATTCGGTTACCCGGAGCTTGTTAAGCTTCTGTAGCTTTTTCCAAGCATGACTCATAGTCTTCCATGAGATTCCCTTTGTATTCAGCTCCCTGAGATTGGTCATCAGTTCAATCATCTTAGGCAAGAAAACATATTCCGTGAATCGTAAGTCAAACACCAGCAGGTTCGGAAATATTCGCTCTCCACTTTGCTCATTCCCTGTGTTTGCACAATGGTCAAGCCAGAGGAATCTTAGGCTCTGGCAGCACTGGAAAGGAGGGGATGCAAAATCGAAGCTGCAGTTGCAGAGCTTTAGCACACGAAGGGTGCTGGCTAGTTGAAACAAATCATTACGCACATATACTGGATCTTCCCCGTGCGATGTTAGAAAATAAGATGATGCATTACGAGGAACACTAGAGATATCATGTTCTTCTTGTTTGTTGGAGGTGACTGAATACCAGCCTTTTTTATAGGATCTTTTTGTTCGATCCAAGTAATATGAAAAATAACCTGGTTCTGTAGTAGGATTTCCTAACCTTGCTATAACTCCATACAATGTATTGCCAGTCTCCCAAGCTTCTTCCTCACCAAGGATCCCGTCACATACCCAGTAGTTGCAAGCGTGAGTAGCCCAGTCATAGTCAACACCAATAGAGTTTTTATGTAGTTGTATTGTCAGGGACACCGAGTACAAGAAGCAATCAGAAACTATTTCTGGGTTGATGCCATCGATACCGGTTTCACCAATCACCCGAACAGCATCTTCGTGCAATATACCATGTATCATATTTGAAGTTACTGGACTTTCTACCATATAAATAGAAATATCAGAAACAGTCTGCATCAACCTGACTTCTCCCCGTTTGATCCGAAAAAATCTTCCACCACTAGTCCATAACAATTTACCTTTACCGAAAAAAGGAATGCCAAACTCTGCCAGATCAATATCTTCTATTCCTCCATAATGAAAAATCATCAAAAATCGTTCATCCCTTAGAGACTTATTAATCAATCTTCCGATACTTGGCATCTGTTTTCTGGAGATGTCGTCTACCCCTCTGAAATCATCTTCTTCATCCTGTTTATCAAACATGGGAAATACATGTTGAAGGTTCAACTCATCCGCGATGGCCCTTTGCATGGTCCTTTTGTTTTTCCAAAGGGAGCAGTCCACGTGGACAATTCTGTCAAATTGCTTTCTCGTGTCAGAATCTTCACATATTGTTGATTTTAGGAGTTTGGCTATAGCTCTAAGAACAGCAGATCCCCCCAGACACCGGGGGGACCAGCCAAAACATTCAAATGATTTAGTTTTGCCTTCTACAGCACCATCGTCACTTTCATGCAAGAAATCAACCGATTGTTTGATGGCGTCATCAAAATCCTTTACATACTGCAGTAATTAATGACTGTTATATGACTGCACAATACATATATTGGTATGTAGTAAAATTTCACTTATTAGCTACTCCCTCCGTTTCAAAATATAAGATGTTTTAGCTTTGTGAACCAAATGTATCTAGACTATTTTTAGTATATAGGTTCACTCAAGTTTGGGATGAATCTACACACTAAAACAAGTCTAGATACATTTTCTTCACAAACCTAAAACATCTTATATTTTGAAACGGAGGGAGTAATTTGAATATCAAATTCTGAATAAACTAAACCAGCAAATGACAGACTTAATTATAAGATTATTGAACGCATGCAACTATTTTGAAAGTTTAAAGTGCACGTACATGCCAGTTTCCATACATATACTGTGCTTCTGTCTAAAATTGTATTAGTGCTAATCTGAACTTTAGGATGGTTGACAAAAACAATTTCATGACTGTATTGATTAGCAAGGCCAATGGGCAACTCTTGGGGCAAGGCCAGACATGGGCCAAGCGGCGGTAGGTTCTGGACGTTGGAGTCGCCGGACAGTGACATCGAGGAGGAGGAAGATGCTTTGTTGGCCGTCGGTTCCCGAGAAGATTCTGACAGATCTCTGTGGCATCTCTGTCGTATGCCATCCCTGGTTAACGATAGGGATCTTGCAGAGTCATGTTCTCGGGCATTCAAGAGAGAGGAATGTCGAAGAATGCAAGGGATTGGGTGACTCTGAGGGCGACCCAACGAGCAACTCTTGGGGCAAAGCCAAATATGGGCCGACCGGCGGTAGGATCTGGATGTTGGCGTCCCCGGACAGTGACATCGAGGAGGAGGAAGATGCTTTATCAGCCGTCGGTGCTAGAGAAGATTTTGAAAGATCTCTGCGGCACATCTGTCATACACCATCCGTGATTAGCGACATGGATCTTGCGGAGTCAAGTTCTCGGGCATTCAGGAGAGATGAATATCAAAGAATGCAAGGGAATGGGTGACTCTGAGGACGATTTGAGGGTGTTACATCCTACCGCCTTCCCAGACTCCAACAGCTCGAAGGTGCGGTGAATCGAGGCCGGCGGAGCCCGATTTGCACCAAATCGGGGCGGCGGCTGGTGAAAACGAGCTCACCCCGTATATTCTGGCCATGGCTAGAGGCAGCGAGTGAGGGAGAGGTGGGACGGAGGGCGGCGCAGGGACCAGGATGGGGCGGCGGGGTATGGCGGTCACCGGCGGCAAGGCCGGCGGGAATGGGCACGACAGGTCGGAAGGCGGGAGTTTTTCTCAGAAGTGGTGGCCGAGGAGTAAATTTAGGAGTCGGCCGCTCGGTTTACTCTTCCGATGAGTAAAAATATACTTCTCTAACCGTTTTGGGGATCGGTTAGGTGCAGCACCTCCAGATTTTTACTCCTCTAACCGATTTTAGGGGATCGGTTAGAGATGCCGTACGGGGTTGTCTTGGATCCCGCCGGCAGAAACAGGTTATGCTTGATCTAGTGGCAAGCGTAGAAAAGAAAGTGTGCAGTTGCACGTGCTGCACAATAGGATGGAAATTGTGTGAGTGTTGCACAAGGGGCCATGGCTCATTGGTAGGTCCAAGTCGAGGAGGCATGAGAATTGCAGTTGCTGGAACTACTGGGTGTGGGGTGCAGAGAAGAAGTGAGATAGCTGCTTGGTAGTTTGGGGAGCGAGACTTGCTTTCTCCATTCTGCAATGTGCTATTTGTGTTGGATTGTTGTGGTGAGTTTATCCCGTCCCTAGAATCTTCACAATGGAAGTAACAAGGTGATTTTGACAGAGAAGGAATCAAATGGGGTGCTCCAGATCTCATCCAACGAGTTAGAGAAACTGAGACAATCAAAGGGATGGATCATGTTTGGATCCCGAACATAGTGGGAAAATGGCAACTCTTTTGCAATATTTTGTCAATCTTGCTCAGAATAAAAGAGGTATGTTAGACCAGGCTCCTACTTAAAATGAAAAATTTCGTTTAAATTTGATAGTAGATTTGACAGTATCGACACATATCACAGGAAAGTGGTGTGAGTTTGCATTTTATGCTCCTCATCCACCCATGCATAACGAACCTGCCCAAACCGCTAGTAGAACTTATCAACCTTTCAAACTGGTAGACACAATGAAATGCACTCCATATATGGCATTGTATTTAGTCTTATATGCTTGTCATGACGATGATGATAGGGAGGCGGTAAGTGAACATGAGGAGAATTGTTTTCATGTGGAAGGGTTGAGTAGGAACCCCGCTAAGTAGAAGGCCAACTTTGAGGTTTAAAGAGAGAACTCTACCCTCCTCGGAAGCGCAATGTTTTGAATATCCGTCTTCCTGTTAGGGGAGAGGGAGGAAGGCAAGTGAGTGCCTTTTGTTTTTTTCGAAATAAGGGAAGATTGACCAACCTCTGCATCCAAGAGATGCACACAGCCTATTTATTAGATTATTCTCAAAAACCTTACAAGAGGGATTACAAAGATCAAACCAAAGTCCACCAAAACAAGCGACAATTCACTAATCCTACAACCCTGATGAAGGGGGTGTCTATGAACAGGACCAATATCCCTGACATTCCACCGATGCACATCATCTAAAACAGAAGGTCTCGATAAGTCACCCAATGGCGAGCAAGAGGCACAACCGATCTGGCATACCCCAGCGCGTACTAGCATACACACTCTGAAAAGTCCTAGCCGCCTTCTTCTTCCGTATACCCAACTTCTGGAGAGATCAATACACTGACCTTGCAAGGCCTGCCACCGATGCCACCATGCTGCCAGACGACGCCACCGTCATGCGCGCATCCATCCAAGCACGCATGATCGCCATCAAGACCTCTCGACAGCATGTCGCTGGGTACCATCAACATACACAACTAGAGACCTCTGGAAGATCTGTCGTGCGTAGAACCTACCGTACCAGGCATGACTAAGTGTAGCACCTAGCGGCTAGGCATGACTTAAAATGTCCGCCGAAGACTCCGTGAAATACGAAGCCTCTCCACCTCATGCCTCCACCCTCCAGCGTTGCTCCACAAACGATGCTCCCAAGAGAGAACAAGACACCGCAGCGCCGCCATCGCCCGACCCGAAGATCTTAGGGTTTCCACCGAAGCAGCACGATTGAGGTCAACACTAGTTGCACGACGATGCCTTCATTATGGTAACGACGTAGTAACGCCACCATCGTCTGCCAACGGCTCGGTTTTCACCGACACCTAGGTCTCCCCGCCTCGCTGCTGAGACTAGATGATGGATTCTGAGATCCGCCAAACCAGCCTCAGGCTGACCACCTCCAAAGAAGAAGAAAGCCACCTCCACCATCATACCTAGGGCTACTTTCCTAGGCGTCCTCGTGCTGCGGGAGAAACCTCGATGTCTCGTGCCATCGTCTAGCAGGAGGTCACCAGGCCGCCGCCTCCCCATAGTGTGCCGCCGCCGAAACATCAAGATCTCGTGGCTGCCCAGCCTCCGAAACCGCCTCCTTCTGGGTAGCACAAGGTCGCACCATCGTTGAGGGCCGCCACTAGAACCACCAGTCGGGGAGTGCCGCCATGACCACTCCGTCGGGGCAAGAGAGGCGCCGACATAGGAAGGATCTTCACCGCCAGGGTAGGGCCAAGCCGCCATGGGGAGGAAGAGGCCACATCTCCCGGGAGACGCCAATGGTGGCTGCCGCCATCGCCATGCTGTCCAGGCTTTGCCCGCTGGTGCCTCCGGCAGCGGCGGCGGGATCTAGGTTACGGGAGGGGTTGGGAGGGAGAGGTGGGTTACGGGAGGGGAGGGAGGTGGGTCAATTTCCTTGGTATGTGTAAAACTCCCTTTTGTGCTAAGGAAAAAACCTTCTATCAAAACCCAGGTTTCCATATCAATCTGTTTGAGCAGCCCAACAATGCCACAGATGGGAACTTCCACCCTTTGGTTGAGAAAGACATCTATGAGAGCATCATTTTGAAGAATTCCATAAAGGTTGTCTTGCAAAAGGCAATCGGTGCTGAGTTTATGGGCGTGTATTCATAGAATTTGAGCAATGTCATCAATGAGAGTAAGCATACATCGTGCCATCACGGTTGGTTTGATGAGCTTATCATGCAGTTTTACGCCACATACTACTTTTCGGTGATGATGCAAGTATTAAGTTTCACGCACCAACTAGTAGAACCAAATCCCGAACCTATGGAGAAGGTTGGGAAATCCACACATACTTCAACAACTTCTCTCATGTATTACCCAATGAGGCTAATCATGAACATATAAATTGCAAAAGTCAGGACTTGATGCCAAGACCTATGCTCTGACACCATATTAATTTTTATGCTCCTAGAATTAGCAAGGGCTTCACATTGGATGTCAAATGGAACTCACCACAAAACCAAATTCAATGACTTCCCAAAGTATTATGGGATTTTTTGAGAGATATCACAAGAAGAAGGCCATGATAAGACAATCTAACCTGTGATTTTCTGCAGATGCGGACACCATATAATACAAGATTCATTCATTGATCAGATGAAGCCAGATCAACTGGAGAGACTGCATGATGATATCTTTGTTGGGACGAATTCTGCGACACTACTGGGATGCGACCTTTCTATCTGATTGTGAACAAGCTTTTCCGCCACACCCTCACACGTTCACACAAACGGTTAGAGATTATTGGATGGTTCATAGCTATGATATCAATATCCTTTAGCACATCTAGTTTGATCACCCAATTCATGTGATGGATTTCACCTTCGGTAATATATAGTATTAGTCTTGCTTTTATTGAGCAAAGGCTATTTCTACATTTGTACCCTTCATTCAAACCCTCATTGATGGTGGCAAAGTCCCTTTTGTGTAAGGTGTACACCACGAGGTTTTGACGAGATTCCCAAATCCAAAACGAAGACTTAGAAACCAAGCAGAGTTGCCATGGGTTCTTCATGACATGGATGGTGCCTCAAATAGGCACATCTGTATGTACGTCACAAGAAGGACAGCAAATATCCAGTAGCATATATATAGCAGCTGCACGCATAGGTCCATCATATCTCCACGATGCCCCCAGCGGCGAGGCTGTTGTCGTAGAGCTTGTTGAGCAGGTATCCCCGTGTAAACCCATGCCGGCGCACCAGCAGCTCCATGTTGATGCGCCCCTTCACCACCGCCGAGCTCCTCGGCGGTCAGCCAGGTGGATGCTGAGGCCTGACACGCTGCCCAAGACACCGCCCTCCGCTACGTGCACTGCGACCCCACCCGCTTTTGGCCCTCCGTCAGTGGCACGATGTCACCAACCTAGAGAACGGAGACGGCCTAGACACGACGGGCCTGGTTCTCGGCCGGGAGATCAGGAGGCAGAAGAAACTGAAGACCAGAGCCTAACGGACCGTCACTGGAAGAGGCCCAAATCAGCAGCTAAGGCCCAAATTAGCAGCTAAGGCCCAAATTAGCAATAAGTTTGTCCTTGATCCTCAAGTTCTTGCGGAATGTTTTAATGCTTTTGCCTCTTATATTGAGATTCCCAAGAAAGAGTGGGACAAGTACCATGCTCCTTATAAAGACGTTGTTACCCACGTTCCTGCTAGTGTAGAGGCTTGTCAAAGGAAGACTAATTACTGACGGAGTTCTCGCCCTGCACGAGATTATTCACGAACTCAGATCCAAAAATCTCCCAGCGATTTTGCTCAAGCTGGACTTTGAAAAAGCATATGACAGAGTTAGCTGGCAGTTTCTCCGAGAGGTCCTGCTTCAAAAAGGGTTCGATGGGGGCTATGTCCACCGCATCATGCAGCTGGTGTCTGGAGGGCAGACGGCCATTGCTATCAACGGTGAGATCGGTCCGTTCTTTCGCAACAAGCGGGGGGTGCGGCAGGGTGACCCTCTCTCGCCGCTGCTGTTTGACTTCATTGCGGATGGGCTGGACCTGATCTTGAGCAGGGCTCGCACGGCAGGCCATATCACAGGGGTGGTCCCTCATTTGATTCCGGGAGGAGTGTCACATCTCCAATATGCTGATGATACGATGATCCTGATCCAAAATTCCGAGTCAGGCATTGCCAATCTCAAGTTCCTGCTCATCTGCTTCGAGCTTCTTTTAGGGCTCAAGATTAATTACCATAAGAGTGAGGTTATTGTCATGGGGGTGGCGGCAGAAGAGCAGGCCAGGGTGGCCAATCTGCTGAACTGCAAGGAGGGATCCTTCCCCTTCACCTACCTTGGGTTCCCCATGTGTGATCGTAGAATCACCATGAGTGATCTCCAACCCCTGGTGGCTGCGGTGGGAAGAAGAGTGGAGCCGTGGCAGGGACGGTTCATGTCCTCGGCAACGAGGCTAACTCTGATTGACGCGTGCATGTCCAGCCTCCCTACCTTTATGATGGGGCTATTTCTCCTGGCTGATGGAACTCATGAAGGTTTCGACTCCCACCGTGGTCGTTTCTTCTGGGAAGGGCAGGGGGTTAAAAAGAAGTATCACATGATCAGCTGGCAGGTGATCTGCAAGCCCAGAGACCAGGGTGGCCTCGGGGTGATGGATACCAAGCGCATGAACATCGCCCTCATGTTGAAATGGGTCTGGCGCATGCTCACTGAGGATGACTCGAAGTTACTTTGGCTGCAACTGCTCAAGGCAGAAAACACCAGGGGAACATCACCACAGATAGATTTCCGCCGCCTCTGGGAGGCGGAAAACACCAGGGGAACTTGGGGGGCGCCCTAGCTGACCATAGTTACCGTGCGCCAGGGATCTCTCTGCCGGTGAAGAAGAGATTATATGCAGTCTTGGCAGAGTATTGGCCGCTCGCTGTTGCTTTCCAGGTTATCTTGCCCGGGTGATCACCATTCAGTTCCAGGCCATGCAGATTTTGCCACAGTTTTGCGTATTCCACTATTGCCGATGTCGGTGGCGCGCCCTAATTGCTCTCATCCACGAGCTATTTTCCAATGCCGCATTCACATTTAGTTTCATGCACGAAGGCTTGATGGTTTTCCTCAGGTTAGGTGCAACTTGTGCAATGCTTGAATTGTTGAGCCAACAGTTAGTCCAGAAGTTGAAATTTACCCCATCGCCTAGCTCAAACTTCATTGCTGCCTGGAACAAGGCTTCGGCCTCCTCTGGTATCTGAACTGGCAATCCCTTCCATGGCCTGTCCTCTTCAGCCAACTCCATCCACCTCCATCTCATCCTCAAAGCCAAATTCAGCAGCTGCAATTTCTTAACGCCCAAGCCCCCAACTTCTTTCGGTGAGCACACCATCTCTCATGCCACCATGCATTGTCCTCCGCGGGCTTCCATCATTGCGCTATTTTGCATATGAATATACCAAAACAACAGATGGTGCAATCTTAATTATAATATTGGTTAAGGTGTTGAGTATATGGTGTGTGTGATGCAGCACAAGGGTTGTGGAGGAACAACTCCACCTTGCTGCTATAATTTGAATAGCATAAATGTTGAAGGAACCACTTCAACGTGCCGCGCTAGATATCGCTCTAGAGGCGGGGCAATCAAGAGTTCAATCCAAAACTCTTAACACACAAGATCTAGCCCAAGATCTTAAAATAGGAACACAAAGTTCTTTATTGATAGGTAAAGGTTACATAGTCTGGTTCCCTAGATAGAGGAGTGCACCTCTATTTATAGGTTGCATAAGCCTTCACTACTTAGTTCTACTTGTAGCTGGAACATTCTAGAGAACACTACTTAAAGCTAATAAATAATACAAGAAATATGACTACAACACATAGCTAGAATACTCTAGAAACTGCTACAACACATATGACTAAAGTACCAAATTATGTAGAATAGAGTAGAACTGTGTAGAAGTCAACATCTTCTGTTTTATTTTCTTTTAGTTTCCCTGTTGTTCTCCATCATCCTCCCCTGGTTGTTAAGAACTCGACCTCGAGTTATCCTCATAAAGTGCTTCTTCGGGGTGATGGAGAGTCAAGTCTGCCACATTGAATGTGTTGGATAGTTCCATCTCAGCTGGAAGATCTATCACATAAGCATTATCATTTATTCTTCTTAGAATAGAGAAGGGTCCATATTCCATTGTCTAAGTTTCCCTTTAATTTCTAATTGCAGTCTTTCTTTTCGGAGGTATACCATCACCTTATCTCCAACTTGGAATGATTTTGGCCTCAGCTAGTTGTTTGTACTTTTGATTTTGTTCCTCCAGCACATTGCGAATTTCTTCAAATAATTTAGTGTAGTTATCAGCAAAGGATAACGCTGATTTTGAGCTCCCCTTTGATGGTAGTTTTACCATATCCACCACATGTGTTGGAACTTTAGTGTAGACAATAGAAAAAGGACTCCTTCCTATTGGATCTATGCTTGGAGTTGTTATAGGAGAATTCAGCAAGTGATAAGGCCAAATCCCATTGTCTCTTTTTGTCTCCGCAAATGCAACGGACCAGACTGCCCAAAAACTTGTTCACCACTTCCGTTTGGCCATCGGTTTGTGGATGAGTAGTACTTGAAAATTTTAATTCGGTGTTGAATTGCTTCCACAAAGTTAGCCAAAATGTAGCAAGAAACTTGCTATCATGGTCTGAGACGATGGACCTTGGGACCCCGTGAAGTCTGACCACTTCTCGAAAGAATAGACTTGCCACATGATGAGCATCTGTTGTCTTGCGGCACGGAATGAGATGTGCCATTTTAGAGAATCCGTGCACAACCACAAATACTGCATCATTCCCATGTCTTGTTCTTGGCAAACCCAAGACGAAATCCATAGAGATATCCTCCCATGGAGCATCAGGAATAGTCAAAGGTATGTATAACCCTGTGTTCTGGACTTGACCTTTGCATGTTTGACATACAAGGCACCGCTGAACAAACTTTCCCGCATCCCTCTTTAGTTGTGGCCAAAAGTAACGAGCCTCCAAGTTTGCGTTAGTCTTGTCACGTCCAACATGGCCACTAATATCACTTGAATGAAGCTCTCTAATCAACTTGTCACATAGAGAACTCCTTGGGATACATAAACGATCATTCTTGAAGAGGTAGCCATCTTGCACCAAATAGTCGTTACCTAATGGTTGATCTCTCAAGTGCTTCATCCAAACATGGCCAAAGTCTTCATCATCTTCGTAAAACTTTTATTCGATCCATACCTAGAAGTTCAGCCTCGAAGGAAGTCAAGAGGCATGCACGCCGACTCGAAGCATCTGCTACCTTGTTGGTTACTCCAGACTTGTGCACCATAAGGCAGTTAAACCTCTCTAGGTACGCTTCCCATCTTGCTAACATGCGATCCACATGCTTTTGATTTCTAAAATGCTTTAAGGATTGATGGTCAGGTAAACAATGAATTCCTTAGGCAGCAAATAGACTTCCCAAGTCTTCAAAGCCCTGAAAACAGCATACAATTCTTGTTGATAGGTACTCCACTTTTGTCTTGCTTCGCTTAGCTCCTCACTGAAGAAAGCAATGGGTTTTCGTTCTTGTGATAGAACAGCCCCAATGCCTACTCCACTTGCATTGCATTCCAGCTCAAATGTCTTAGTAAAATCAGGTAGTACCAAGACAAGAGCTTGTGAGAGCCTTTCCTTTATCTCCTTGAAACTAGCTCCAGCGGATTCATTCCATTGAAACTTTCCTTTCATCAAGCATTCAGTGATTAGTGCCATAATGGTACTGAAATTTTTCACAAACCGCCTATAGAAAGTTGCAAGACCGTGAAAACTCCTCACCTCTGAAATAGTTTTTGGAGTTGGCCATTTCTGTATTGCTTCAACTTTAGAGTCATCAACATGGATGCCCTTACTTGTGATGACAAACCCCAAGAAAAGAAGTCGTGTTTGAAGGAAAACGCATTTCTTCAAGTTGACATAGAGTTCGTTTTCCCTTAGCACCCGTAGCACCTCACGAATGTGACCCAAGTGTTCATCTTCATCCTTGCTATATATCAAGATGTCATCAAAATAAACCACAACAAAGTGGGATAAGAAGGGTCTAAGTACCTGGTTCATCAAGTGCATAAAGGTACTTGGCGCCTTTGAGAGTCCAAATGGCATGACGAACCATTCAAACAACCCTTCCTTTGTCTTGAAAGATGTTTTCCATTCATCTCGAGGTCTGATGCAAATTTGATGATATCCGCTTTTTAAATCTAGCTTTGTGAACACCCTGGCACCACTGAGATGATCTAACATATCATCCAGACGGGGAATAGGGAATCTGTACCTTATGGTGATCTTGTTGATAGCTCCACTATCCATACACATGCGCCAAGATCCATCTTTCTTTGGCGTGATCAAAGTTGGTACAACACATGGACTAGTACTTTCTCGTATGTGTCCTTTTTGTAATAACTCCACCTTTTCCTTTAGTATATCATGCTCCTTTGGGCTCATTCGGCAATGTGGAAGATTAGGAAGACTTGCTCCTTGGATCAAGTCAATTCAATGTTGTATTCCTCTCTTTGGTGGTAGGCCTTGTGGTTCTCCAAGAATGCCTTGAAATTCATCTAGTAGGCCATGTACCTTTGCTAGAATTTCAACCGCCGGTTCCTCTTCACCTTTAACAATGAGTGCAGCACACATATCTACCTCCTTCAAGTCTTCCATAAACTCCTTAGAGGTGTGGGAGATTTAACATGTTTTTCCCCTCCTCCTTAGAGGCATCACCATTTGATTGGTTTGGTAGGATGATGATCTTTCTCTTGTTCCAAGTGAAGGAGTAAGAATTTTCTTTTCCTCTATGTGTTGTATCCACATCAAACTGCCAAGGTCTTCCAAGAAGAACATGGCTTGCATCCATATCAACAACATCACACATCACATTTGAGCGGTAGTACTTACCCAAAGAGAGTGACAGGTTGCATTGTTTGGTGACCCTCATATTAACCCCTTTCTTGATCCACCCAATAGTGTAGGGAGTTGGATGGTCATGTGTCTCAAGCTTTAAATGCTTCACAAAATTCTGAGAGATAAGGTTCTCACGGCTGCAATTGTCAATCACTAATTTACATACCTTGTCATTCACCATGCATTTGCTCTCAAATATCTTTTTTCGTTGTGTGTTGTTGGGTTGTGGTGTTGAGCACAAGAGACGTTGAATCACACACACCACTTCTTCACCCTCTCCCTCACAAACATCTTGTCCTATTTCCTCAGATTCATATTCTTCGTCTTCTTCGCCATCATGGATTGTTGTGTTGACAAATTTCCTCAATGGACAGTTGCTTGATACATGTCCATCTTCACCGCTTTTATAGCATTGTATCCTTGACTTTGCCTTACCCTTGCCTCCAGTTTGCTTTGGGGCAGGTTGCTTAGCCTTGGGTTGGGTGATCTTCTCTTCCACCCTGTGGGAGTGACTCCTAGCTGAACCTTCCATACGAGAATATGGGGCCTTACTTGCTTTCCTTGTCTTCACCAACCTCTCAGACTTTAAGGCTAGAGCTTGTGCTTGGTCAATGGACCAAATTTGTTGCATCCCCAAACGATCTTGAATAATGTCATTGAGACGATTGATGTATCTTGCAACTTGCTGATCTTTAGTTTCAGCGAGGTTGCACCTCACTTGTAGCCTTAGAAACTCTTTTGTGTACTCTGAAACAGTCCTGTTTCCTTGAATACAGTTCTAAAACTGAATGAATAGGATCTGATCATAATCTACAGGTAAGCCTGGGCAAAAACGGTGTCGCCGGTTTCACCGGTTTAGGCTAGTTCAAAATTTTGTACTAGTGTCAAAGTTTAGATTGGATTTATGAATGAGATTGAACTAGGAAATTTTTGGCCTGTTTGGCCGGTTTGAGCGGTTTCACTTTTTGCACAGGCTTATCTGCAGGCAAAAACCTTCCTTTCAAAAGATTCTTCATTTGTAGCCAAGATCTCACACGCGGTTCTCCTCTTAGTCGGCGGTCTTCTTGAAGGCGATGCCACCATGCACCAGCTCCTCCTTTCAGCTTGTATGCAACCAAAGAAACTCTTCGGTCTTCCGAAATATTCATGACCTCAAAGAAAGTCTTGACCTCATAAAACCAATCAAGGCACCCTTCAATATCAACATTTCCATTGAAGGTAGGGATTTCAGCTTTCACCTTGTATGTATCTCTTGCATATGTAGAGTTGGGTACTCTTGGGTATGTATAGAGATCAGGTTCCTCAAGGGCATCGTCATATTCTACCTCTTCAGAAGCTTCCGTATAAGTTGGCCTTCTCGAGGTATGCTGATATGTGTGTCGTCGGGGTATTTGGGATTGAAGATGACCTCCTATTCTTTGTTGTTGAACATCTCTTCTCTCCTTTGATGAATCTTCTTCATCGGCAGTAGGAGGAACACCCCTTTTTATCATCTCAACAAGCTGATTGAATCTCCGGTTAAGATCTTCACGTAGCTTTTGGATTTGTTGTTCTACAGCATCAACTCTCCTTCCCAACTCCTCTATTCCTTGCTGCATCGTGATCTCAATGAGAGAACCAGCAGCTAGAACGGATCAGCAGGACTCTGATACCACCTGATGCAGCACAAGGGTTATGGAGGAACAACTCCATCTTGCTGCTATAATTTGAACAACACAAATGTTGAAGGAACCACTTCAACGTGCTGCGCTAGATATCGCTCTAGGACGTGAGCTAGATATCACTCTAGAGGCGGGGCTGTCAAGAGTTCAATCCAAAACTCTTAACATACAAGATCTAGTCCAAGATATTAAAATAGGACCACAAAGTTTCTTTATTGATAGGTAAAGGTTCCATAGTCTGGTTCCCTAGATAGAGGAATGCTCCTCTATTTATAGGTTGTATAAGTCTTCACTACTTAGTTCTACTTGAAGCTGGAACATTCTAGAGAACACTATTTAAAGCTAATAAATAATACAAGAAACATGACTACAACACATAGCTAGAACACTCTGAAAACTGCTACAACACATATGACTAAAGTACCAAATTATGTAGAATAGAGTAGAACTGTGTAGAAGTCAGCATTGTGCGTGCGTGCGTGCGTGCGTGCGCGTGTGTGCGTGTGTGTGCGGGTGCGGGTGTGCGTGTGTGTGTGTGTGTGTGTGGCCCTTGTGGAACTCATTTATGTCTAGCAAATAGAGTAATAGAGATGAGAAGGATTATAGAACTTTCCCCCCAAATATGACATGGTACCAGAACGAGAGGTGGCGCTTGTTCTTCACCGACGGCGAATCAGCCGCTGGCGATGGAGCTCCAAGCAATAAGTGGAGAAAGGGGCATTCCCTGGGCTAGGGGCAGCAGGTCCCTCAGAGGAAACCAGACGAGGAGTGCGACGAGCTACAGGAGTGGAACCGTGGTGCTGGGGCTGGGACGCTGTGGACTAAGCTGCAGGGAGGCAGTTCGTGGTGGTGGCTGCAGCAAGAATCATCGAAGATGAGGCCAGGAAGCTAGGAGGCTACTGTGGCAGTGCTTGGTGAAGAGGGGTTGCTTTTGGTGTGGGAGAAAGGAGAAGTTGTTTGGGTTCCTGCCGGAAGGAACATGTTATGCTTGATCTGGTGTCAAGCATAGAGAAGAAACCGGCAGCTGCATGAGCTGTAGAAGAGGAAGGAGGAAAGTTGTGTGAGCGCTGCACAAGGCGGCTGATTGGTAGGTGTCCAAGCTAGGAGGCTGGACGAACTGCAGTTGCTGGAACTGCAGCCTGTGAGGTACAGGGAAGAAGTGAGATAGCTGAGTGTAGCTTGGTGCGGAAATACAACTCTACATATAGGTGGGCGTCCCGGGCTTATCCGGGACGTCCACTGCGTGCGTTGGTCACGTTCCTGCGTTTCTGCATATTGCAGAAAACACCATAATGTATATTCGTTTTTATTAGTCAGACTCTTACTTTTTACATAAAAACCCTTAGTTAGACAGAAATTTGGATCAGGAGGACATTTTGGGTGTGTTCTAGGATGACATGAACAAAACTGCATGCAAGAATTAGTACAGGAATTCAATATTACAAATGAAGAATGTGTTAATTGGATCTTGATCTATTTTTATTCATCATACATACATGATCTGGACCATATTTTTATTCATCACACATACATCAGTTCTGGTAATTCATGTATGCGAAGGCACACATTTTCTTCCACCATCCGAATGGAATTGGTACGGATAAAAATTGAAGCGGAGAAAACAAAATAGCCATACATGTTTCCTGCCGCAGAGAAAACAGCTCACGGATATAGGATCCCGATTCCTTCCAGATAAATGAATGAACAGATCCAACTCCATTAACATGAAGTAAATTGAAGCAAATCCAGATCGGGGAAAAGAAAGCAAAATCAAATCAGGGCAACGGAGAAGAGCAAATCAACCTCCACGCCGCCTCTTCTCCCGTAGCTGAAAGCCTCAGTTTTCTTTCCAACTAGTCTCGTCTTCTCAATCTTGCCGCCGGTCGCCGGCTTCCACGGCCCTCCTTCTCGTCGAGGTGGGGATGTACACGACTTTTTTCTACTGGATAGAGGGCGACACTCGGGACGATGGGTGCGGTGGCGCCGCCGGCGTTGCGCTCGGGAAGGAGGAGATGATGAGGAGTCGGTGGTCTCACGTCAGGGGAGAGGATAAGGAGGGTGTGTGGCTGGTCGTGTACTAGCTTGACATGTACATCTTGGCTGCATATAAGGGAGAGATTGTACAATGTCCAGGTTGTTAATGTGAAAGTGCAGCTACACAGATCTCCAACGTAACCAACGAGCGCGATAAGCCCGGGACGCCCACGCCCAGGTGGAATCGCCGCGTTCTAGCTTGGTGCTGCTAAACCACGGGTTTGCTACAGACAAGTAAGGGAGGAGACTTGCTTCCTCCGTGGTTTGCTGTGAGGTGCTATTGGTGTTGGACTGCTGTCGTGTGTTTATCTTGTCCCTGGAATCTTGACAATGGAAGAGAGCAAAGGGATTGAGAAGTTACTTGAAATTTTCATCGATTAATACTAGTGTCAAATATGGACAAGGCAATTTTGGCAGGAAAGGAATCAAGTGAGGTGCTTCAAATCTCATCCAACGAGTTAGAGCAATTGAGACAATCAAACAGGAGAGTGTTTGATCACGAACAGAGCGAGAAAACAGCAATTCTGGGCATTTTTTGTCAATCTTGCTCAGATAGAAAGAGGTACATCAGATCAGGCTCCTACTTCAAATGAAACTTTTCGTAAAAAATGGATATTAGATTTTCGGGAGCATCGACACATGTCACATGAAAGTGGAGTGAGTTCCCCCGTAACTGTTGTTTAATCAAGTTGCTAGTAGTTTTTGCTTTTGTCTACGTAAGTAAGAACACTAGTAGTGCATGGCGGCTCAGAGCAGCAATGCATGCCTATCACGTGAAAAATGTTAGGATAGATTAGCTTGATATGCTAGTAGTAGTTTGCTTGTGGCTACGTAAGTGTATGTCTGATACGGGGGTATCGTCAAGGACTCAAGGTTGTACCATTCGCGATGGATGTGCATACATCTAGGGTACGCCCAACGGAGATGGTTTGTTACCATCAGAAAAGCCTAGCGCAAGGATCATTCCATCGAGTGGCGCCACTCGAAAAAGATTATCCGACAGAGAATGTTGTGTCAGGATATTCTGGTAGAATATTCTCATAAGATTATCTTTAGAGATGAATATAATCCTCGATGTATGTTGTATCTCGAAGGACAAAAATGTAATCTCACACTCATATCCTCCGTTCCCTATGAACAAAGAAGACCCGCTCCATTCAAAGGGGTCAAAATCTGAAATACATTAGAGTTTTGTTCCCTCCTTGCTCTTATTGTATTGGTGTTTGGCCCATAAAACCCATGCACAACTCATTTTATAGCAAAAAGAGTAATAGAGATAAGAAGGATTCCACAATTTCCCCCTAAATATGACATAAGGCATACATCTAGTCTGAAAGTTAAAATAGAGTGGAACTGTATAAAGTGTACATGTATCAGTTATCATACATACTCACTTATGATAATGTGTGTTGTTGCTATCCAAAATTGTATTCGTACTAATCCAAACACCATCATGATTAGCAAAAAACAATATTGAAACATACAATGTAAATCAATCACTAGACTTCGTGAGGCTAGTTAGGAGAAGAGGTACAAACCAGATAATGTTTGGACATGTTGAAGTTCTTAACAGAGAACTAATACCAGCAGAAGAAGGCCATGATAGATAGTCTAACCCGTCGGCTGCAGATTTCTCCACCCCCTACAAAAAGCAAGACGCCTCATCAGACGTTGTGCAAACATATGAAGAGAGAAGATTGCATTATATGTCGTACAAGATGTGGTTGCAGTACGTACCTCGGGAGCTGCGAGGCTGCAGATCAAGCTGGGGAGGAGCGATCTAATTAAGACTTGCAGATAACGGCAGCGTTATTTCAGCGAAATCCAATATTTGAGCTGAAGATATATCACTAAATCATCTTGCTCAGAACCTGAAAAATATCACTTGGGCTTAGCCAGACGCAGAGCTCGGGAACAGAACGCACTTCAAAACAGAGCAGCTAAATTCTTTGGCAGATACGTGTAATGGCAGGAGCTTTTGGCATCACCACGCAGAAGATTACACATTGTATGTACAAGATGCAACTGCAGTGCCTCTAGAGCTGCGAGGTCAATCAAATTGAGGAGGAGCCAACTAATTGAAGACTTGCGGAGAAACGAAGAATTGTTCCAGTAAAACCAGTATCAGAGGTGAAGACATATCATTCAATCACCTTGCTCAAAACAAAGAGAAAAACCACTTAGGCATAGACAGTAGAAAGCCTCGGAGCAAAATGTACATCAATATAGAGCTGAAGTTCTTTCAGATATGTGTAATGGTAGAGCTTTTAGCATCATCTCACAAGCTTACACGGGAATGTAGTACAAGGTGCAAGTGCAGTACCTCTAGAGCCGTCAAGGCCAAATCAAGGCCCAGGCGAGAAGGTATACGATCACTCGACCATCTTGCTTAGAACAAAACAAATTACACTCTGTCCTGTGGTAGAGCTCTCTCTCTGGCTGCAACAGATGGAGCACACATGCGGCAGATAGGTGGTGTAATGATAATGCCACGAGCTTTTGGCATCTCGCTGCATTCCTTTTGACAAAGCATACATGGTTCCTTGCTTGCACCTGCAGGTTACGTCATGCCGATGCTGATCTACTCTCTTTCGAGCAGAATCTGTCTGTTCCGTTTTGTTCAAGCATCAGGGGACTTCAGGCACCAGGCATTGCCATAAAGGGAAAAAACAATACCGCCTATGCTTTATGGTTGATTCTTGATACTGGTGCTGCCTCCTCCAGTCCTGCCCAAATAACGAAGGTAGGAGTAATTAAAATCCAATTCCATGGCCATTCTTGATGCAGAGAGTCATCGTGCAATGGCGATGTTGCTGGTCGGTCGAGCACATTTGGTGGCCTCCACTTGGAACCCATCCAGTACCAAACGACGACGTTCCACGCCGACGCCGTCTTGGAGGGGTCAAGGACGGCCGGCCGCGGCCACTAGGGCGCGCGCACGGCACGCTTGCCGTCGCCGGCGTGCTCTCGGAAGCGACGAGCAGGGCAAGGACGGAGGGAGGCATAAGATGAGAGGGCGGAAGGCAGCGCCTAGGCTAGGCGACATCCGCCACGCCAGTGAAAGTGGCGGCTAGGCTCCTCCCAGATCTGCCCGAGGGGGAGGGGAGGGGAGGAATGGAGATATGCGTGTCTCAGGTTATTCTCCCGCGACCACCGAGGTCTCGCCGCCGTCGTGCTTGCACGCCATCGCTCGAAGGCACGCGAGATCACGGCCATGGTTTTCACAGGCGAGAGATTGCAGGAAGAATCAACGGGCCCGCGAGACTCAGAGATACATGGATGGTGAGGAAGAAGGAAGAGACATGGACCAAGGTTCTGATGCTGCTATCTGCCGCGACTGCCATGGAAACTATCTGGGTGCATCAGCCCTGGATTTTTCAGGGCCTTATTGATCCAGCTACATTGGAGACGCTTGCATGCCGTGAGGCGTTGGCTTTAGCAGAGGATCTTGACCTTACTAGTATACAAGTGACCTCTAACTGCAAGCAGGTGGTGGGTGAGATATCTGAAGGATCCTTAGGGAAGAATAGTGCAATACTATAAGAGATCAAAGTCCGTTCAACATATCTCAACAAATGCACCTTTGTATTTGAGGGCAGGGTTTCAAACTTTAAAGCCCACAACTTTGGCCAAGCATGTTTTATCTAGTTTAGCAGGTCGATACATTTGGCTTTCTATTCCTTACGATGTAACAGTTCTTGTAAACATTATCACTGATCAATAAAGCTTGGCAGCCCTTCTAAAAAAAGAAGGGAGAAAGTTCAGACGTCTGTTGCTGGGACCCACCACGAGTAGGATTTTTACTTCACAAATAAGACACCCTGCTTATATTCAAGGGGTAGCATTAATTTATACTCCCGTAGTTCCAAGAAAATTGAGGTTTAGGTTAAATTTCTCTAGGTTTGATCTAGCTTATATTAAATTGTGCAAATGTCTACAATTCAAATCTGTAAATAGTACTTAAATATATTTGTATGATAAAGCTAATGAAACACAATGGGTATGTTAGACATGGATATACTTTTCTATAAACTCGGTCTAACTTAGAAGTACTATTCTGCTACTTGTAAGTTTGCATAAGTTTGACTTAGGACTGTTGGAAATATGAGTAGTTTGCCTAAGATGAACTGTCCGTGTTGATGTTGGCATTGGTTTCAGTCATGTCGTCGAAGAGATTGTTGGTGTCGGGGAAGAAGTCATCTTTGGGGACGATGCTATCCATGAAGGAGTCCTTGATTAAGCCAGTAATCGCGTGTGAGTGCTCCCAAAAACATTATTGTCCTTCTCCCGTACAGGACTTGAAACAGCAGGATCTCAGAGGCCTACCGTCCCGGCTCGCGGTGCATATGCTGCAAGACGTGATGTGGAAGACTGATGACTGCTCGAAGCTCTATAACTGGAGGCGTTATCCGATGGCTTCGGTGTGTCTAAGAGGATAAGCGACCTCTCTCTCTTATAGGTACATGTCGAGGAGCCGGACAGGTAGCGCGAGGAGACGGACAGGTAGCGCCGAGGAGATGAACGGAAAGACTGGAGGCAAACCAAACATGTTGCAGCCAAAGCCGACCAACCTCCACTGAATTCAGATTAATTAGCCACTCTCCCTCCACTAAGTTTGTATTAAAAGTCCACTAGCGCAAATTGTCCAGCTTCCAGTCATGCGTGACAAAAAGAAACTCGGCTCGACGAGATTCCCATAACCCACAACCCATGAGCGGGCGCGTCATGACATGGTGAGGTGGGAGATAGATGAGGAGGAGAGCGCGTGTAGGTCTCTCTCCTTCTCATCCATGTTACAAGTTACAGAGCCCCTTATAAGGAGTTCAAACTCTCTCTCGACTAGCAATGTGGAACTAAACTTTTGTCTCATATCTTTTCATGCATGAATGGACCAAATGCGTCTCCAGAATTTCACGAATTATTGCAAAAGATTGAATGGGCAATTTTAGGCAAAAAAAATCCAAAAATCCCCCACCAGATCCTAAAGTCAAGTACAATTTACCTATGGTTTAAAGCATTGTTTTATATAGTGGTGCTACAATGAAGACTGTTAAGTTAAACTTTCACCTAGACTACATGTTACACTAGTTTATAACTTATATAATTGGCTATGCATCAAACTGCAAGTTTACTATAAATCTAGTCTTACATGAAGCCTTGACCAATATCGGGCAGTCGTAGGACTTCCCCGTGGGTGGATCCTATATGTCATACTCTGTGGATTTTATGAGTTTATTAGAAAGAATCCAACTCACATTGACGGTGACGTTTAACAATCAGACACATCCATGTATGTTCTTTAAAAGATGTTATACAAGAGAACATATCTGCTTAAGAAATAATCCATTTAGAACACATTAAATCAGTCTGTCATGCGGAATAGAATAGTATTGCATATTTATAAAGTGGTATTTCATAAAGGTAAGAATACTCTTCTCTCAGTTGACCAAACAACTTGTCTCCTAATTTTAATTCACGAAATCTCTGATCATAAATAGTAATTTACCACTATGGCCAACTGCTATTGTGGGTCTCATACCCATCTATTTCGATGTATTATCTATCATGTTACGGTGATATACCCTTTGTGAAGGGATCTTCCAAGTTTTTAAATGTTCGGATGCAATCCAACGCAATAACTCTAGAATTTCTTATTTTCCTGACTGATTTCATTTTCCTCTTCACATGCCTCGAAGATTTCATATTATCCTTATAATTATTCACTTTAAAAATCACAGTTTGATTATCGCAATTCATAAGGACTTTGTGTATTGATTTTTTTAACCACATGTAAGTTCATTACGAGTTCACGAAGCCACTCTACTTCAATAATGAATGTGTCTAATGTTGTAAGTTCTGCTTGCATAATTGATCTCGTTAAGATGACCGCTTGCAAGACCTCCAAAAAACAACGCCACCACCAAGTGTAAAAACATATCCACTCATGGCATTTATCTCATGAGCATCAGAAATCCAGTTTAAATCACTATAACCTTCCAGTACCTTTGGATACCTAGCATAGTGAATGTCATAGCTCGTAGTGACTATTAAATATCGCATAAGGGCATCTATAACCCATCCCCTTTTTTAGAGGAGATAAACGATCCCCAAAACTTAGAGAAGTATATTTGCTCCTCTAAACTTCGGTCGCCAGATTCGATCCCCCAAAACTTAGAGGAGCAACAAAATTTCATCACAATTTTCAAATCTCCACACCACACGTCAAGTATACATATTACAAACATGCATAAATATTATCCAAAATACATTAAATCGATCATGTTAGATACAAAAGTGATGCCTTCAGCATCTCAGCCACCTCTTCCACCATCTTGGCCACCTCAAAGAGCACCTCAGCCACCATCACCATAACCACCACCACCACTTAGCTCTCGGGACAAGATCCTCGCACGAGCAATTTCCCAACATGCCCTAGCCTTGTCATCCAATGTGCTTGGGTTCATGAACATGATGTTTCAGTTGGCATCTTCCTTCTCCTTGGCATGTTGGGACATTGATACGTCGTAAACTTATCTATAATTTTTGATGTTCCATGCTTGTTTAGTATCCACTTTGCTTTGCTTTGTCTATAGTTTGAGGTATTTTTATATGTTCTCTGGGACTAACCTATTAACAAGATGCCATAGTGCCAATTGCCTGTTTTCTGTTGTTTTTGGTTCCAGAAAAGTCAGAAAATAAATATTCTCGGAATTGGACGGGACAAAAGCCAAAGTCATTATTTTACCGAGAACACGGAGCCAGAAGACGAGACATAGGAGGGCCTCGAGGGGGGCACACCCCCTGGCCCGCGCCTAGGGGGGTGCAACCGCCTCGGGCACCCCCTCGGCCTCCCTCTCCGCCTATAAGAAGCCCCCGATACCTAAACCCTAAGTATCCGATCAATCTTTCACGAAACAGTCCATAGTCGCCGCCACCATCGTCCCTAGATCGGGGGATCTGAAGCTCTTCCTGGCACCCTGTCGGAGGGGAGAGATCATCCCAGAGGCCTTCTTCATCACCATGCCAGCATCCGTATGATGCGTGAGTAGTTCCACCTTGGACTACGGGTCCATGTAGTAGCTAGATGGTTGTTTCTCCTCCTTTGTGCTACCATGTTAAGATCTTGTGAGCTCCATTCATGATCAAGATCATCTATTTATAATCATGCATGTTGTGTTTACGGGAATCCGATGGATATTTAGATTACTATGTTAGATTGGTTAATGATTCTATCTTATTGATTCTATCATATCTGTGTTGTCTTGAGATCTTGCATGCTCTCCGTTTCTAGTAACTATCTTGGCCAAGTAGACGCTAGTGACTCCAAGAGGGAGTTTGTATGGTCGATAGTGGGTTCATGTCTCTATTAAATTTGGGGAAGTGACAGAAATCTCTAAGGTTGTAGATGTGTTGTTGCTACTAGGGAGAAAACAACGATCTCTTGTTCATGGAACAAGTGTATTGTTTACTTTACACACTTTGCTTAAAGCAGTTATCCGTTGCTTGCAACTTAATACTGGAGGGGGTTCGGATGATAACCTGAAGGTGGATTACTAGTCATAGATGCAGTTGGATGACGGTCTATGTATCTTGTTGTAATGCCCAATCAAATCTTATAGGATCATGAATGTCTAGTATTGCACTGTTATGTCTTGCTCTGTCGTGTCAATTGCCCCACTGTAATTTGTTTACCCAGCATGTTATGTTGTTTATCTTAAGGAGAATAGCTCTAGTGAACTGTGGACCCCGGTCCAATCTTTAGTATTGATACATCTTCCACTGTTACTGTTTACATTCTGCAAACCACCATCACCTTTCACACCATACGTTTAATCCTTTGTTTTTAGCAAACCAGTGAGATTGACAACCTCACTATTCGTTGGGGCAAAGTCTTGAGTTTGTGTTGTGCAGGTTTCCAAGTAGATAGCAACACCTTTGGGTCGTTTCCTTCCTCCTACTGGTTCGATAACCTTGGTTTCTTACTAAAGGAAAAACTTATTACTGTGCTCATCATACCTTCCTCCTGGGGTTTCCCAACGAAGTTCTAAAGTGATCTGAGCTGCAATCAGACATGAACTCGGCGACGCTCACCTCGATGGCACCCATAGTCGTCCCGGGTATTTCATCGACGAACTCGCGGGCACCTCGTTGAGGTGCGACGATGGCCGACAAGGAGGACGACGGCATGGCCTTGGAGGTCGGCTTGGGCCTGCCCTTTGTCGCCGGCTTGGGTATGGAGGCCGATGCGACCTTCCTCTTTTTCCTCTCCTCCGCCATTTGCGAATGGGCTATCATGGCCTCCGTCGGCTTCCGCGCCCGTGGCTCGCTCAACACCGGTGCAAGGGCGGACGGCCAAGCTTCCCCGACATCTATGTGGACTTGTAGGTTGTCTTGGCGGTCGCTACCATCGACCACACCATGCCGGTGGTGCCCAAACATTTCCGTGGCATTAGAGTCGTCGCGGGGGTCGATTCCGTCGGCATTGCGTCAGCGGGAAAGTCCGGTGGGGCTGTGGAACCGAGCTCTAGTGACATTCCTGCTAAGGGAGGGGAGAATCCCGACGCCGACGATGAGTTCCGGCGGTTTTTGGCAGGAGAGGTCGGCGGCGAGGCGGGGGGGGGGGGATTTAGGAGTCGAGTTGGCAGCCGAGTAAATTTGGGAGATGGGGGGTTATAGGAGCCGGTTTCCCATATTTGCTCATCTAACCGTTTTGCGGCTTCGGTTAGATCCGCCTTCGGTGGTTAGAGGAGCAAATAAAGGGATGCGGCCGCGAAAAGGGGATGGACTAGAGATGATATAACTCTATCAAGAACATGTCAATGACCATCTTCAACATTTGAAACAAATCGACTGAGTTTGCTTACAGCAAAAACGATGATATGCCTCGTAGCGCCAGCTAAATACATGAACCAATAATTTGAGAGTATGTGATGGCTGTGAAATAAAGCCATGTATCTCTATGTTAAAACCGTATATTTGTGAAATATTTGGTAAATATCTCTCTAACCTTGCCAATAATGACTAATTATTGCATAGATGTGCAAATATCTTTCTTGATCTTTCTCCTTGCAAAATTGAACGTTATTATGATAAAATCTAGAGCAATTAATGGACAATTATGAGTTTCCAATACTCCCAAGTCAAACGGGCTACGAGGAGGCGTTCATAAGTTTTACAAGCACCGGTACAGGTAGATCCCTCATGTACCGTCGTCTCGTATGGCCCTTCCAGAGGCTCCGCCAAGTCAAATCTTACAACTTTCATGAAGAAAGCTATATAAGAAGAGGCTCGCATTCGCCAGAAGATAGGCCGTCATTCTGCAGAACGGAGCTGGCACCATACTGCAGAACACAGCTGGCGCCGTTCACACGATCCAAGACATAAATGCATGGGCTTTGTAAGCAAAACGACAGCACATAGAGGAAAAAAAGATACTCCCTCCGGTCCATATTAATGGACGCAATTTTGTTTAGATTTGTATATATCTTGTTAAGTATTTAGACAAGATGCATCTGTATTTAGGAAAAATTGAGACCGTTAATATAGACCGGAGGGAGTAATTTAAAAGGGCCATCACATAAGTTGTCATTGGTCGCCATGTGCAATGGTGTAAACTGTCATTGCTCACAATTGTTTTAACATGTTCGAATGTCACGACCCACAAGCCCTATCTCACCCAACCATATCTCCGACGTGATAGCCGTCTCGGTGTGTTGAATGATCACCATACCTCTTTTCCAGTTGTCATCTGTATATAGCACAATCGGCAGAGTTTTAAATCCGATAGCCTAGCTTTTGGCATATACATAGCTAATATTTGTATGGACACAGATGTTTCCAAGCCACGACAAAGTGAACAACGGGTGTGCACCTAGGCCTTGTTTCCCTCGATGAGTATCTCCTGTGTCCTCTACCCGAGCTTCGAGTTCGAGTTCAAAGTTGGGCCAAAGTGAGTTTTAGACACCGCTAAAGAAAGACTCGATTTTTTCAATCATATTTTAGTCCAATTCTTAAAATGGTGAGTTTTAGTATCCCTTTGCAATTTGTGTAGGCAGCTTAGCTTGCACATGTGACATGTGACATGTGAAGAGGGGGAGGGATGGAGGCGCCCTCAAGAAGCTTAAAGAAATTATACTATGAAACTCCTTTTTCTTTTGTTTTTCTAGGGAAAATGAGTTACTCCTTGGCGAAGCAGCCGAAACCTCGCCCGGCCCAGCCAGGGAAAACAGGGCTCCCGCCCAAGGGACCCGTCCCAAAAATCAAAAGCCGCGCCTTCCCCACCTCTCGCTCTCCCTGTCTCCACTCCCCCCACCCACCACCCCCTCTCCCGACCGCGGCCGCCCTATTTATACGCACCACTCTCTCTCCTCCCTCCCCACCCGCGTCTCTTCGCTTCCTCAACCCTACCTACCAGGCAGCCCCCCTCCTCCCGTCGCTCGCCGGAGGGAGCTTGCTCGTCCTCCTCCCCCGCCGCGGTAAGCACGCCGCGCTCTTCGCCTCCTGGTCGGCTCAGTCTGCTTTGCTTCCAGTGGGGTTTTATCGGGGAAGGGATTTGGGGTTTTTTTTTGGGCGAGGATTTCCCGGCCTCCTTGACGGTCGGTAGTACAGCCGCGCTTTTGCCCGCTTCGATGATCGGGTCGCCGGGCGGCGAGGATCTGCGTTCCCTCGACGCCGCGCGATTTCCCCCCAATTTTTTTTTTCTCCGGAGGGTTTCGTACTTCAGACGATTCCGCGGGCGGCTATGGCCGGTCGGGCGGGGGTAGATGTTTTCGGCCGCCGATGATCGTGTTTTCGCGCGGGTCTCGGCACGGGGGCGTCGTCGCCGGGTTCCCCAGGTCCATTTCGTTTCAAGCTTGTTTCTGCGTGCCTGCGGCCTCTCGGGGTGCAAATGCAACCCCCCGTTTCGCGGGCCGTTTGCCGAGAATCCGCGCGATTGCGGTCCCATGCTCGATTTCTGGACGCGTGTCTAGTTGGACGCTCCGTATCTCTGCCGATTTGGTTGTTTTTTCCCACTTCCGGGCTTCTAGCAAGCTGTACCTCTGACGGTCCGTGGTTTTGCTGTGCAGGAGGCCTCGTTTCGGTGGTGGATCCGTCTCCTGCCCCTGGTGGAGTCTGTGGATTGCGCCCGCAAGGTAACGGTTTCCGTCATCCTCTGCCGTTGATGAACTAGTAGTAACTTACTGTCGCTCGTCGCCTGGAATGAAGTCAGCTACGAGTCGCTACTTCTTATGCGCTGGCTGGCTGGTCTCCCTGTTAACCATGCTTGTTCATACGCACCACCACCTGCTGCTGCTTAGTGGCTCTGACTGCTCTAGTGATGAGATCTAAGTACACAGTGGCTAGAGACTACCAAGTTGTTTGGCTTACTGAGCTGTGCATATGTGCCCTGTATGGATCAGCAAGCTGTGCATAATGATCAAATTTCTCTATTTTTTTTTTATCTTTGTCACACTCATGGTTGCCATCTGGCCGGGGCTTTCATTCATTCCCCTGCAGGCTTGTATATCATGTGGCTGCTATAAACTGGATAACATTAGTTCTGTCCCAAGTCCATCCATCCAATAGTTCCTTGTTAGGCAATGTGTTAATGATTTGTTGCTTTGTGATGTAGCCACTGAACTACTAGTTCTGCAGTTTGATTGCTACATTTACTACAACTTGTAGTTGACATATCTACTTTATTCCAAACTTGTGCAGGGGAGTTATGCGGAAAATTGCACATTCTGTTGCTACTCTAGGTATATATATGTATACCTTGCTGCTTTTGTTGCTAAATTTTAGATACCAACTTATTAGTGGAAATGCTTTAGTTTCTGCAATATTGCACTTCTCCATACTGTCAAACTACACGGTCAGATACTACTCTTTGTTCTGTACGCATGATATCTGGTGTAGCGTATCAGGCTATAAACTGAGACAGCATAGTTTATTTATTGATACATTTGTCATCTCAGTCATTTAACTGATCATTCAGCAGCATCGTTTACAAGGCCACTATGTGCAGGGAATATAAGCTAGAACTGCTTTTGCTGTCATGAATTAGTAAATCTTGGCTAGAGCATAATTAGACGGGGTAGAAGATAAACGAATGAGTAGTTAAACGCTAGGTTCCAGCTGGAGAAAGTATAGATGCTATCAAAGTAAATAAACGTAACCATTAATTCACATCATTAAGTAGTTCAACAATTAGGAACTCATGTTGTACTAGATGAAAATAGTTTTTATTTTGCTCTTATTTTTCGTTTTGGCTTTTGGGGTTTACTTAGGGTGGTTTCATCGCTTTGTTTCTGCTTTGCTGTTTTATGTTTCCGCGTCAGTTTGATGTTTCTTTGTACAAAATGACACACATTTGGGTGCATGCTTGAGAATAACAGATTGATATATTGGGAGTAACCGCATGTCTACTCAGATCTGTACATTAGCCACATCTTGATATAATTAGATATAGCACTTGGCACGATGCTCGAGTTTTGGGCTCAGTGCAGAATCCAAGGTCATCTTGCTAATAAGAAATATTAACTCTTGGTATTGCCTTGGTCCAGTTCAGCTACCTGTTATTTGTCCAGCTTTTATTAATTGTACTCCATTTAATATTTATATGTGTATGTCACCATCTGATGCATGCAAACTTGCACTGTGTTCAGTTCTTTTAATATGTACATCATTTTTGTGGCTTCCAGAAAAAAAGAGGCGCAGAGCAAAGCCTCATAAGAGTGAAGATGGGACCATTGAGGATGGCAAGTCGGAGACTGAACTTCACAATGACAATAAAGAGAACAATGGTACCGGCGAAAATGGTCTGGAGGCTATTGTCTACAAGAGACCAAGGAGAGCAGCGGCCTGCTCTAATTTCAAAGAGAAAGCAATTGACTTATCTGAAGAAGATTCACTTGTCATGATCAAGGAAATCCGGATTGAAGAGGAAATAGAGGCTGTCAGGTTGACAAAAACAGGACCTGAAGATAAGAAACCATGTAGAAAACTCATTGATTTCATCTTGCATGATGAAAATGGTAATCTGCAACCTTTTGAACTGTCCCGAAGTGATGGTATCTCCATCACAGCTCTTGTCATGCCCTTGGATGATGATATGGAAAAGGACAGGGCAAAAGGAATACGCTGTGTAAGATTTGGGCCAATCACTGACTGGACAATTTCTGGCTATAAAGAAGGCACTGCAGTAATCTGGCTCTCAACAGAAATAGCTGACTATAAATGTGTGAAGGCAGCAAGCAGTTACAGGTCTAATTTTGACTGTTTCAGTCAGAAGGCTTGTGTCTGTGTTGAAGTTTACAGAAAGGTAGCTAGATCAGTGGGCGGAAATCCTTTGCTGGCTCTGGACGAATTGCTTGCTAGTGTTGTCCGTTCCGTTAATTCTAGCAGAGGTTTCAGTGGAACAGTGAGCAAGGATTCTGTGATCTCAATGGGTGAGTTCATACACAACCAGCTTACTGCATTAGATCATACAGCTAACAACGATGCTGAGATATTGTCCACGCTGCCTGTCCTTGTTGCACTAAGAAGTGACTGTAAATCTCGGGTCGAATCCAGCAAGGTGGCAAATATGCCCTCAAATGGCACTCTGACGATCAAGGGTGGGCAGTGTCAGGAGGTGACTGAGAATGAGGATGAAGATGCAAAATTAGCAAGACTGTTGCAGGAAGAGGAAGAGTGGAGGATGATGAAGCAGAGAACCAAGCGTGCAACTTCACAGAAAGATGTCTACATTAAAATTAGTGAAACTGAAATTGCAGATGACTACCCACTGCCAGCATATTATAAACCATATAGTACAGAGATGGATGAGTACATGTTTGACAGTGATGATGGCATGTTTGTGTATGATCTGCCTGTGAAAATACTCAACAATTGGGCTCTATATAATTCAGATTCCAGACTCATCTCTTTGGAGCTCATTCCTATGAAATCAGGTGCAGAAAATGATATAGTGATTTTTGGATCTGGTTTTATGAGAGAGGATGATGGTAGTTGCTGCTCAACAGCTGAGCCAACGCAGTTATCTTCTTCCTCAAGTAATTCTGTCCAGGAAGATCAAGGAATTGCCATTTATCTGAGTCCAATCAAGGAATGGGTTGTAGAATTTGGTGGTTCTATGATCTGCATATCTATTCGAACCGACATAGCTTGGTAAGTGCTACTGCAGCTCTATTTCATTCTGTACTGCAGCTCTATGTCTTGAAATTTATACTCTGTTTGATGCATTGAATCTTGCGATTTCTTCCTATTTAACCCCCCTTATTTACATATGAATGTATTATAATATTTCAATTATTTCAGGTACAAATTACGCCAGCCAACAAAGCAGTATGCGCCATGGTGTGAAACTGTCCTTAAAACAGCAAGACTAGCTCTCAGCGTCATCACCCTTTTAAAAGAACAAACTCGTGCTTCAAAACTTGCTTTTGCTGATGTTATTAAGAAAGTAGCAGCGTTTGAGCGTGGGCACCCTGCATATATTTCAGCAAATGCAGCAGCTGTTGAAAGATATGTTGTGGTTCATGGACAGATAATTCTTCAGCAGTTTGAGGCATACCCAGATGAGTCTATTCGACGAAGTGCCTTCATCACGGGCCTTGCTGTGAAGATGGAAGAAAGAAGGCACACAAAGTTAGCAATGAAGAAAAAATCTCAAGCAACAAGAGGAGAAAATCTTAATCCAAATGCAAACATGGGCCCAATATTGAAAAGAAAACTTATGCGTGCGACAACCACAAGGCTGATCAGCAAGATTTGGGGTGATTACTATGCCACCCATTTCCCAGAGGACTCAATGCAGGGAGATGAGAATGGTGAACCAAAGGAAACTGAGGAGGAACAAGAAGAAAATGAAGATGATGAAGCTGAAGGGGATGTTAAAGTTGAAGAGGAACATGTTTTGAGGACCCCCCCACCACCAACACGGTCTAAAAAGCCCTCATCAAATACTTGTAAAGAAATTGAATGGGAAGGTCAAACAGTTGGAAAAACATTGTCTGGAGAAGTTCTATACAAATGTGTTAGATTTAGAGATCTCAATATTGCTGTTGGTGGGGCAGTCACAGTAGAAGATGATTCAGGAGAAGTCATCATGTGTTTTGTTGAGTATATGTATGAGAAACATGATGGTATAGGGATGTTTCATGGAAGAGTTCTGCAGAAAGGTTCACAGACTGTCCTTGGGAATGCTGCAAATGAAAGGGAGGTTTTCTTTACTAACGACTGTTCAGAATTTGAAGTGGGTGACATCAAAGAGACTGTAAATTTCCAGCTGATTCCTTGGGGGCACAAGTGCAGAAAAGAACATTTGGAAGCTAATAGGATGGAGAGAGCCAAGGCAGAGGAGAGAAAAAAGAAAGGTTTGCCGGTGGAGTATATTTGCAAAAGCTTATACAGTCCTGAGAAAGGTGCCTTTTTCTCCCTTGCTTATGATAAACTGGGCACTGGAACTGGCACTTGTAGTTCTTGTGAGGAACAGGGAGCAGTTCATGATGAATTCAAAATACTATCAGAGACCAGCTTTGTCCTCAAGAATATGATATATAATGTTCATGACTTTCTTTATATCAGACCAGAGTTTTTCTCCACAGGGGAAGGTCATGGCACCTACAAGGCTGGTAGAAATGTGGGCCTGAAGCCTTATGTGGTATGCCATTTGCAGAGTATCAATGCTCCTGCTGGATCCAAGAAAGCTAAACTAGAATCAACCAAAGCCAGTGTAAGAAGGCTGTACAGGCCTGAAGACATTTCATCAGCTAAGGCTTACTCTTCAGACATCAGAGAGGTTTGGCACTGTTGGCCTATTATTTAGGGTCTAATATTCACTGCATCATTGTTGATCCATATTAATACCGTTATATGCCCGTTACTCCCACCTAACCTTTTTCTGTTACTGCATCATTGTTTAGTGATTATTATATTGTTATCTGATCCAGGTGTACTACAGTGAAGATGTAATAAGTGTGCCTGTGGTGATGATAGAAGGAAAATGTGAGGTTACAGCAAAGGATAACCTTCCTAATTCAAATCTTCCAGTAGTCATTGAGCATGCCTTTTACTGTGAGCATCTATATGATCCTGATACAGGAGCTCTCAAGCAGGTCAGTTATTACTAAAATTCAGCTGAAGTTATTTTCCCTTTTATTTTGTCGAGAAACTTCTTCAGATTGTTGACCGAGCTTGTATTGTCTCTGAACCAGCTACCGACCAATGTTAAGCTCACGACCTTGACAAAGAAGGCAGCTGCTTCGAAAAAGAATAAAGGAAAGCAGATTTGTCATGACGAACAAGCTGATTCAGAAAAGGACACAGTAATACTAGAGAACTGTCTTGCAACCCTTGATATTTTTGCTGGCTGTGGAGGTTTATCTGAAGGGCTGCAGCTATCTGGTAATGTGTTTCCATCTACATGTGCATGTTTGTAGATAGAATATCTTGGCCTCTACATACTCTCTGATACTTCCAACTCTACAGGCGCATCACATACAAAATGGGCAATCGAATATGAAGAACCTGCCGGGCAAGCATTTGGTGAAAATCATCCAGAAGCTGCAGTATTTGTGGAGAACTGCAACGTGATTCTGAAGTATGGAATCCTTATTTTCTCTCCGATGGGTTTTAAATCCTGCATCTCCAACTCATTTGTGATTATTGACCTTTACAGAGCAATAATGGATAAGTGTGGTGACGCTGATGATTGCATCTCGACTTCTGAGGCTTCTGAGCGAGCAGCTAAACTTTCAGAGGAGAAGATTAAGAACCTCCCCGTGCCGGGTGAAGTAGAGTTCATCAATGGTGGCCCTCCATGCCAGGTCTGTTGTTTCACTTCATCTAACCTATATACCAGGCAGGGGAATGCTTGATGCTTTGTTAATCTTCTGCGCTGCTGCTTGACTTTCTGTGCTTCTTTTCTTAGGGGTTTTCTGGGATGAACAGATTTAATCAAAGCCCATGGAGCAAAGTCCAATGCGAGATGATTTTAGCGTTCCTGTCCTTTGCAGAGTATTTCCGCCCTCGGTTCTTCCTCTTAGAAAATGTGAGGAACTTTGTTTCATTCAACAAGGGCCAGACCTTCAGACTGACATTGGCATCACTCCTGGAGATGGGATACCAGGTGCTTCACACTTGCTCTGCTCTGTTTGACTTGTCCTGTGGCATTCTTCCACTTCAATATGTATGTTGTAACCTTGTCTGCATGTTCATAGGTGCGGTTCGGGATTTTAGAGGCTGGTGCTTTTGGTGTTGCGCAGTCTAGGAAAAGGGCATTCATCTGGGCTGCTGCACCTGGGGAGATTCTTCCTGACTGGCCTGAACCGATGCACGTCTTTGCTAGCCCTGAGCTAAAAATCAACCTGCCAGGCGGCAAATTCTATGCAGCTGCCAAGAGCACAGCTGGAGGAGCTCCATTCCGGTCAATGACAGTCAGAGATACAATTGGAGATCTACCACCAGTGGAGAATGGTGCAAGCAAACAAACAACACAGGTACATATATATCACATCACCCCTCCTCCAGTTTCTTGTGTCGATGTTCTTGAGCTGAATTCATTCTGTTCTATGGTCCAGTATGGAAGCGAACCTGTGTCTTGGTTCCAGAAGAAGATCCGAGGCGACGCGCCTTCGCTGAGTGACCACATAGCGAAAGAGATGAATGAACTGAATCTCATAAGGTGCAAGCACATCCCTAAGCGTCCAGGCTGTGACTGGCATGACCTCCCAGATGAGAAGGTTGCCATTTTATTCATTCTTGTCTGCCGTTTTATACCTTCTCGGCAACCATATGTGGTGTAGCTAATTTTTCATGATGTGGCTGCAGGTGAAGCTATCCACAGGGCAAATGGTGGAGTTGATCCCTTGGTGCTTGCCCAACACAGCCAAGAGACACAACCAGTGGAAGGGCCTGTACGGTAGGCTGGACTGGGAGGGCAACTTCCCCACATCTGTGACGGATCCCCAGCCAATGGGCAAGGTTGGCATGTGCTTCCACCCTGATCAGGACAGGATCATCACTGTCCGTGAATGTGCCCGGTCTCAGGTAAAGCACATTTTCCCTGTCAACATAAATCATGTAATATGTTGTTTATTTCAAGCTAAAAGGCTGGTGCGTGGACCCACTGTTGACTTGACAATCACACTAAAACTAAGAGATCCGTAGGCTATTTAATCAAAATCAGACAATCATATTACTACTGGAGTACGTGAAAGTGTAAGCACAGCTGCTTTGTCCATCGCTCCAGGGCAGGCACAGGCAGCTAGTAGAATGTACTAATTCATGATGGCCATGTTTCTGAAGATTTCTGATCCAATCCAATGACATGAATGCGTGCAGGGCTTCCCTGATGGCTACCGTTTCGCTGGCAACATCCAGAGCAAGCACCGGCAGATTGGGAATGCTGTGCCACCTCCCCTTGCCTACGCTCTAGGAAGGAAGCTGAAGCAAGCCATCAACGCCAAGCCTTGAGTGGCTTAAGTTAACTGCTTGACAAGTCATTTTTTTGGTCGGTCCAAGTGGTGCTTAATTTATGTAATTTGAGAGCAATTGACTCTGTAGTTATTAGTACGAGCTAGCTCTTCACATGAACTGGTATTTTGTGCATCCTTGTGCTAGGATGATTGGCACCATCCAAAAAGGATGTGGGCGTATGGGTACGAGTTTAGAACATACTCTTGGAACTGGGGTTATAATCTTTTTGTAAACAGCAACTGTAATACTCCAGTAGCAGGAGGCTTTTAATTCATGACTGGTTGGACCTTAAGTACTAATTTGAGAGCAACTGACTCTGAAGTTGTTGCAGGCAGGCTCGTCACATGAACTTGTTTTCGTGCATTCCTGTGCTTGGATGATTGACACCATCAGGATGTGGGTGTATGTGTTCAGAACAACCTCTTATAATTGGGGGTATAATCTTCTTGTAGACCTGAGAATGGTTGATTTATTTTACACTTGCTGCGCATAGGGGCAATAATTTCGAGTAAATAGCACCTGGTTAATAGAGACTTTTAACAAAAACATTAATATGGACTGAAATGTATGCAGAAACCCTTGTAAAATTTTGAGGAGGTAAATGAAAAATGGCCTACGAACCATTGAATCGATCCCGTTGGAGACTGCCAAAAAAATACAATTTCACCTGAACCCGGCCAGATAAACATGAGGGAGGGTTTGTAAAATTGTAAGTGCCATGTTGACCTAACATGACACGCACGTGATGTGGGGACAAGTTCTATGACCTTCGATGCTATTTACTCAATAATTTCACTCTAAAAACCCGAGCAGCTTCAGATAAACACAACTGTCTTAAATTAACTCCTTGATTTTACCTTCTTTAATTTTATTGCTCTGTTTCCGCTACATCAACAAACTCTGTCTATCATCACCTTTATCCAACAGATTTTTGCCTTACATCTTCCATGCCATGCACCTGCCAAACTGCAGTATCTCGTTTGAGTATCTGCTTCAGTTCCTATTTCCCTCGAACTCATCCGTATGGCTGGCTATTCTACTTAGGGCGTCAAGCGGGACGGGTTGCGGCACAACTTTTTCACTAATCCTTCTTTAATTTTATTAACTTTTAAGACCCCTTTTTTGCCTATATTTTGTTTTGCGGGTCATTACGCGGGTGCCGCTTGCCACCCTAATTCTACTGATACAATGCTTCAGACGGTTTGGGCGAACATATTCTCCACATTTTTCCCGATTCACGTTTATTTCCCTGTACAGAAATAGGTGGCAGATCGGTCAACCTTTCTCGAACGGGCCGGCCGTGCTTCCCCTCCCAGATTGGCACTTCAGCATGACAGGACTGACTACTGCCGATTCTAGCTAATTTCTATCTGACATTCTGACCAAAAGCAAAGCTAATTTTCGTTCTGCCAACGTACTTGGTTTGACTTCTCGCGTCTTGGCCGAGAACAACTTAAACCTGATGAAGCAAGAATCTGCCTGTGGTCGTCGATATCGTCATCGTATCGCGCGCTTGATTAACTTGTAATCAGACCGGAAGAACACTCTTTTTTCTTCTAGAAATTAGGATATCCTGAAAAACAAGGTAGTAAGCTGAACACATGTGCGCATATATTGTGCGCCAATAGCTAGAGATCCTCCAAGCTTCATGAGGAAATGTTTTCGTTTCCAGAAAACTCCTTGTGGTCAAAATGAGGCAGCCAAACTCCGTGGAAGATGTCAACGTCCTCCCTGGCTCATGCGTGGAAATTCGACGCAGTTGGTTCCAGAGACGTACGTGGAAAAACTGCGCCGAGAAAGAAAAAGTCCGCCGCATGCGCCATGCCGCCATGTCCCACTCGCTCCTCCCAACTCTATATATAATGCTCATGGCGAAATGCTACTTCCATCACCACCAGTTCACAGCCTCCCGATCCCTAGCTGCTAAGCTAGCCGCCACTGCCCATTTTGCATAGACATCCGCTCCGATCCTAAGGCGACGGCGACGAAGATGATGGCCGGACGCGTGGCGCTGGCGGCGGTGCTGCTGTGCGCGGCGGGGGCCATGGCGGCGGCGCAGTCGGCGTCGAACGTGCGCGCCACGTACAACTACTACAACCCGGAGAAGATCAACTGGGACCTCAACACCGCCAGCGCCTACTGCGCCACCTGGGACGCAGGGATGTCCTACGCCTGGCGCTCCAAGTACGGCTGGACCGCCTTCTGCGGGCCCGCCGGACCCACCGGCCAGGCCTCCTGCGGCAAGTGCCTCCAGGTGACCAACACGGCCACCGGCGCGTCCATCACGGCCAGGATCGTGGACCAGTGCAGCAACGGCGGCCTGGACCTCGACTACGACACCGTCTTCAGCAAGATCGACACCAACGGCGGCGGTGTCCAGCAGGGCCACCTCACCGTCAACTACCAGTTCGTCAACTGCAACGACTAAACAGCTCAAGACATTATATTATTGGTGCTCCTATCCCATCGACGTTATGGGAGAATATATGAAGATAGTACAAATAAATAATGATGTATTTGCGATTTTCGCACATGGTGATTGATAAGATGGATTGTGATGATGGATGCAAGATCTTTTTTTCTCTCAAGGAGTCTCCACTTTTCAACGCATGATCGTAGAGAGGTGCAGCACTTGAACTCCTAAAGTTCAGTTTCAGACATAAGCAATACTATGTCGCAATGTGTGGTCACTGTGCAGATCGTTCTCGACCTTGAGTCGTTGAAACTCAGTTCGCGCGGTCAGATCAGAAGTACTGCTGCATTAATCCTAGGATTTCTGAAAACCTTTACAGAAGTCGTACAAATTGATCACTACCAATAACACACCAAGAGAACATTGGCGTGGGATCTCGATCGATCAAAATTACAGGGAAAACCTCATCGTCAGCCGGCCTCCTCTTCCTCCTCCTCGTAGGCGCAGTCGTGGAACATGGGGCTGGCCTTATGCGACGAGCCCGAGGCGAGCCGCGCGCACGCCGCCGCCCTTCGCACTAAACGCCCCTGCGCCGCCGACGAAGCCACCGTCGGTGATCACGAGCACCATCTTTTTCACGCCCGTCTTCCTCTGTTGAACTTGAACGACGTCGCGGCCATCTCCGCCGCTGCAGATCCTCGGCACGACAGTGACCGACGCCGACGTCCTGCCACCCCTGCAGATTCTCGGCGCGACAGTCACTGACGCAGTGACGCCACCGCCCGCGAGCCGGCACGCGCACCGTGCGATGGACCTGCGCTCCTTCCGCGCGAGCCCAGCCGCCATGGAGGAGGAGGAGGACGAAGATGAGGTGGAGGCGGCAGCTGCGGCGTCTTTTTTGGCGAGTTTGAGCATGTGGAGGCGGTGCTTGGCGATAGCGACGCCCATGCTCTGGAGCAGGTCGTGGTCGAAGTCGGGCGCGTCGCGTCGGCGGGCTCCAGCTCGTTCTCGCTGAAGAGCAGCCCGTACTCATATATCGCAGCCGGCGTCAGCCCCGCCTTGAACAGCCACGCGTACTAGTCCATCGATCTGTCCCTCCTACACACACTCTCTCAGAATGATCCTCAGTCCTTACTCCTTTCTACTCCCTCCGTTTCAAAATATAAGATGTTTTAGGTTTGCAAAAAAATATATCTAGTCTTATTTAGTATGTAGATTTATTCTAAATCTGAATGAATCTACACATTAAAACAAGTCTAGATACATTTTCTCCATAAATCTAAAACATCTTATATTTTGAAACGGAGGGAGTAGTACTAAGGGCTCGTTTTATTCAAAGTATTTTCATAGGATTTGGATATTTTAGAATTTTTTTTATAAATGTCGTTTGATTCAAATGATTATGAACCGGCCAATCAAAGTCCCAATTCGCATGCCCGGCCAGCCGACACGCCTGTCCTACCACCACCATCTTTCTCCTCACACGCCACGTCTCTCCTGGCGCCGGACACGTCTCGCCGGCCGCCTATAAGTACACGCGCCCGCCGCCCAGATACGCCATTAGCCACCCAGCCAGTTACCTGCTCCATTACCCCATCATCACCAACTGCCCTCGAGGACCCCGACTGGATGTCGCTTTCACGCTCGGTGCAGCGCTTGAGGGGCGGTCATGGCGGATCCCGGCGTTCCTCTGCTCGTGCCACCCTCGCCGCGCGGACCCCGAGTCGATTCGATCGGCTACTGTTCCGACCCTCTCCCCTGTTAATCGGGCACGCGTCGGGGGGTTCGGACAGGGCCCACTTCCCCTCGGGAAGGGCGGCGTACGGGGTACGTTACCAACATACACTGCCTCCGTTCCTTCTCCGACTCACTGTTCCACCCTGCCGACCACCTCGCCTTCGCCGCTCTCGACTCGACCCTCGCCTTCGCCGCTCTCGACTCCACCCTCGCCTTCTCCGTTCTCGACTCCACCCTCACCTCCGTCCCTGCTGCGGCTTTCCTGCCTCCCTCCGGTGAGGAATCTCGCTGCGCGACGCCTGACCCGGGCTATTCCTGTCTATGGAGGGGAGAATGAGCCACGTGGCGGCTCGGCTCCTTGCGGAGCGGAGATTGGAGGGATCCTCGAAGAGGTTGAAGCGACATGATGCTCCTTCCCTGATTACGGGAGCCGTCCTTCATCAGGCCACCGATTGGGGGGGGGGGGGGGGGAGGGCTTCAGCAAGCTCGTCATGCAAGAGAAAATCTCGCGTCCCTGATGCCGGTCTCTGGTTCATCGACTCCTTCTTCGACTTCGCCGGCCTCGACAAGGGGATTGGGGAGGAGTCGGCGTGCTGGCAAGCGAGCGGTGGGGCGTCCCCGCAAGCTCGCCATCGACGTCTACAGTCCTGTTCAAGCCCGTCGAGGAGAGGCAAGTGCCCCTGCGGTGGCGGGGAGGAGGAAGCGTGGTCGCCCTCGTGGATCTACGAGCAGGAGTTCGGCTTCACTGTTGGGTCCATCGTCATTGGCGCCGGGATACAGGGCCATCTTCTCCATTCCCCTACACCCAGAGCAGGGGAGGTTCTCGTTTCGGGATGCTCTAGTAGCGGCAACCTTGGTGGCGCTCAGGCAAGACTCGGTCAACGTGGGGGCAGTGATGTGCTCCCACCTGGAAGAGGGACAAGACAGGTGATGAACACCTCGACGCTCTACCCGGAGCCACCTGGTCTCGCTATGGCACTCACGTGCGCTGGCGTGGAGGACGAAGCTGACAAGGCCTAGAGATTTTTCTTCGGACAACTGTGGGAAGACGAAGATACCCCTCCTAGGGTTTGGTCGGCTACTACTACACCACCCTACCTTCGTGTCTAGATCCTAAAAGAGCTCGTTCAGTCCCGCTCCTTTGTGGCGGCGGACTGTTTCCCTCTCTCTCTAGAAGATGAGCCAGATCTAAGTGCTAACCTCTCTCTTAGTGCTGAGACTTGGAATATTCACCCAAAGCCTTCGTTCAAGCAGATTCTTGAGGTTTGCAGTATGGCTGAGAAGGGTAGAGGCAGGGGAAGAGGTCGTGGTGGCAGCAACAAGGGGGAGCAATGGCAGCAGCAGCAGCCACCTCAACAACCTCCCCCTTTTGGTTTTGGCTACCAACATCCTCCCATGCCACAGCAAGCTCAGATGATGCCGCCCCAGTATGGATCTTATCCTCCTTTTAGTTTTCCTCCATGGCAATTTGGTCAGCATCCCAATCCTGCCTTTCAGGGGCAATTCACTGTGCCTTGGCAACAACCTCCCCCTGGTTTTGCTGGCTAGTGGATGCCTCCCCAGCAGGCTGTGCAACCTCCCATTCAAAAGCCTCAGGGGAGTAGGTCCTCTCAATCTGGGAAGAACCAAAAGCAGAAGGCTAAAGAGGTCAGTAGGGGTGAAGATGCTAAGTCTGTGGAGGGTGCCCAACAATCTGTTCTCTCTGATTCTGGGACTGGTGTTCAAGATAAATTGGATATCTATGCTGAAGTTATTTGCTACAATTGTGGGGAGCCAGGACATCACAAAGCTGTTGGAGATATGCCCAAGAGGCAATAATAAAGTGGTTATTATCATATCTTCATACTTATGATAAATGTTTACATACCATGCTATAATTGTATTAACCGGAAACATTAATACTTGTGTGATTTGTAAACATAAAAGAGTCCCTAGTAAAGCCTCTTGTTAAACTAGCTTGTTGGTTAATATATGATCATGGTTTCCTGATCATGAACATAGAGATGTTATTAACAACAGGGTCATATCATTAGGGGAATGATGTGATGGACATACTCCTATAGTTAAGCGTAGCATAAAGATCAAGTCATTTAATATAGTTCATTTGCTATAAAGCTTTCTGATACATAGTAACCTGATTCCTTCGACCATGAGATCATGCTTATCACCATCACCGGAAGGATGCTTTGATGACATCAAACACCACACCGTAACTGGGTGGCTATAAAGGTGGCATTGAGTGTTCGGAAAGTATGGGTTGAGACACATGGTTCAAGAGTGGGATTTGTCCATCCATATGACGGATAGATATACTCTAGGCCCTCTCGGTGGAATGTCATCCAATTAGCTTGCAAGCATGTGACTGGCTCACAAGGGATCACATACCACGGAAACGAGAAAAGAGTACTTATCGGTAATGAGGTTGAACTAGGTATGCAGAGATACCGACGATCATAACCTCGGATAAGTAAACTATCGTGAGACAAAGGGAAATTGGTATCGTATGTAAGTGGTTCATTCGATCGCAAAGTAATCGTAGAAATATGTGGGAGCCATATGAATTTCCAGATTCCTCTATTGGTTATTGATTGGAGAAGTGTCTCGATCATGTCCGCATAATTCACGAACCGTAGGGAGACACACTTAAGGATTCGATGTTGTTGAGTAGTTATGGAATGATGAGTAAGAGACCGAATTTTGTTCGGAGTCTCGGATGGGATCCGGGATATCACGAGGAGATCCGGAATGGTCCAGAGAATAAGATTCATATAAGGAAAGTCCTGTTTCGGGGTTAGAGAATGGTTCCGGTGTTTTCATCGGGAATGTTCTAGAAGGTTCCGGAATGTCCGGCACTCCGGAGGGGAAGGGTACATGAATGTGTCATACCAAGTTGTAATGATTGCATAATGTACTAGGTGTCATCGCTGAACAAAATAAAGGGTTTAATCAAATCCTAGTTTGAAAAAGTCAAACGCCAATTTGAAAAGTCAAACGGCTATTTTGGAAGGTGGAGGGGAAGTAGGAAACCTACTTGGGGAGGAGTTCCTCCCCTACACCGCCGGCCCACTTGGGATCCGAGTTGGGGAGGGACTCCCCTCCCCTGGCGCGCCTCCCTCCACCTATATAAGGAGGGGCAGGGCTGCCCCTCCAAGTACACAACACCTCTCTCCACCCAAAACCCTAGCTCTAGGCGCCACCACCCCTCCAAGTGTTGCCGCCACCTAGGGATCCTCTAGCCGCCGAATTAGGGTTTCTCCAAGCCCTAGCCGCCGGCCACACCACCCCTTTGGTGCTTCTAATCCGTAGATCCCCAAGGCCCTCTTTTACTCCACCATACTCACCCCGGCTTAAGGCGAAGCCCTGCGAGATCTCCCCTCTACTTCCGGTACCACGCCGTCGTGCTGCCGGAATCGCGAGGAGAGTGCTACAAGCTCCGCTGCCTGCTGGAACAAGGGAGAGGAAGGTCTTCATCGAGTACCGAACGTGTGACCGACTGCGGAAGCGCTGCCAGAACGCAGCGCCGGAAGGATCGTCTACGCGATCTCGAGATCGGCATGTGTACCACTACATCACCCACGAGAATCTGCTCTCGTTAACCGCTTTGGAATCTTCGAGGGTGAGTTCCTCTATCGACTCGTTGCTACAATCTAGTAGATAGATCTTGGCTTGTTTGTGTGCATGCGGTAGAAATTTTTTGTTTTCCATGCTACGAACCCCTACAGTGGTATCAGAGCCGTGTCTATATGTAGATCTGTTGCACGAGTAGAACACAATGGTCATTGTGGGCGTTGATGCTTTTGTTGTCGATTGCTTCTTGTGTACTTTGCATCTTGCGGGATGGTAGGATGAAGCGGCCTGGGCTAACCTTACATGACATCGTTCATGAGACTTGCTCCACGCTTGACATGCAACTTGTATTGCATAAGTGGCTTTGCGGGTGCCTGTTTCTCCCAACATAGTTAAGATTCAATTTACAACGGGTGATTGACAATACTAGTATCAATGTTGTGGTTCTTGTTTGTAAGTTAGAACGACACTTATTGAAAGCCCCAAACCACGTAAAACATGCAAAGAAAATTAGAGGCGTCTAACTTTGTTTTGCAGGGGTGTGCTATGATGTGATATGGCCATGATTGTGATTATATTTGATGTATGCAATGTTCCTTATTGTAAGTTGGCAACCGGCAGGAGCCATATGGTTGTCTTTAAATTCTGTTAAGACCCACGTGTCTATTCAAAGTAGTTGTAATAGTTGAAGCTGGTGGATGACAACCATGGAGCGGCATCATTGACCTTGATGCAATGCCGGTGATGATGGAGATCATGTTCGTGCTTGAAGATGGAGATCGGAAGCACAAAGAAGAAAGGCCATATCATATCACATATTATGAATTGCATGTGATGTTAATCCTTTTATGCATCTTGTATTGCTTAGTTCACGACGGTAGCATTATAAGATGATCCCTCAAGCACACAATTTCAAGTTTTAAAGTGTTCATCCTTAGTAAGCACCGTTGCTAAAGCTCGTTGTTTTGAAGCACCACGTGATGATCGGGTGTGTTAGATTCTGCAAGTGTATACAACATGAGCAAGCCAGATTTTCTCATTTCGAAGCTAAGGTTTGATCTTGACGAGCCTAGCATGTACAGACATGGTCTCGGAACACGGATCACCAAAAGGTAAAGCATGAGTCATATAGTAGATGTGATGAACATGTTGATTGTTCGCCATTGAAGCTACATCAACTCTCGTGATGATCGGTTTTGATGTGGTGGATTTGGTTCGTGTGGTCACTAAAACAATGTGAGGGATATTGTTTTGAGTGGGAGTTCAACGACAATATGATTAAAAGTTGAACACTATTTATCATAAATTAAATCAAAGTGAATTTGCATAGTTGTTGTAGTCATTGGCATCCGTTTACCACCTTGCGCTTAGTTATAATTGAGATGATAGAACTATAGAATTCTGGTTAGTTACTTTACGAACTGGTATCGTATTGTTTTGAAGTGTTAATCTAAAGTTTAAAAGTCCTATTGCAAACTTTCAGAAAGTTCCGGTTACTCCATGAAGTTTAATAATTGGTATTAAAGCAAGAGTGACAATTCCAAGTGTTAGTGTATGAGTATCATGTTTGTCTCCATGATTCTTGATATTCAAAGGATTATCTTGTTGGAATTATGCCCTAGAGGCAATAATAAAGATGTTATTATTATAATTCTTGTTCATGATAAAGTTTATATTCCATGCTAGAATTGTATTAAGCGGAAACATTAATACTTGTGTGGTTTGTGAACAACACCGTGTCCCTAGTACGCCTCTATGGACTAGCTCATTGATCAATGATGGTTAAGGTTTCCTAACCATAGACATGAGTTGTCAATTGATAATGAGATCATATCATTGGGAGAATGATGTGATGGACAGACCCAAACTAAGCGAAGCAATTAGATCGTGTCATCGTGTTCGTCTTTGCAAAGCTTTACTTATGTCAAATATTGTATTCCTTAGACCATGAGATAATACAACTCCCTGGTATCGGAAGAAAGCTTTGAGGTCATCAAACGTCATCCTATGAGAGGGTGATCATAAAGGTGTCTCTCAGGTGATCGGAAAGTATCTGTTGGGTTGTATGTATCGAGATGGGATTTGTCCCTCCCAAGTCGGAGAGATATACTTCGGGCCCACTCGGTAATCGATATCAACACCACTTGCAAGCATGTGGTTAAGGAGTTAATCACAAAGTGATATCGTATTACGAAACGAGTAAAGTACTTGCTGTGAACGAGATTGAACTAGGTATGACGATACCGACGATCGAATCTCGGGCAAGTAAAATATTGCGAGACGAAGGGAATATATATGGGATTGATTGAATCCTGGCATCGTGGTTCATCCGATATGATCATCGATGAATGTGTGGGAGTCAATATGGGTGCCCAGACCCCGCTGTTGATTATTGATAGAAGATCATGTATGCATATTCTCGAACCCGCAGGGTCACACACTTAACGTGTCTCGATGCTAGGATAGATTGGATACTTGGTTTATGAATTTTTGTTCGGAGTCTCGGATGGGATCCGGGATATCACGAGAGGTTCCGGAATGGTCCGGAGAATAAGATTCATATAAGGCAGTGCAGTTTTTGGAGTTCGGAATTGTTCCGGATTAATCGGTATTGTACCGGAAGCTTCTAGAACCTTCCGGAAGGGGGCCAACGTGGTCCCACCTTCCGGGAGGGGGCATGGGCCTATGAGGGAGTGTCCTGGCCGCATTGGGCCAGGGGCACAAGGCCCCATAGGGCCCAGCCGATCCTAGAGAGTTTAAATCGTTTAAACTAGAGATAAGATAAGATAGGATTTCTAGATAAGGGAGAGTTTAAATTGTTTAAACTAGAGATAGGCTTGGAGGAGAGGCTAGGGCTGGCCGCACCCCCCCTCTATATATAGAGGGCTGGTGCGCCCCCTCTCATACCCTCTCACACCTTCCTCCAAACCTAGTTGCCCTGCTGCCCTCCTCTCTCCCTCCCGACTGTTTGTAGGCGAAGCCCTGCTGCAGAAATTCTCCACCATATACACCACGCCGTCGTGTTGTAGATCCAATCTATCTCTCCACCCTACTTGCTGGTCCGAGGAAGGAGGAGACGTCGAGGTGCTGCACGTGTGCATCTCACGGAGGCACCGCCACTTGTGGTGCTAGATCGGATCGGATCGCGAGGAGGAGAAGCGAGTACGACTACATCACCCACGTTTCGACGAACGTTCCGCTGTGCGAATCTTCAAGGGTATGAAGATCTAATCCAATCTCTCTCGTTGTTTGCATCTCCTAGATTAGATCTTGGCTTTCCCTCTGTTCGCTTCCGTAGAAAATTTTGATTTACTATGCTACGAAACCCTTCATGTCTTAATATCAAGGTTATCTAGGATCTGAAAGAGTTGTTTCAGAAACCATGATGTGTGGAAGATATTGTGATATCTAAAACGAAGTTTTGGTTGCAACATGATAGAGTATAATATGGCAAAAGTCATGTTCTCATATTTGATGAGAATTTGCAAAAGGTTGGAGACACTAGTTGTCCTAAACCTCCAAAAGGTTTTGGAGAGCAACATTATACTCGTGATTCACCGTTATAAGCTAAAAGTAGTTTGATCATGGATGATTCCATGATAAGGGTGAATATTTGATGTAGGTAAAATGTTTACTACACCAAGAGATTACTAAAGAAAGGAATTTGAAAGAACACCAAACATTTGATGATGGTGATCTACTTCAAAGTGCAAGTCCAAAGACATTGGTATTTTACTATACATGCTTTGGACTATGTGTCATGTATATGGCTCCACTATTGATGTTGATAGATTCTTTCAAATAGAAAAGGAAATACTGAAAGAGAATCTCATAAGTATATGGCAGAAAAGAAAAGACTAGAATTGTTCAGCTTAAGTATATAGATGATATACATGTTATGGATATATTCTTTGCTTATTGAACAATGTGGTTCTTAAGTATTTGATACTGAATTTGTTGGTGTGAATCGTCATACAAAACAACACAATTCATGAACTACAATGGCCTAAGTAACTAGCAAAAGGATATGTGATGATGTTCATCAAGAACAAATAAAGGGTTATTGTGTTGCTCGTTTAAATCAAGGCTTGCCTTCAAGATTTGTTTTATCAGGTATTATGAGAACAAAAGGGTTGTTCAATTAATTGCCATAATCCATAAAAGATGGATGATTCACAAATCTCGTTGGAGAAATCACATCCATAAAACTAGTGCTAAAAATGTCGAAAGACAAAATGATGGAAAGATCATTTAGGAAGTGACATCGCCGTTTAAATTATATTGGAAAGAAAACATGAAGAAACTCCATGTGGATGGAATTTTGGAGTCTTTTGATTTTTGATCAAATGACGCTTGTGAAACTTTCCTAGAGATAATTAAAACTTCGTTCATAGGCCAAAAAGGAACGAATGACTAGCTTATTGGAACTTGTACATATTGTTGTATGAAGTCCATTATGTGTAGTCAAGAGCTATGGATTTCAACTTCATATGCTTCCTCCGAAAATTTGAGTGAATATATGAATATTTACTTAATAAGGATGAAGTATGAAACATTTGAAAAGTTCAAAGATTTTCAAGATGAAGTGCAAAATCATTGTAACAAGAATATAAATAGTTTATGATAAGATCATAAAGGAAGATATTTGAGTTACGAGTTTAGCATAAGACCTAAGATTTAAGGAATCGTTCCATGGACTTGCATTTTCCGAAACACCATAAGAGTATGGAGTGTTCGAGATATGTAATTAAACCTTGTTTGACATGGTTAGATCAAAGGTGTAATTTATAAAACTGTCATTATATTTTAAAGATTAAAAGCTTTAGAGACTACCATTTTTCCACTGAAAAGAGCTCCATCATAATCCGTTGAATTGACACCATATAAAGTTATGGTTTGGGATAAAACCGAAGTTGTCCTTTCTTAAAACATTGGTATGCTATGCATAAGAAAGATGTTTGCAACCAAAATCGGATGAACATATCTTTGTATGTTATTTTGAATAAAAGTTAAGTATTCCTCCATAACACCAAAAATAAAAGTGTTTGTCGCTTAGAACGTCAAGTTTCTTTGAGAAGGTATTTTTCGTGAAAAGTTAAGTGGGAGGACAATAGAACTTTGATAAGGTTAAAAGAACCTTAGCTATATGTGCAGAGTTGCGCAGCACCGAAAAGTGTTCCGGAAGCAGCAACAATGCTCATGGCTCACGTGCCTCAAAGGTTGTGGTTACGGAGATCTAAGTTCCTATTGAAACAAGAAGGTCGGGTAAACAATCAAATACCAAGATTTGAGAGTTAAATCATTATTTAACGATAATGATCCGACTACATACAAAGAAGCGATGATGGGCCCTGACTCCGTCAAATGGCTTGAAGCCATAAAATCCGTGATAGTTCCATATACGAGAGATTGAGCTTTGAACTTGAAAGACCCTCTGGAAAGGTACAAGACCTTACAGCCGTATTTGGATCTATAAAGAAATAGACATGGATGTTTCACATCTATGAAATTATCGACATGTTGGGAAAGAGTTCACAACAATGTTCAAAGAGTTAACTATGAAAAGATCTGATCTTTCATTAAGCGATATTTAGTCTAGACGGATTAATATAGCAACCAGGACATATAATTTTGTTATGTGTTGAATAAACAAAACAAGTTCTTCTAATAGAATGGTTACCTAGGACGTGTGCATGACACAGTCCAAAGGGTTTTGTTAATTCAAAGGATGCTAAAAGCATATGCAAACTTCAATGGTTGAAGTAAGCAACGCGGAGTTGGAATCTTCACCATGATGAAACTATTAAAAGAGTTTAATTTCATCGGAGACAATGAAGATGCTTGCATTTGCAAGAAATTAAGTGGGAGCGCTAAGACATATTTCTAATACATTATGTGGAAGACATATTGTTGATTGGAAACAATGTATCTTTTATTAACACAGGATAAGAATTTCATCTCGATGAAAGACTTAGGCAAAACCCAAATATTTGGCATCAATAGACGCTAATATGGTTGTGCCGTAAGTACATAGATGCTATATTGAATGAGTTCAATATAGAAACTACAAGAAAGGTTCTTGTCGCACAGAAAGGATTGAATGAGTTCAATATTGATGATATATACAAGTGTATTGACATTTGGTAAGTGAAACAAAGATTCAAGTATAGATTGATACTTGATGTATGAAATCACAAAGAGTATTTATATCAATCATGTTGTGATATGTACAAATCCAGATATGTCCTATGCTCTAAATGTTATGAGCATATACCAGAATGATACATAAGATGATTATTGGACGATAGTAAATATATTCTTATGATCTTGCAAAAGAACTAAGAATATATTATTTTGTAGAAGTGACAAATAGACGGTTAGTTCATTGTAAATGAATTACATTGATACTAGTTTTGTCACAAAGTACAAATTAAGTTTATCTCAATCTAAACTAAGGGTGGCACAATATGATGGAATGAGAGTTCCATAATGAATTTGGATGAGTTCCAAAGTTAAGACATTGTGACAAATACTACAACAAAAGGCTAAGTATATAACTGCTACTATAGCAGCAAAAGAGGGCATTTGTGTCAAGTAGTTTGTTATCAAACTAGGTGTAGTTCATAGCAGGGATAATGCTATGAAGATATATTGTAAGACAATATTATCAACATGTTTTAACCCCAAAGAACTAAAGGTCACACCAAAGGACCAAATTTGTACAAAGCCATCTCATTAGAGAATGAGTGATGCGTAGAGATGCAAAGACATGCAATTACACACGGACCTGGAAGTGTCAGATCCGGAGATCAGTTGAACACTAGCAATCATGTACATTCGACACCAGAAAGCCATAGGTGTTGAATACACAAAGGTTTGAAACTAGATTATTAACTCTAGTGCAAGTGGGATACTGTTGGAGATATGCCCAAGAGGCAATAATAAAGTGGTTATTATCATATCTTCATACTTATGATAAATGTTTACATACCATGCTATAATTGTATTAACCGGAAACATTAATACTTGTGTGATTTGTAAACATAAAAGAGTCCCTAGTAAAGCCTCTTGTTAAACTAGCTTGTTGGTTAATATATGATCATGGTTTCCTGATCATGAACATAGAGATGTTATTAACAACAGGGTCATATCATTAGGGGAATGATGTGATGGACATACTCCTATAGTTAAGCGTAGCATAAAGATCAAGTCATTTAATATAGTTCATTTGCTATAAAGCTTTCTGATACATAGTAACCTAATTCCTTCGACCATGAGATCATGCTTATCACCATCACCGGAAGGATGCTTTGATGACATCAAACACCACACCGTAACTGGGTGGATATAAAGGTGGCATTGAGTGTTCGGAAAGTATGGGTTGAGACACATGGATCAAGAGTGGGATTTGTCCATCCATATGACAGATAGATATACTCTAGGCCCTCTCGGTGGAATTTCATCCAATTATCTTGCAAGCATGTGACTGGATCACAAGGGATCACATACCACGGGAACGAGAAAAGAGTACTTATCGGTAACGAGGTTGAACTAGGTATGCAGAGATACCGACGATCATAACCCCGGATAAGTAAACTATCATGAGACAAAGGGAAATTGGTATCGTATGTAAGTGGTTCATTCGATCGCAAAGTAATCGTAGAAATATGTGGGAGCCATATGAATTTCCAGATTCCTCTATTGGTTATTGATCGGAGAAGTGTCTCGATCATGTCCGCATAATTCACGAACCGTAGGGAGACACACTTAAGGATTCAATGTTGTTGAGTAGTTATGGAATGATGAGTAAGAGACCGAATGTTGTTCGGAGTCTCGGATGGGATCTAGGATATCACGAGGAGATCCGGAATGGTCCGGAGAATAAGATTCATATAAGGAAAGTCCTGTTTCGGGGTTAGAGAATGGTTCCGGTGTTTTCATCAGGAATGTTCTAGAAGGTTCTGGAATGTACGGCACTCCGGAGGGGAAGGGTACATGAATGTGTCATACCAAGTTGTAATGATTGCATCATGTACTAGGTGTCATCGCTGAACAAAATAAAGGGTTTAATCAAATCCTAGTTTGAAAAAGTCAAACGCCAATTTGAAAAGTCAAACGACTATTTTGGAAGGTGGAGGGGAAGTACGAAACCTACTTGGGGAGGAGTTCCTCCCCTACACCGCCGGCCCACTTGGGATCCGAGTTGGGGAGGGACTCCCCTCCCCTGGCGCGCCTCCCTCCACCTATATAAGGAGGGGCAGGGCTTCCCCTCCAAGTACACAACACCTCTCTCCACCCAAAACCCTAGCTCTAGGCGCCACCACCCCTCCAAGTGTTGCCGCCACCTAGGGATCCTCTAGCCGCCGAATTAGGGTTTCTCCAAGCCCTAGCCGCCGGCCACACCACCCCTTTGGTGCTTCTAATCCGTAGATCCCCAAGGCCCTCTCTTACTCCACCATACTCGCTCCGGCTTAAGGCGAAGTCCTGCGAGATCTCCCCTCTACTTCCGGTACCACGCCGTCGTGCTGCCGGAATTGCGAGGAGAGTGCTACAAACTCCGCTGCCTGCTGGAACAAGGGAGAGGAAGGTCTTCATCGAGTACCGAACGTGTGACCGACTGCGGAAGCACTGTCGGAACGCAGCGCCGGAAGGATCGTCTACGCGATCTCGAGATCAGCATGTGTACGACTACATCACCCACGAGAATCTGCTCTCGTTAACCGCTTTGGAATCTTTGAGGGTGAGTTCCTCTATCGACTCGTTGCTACAATCTAGTAGATAGATCTTGGCTTGTTTGTGTGCATGCGGTAGAATTTTTTTGTTTTCCATGCTACGAACCCTTACAAAAGCTGCTTGTACCTCTCCTAGGATTTGCTTCATCTGTAGCTCTTTAGACCATGAGGTTGGAGCTTGTCCAGTTAAGAAACAGCCTCAGCAAATTGCTAAGTTTGTTGGGAGTGCAGCTTCAGGTCTGGGTTTTTATCATATTGAGATGCCTTTCATGACATCTGAAGCTGTCCCTCCAAAAAACATTGGCCTTGTGTATGTTGATCAGGGGAGTATCTCTAAGGAGGAACTTTATCAGAACCTTGCTGCTGTTTATAGAACCAATTGGCTCTGGCAGATCAGATGCCTTGATGAATGGTCCTTCCTGGTGAAATTTCCACCCCATTTCAAGGTGGAGGAGATTGCTGGTTATCCTAGCTTTGGGCTGCCTAAGGAAGGTGTATTTGTTAAGGTGCATGTCTGGAATGGGGCATTGGACTATTATGCTGAATTGCAGGATGTTTGGCTCCAAATTAAGGGTTTGAATCAGGCCTGGTGCAAATGGCCAACTCTCATGCAGTTTGTCACTGCTTTTGGCATTATGCAAGATGTTGACTGGTATGGCATGTTCAGATCCTTCTATGAGACAGTTAGAGTTAAGATCAAGTGTAGGGACCACACTAGGATTCCTGCCTCCAGAATCTTTGAAGTCAATGGAGTCCTTTTTCAAATTCACTTTGCTGTGGAAGGGCCTACCAGTGTGGTTAATGTTGAGGATGATGACCCTGAGAACATTCATCCTCCAAACCCTGATGAACATGAAGATCAGCTTGAGGATCAACCTACAGAAGCCAAGAAAATATCTGATAAGATGGACACTGATGCCAGCTTGGGTGGGGATAAATCCTCCACTACTCCTACCCAACAGAAAAACAAAGACCCAAGGAGTTCAGAACAAAGGTCACTGGCTGCTTTGGCTGACAAAATTCAGAAGGTTACTAGTTGTTATGGTCTCAATAGCCCTGTGCCTGTTTGCTCTAGCAAACTTATTTCTATTGTTGATGAAGATTCCATGGCAAAAACCAAGGTGTTGGATTGGATGCAGGGCATGCATACTGAGGACGCCTGTGTCAACCTCATTCAGGAAATGGAGTTAGCCAATGAAAACTCCCTTTTCTATGAGGATCCAGATAAGGAGCTTAGCCAGGAGGAGTTGCTGAATCATGAACCTGAAGGAAAGAAAAACAAAGAGCAGGAGAAAAAAGCAAATGGGGACCTGTTTTCGGTGCAAGACAGAGTGCTAGGTTTGCTGATAAAGAAGGGAAGACTATGCTACAGAAAGCCCAAGAGATTACCAGGAGGAGGAATCTGGAGAAGACAACTGCTGCTTCTTCCAAGCTGAAAGGTATTGCTCAACAAAATCCCTTCAACACCATTGCTACCAGTAATCGTGTTCTGATGGCTAACACTGTTGGTGTTGCCATTCCTAGTCTTGAGGAATGCTCCTCAGTTATTTCTGTAAACAGTAATAATGCTTTGCCTTCTTCCTCTGTTTCACCTTCTCCTAGTAGTCCACTAGGAGAGAAAAGTTACGAGGATGACTTCCCTGATGCTTTGGATTGGTCTGTAGTTGGTAAACATAGGCGGGGCAAGCACCCCAAGAAAATGAGTTTAAAATGAATTGTGTCTTTTGGAATCCTAGGGGAATTCAAGCCCCTGGTAGAAAAACTGCACTTATAGACCTTTTTTCAAAGACACATGCTCATTATGTTGGTTTCCAAGAAACTAAGAAATAAACCATTTCCTGCAATTATTTGAATTCTCTAGTAGGAAATAGGATGTTTGATTGGAAAGATCTTCCTGCTGTTGGTTCTGTTGGAGGCATTATGGTAGGAGTAGATTTGGATTTCTTTGAAGTAATTAGTTGGCAAGTTCTTAGTTTTTCTGTCTCTGTAGTTGTCAGGCTGAAGGCCAAAGACACTATAATCAGGATTGTTACTGTCTATGGTTCTTCCTATGAAGACAAGAAGGAAGATTTTATCTCTGAATTGCAAGTCTTTTTGTTGATTACTTTGGTCACACAATCATTGTTGGGGACTTTAATTTGGTTAGATTTCAGTGTGACAAGAGTAATGGCAATATTGATCATAAGTAGAGTGATAAGTTCAATGCTTGGGTTGATATTTGGAGCCTGCTTGAAGTTAAGCTTAGTAATAGGAAATTTACTTGGGGAAATAATAGAGAAAACCTGATTATGTCAAACATTGACAGAGTTTTCTGCAGTGTTGAGATAGATCAAATGTTTCCCCTTGCTGCCACTAGGGCCTTGCCTAGGTTGGGTAGTGACCACACCCCTATTCTGTGGGAATCTGGGTGTGATGTCAAGCCCAAAACTACTACTTATAAATTTGAAAAGTGGTGGCTCATGAGAAGTGACTTTAAAACTCTTGCCATTGCCAACTGGTCCTTGCCCATTAGGGGCAAAAATGCAGTTGATATCTGACAAATGAAAGTTAGGAGATTTAGGTCTTGGTCTAAAGGTTGGAGTAAGAATATTGAATCTGAACTTAGAAACCTTAAAAAAGACCTCATGGAGGAATATGATTTGCTTGACATTAAGGCTGGGTCTTCAGAGCTCTCTACTGAAGAACATGCAAGACTTAAGCAAATATATTCTGAAATGAATTTGCTTTGGTTAAAAGAGGAAATCAAAGCAAAACAAAGATCTAGAGATAGGGATATTAAAGAGGGGGATAGAAATACTGCTTATTTTCATGCTGTTTCTAACCAGAGGAGAAGGAAAATGCTTGTACATTCTCTAGATGGACCTGATGGGCCTGTTCAGGATGAGAATGCTATGATGCAAATTGCTACCTCCTTTTATAAGGATCTCTTCAAAAAAGAGGAGCCTTCTGGCTGCACTCTTTCTGAGGATTTCTTCTCCCCCAATGAAAAAATCTCTGCTTCACAAAACCAGGCACTGGAAGCCCCTTTCACTGAGGAAGAGGTCAAACAAGCTGTGTTTGGATCTTACTCTGTTGGGGCTCCAGGTCCTGATGGCCTTCCTTTTATTTTCTATCAGCAATTTTGGGAGACTATTAAATATGACCTTATGGCCATGTTTACTGACTTTCATCAAGGCAAATTAGACATATATAGACTGAATTTTGCTATTCTGACTCTTATTCCCAAAGAGCCTGAAGCTAGCAGTATGAAAAAATTTAGACCTATTAGCTTACTCAATTGTGTCTTCAAGATTTTTACTAAAGTTTTGACTAACCGTTTAGCTTTACTGATGAATTCTATAACTTCCTGCAATCAATCTGCCTTTATCAAAGGTAGATTTATCTTAGAAAGTGTTGTTACTGCACATGAAGTTATTCATTCTATCTCTCATGATAAGAACCAAGGGCTTGTAATTAAATTAGACTATGAAAAAGCCTTTGATAAGGTTGATTTGGACTTCCTCCTTGACCTCCTGGCTAAAAGAGGCTTTAGTCCCACTATTATTTCTTGGATTAAAGCCATTACTCATGGAGGGTCTGTTGGGGTCAAACTTAATGATTCCATTGGTGATTTCTTTGTCATTGGCAAAGGACTTAGATAAGGAGACCCCATTTCCCCCCTTTTATTTAATTTGGGGGTGGATGTCCTAACCAGGATGCTTATTAAAGCCTATAGTGCTAATTTGATCAAAGGCCTCTGCTCTGACTTACACCCTGGGGGGGGGGGTCATTTGCTTGCAGTATGCAGATGACACTATCCTTTTTTTCTGATAATAGCCCTTACTTTGCTACCAACTTAAAATGGGTTCTAACCTGTTTTGAGCAAGTCTCTGGGATGAAGATTAACTACTCCAAAAGTGAATTCATTCCAATAGGGCTAGAGGACTCTAATATTGCTCTGTATTCTAATATTTTGGGGTGTGCTGTTGGCCATTTCCCCATTAAATATTTAGGTATTCCTCTGCATTATGAAAAACTTAGGAGGAAGGATATCCAACCTCTTATTGACAAAATCCTCAAAAGAATAGCTGGTTGGAGAGGGAAGTTACTCTCTTATGCAGCTAGAGTGATTCTTATTAAAACCTGCTTAGCTAGTATCCCTGTTTATCTGCTCTCCTTTTTTAAATTTCCCAAATGGGCCTTAGACCTCATCAATTCCCTGATGGCTAACTGTCTTTGGAATGAATTTGAGGGGCATAGGAAACTGCATTTAGCTAGTTGGAAACTAGTTTGTAGGACAAAGGAGTTTGGAGGCCTAGGGATCCATGACTTAGCAAATGTCAATTTGGCTCTCCTTGGGTCTTGGATAAAAAGATATACCAAGGATGAGGGTAAGATCTGGAGGTCTATAGTTGACTCCAAGTATGATACATGCAACCCCAACATTTTTTGTAGTAGGCAGGCTGGGGTGTCTCAATTCTGGAAAGGGGTCCTTTGGGCCATTAATAGTGTTAAATTTGGTTACAGATGGCAAATTGGGGATGGGTCTCAAGTCAGGTTCTGGGAAGACACCTGGTTTGGAACTTCCCCTTTGTCTGTGCAATTTTTTGAAATTTATGTCATTTGTAATGAACACAACAAAACTGTTCAGCAGATTTGGGATGGCTCTTCCCTTAGGCTTACTTTTGGGAGAACTTTTAATAGTAATCTGCTAAATCAGTGGTTTGAGCTGGAGGCAATTGCTTCTGGTATTTCCCTTAACTCCAATACTGATGCTTTGATTTGGCAGTATGAAAACAAAGGGGTTTACTCCACTACATCCCTTTATGCTATCATCAATTTTGGGGGTGTTATTCCCATTTATATACCAGCTGTTTGGAAGCTTCATGTCCCACCTAGGGTCCACATCTTCCTTTGGCTGTTAGCTCATAACAAGTTAATGACTAGGGATAACCTTAAAAAAGACATCTGAATAAACATGAGGATTGTGTTTTCTGTTCTGAAGATGAGTCTATTGACCATCTCTTCTTCCAATGCTTGGTTGCAAAACAGGTTTGGAACATCATCTCCCAATTCTTTGGCTTTGCTATTGGAAATGATTACCTGTCTGTAGCTAAGAACTGGATCTTGAACAAAAAACATACTGTTCTAAATTCAGTGTGTTCAGCTGCTCTTTGGTGTCTCTGGAAATTCAGGAATGATCTAATCTTTAATGGTCTTCCTTGGATAAACTTACATCAGGTCCTGGGAAAGATCTTGACCTCAGTAAGGCACTGGAGGTTGATTTTCAAGGAGGAGATGTTGGAAAAGGTGGAGGAGTTCTGTACTCACCTCTCCAAGATTCTGGCCTCGCCGTTCGCTATGATGAGTGGCTGAGCAGGGGTGCTGAAGCTGAAGGGGAGGATCCTTCTGAACCTTCGTCGCCGGCGAGCAAAAGAGTTGCGTGGCTTGGGACCTGGGCTACACCGACCTCTACACTGGCAGCAGCAATGTTTCCCTCTCCCCCTATGTAACTTCTATCTAGGGTGGCGCTCTCTGTTGCTGAGATGTCTCTGTGTGACTCCCCTGCTTTACTATCTGTTTTAGTTTCTAATTTGTTTTTGGACCTCATTTCTGTAAGGTGTTATTCTGTACTGAACCTGAGTTTCACTCCAAGTTTCGTTGATGTTATCAATGGAACCTGGGTCGGGGTCCCTGTTGATCTAAAAATTTAAATGATTATAATCCTTAGGAATTAATCCAAAGGATTCTTTTGAGACTTTTGCTTCGGTGTCCTGAAACTGAAAAATATTTGAACAAGTAGATGGGAAACCACGTTTGGGTCAAAAAGTCATGAAACCAGTTTTACACGTACCTTGTTTGGCTTACACGAGTGGGTCTTATCCTCTTCTTTCTCGAGCAGTCCAGCTCCAGAACTTTATCCCCTTCGTTACTCTCTCCGGTCTTCACTTCAGAGCACCTGCGCCTCGAATCCACCATGGAGGATCTCGGCGAGCCCGCGAGGATCTTCAACACCGGCTGCTCCGACGCTCGCATCTGTACCCAGGCAAGGGAAAATCTCGGGAGCGTGGTCGACACCACCGGCCGCAACGCTCCATGGAGGTCATCCGCTCAAGCTCGGATGTGACACCGGAATCCTGGACGCCCGCCGCAGTCATCCCCACGTAGTTCGCCGTTTGCCGCGAGGGTCGTGGCACTCTCCCCCCACACAGCAGTCTAGACGCCGCCTGCCACAACCGTGGTAGTCATCCCCACGCGGCGGTGCTCGGATTCGTGAGAATTCTCAATGCCGTCGCAACGAGGGGCGTGACACTTGTTCCCACAACTTACGGCGGCACGGGATGTAGCATCTAGGACTGGTGTCGCCACCTTCCAAACAATTTCAGCTGAGCTCATCCTCTGTAAATTGTAAATTTCTTTTATACTGAAGCTTGAGAAGTTACTACAATTTGCTTTAAAAGTACTTTATTTTCATGGTTGATTGTACGTAATGTATCTCCACACCGCTAGCTAGATCGAATGAGTATAACATTGTAACAATGTTTTAATTTGAAGAAATTATATTGTCTGGTTCATTTGCTCAAACTATTGGTAGAAAATGACATTTGAGCCAATACTATCATCCAGAACATATAAAAGAGTAGAAAGTTCTGAAGATACAAAGGAATGTAATGAAAAAATTTAAGGATCATTATCCAATGTATAATTAAATCAACAACTATGGGAAAAATAAATATTGTAGTGCTTAATCGTCTTGTTGATGTTGATTGGTATGTTGTTGATGTTGATTGGTATGTTGTTGATGATCAGCCCACAACTGCCGAGTGATGCCTCCACGAATTCGCTCACCAGCAGCTCGCTCATCTTCTCGTACATTTGCCTGCCCTCTAACTTCATTATCACCATTGTTCACGGTACTTGGTGTTTCCCCATGCTCATATAGCTCGAACAACTCATCAGGCTGATTAACCTTCCTTATAAAGTTATGAATAGTGCAACAAGCCATAACAATTTGGACTTGAGTTTTATAAGAATAAGGAATTCCTCCTTTCCTACTTAAAATTGGAAAACAAGCTTTCAGAACACCAAAAGTCCGTTCAACAACATTCCATAGTTGTGCATGCAGATGATTGAACAGATCTTGTGCACTATTATATCGTTGATTACTTCCACGAAAAGAACCAATATGATAGCGATCTCCATGATAGGGGGCAATAAATTTTGGAGTATTTGTGTAGCCCGAGTCGACGAGATAAAATTTACCTACATGAAAAGTTTGATAGCACACTCATTTTCTCTAGTATATGTTTGAGACAATAAAGATAAACTTTACTTGCATGCCACTAAAATTCATGTATTTCAATAACTTTACCTTCAGGAACAACAAACCCACCACTAGTAACATCCCATCATAGCACAGCTTGATCTGATGCAGAACCTTCCCATCCAGCAGCCACATATGAAAATGTCATGTCAAACGATACTACTGCCATTACATTCTGAGAGATATAGCCATGCCTATTTCTGTAAGGAGTTTGTCTATCAAGCTTAATTTTTGCATCAATATGTGTTCCGTCGATTGCTCCTAGTTCTGTTTCAAAAAGTTGATAAGAAGAAAGTAAGGACTAAAATTGTGTACAAGTCGTATCTAAAATAAACATGTGATTGAGAGAGAAATATACCTTGAAGTACGGATAGTACCTTGAGTCGCCCAATATTTTTGTTGGAACTACATCAGGCGGATCATTTATGCAAACATCAAGCAAACCATTTATAGCTTTCAAGACTTTATGGAAGTGCCGACTTATTGTTTCTCCAGAATGTTGAAATTTATCCTGGAGGACACGATTCCTAAGATTGTGACCAATGGTATGAAGAAATATCACTAATTGTTCATTGACATCCATCCGTTCAGTATCCTGAAGTAAATTCCTCTCACATAATGCATCGCGCAGTAAGAAGAATGTGTGTTTTTCAACACGAAGTTGTTCATAAAATCGAACTGGATGTCCTTCCAACCACTCTCTAGTTTTCTGAGCACCAGTCAATTTAGAGGTGTTACGGCATGTTTTGAATAGTCTAGTGAACAACACATCTCGGAACACTGACACTACTGAAATGTTATTAATTATGATTTGCTCAGAATCAGAAAATTCTTCATCGTCCATATTTTGCATGGTTCTGCAAAATTGCAAACAGTAATATTTATTAACTATAGTACATATGGTGTCCAAATTGCTTTGTTTTGGAGCTGATAGGACAACACTGCCAAAATGAATGCTTAACTTATGCCAGTTGCGTACATGGGAATTTGCAATTGGGATCGTATAATCAAAAAGTAGTACCAGCCAAACTAATATAAAAATATGAAGTGATATTGATTGTTCGATCACAAATAGGTAGAAAAAATAATGGAAAATTGACCTAGTATAAAATCTCAATGGAACAAAACTGAAAAAACTAAGAATCTTGGATCCAAAGAGACCGGGTCTCTTCATCCATCTCAATGAAAATCGCCCTTTGGTTGGCATCTGCAAATGCTTGTGCAGCTTTTAGTTTTTTCTTCGCCTCAAGGTCAGGCATACTATTTAATATATGCATGCATGCCTTCACAGAGTATGCTCTATTGTGCTGCATTTTTCTTCGACTCAACAATACTGAGTGATGCGTTAGCAAGGCGATCTAATGCGTTTATAGCATCATCAGCTGTTCGCTTTCGACCTTTGGAAGTGTCTTGCGATCCATTTGCATTGCACTTCTTATTTTTATCTGGCTTAGTGGTATCGGACTTCTTAGGACAAGCAACAAGGTGGTCATTTGCTTCGTTTGCTTCAAGATCCACTACCTCATTCAGATCAATTTCTACTTTACTGGATTCACCTTTCCGTTTGCTAGATATAGCACCAACTCCAGATGCGGTAGAGCTAGCACATATGTCTACAAGGTCTGTCCAAGTAGGCCACAATTTATCCCGATATTCTTGAATATTCTTATCCTTCTGCAGTTTATTAGTATATTGTTAGTCTGTTGGTTAACCATATGCTTGCAATTATATACAAATTATATGTACTTAAACTCACCGAAATGAGATCCTCCCAAGTTTCATCGGAAGCTTTGATCATTTTGTCCTCGTCATCCCAGCCAAACCCAGTGAGTTTTAGAAGTCTATCCATGGTAGCATAACAACTCCTGTAGTACTTGTGATGATTTCTTATTTGTTGCAACTCAAGTTTGTCTACCTTTGATTCATTGAACTAATCTTGGATTTCACGCCATGCTTTCTTTGTGTAACCTGTTCCTTCTTTCCCTCCATTTAAGGTTTGATCTTTCAATATATTGAGCAATTTTGTCCTCTGATGATTTCCATATGTGACATTTTATGGGCTGCTTATTGGTGTTCTCCTTCTTAATTTCTTTTACCTCACCAGCCATATTTTCTACAAGGAAATAAAGCAACAACATCATTACTAGTATCTATCTATGTGAACATGTTGAAGATCTAAGATAAATGATTGATATAGTAAGTAGAAATGTGTTGTCCACGGTCAAGGATTCATACACGGCTAATGGTTGGAAGAAAAGGATCGTCAGAAGCACGCACTCATTCACTCAATGGAGGAAGGATACAATCATATCAATTTGTTACTGTTACTATGATTTACGCAACTATAACTAATCTACTCCCTCCTATCCAAATTAGTGTTCTTAGATTTGTCTAGATTCGGGTGTAGCTAGCACTATACATTCAAATCTAAACAAATTTGAGAAAGATCGGAGGGAGTAAAAAGCCTAGAACAGCCTTTGTATACGATTGACTGCACTTTCTTACACAGTACATGCCTGACAGCTAGTCAAAACTCACAATGCTCTAATATATCAGAGATCGGAGATAGTTCATGCACTGCTATAGAATAATTTCTCCTTTGTTGATCTGATTGTGGATATTACCTGTAGGATGATGAACCTGCAGTCCGCCTGTTGGAGATGGAAACAAGTGGAGGAAGAGCGGCCTCGTCTTCCCAGCCGGTGTCTGGCGAGTGAATTGTTGATCTGAGTCGGCGTCAGCCCCAAGCCATGGAATGACTACAGATGTTTGTTTATAGATCTGTGGTACTACCTCCGTTTCAGGGCTTAAGGCGCACACGCTTTCTAAAGCAAAGTTTGACCGAAAGAATTGAGCAACAAAATCTTAATTATATTGTACAAATTAGTACCGTTGGATTCATATTGAAAAATACTTTCTAGTGATACTAGTTTTATACCAAAACTCTTTACGTATTTAGAGTAATTCTTGGTCAAAGAAAAAACACGTAAAACGAGGACGCCTTAAGCCCTGAAACGGAGGGAGTATTTGTTTTCCCATCTTGTACCAACATCACGTATAAATAGAAGGGATGAAAAAAGGGCGCGCATGGAGTGGCGGGAGCGACAGACTTGGCGCAAAGAAAGTTTGTTGAGGAAGGGGCGGCTGAAAAAGTTTGTTAAGATTTGATTTTCTGTAAGTTTATACAAAAACGACTATTAGTCGTTTTGGCCAGGACGCGTTTTCCTGGCTTTGTGGAAACCAATTTTAATCAATCCTTGTTTTTGTTGCCGGACACAAACATAGATTTAGTTTGTTACACGGTTACACGGGATTACGGAAAACTAGTTTCTCTAATCCGCTGTATCCAAACAAGGCCTTAGGATTGACCGGTACCTATTCGTACCCTCAGAACCACGCGTGCCATCCTTGTGTAAGTTTCGTTAGTTTGGTAGAGAGGGACACTATTTCGAAGAATGCTCCAACATTTTCTTACAAATCCTTTGGTTTTTGTGTGCAATCAAAAACTAGTTGATACAAAATCCAGTGTTTTCTAATTCTACAGGATTCAAGTAGAAAGAGAGCTGTTCAGACATCAAGTTTTATTTTTGAACACAAGACAGCAAGTTAGTTAGCTGCACGGGTCAGCAGTGCATCCGTAAAAGGATTATTGCCGCTAGCTGCTGCTGCCTACGGCTACGCCGCGTGAAACATTTGTTGCAGTGGCTCGTAACATGCACAGTGCCTGCACCAAATCCTGCCGAGGCGAAAAAAGTGCAAAGAAAGAGAATGATCAGGATTTTATTTTGGAAAGCTGTCCGGCAGATTTGATGCAATTCGCTATGTATTACTTCCTCCCACCGTCCGGATAGACGTGACTCGAATTTGTTTAGATTCACGTATGTATTTAGTGTGTAAATATATATGTGTAGAGAAATCCGAGTCATTTACCTCATATAGTACAAATTAAGGTGTCTAGGACAACTCTAACGGTCTCTCACAAACAGACCGGGCAGTCTAATTCTATCCGACCCGACATGGAAAAATTTATCGGGACACACGTACCGATCCGTTTTCCAATTCAGCCCAAATTTAAGCTGGCTTTGCGGAAAAACGGACAAAACACACGTCTATCCGTATCCTCTCATAGACCGTCATTGTAGTGATATTTATTTATTTATTCATAGGATAGTATTTTACAACTAAAAAATTGAAAATAAACCTAAGCTAACTAATTTGCCCTGCGTTGCCTGTATCCGTGTAGCTAGCTTAGCCGTCGCCGCCAGCATCGACATAGCTTCCTTTGCCCTCGTCTGCTGCCCTAGAGCTCCCTTGGCCCTCGTGGACCACCTCGTCGCCGTGCCACACCACCATGACTTCCTTGGCCTGGTGGTGCCTTTCGGTGGCCAGGTTACGCTTGTTGAGACGGGCGAGGTTCATGCGAGCTCGTCCGACCACCTGCGTTTTCGCCGTGGCTGCGACATCCTCCGCTTGGGTCAAGCTGGTAAGCAGCATTAGCTCATTGAAAAGCATTAAAGCAAATTTGTATCATGTTCTGTTGTGGTATCAGATGGTGATGCTAACTTATTAGGACCTTAGTTACAACCACATGTGTCACTTTTGATGACGCACGTGTGCATTGATATCTTATTCTATTTGTTCTTATTATCGTGAGTCGGTTTAGAATTTTGTGCTTCCTTACATCTTCACTTTAGCCAAGTGATTGGGGATTAACATTAACACCTGCAGGGTTTGTCGATGAGGTCGTGACCTTGTTCATTGACAAGATTGTCTGCCTTGTGCCGATTGCCGCAAGTATGCGCTCCATGCCAGCCGAATTGTTGGCATCAAGTCCATCGATTTCTTGATTCCACAACAAATCTATGATCGATTTACTTTTATCTATATACTTTCTCCGGTCCATTTTATTAGACACGCACGTAGTTTAAAAAAATCTTTGACCATCAATTTTGAGCAATAAAATATACAATATATGTCCTAAAAACATACCATTGCAAACTACATTTAAAGATGAATCTAATGGTATAATTTTTATGATATATTATGTAAAATTTGTTGATTAAAATTAACGGTCAAATTTGTTTTTAAACTACGTGCGTGCCTAATAAACCGGATCGGAGGGGAGTATGTAAGTACTATGCATATCCATCTACTAGTATGTTTGAGAATTGAGAGGTCACACCTTGCAGTGCTTAAGTTTTTAATGTCCAAACTATCGTTGCACAATATCCATATTTTGTATAATAAATTCAGTCCAATCCAGCTGCCTCGTGATAATTAGCGCTACTATCTACATTCTCATCTAAATAATCTCATCAATGGTTAGTGTAGTACTCAAAGACAACACGACTATCAAGGAGCTCCTCGGTCTTCTACTGGTATATACTCCTACATGATAGGCCAAGCTAGGCAGAAGACATATATCATAGCAGTTGGTAATTGTCCTTATTATTCTACATCATCTTCTATGCCAAATTAAATTTTGTCTTTGTTTTTGGACTTCTCGGTTCGTAGCCTCTTTATTAGGAAATTATTGATCGGTAAATTTTCATGTCTCTGCAAATTACTATTTGATTTTAGGTTGCATCAGTTTTGCTGGAAGTGGCAAAGCATTGTTGATTGTCGAGGTTAGAGCCGCGGAGTGGTCATATGATACCCTGTCAATAGGTTTGTCCTCTTAAAATACATAGAGCTAACATTGGTCAATCGGTTCAACAATGTAAGCGTTTCCTATGAATACCAAATTACCCAAAATAAATTTAGTAAAATTGGCACAGTGAATTTGTTGAGAAGCTTATATAGATTAAAGTTTTTGGCACGTTCAAAAAATAGGCCGAATCGGCGATTAATATGCCGATTAATCGCTACTAGGGACCTAAACGTGCCGATTACCACTAACCGTTTGTATTAATCATTTAGCCTGATTAATAGGTCTGACACTCCGTTTACTAGGTATGTTCCCGATTAACTACTACACTTGGTCAAAAAGTTGCAAAATTATCAACACATATCGCCCATCCATCCGCTAGCCCGCCCCAATGAAGTAGGTTTTGCGAAGCTCCCGCTCGATCCCTGCCTCCAGGATCTTGATTTCCGCCATCACCAACCAGTTCCTTGTAGTTGTTGACCAGTTCCTCGTAGTTACCGACCAGTCCTAAGATACAAGAACTCAAGCGCCTTGAGGATCTCATCCGGGAGCTTAAGGCTACCTTTAATATGGCAGGTGGTTGAGGTGCAAGAGGATTCATATGCATTTTAGGTACTAATTTTTGTAGGCTGCATCAATTAATAGCCGACCGATTGAATCATTTAATCGTAGGAATTCCCAAGCCAACCGAGTAGTTAAGGATTACTGATTTCCTTACCATTGGTTTTTGGTTAGATTGACTTATTGTAGTTGTATTAGTGGTACTATGGGATTTTGCCTCCATGTTTTTTATTTGAGAGTAAGATATCAATATTATATGCATTCTTGACATACCCAAATGGTGGTACACCCTCATTCATACCAATACCGCGGGAGTTAATCAAGACGAATGTGAGAAGAAATCCTTTCAACCATTGCGGGTTTATTTATTGACTCGTCATTAATCCATGCATAGAGGAAGTATGGGCAGGGAAGGTAGCAAGGTTGCCGATGAGAGGTCGAGGGCAAAAGTAAGGGTTTTATGTGAATGTTTCATCTGTTCAATATACGCATATCGAAACAACGAGGTGTCACTTTCACACAGTGGGTTTTCTGAGGTGTCGCATGCAAAAAAAACTACTCTATAAGTTGGATCCAAATTTTTATGTTCAAATTTTCCACATAGGAACATAGCCTGGTTGGAAAAGTTTCAGATCTAAGTCCTTGACCATGTATAAGTCTGGTGGTATCAATTTAAATGTGTGTAGCAATGACGTGAACTAATACAACCTATATAACTGTATTGTAACTGGATATGCCAATGTGTCATGTTTTGAACCGTAAGACCTAAGTGTTCGGTGTAGTGGTTCCATTTGTATTTTCTATTGAAAATCTATGTTACCCTAGGGAAAAAAATATGCATTTAGTATACACATATTAGGAAACATACACGTGAAATGATACCATGTTGTCAAATATTCATATATTCAGATAGACTAGAGAAGTTCATGTTCGTTACTAGAAAACATGTCAGTGTTCCCCGCAAAAAAAAACATGTCAGTGTGTGAGAAAGAATAATTATGTTGTGGAGACTAACAAAGTAAATTCTTGTTAATATTTGTTTTCTTAGTGTTCTTTGTCTCTAGATATGAGATGGAAAATAATTACAGAAAAACCAATGAGAATTACTTTATTTGACTGCGTGGTCTAAATATATGTCTCCCGTTACAACACATAGACATGTTTTCTAGTATAATTGAAAACACCTGCAGCTCTACCATACTAGCCACGCGATGTGCAACAATGAAATATAGACAGCATGGCGAAGCGCGCTTATCCATCTAGTACTATTCAATAATGGCAGTCAACCAGAAATTCTTGTCTAGGTAAGTTGTTCGGTATCTTATTTGTAGTGTTTTCTTCATGCTAAACTCCCTCCTCCTCCTCCCAATTAGACCTCCATGAAACCGACCATGTATTAGTGACCATGTGTTCAGTTTTCCCCACCTCTGTCATTTATAATAAACTTTTTTAATTATTACTCTCAACATGTGGCTTAGTTTTATTAACAACAATGTTGCTAAATGGTAAGATTAAAATATCTAATTAGACAATGTTAACACTAGTAGAAAATACTTCAACACAAATTTGGACAATATGTTTGCAAGGAAAAAAGAGTTAGTTGTTTCCTCTTTGAGTCATGAGCTCTTCAAACCCATGACTAAATAGAATTTCTAGGCAAAATAAATGTAAAATATAAGCACATCCTCAAGGATTAATTTATGTCATTCATATGAATTATAGGTATATGTATGTATTTATGACCACTTTGGTATCCCTAAGTATCTTGCTGGTGTGATCTAGAACATAGATTCTAATCCTGGCAAGAATTTTTAAAGTGTGTGATCGTCTAAATTATGTCTAAGTAAAGTAGAAGGATCTAGTTAGCCGAACTAGGTTAAAATGTTCTAGAGTATTTTTAGTTGTCTACAAGGTGTTTGCTCGACACATTGCATTTCAATTGATTCTTTCAAAGTCCAATATACGTCTTTATGTTGTGAGAATCAACAATCATCTAGCATCATCACATGGATACATCTGTACCTGGTCTTGATATAGTAGTAGTTACCGCAACAAATTTAGTCTTCATACCTACTAGTAGGGGGAATTTATAGTCTATTCATATGTAAGAGTGTTGAATCCTCGCCATATGAACACTCGTTTTGCATTCGGTAGTGATCAGTGAGACGTGAGAACTGTAAACCCTATTTGTGTTTCATACCGTGCAATAGGAGCCACCGCACACCTGTTTCCCACCCATGGGCTGACCAAACTAGCATCTGCATTTTTTCCCTTTTTATCCTAATTTAACACTTTATTTATTTATTTTTGGCTTTTGTTTTTATTTTCTATACCTCTCTTCCTTTTATTTTCCAAATCTTAGTTCGCATTAATATTTCTGATTTGCTTCCTTTTGTGGTTTATAATCCTTTCTCTTTTTTACACATTTTTTGCCTTTTGCTTTCCCTGCTTGCAACAACTGTTTTAATAATTTGCTCGCAAGTCAGTCACAAATTGTACAGGATACCCATTTATGTGTACCATATCCAAAAGCACTTTTTCTTAACAACTGTTTTAATAATGTGCTCGCAAGTCAGTCCACAAGCTTTCTGTTGACAGACTGTATGGGTGGACATGAACACAATTGTAAAGGAGTAATGACGATGCCGGCTGTTGAATGTGGGATATGGACTTTCGGCTTTCGTTGGTCATCAACAAGTTTTTGCACTTTTTGGTATACTTCATTTCAGTAGGTTAATTGCTACTGAAGGGCGAATTAGTTGCTGGTAGAGAGATGTGCCATTCTGAACTCCTGAAGGGTAATTAGCTCAGTGGTCAGTACAGAGATTCGACATGCAAATGGAATGCATGCCAATGTCATATTCGTAGGCGCAGTCGTGGAACATGAGGCTGGCCTTCTGCGACGACCCCGACGAGAACCGCACGCCATCGCCCCTTGCTCTAAAATCCCCGGCAGAGACGCCGCCGCCGTCGGTGATCATGACTCATGAGCACCATCTTCTTGGCGCCCGTCCTCCTCTGTCGAACGGCGCCGGCGCGGACCACGACGTCGCGGCCATCCCCGCCGCTGCAGATCCTTGGCACGACAGTGACCGACGTCGACGACCTTCGGCCACTGCCTCCACCGCTTGCGAGCTTGCGCGCGCACCGGACGATGCACCTACCGACCTTCTGCGCGAGCCGGGCTGCCATGGAGTAAGAGGACGACGAGGCAGAGGCGACAGCCACGGCGGCGTCCTTTTTGGCGAGCTTGAGGATCTAGAGGCGATGCGTCGGCCGTGATGAGCAGGTCGTGGTCGAAGTCCGGTGCGTCGGCTGGCTCCAGCTCGTTCTCGCTGAGCAGCAGGCCGTATTGGTACGTCGCCGCCGGCGTCAGCCCCGCCTTGGACAGCCACGCGTACCAGTCCATCGATCTGTCTCTCTACACACTCTGCTCACACAGCTTCTCACTCACTTGTAAGTGTGGCTCTGGCTAGCTCATGATTCGTTCGTGCGGGATTTTTTTTTTTTTTTGACAATCGTTCGTGTGGGATCTTTATAGAAAGGTAGCTGTACATCAGACAGCAGTTAGTTCGCTGCACGGGCCAGCAGTGGACCGGCAAAAGGATTACTGCCTACTCTATCTATCCGCAAATAAGTGTATTTTTAGTTTTGTCCTAAGTCAAACTTTACTATATTTGACTAACTTTTTAGACAATGTACCAACATTTATGGCACTAAATTAATATTATTAGATTTATTTTTAAATCTAGTTTAATAATATATCAATTTGATGTAATATATGTTTCTATATTTTTCTATAAAGTTGGTCAAATTTGGTTATTTTTGACTTATGCAAAAACTAGATATACACTTATTTGCGGACGAAGGGAGTACGGCTGTGTCGCCTGAAACATTTGTTGCATGGTCGTAATGGGACTCGCTGGTAGTACCAGTGTGTGTGCATCTTCAAGTATTGGATACTGTGGTACACGGGATCGATCTGAAGATCCAACATAGGCTGCACCAAGAGCTACTTTCTTATGGTTTTGGTTTGTGGGACCCGAGCAAGCAAGTAGGTGCACCGGGTGCCTGCCGAGCTATCGAAGCCGAAACTCAATTTGGCACCGATCAAACCGTATATATATATCTACCTGTAGGCCCCAGAACTATTGGAGCCCCAGAGCATATCTACCACATCAACTCGTTATCATCCTCTTTGTCCTCCTTTTCATCTCCGTTATGTGTGACGTCGACTTCCTTGGCGTGACCATGGACATAGCCATCACCATTGATCATGTCGGTTAAGATTTCTGCGTCCATGGCCTATGCACACAAATCGTAAATCCTAAATAAAAATGTCCTATCACTACAGGACGCGCGCGCTACGCCGAGGGCAAAAAGCCGTCGGCGTCCTTCTCGGCGAAGGTCTTCCTCGGCGGAGCACAAACAAGCCGTCGGCGTATCGAAATACCGTCGGCGTATCGAAATGCCGTCGGCGTATGCTACGCCGAGGACATAGCCTGTCGGCCAAATGCAAATTCTTTTTTTAAAAAAAATAATTTTTTTTATTTTTTCTCTCAATTTTTTTGAATTGTTTGACTCGTTAATCTCCCACTTCGAACATTTTTAACACTAATTACACTTAATATTTGATTAAATTTCAGTCTTAGTCAAACTTCCCAGCCGGTCACCCATCCTAATACTACTCCAGCTCCAGCACGCTTAACTTTCTCGTTCCTTCAAAATCTGTTTCCGCAAAGTAATTCATACATTGTTGTTAATATATGATATCAATCCTATTAACTCTTATATCATCATGTCACATGTTTGTATTTTTTGAAATTACAAATAATTATCTAAGTAAACATTAATGAATAAGTAAAAATATTATTGAATTCAAATAAAAATATAATAATTGGTAGTTTATATCTGACCCACTTCCTACCGATTCGGCAGGAATTTGTCTTTTTCACCAGAGGTGGACGGAAAGGTTTTGGATCCCCCTGTTGGGACATTGTCCATATAATGTGGTATAGTATTTTTGTAAAATGTGGTGGTAGCATTTTGAATTAGCCATTTGGTGGTTGCTTCACAAAACCGTCTGTTTTTTGTGCTCGGAAATTGGAAAATAGCTTTTTGGTGCGACGAAAAGAAAAACTTCCTCCTGCAACATTGTTCGCCATCCCATGATATATGTGTATGCAAAATATAGGCACATTATCACAAACTATATCTTGATTCTAGCCATAACATTGGTCATTTGACCCGAAAGCCAAGAAACCTCGAATGAGATAGGTCATTTTGTGGAGGTTTCTTTGAGACATAATCAATATGTATATAATGTTTTATGTTTTACTTAATTTTTATTTACAAATGTGTAATATTTGAGTGTAGATAGATAGGACTTATTTTTCTGCAAATTTTGATATATTATTTGTATTTTTCCGAATTAGAATGATTTAGTTATGATTTTTCAAAGTTTAATAAGATAAAATAAAAAATAGCTACGCCGAGGGCCGCCGTCGGCGTATGCTACGCCGAGGGCAGTCGTCGGCGTAACATAGGATATGCCGAGGGCAATTCTACACCGACGGCTGCTTGGCGAGGCTGGCCTGGACGATGGCTACGCCGACGGCCCCAACGTTTGGCCGTCCGCGTATCGACCGGCCGTCGGCATAGCTTCCCATTCCTGTAGTGTATGCAGACAAACATAAATCCTAAATGAGAATGGCCCATGCACACATACACATTTAGAATTATATAATATCGTATAGACACCTCGTCTGCGTCTTAGCACAGACCCAAAATAATCTCAAACATGTGGCATGCGTCTACATGGTCACCACCAAATAGGTGTTGGAGATATGCCCTAGAGGCAATAATAAATATAGTTATTATTATATCTTTGTGTTTATGATAAATATTTACATTCATGCTATAATAGTATTAACAAGGAAACATTAATACTTGTGTGATTTGTAGACTAAAATAAGAGTCCCTAGTAAAGCCTCTATATAATGCTAGCTTGTTGGTTAATAGATGATTGTGGTTTCCCTATCATGAACATTGAGATGTTATTAACAACAAGATCATATCGTTAGGAGAATGATATGATGGACATACTCCTATAGATAAGCGTAGCATAAAGATCAAGTCATTTTAATAGTTCAATTGCTATATGCTTTCTGGTACATAGTAATCTAATTCCTTCGACCATGAGATCATGCATATCACCTTTACCGGATGGATGCTTTGATGACATCAAACACCACACCGTAACTGGGTGGCTATAAAGGTGGCATTGAGTGTTTGGAAAGTATTGGTTGAACCACATGGATCAAGAGTGGGATTTGTCCATCCATATGACGGATAGATATACTCTGGGCCCTCTCGGTGAAATGTCATCCAATTAGCTTGCAAGCATGTGACTGGCTCACAAGGGATCACATATGACAGGAACGAGAAAAGAGTACTTATCGGTAACGAGGTTGAACTAGGTATGCAGAGATACCGACGATCATAACCTCGGATAAGTAAACTATCGTGAGACAAAGGGAAATTGATATCGTATGTAAGTGGTTCATTCGATCGCAAAGTAATCGTAGAAGTATGTGGGAGCCATATGAATTTCCAGATTCCTCTATTGGTTATTGTTCGGAGAAGTGTCTCGATCATGTGCGCATAATTCATGAACCGTAGGGAGACACACTTAAGGATTCGACGTTGTTTGAGTAGTTATGGAATGATGAGAAAGAGTCTGAATGTTGTTCGGAGTCTCGAATGGGATTCGGGATATCACGAGGAGATCCGGAATGGTCCGAAGAATAAGATTCATATAAGGAAAGTCTCGTTTCGGAGTTGGAGAATGGTTCCGGTGTTTTCATCGGGAATGTTCTAGAAGGTTCCGGAATGTCCGGCACTCCGAAGGGGAAGGGTACATGAATGTGTTATATCAAGTTGGTATGATTGCATTATGTACTCGGTGTCATCGCTGAACAAAATAGAGGGTTTATTCAAATCCTAGTTTGAAAAGTCAAACGCCAAGTTTGAAAGTCAAACGGCTAATTTTGGAAAGTGGAGAGGGAGGTGGAAACCGACTTGGGGGAGGAGTTCCTCCTCCCACCGCCGGTGCACCACCAAGCCGAGTTGGGGAGGGACTCCCCTCCCCTTGGCCGGCCCCCTCCACCTATATAAGGAGGGGCAGGGCTCCCCTCCTAGACACACAAGTTCCTACACCTCTAAACCCTAGCCCCAAGCCGCCGCCGCCTCCATAGCCGCCGCCGGCCCTAGGGCACTTGCCGCCGCCACCTTGGTGAAACCCTAGCCTCCGGCCTAGCCCCCTCCTCGGCGTGTCTAAACCCTAGATTGTCGAGGGACTCTCTCATACTCCACCATACTCGCTCCGGCTTAAGGCGAAGCCCTGCGAGATCTCCCCTCTACTTCCGGTACCACGCTGTTGTGCTGCCGGAATCGCGAGGAGAGTGCTACAACCTCCGCTGCCTGCTGGAACAAGGGAGAGGAAGGTCTTCGTCGAGTACCGAACGTGTGACCGACTGCGGGAGCGCTGCCGGAACGCAGCGCCGGAAGGATCGTCTACGCGATCTTGAGATCGGGAAGAGTACGACTACATCACCCACGAGAATCCGCTCTCGTTAAACACTTTGGAATCTTCGAGGGTGAGTTATTCTATCGACTCTTTGCTACAATCTAGTAGATAGATCTTGGCTTGTTTGTTTGTATGCGGTAATTTTTTTTTTGTTTTCCATGCTACGAAACCCTACAGTGGTATCAGATCCATGTCTATATGTAGATCTGTTGCACGAGTAGAACACAATGGTCATTGTGGGCGTTGATGCTTTTATTGTCGATTGCTTCTTTTGTACTTTGCATCTTGCGGGATGTTGGGATGAAGCGGCCCGGGCTAACCTTACATGACATCGTTCATGAGACTTGCTCCACGCTTGACATGCAACTTGTATTGCATAAGTGGCTTTGCGGGTGCCTGTTTCTCCTAGCATAGTTAAGATCCAATTTACAACGGGTGATTAACAATACTAGTATCAATGTTGTGGTTCATGTTCGTAAGTTAGAACGACACTTATTGAAAGCCCCAAACCACGTAAAACATGCAAAGAAAGTAGAGGCGTCTAACTTTGTTTTGCAGGGGTGTGCAGTGATGTGATATGGCCATGATTGTGATTATATTTGATGTATGCAATGTTCCTTATTGTAAGTTGGCAACCGGCAGGAGCCATATGGTTGTCTTTAATTTACGTTAAGACCCGCGTGTCTATTCAAAGTAGTTGTAATAGTTGAAGCCGGTGGACGACAACCATGGAGAAGCGTCATTGACCTTGATGCAATGCCGGTGATGATGGAGATCATGTTCGTGCTAGAAGATGGAGATCGGAAGCACAAAGAAGAAAGGCCATATCATATCACACATTATGAATAGCATGTGATGTTAATCCTTTATGCATATTGTATTGCTTAGTAGACGACGGTAGCATTATAAGATGATCCCTCATGCACATGAATTTCAAGTCATAAAGTGTTCACCCTTAGTTAGCACCGTTGCTAAAGCTTGTTGTTTCGAAGCACCACGTGATGATCGGGTGTGTTAGATTCCGCAAGTGTATACAACATGAGCAAGCCAGATTTGCTCATGCGGAAACTAAGGTTTGATCTTGACGAGCCTAGCATGTACAGACATGGTCTCGGAACACGGATCACCTAAAGGTAAAACATGAATCATATAGTAGATATGATGAACATGTCGATTGTTCGCCATTGAAACTATATCAACTCTCGTGATGATCGGTGTTGATATGGTGGATTTGGTTCGTGTGATCACTAAAACAATGTGAGGGATATTGTTTTGAGTGGGAGTTCACCTAGATTAATTTTATTATTAATTTGAACTCAATTTGTCATAAACTTAGTCTAAACTATTGCAAATATGTTGTAGATCAATGGTAGCCCCTACCATCAATTTTAATGCGTTCCTAGAGAAAGAAAAGTTGAAAAACAATGGAAGCAACTTCGCGGATTGGTTCTGCAATTTGAGGATTGTCCTCACAGCTGGTAATTTGACCTATGTGCTGGATGCACCGCTGGGTGACCCACCTGCAGCTGATGCTGCCGATGAAGTAAAGAACGTTTACCTCACTCAGAAGACTCAGTACTCCACAGTTCAGTGTGCTATCTTGTATGGTTTAGAATCGGAGCTTCAGAAAAGGTTTGAGAATTCAGACCCATATGATATTGTCGAGGATCTCAAATTGATTTTTGAGACTCATGCGGCAATTGAAAGCTATGAGGCTTCTGAAAAGTTCTTTAACTGCAAGATGGAAGAGGGCAGCTCCGTCAGTGAGCATGTGCTTAAGATGTCTGGGCACGCAAACAAACTTCAAAGCTTGGGTATAGTGATTCCTAATGCTTTGGGGATTTACCGCGTCCTCCAATCACTACCACCAAGTTACAAGAACTTTGTGATGAACTACAACATGCAGAACATGAACAAGACGTTGCCAGAACTCTTTGCCATGTTGAAATCTGCAGAAGTGGAGATCAAGAAAGAGCACCAAGTGTTGTTGGTCAATAAGACCACCAAATTCAAGAAAGGCAAGTCTAAGCAGAAGGGACACTTCAAGAAGGGTGGTAAGTAAGTTACCACGCCGACGAAGAAGACCAAGGCTGGACCTAAGCCTGATACTGAGTGCTTTTACTGCAAGGGAGAAGGTCACTGGAAGCAGAATTGCCCAAAGTACTTGGCGGATTTGAAGAACGGCAACATCAAGAAGAAAGGTATATCTGATATACATGTTATTGATGTGTATCTCACTAGTACTCGTAGTAGTGCCTAAGTATTTGATACTAGTTCGGTTGCTCATATTTGTAACTCGAAACAGGTGCTGCAGAATAAACGGAAGCTAGCGAAGAACGAAGTGACGATGCGCGTGGGAAACGGATCAAAGGTTGATATGATCGCGGTCGGCACACTACCCCTTCATCTACCATCGGTATTAGTTTTATACTTAAATAATTGTTATTTGGTGTCTGCGTTAAGCATGAACATTATATCAGGATCTTGTTTATTGCGAGACGGTTACTTGTTTAAATCCGAGAATAATGGTTGTTCGATTTATATGAGTAATATGTTTTATGCACATGCACCTTTGATAGATGGTCTATTCTTATTGAATCTCGATAGTGGAAATACACATATTAATAACATTGAGGCTAAACGTTTGAAATCGAGCGATAACTCGACCTATATGTGGCACTGTCGTCTTGGTCACATTGGAGTGAAGCGTATGAAGAAACTCCATTCCGATGGACTTCTTGAATCACTTGATTTCGAATCACTTGAAAGATGCGAAGCATGTCTGATGGGTAAAATGACTAAGACTCCATTTTATGGTATGATGGAGCGAGCTACGGACTTATTGGAAATCATACATACCGATGTGTGTGGTCCAATGAGTGTAGCATCGCGCGGTGGTTATCGTTATGTTCTTACCTTCACGGATGACTTGAGTAGATATGGGTATATCTATTTCATTAAACATAAGTCCGAAACTTTCGAGAAGTTTAAGGAATTTCAAAGTGAGGTAGAGAATCAACGTAACAAGAAGATTAAATTTCTATGTTCTGATCGTGGAGGTGAATATCTAAGTTACGAGTTTGGCGAGCATTTGAAGAAATGCGGAATACTTTCACAATTGACACCACCGGGAACACCACAGCGTAATGGTGTGTCCGAACATCGTAATCGAACTCTCTTAGATATGGTTCGTTCTATGATGTCACTTATAGATTTATCGCTATCATTTTGGGGTTATGCATTAGAAACAGCCGCATTCACTTTAAATAGGGCACCATCTAAATCCGTTGAAACGACACCGTATGAATTATGGTTTGGGAAGAAACCTAGATTGTCGTTCCTTAAAGTTTGGGGTTGCGAAGCCTATGTAAAGAAGTTACAGCCGGACAAGCTTGAACCCAAAGCGGAAAAATGCGTCTTCATAGGATACCCGAAGGAAACTATTGGGTATACCTTCTATCATAGATCCGAAGGCAAAATCTTTGTTGCCAAGAATGGATCCTTTCTAGAGAAGGAATTTCTCTCGAAAGAAGTGACTGGAAGGAAAGTAGAACTCGACGAAGTTGTCGAACCTTCTCTCGAAATTGCGAGTAGCGCAGCACCAGAAGAAGTTCCTGTGGTGACTGCACCAATTAGAGAGGAAGCTAATGATGATGATCATGAAACTTCGGTTGAAGTTGCTACAGAGCCTCGCAGGTCAACGAGAACGCGTACCACTCCAGATTGGTATGATCCCGTTATGAGTGTCATGTTGGTGGACAACACCGATGACCCTGAGACATATGAGGAAGCGATGATGAGCCCAGATTCCAACAAATGGAAAGAAGCCATGAAATCCGAGATTGGATCCATGTACGAAAACCAAGTATGGACTTTGGTGGACTTACCGGATGGCCGGAAGGCTGTCAAGATCAAATGGATTTTCAAGAAGAAAACAGATGCTGATGGTAATGTTACTGTCTATAAAGCTCGACTTGTCGCAAAGGGGTTTCGACAAATTCAAGGAGTTGACTACGATGAGACTTTCTCACCAGTAGCGAAGCTAAAGTCTATGAGGATTATGTTAGCAATCGCTGCATATTATGATTATGAGATATGGCAGATGGATGTCAAAACAGCATTCCTCAATGGAGACATTGATGAAGAGTTGTATATGATGCAACCCAAAGGTTTTGTCGATCCTAAAGATGCTAACAAGGTATGCAAACTTCAACGGTCCATCTATGGATTGAAGCAAGCATCCCGAAGTTGGAATCAACGTTTTGATAAGGTAATCAAAAGTTTTGGTTTTATACAAACTTATGGAGAAGCTTGTATTTACAAGAAAGTGAGTGGGAGCTCTGTAGCATTCTTAATACTATATGTAGATGACATATTGTTGATTGGGAATGATGTAGACCTTCTTAATAGTGTCAAGGAATATTTGAATAATAGTTTTTCAATGAAAGATCTTGGCGAAGCAGCTTGCATATTAGGCATAAAGATTTGTAGAGATAGATCAAGACGCCAAATATCATTGTCACAAAGTACATATTTGGACAAAGTTCTAAAGAGGTTTGGAATGGAAGATAGCAAGAAAGGGTTCTTGCCCATGTTGCCCAATACGACCTTGAGTAAAACTCAAAGTCCGACATCGGCAGAAGATAGAGAAAGGATGAGTAAGACTCACTATGCCTCAGCCATAGGATCTCTAATGTATGCCATGCTATGTACTAGACCCGACATTGCATATGCTGTTAGTTTAACTAGCAGATATCAAAGTGATCTAGGAGTGGATCATTGGACAGCGGTCAAAAACATCCTTAAGTACTTGAGAAGAACTAAGGATATGGTTCTTTCTTATGGAGGTGATGAACATCTCGTTGTTAATGGTTACACCGATGCTAGTTGGAACACCGATCCGGATGATTCTAAATCACAATCTGGATACGTATTTATTTTGAATGGTGCAGCAGTTAGCTGGAGGAGTGCAAAGCAAAGCGTTGTGGCGAGATCTTCAACTGAATCAGAATACATGGCTGCTTCGGAGGCTTCACAAGAAGCGATATGGATGAAAGAGTTCATTACAGAGCTGGGTGTGGTTCCTAGTGCGCTGGACCCAATGTCTATCTACTGTGATAACATGGGCGCCATAGCCAATGCGCAAGAACCAAGGTCACACAAGAAGCTGAAGCACATCAAGCTACGTTTTCACGCTATTCGAGAACATATCCAAGATGGGGATATAAAGATTTGCAAAGTACACACAGATCTGAATGTGGCGGATCCGTTGACTAAACCTCTCCCGAGGGCAAAACATGACCAGCACCAAACCGCCATGGGTGTTCGGTATATTACCATGTAATCTAGATTAGATGACTCTAGTGCAAGTGGGAGACTGTTGGAGATATGCCCTAGAGGCAATAATAAATATAGTTATTATTATATCTTTGTGTTTATGATAAATGTTTATATTCATGCTATAATAGTATTAACAAGGAAACATTAATACGTGTGTGATTTGTAGACTAAAATAAGAGTCCCTAGTAAAGCCTCTATATAATGCTAGCTTGTTGGTTAATAGATGATTGTGGTTTCCCTATCATGAACATTGAGATGTTATTAACAACAAGATCATATCGTTAGGAGAATGATATGGTGGACATACTCCTATAGATAAGCGTAGCATAAAGATCAAGTCATTTTAATAGTTCAATTGCTATATGCTTTCTGGTACATAGTAATCTAATTCCTTCGACCATGAGATCATGCATATCACCTTTACCGGATGGATGCTTTGATGACATCAAACACCACACCGTAACTGGGTGGCTATAAAGGTGGCATTGAGTGTTCGGAAAGTATTGGTTGAACCACATGGATCAAGAGTGGGATTTGTCCATCCATATGACGGATAGATATACTCTGGGCCCTCTCGGTGAAATGTCATCCAATTAGCTTGCAAGCATGTGACTGGCTCACAAGGGATCACATATGACAGGAACGAGAAAAGAGTACTTATCGGTAACGAGGTTGAACTAGGTATGCAGAGATACCGACGATCATAACCTCGGATAAGTAAACTATCGTGAGACAAAGGGAAATTGATATCGTATGTAAGTGGTTCATTCGATCGCAAAGTAATCGTAGAAGTATGTGGGAGCCATATGAATTTCCAGATTCCTCTATTGGTTATTGTTCGGAGAAGTGTCTCGATCATGTGCGCATAATTCATGAACCGTAGGGAGACACACTTAAGGATTCGACGTTGTTTGAGTAGTTATGGAATGATGAGAAAGAGTCTGAATGTTGTTCGGAGTCTCGAATGGGATTCGGGATATCACGAGGAGATCCGGAATGGTCCGAAGAATAAGATTCATATAAGGAAAGTCTCGTTTCGGAGTTGGAGAATGGTTCCGGTGTTTTCATCGGGAATGTTCTAGAAGGTTCCGGAATGTCCGGCACTCCGAAGGGGAAGGGTACATGAATGTGTTATATCAAGTTGGTATGATTGCATTATGTACTCGGTGTCATCGCTGAACAAAATAGAGGGTTTATTCAAATCCTAGTTTGAAAAGTCAAACGCCAAGTTTGAAAGTCAAACGGCTAATTTTGGAAAGTGGAGAGGGAGGTGGAAACCGACTTGGGGGAGGAGTTCCTCCTCCCACCGCCGGTGCACCACCAAGCCGAGTTGGGGAGGGACTCCCCTCCCCTTGGCCGGCCCCCTCCACCTATATAAGGAGGGGCAGGGCTCCCCTCCTAGACACACAAGTTCCTACACCTCTAAACCCTAGCCCCAAGCCGCCGCCGCCTCCATAGCCGCCGCCGGCCCTAGGGCACTCGCCGCCGCCACCTTGGTGAAACCCTAGCCTCCGGCCTAGCCCCCTCCTCGGCGTGTCTAAACCCTAGATTGTCGAGGGACTCTCTCATACTCCACCATACTCGCTCCGGCTTAAGGCGAAGCCCTGCGAGATCTCCCCTCTACTTCCGGTACCACGCTGTTGTGCTGCCGGAATCGCGAGGAGAGTGCTACAACCTCCGCTGCCTGCTGGAACAAGGGAGAGGAAGGTCTTCGTTGAGTACCGAACGTGTGACCGACTGCGGGAGCGCTGCCGGAACGCAGCGCCGGAAGGATCGTCTACGCGATCTTGAGATCGGGAAGAGTACGACTACATCACCCACGAGAATCCGCTCTCGTTAAACACTTTGGAATCTTCGAGGGTGAGTTATTCTATCGACTCGTTGCTACAATCTAGTAGATAGATCTTGGCTTGTTTGTTTGTATGCGGTAATTTTTTTTTTGTTTTCCATGCTACGAAACCCTACAATAGGCCGCCGCCACCCTGGGTGTCGACGTCATCTGTGAAGATTGGTACTCGCGGAAAGTCGGACTAGGAGTGTTTGTGGTCGACGCCGAGTCCCTCACCTTGGTTGTCATGACGAGCGCCAGCCGTGATGAGCGAGAACACGCCATCGGGATCGGTGGCTAGGCTTGCCAATCTTGGGAGAGGAGCACGGAGATTGAGAACGCGGCGTTGTGTCGTAGCTCTAGCGGAAGTTGATCTATAAAGAAATAAAGGTGCTCCCTGAAGGGCCAAAGGTGGTGCTCCCATAGGTTCCTCCGGTGCCACCAGCACTAGCATCGTCTTAGCCGCATCTGCCTCCACCTAAGCCTTGGGAGGATGCAATGAAATCTATTGTCATCGCCTACCAAGCGGCCTTGTCAAATCGCTTACTTTGCGGCGCCCCTTATGGTCAGGAGTGATCACCTTTCGCCGGCTCAGATCTTCTGCCGAAACCTCGTCCGTCATCCCCTCCCCTCTGGTTGGTCCATCATTTTCTTCTTGCGCATATTTTTGACTAGAGGCATGGCTTGCACGACAAATGGAGAGACGGTAATGGGGGTAATAGTGATGGCATGGCTTGCACGACAAATGGAGAGACGGGCGGGAAAATGGATTGGGGGCAGGAAAGTGTCGTGGTAATTGGGTAATAGGGGTACATGTTTTTTTGTATCGTTGCAGGGCCGTTGGATCCTATGTGCCACCGCGTGCCAGCGCTGGCACGCCAGTCCATGTGGGTTGGGGCTCCTAGGAGTGCTAGCAACCTATCACTACACGACTTCGAGATTTTGTTGGGTATTTTTTGTTTGCCGAGTGTTTAAAGTCCGGACACTCGGCAAACAACTCTTTGCTGTGTATAGTACCGATAACACTTGGCAAACATGTCATTCATGGCAAAGTTATCTATTTGCCGAGTATGCATGGAGAAAACACTCGGTAAAAATATACATACATGTCAATGTGTTAAAAAACACTCGGTAAAAGATAGATACACGGTAAACCGTCGTGCCATATGTCCTTTCCGCCCATGGTTGACAGTGCAGCTTACGACGTTATGGTTTGCCAAGTGTCATCACAAGTACACACAACAAAAGTTGGCGCCAAATTTTCTTCTCACGCGCGCACCAAAATCCTAGGGTTTGAAACAACCCTATGCTGTGTATGTTGAATCGTTGCTGTGTATTAGTCTGAAACACTTGGTAAAGAGGTAGTTTGATGTGTGTCTCAATTTTTACAGAGTGTTCACGTCTGATAAACGGTAAATTAGCAGGAAAATGGGTTTAGGGCTGAGGTGGATCTATGATGAAATTAGCTAGGCTCGAGCCCGGCTAAACTTGAAAGTTTCATATTGTTTGATATTTTTACTTGAAACTATGTCACACAACGTGACACCACACGTAGGTTTTGAATTGTTCGGACCATTTTGAATTTTTTATGCCTGTTCTAAACTATGGTCAAAACAGCGCATGAAGGTTCTTAGCTAGAGGATGAGCCTCGCTAAATTTGCATGGGATCTCTAATAAAATAGCATATTGTGAATCTAAAAATGATTTGTGCAAAAAATAAGGAGCATTAAATCATGTATATATAGTTCAAATCCGACCTACTTCCTACCGATTTGGCAGAAATTTATCTTTTTGACTAGGGGTGGACGGAAATGTTTGAGATCCCCCGGTTGGGACATTGTGCATGAAAATTTGTCTAGTATTTTTGAAAAATGGGTTGATACCATTTAGAAACTTTCGTTCGGTGGTTCCTTCACAAAACGCCCCTTTTTTGCGCTCGTAAAATGAAAAATGGTTTTTTATGCAACGAAAGGAAAACTTTCTCCTGTAACATTGTTCGCTGTCCCAAGATGCACATGCATGCACAATATGGGCACATTATCACAAACTATACCGCGATTCTGGCCATAACAATGGTCGTTTGGCCTGAAAGCCATGAAACCTTGAACATGATAGGTCATTTCTGAGAAGATTTCTTCGAGACGCAATCAATATACCGAGTTTGATATTTTCCTAGCAACTATGCCACATAACATGATGTCACATTAGGGTTCTACATTGTTCAGACTATTTCTGAATGTTTTATACCCGTTTCAAACAATGGTCAAAACGGCCCGCATCAAGGTTCTTAGCTAAGGGTGAGCCTCGCTAAAGTTGCATTGGATATATGATAAATAGCATATTGTGAATCTAAAAATGATTTTTTTTCAAAACATCAGGAGCATAAAATCATGTACATGTAGTTCAAATTGGACCCACTTCCTACTGATTTGGCAGGAATTTTTCCTTTTCACCAGGGATGGACGGAAAGGTTTGAGATTCCTCGGTTGGGACATTGTCTGTGAGAGGTTGTCTAGTATTTTTGAAAAATGGGTTGATATCATTTTGAAACTTTCATTTGGTGCTTACTTCACAAAATGCCCCATTTTTGGCTTTCGAAAAATGGAAAATGGTTCTTTTTTGCAACAAAAAAGAAAACTTCCTCCTGCAACATTGTTCGCTGTCCCAAGATGCACATGCGTGTACAATATGGGCATATTATCATAAACTAGGCCGCGATTCTGACCATAACAATGGTCGTTTGGCCTGAAAGTCATGAAACCTTGGACATGATAGGTCATTTTTTAGAAGGTTTTTTTGAGATGCAGTCAATATACTAAGTTTGATATTTTTCCTTGCAACTATGTCACATAACATGACACCAAGGGAGGTTTTACATTGTTCGGACAGTTTTTGAAATTTTTATGCCCGTTTTAAACTATGGTCAAAACGGCGGGCGTGAAGGTTCTTAGCTAGGGGATGATCCTCTCTAAACTTTCATTGGATCACTGATAAAATAAAATATTATGAATCTAAAAATGATTTTTGCAAAAATCAGGAGCATTAAATCATGTACATGTAGTTCAAATCAGACCCACTTCCTACCGATTCGATAGGAATTTGTCTTTTTCACTAGGGATGGACGGGATCCCTCGGTTGGGAAATTGTCCATGCAAGGTTATCTAGTATTTTTGAAAAATGGGTTGCTACCATTTTGAAACTTTCATTCTGTGGTTGCTTCATAAAACACTCCGTTTTTGGCAATCGAAAAATGGAAAGTGTTTTTTTTGCAATGAAAAGGAAAACTTCCTCCTACAACATTGTTCGCTGTCCCATGATACACATGCATGCACAATATGGGGACATTATCACAAACTATGCCGTGATTCTGACAATAAGAATGGTCGTTTGGTCTGAAAGCCATGAAAACTCGGACATGATAGGTCATTTCTGAGAAGGTTTTTTCGAGACGCAATCAATATACCAAGTTTGATATTTTTCCTTGCAACTATATCACATAACCTGATGCTACGCGAAGGTTTTACATTGTTTGGACCATTTTTTAAGTTTTTATGCCCATTTCAAACTATGGTCAAAACAGCGGGCATGCATGTTCTTAGCTAGGGGATGAGCCTCGCTAAAATTGCGTTGGATCTCTGATAAAATAACATATTATGAATCTAAAAAATGAATTTTACAAAAAATCAGGAGCATTAAATCCTGTACAAGTATTTCAAATCGGACCCATTTCTTGCCGATTAGGCAAGAATTTATCTTTTTTTATCAGGGGTTGACGGAAAGGTTTGAGATCTCCCGGTTAGGATATTGTCCATGCAAGATTGTATAGTATTTTTTTAAATGGGTTGGTACCATTTTAAAACTTTCATTCGGTGGTTGCTTCACAACACCTCGTTTTTGGCAATCGGAAAATGGAAAATGGTTTTTTATGCAACAAAAAGGAAAACTTCCTCGTGCAACATTATTAGTTGTCCCATGATACACATGCATGTACAATATGGACACATTATCATAAACTATGTCACGATTCTAGCCATAACATTGGTCGTTTGGCCTAAAAGCCAAAAAACCTCGAACACGATAGCTCATTTCCGAGAAGGTTTTTTCGAGACACAACCAATATACCAAGTTTGATATTTTTCTTGCAACTATGTCACATAACATGACACCACACGAAGGTTTTACATTGTTTAGATCATTTTTGAATTTCTTATGTCCGTTTCAAACTTTGGTCAAAATGACAGGCATGAAAGTTCTTAGCTATGGGATGAGCCTCGCTAAACTTGCATTGGATTACTAATAAAATAGCATATTATGAGTCTAAAAATGATTTTTGCAAAAAATCATGAGCATTAGATAATGTACCCATAGTTCAAATCGGACACACTTCCGGCCGATTTGGCAGACATTTGTCTTTTTCACGAGGGGTGGATGAAAAGGTTTGAGATACCCTAGTTAGGACATTATCCATGTAAGGTGGTATAGTATTTTAAAAAATAGGGTGATACCATTTTGAAACTTTCATTCGCGTTGTTACTTCACAAAACACCCATTTTTGGCAGTCGGAAAATGAAAAAAGTTTTTTTGTGCTACGGAAAGGAAAACTGCCTCCGGCAACTTCCTTCACAAACTGGTTACTATATATTACCTTGAATGATATCATAAAGTCTAAGTGGGTGCAGGCTGCGGCTTCTCCCTCTAGGACGTACTACGCGGTCGATATTTGGCACCATTGTGCGCAAATCGTCCGACGGTTTATGAGAGGTTGGGGAATCCAGAACTGGACCGTCCAGGGGGAATCGAACACGGCTTACTTCCATGCTATTGCCAATGGCAGGAGGAGGAAGTGCTCTATTCCTTGCCTCTGGGAGGGGAATATTCTGTTGGAATCACCACTAGAACTCTCCTCCCATATTTACGCTTTCTACAAGGAGTTGTTCTCTGGTTCGCCTGGGTCGGGGATCTCGCTGGTAGCTGACTTCTGGAAAGGGGAAGCGACCGTCTCACCGGCGGAGAACCGGGAGCTTACCCTCCCGTTCTCTACAGAGGAGGTTGCTGCGGCCCTAAATTCTATGAGGACGGGGTCAGCCCCCGACCCCGATGGCCTGCCTGTGTCCTTCTGATACGTCGGAAACGTATCTATAATTTTTGATATTCCATGCTTGTTTAGTATCTACTTTGCTTTGCTTTGTCTACACTTTGAGGTGTTTTTTATATGTTTTTCTGGACTAACCTATTAACAAGATGCCACAGTGCCAGTTGCTTGTTTCCTTCTGTTTTTGGTTCCAGAAAAGGCAGAAAATCAATATTTTCAGAATTGGACAGGACAAAAGCCAAAGTCAATATTTTACCGTGGGGAATACGAAGCCTAAATACGAGACAGAGGGGAGCCACCAGGGGGCCACACCCCCTGGCCGTGCGGATGGGACCAGCCCACGCCTGGGGGAGGGGGGTGCGGCCGCCCTGGCTGCCCCCTGCCTCGTCTCTTCGCCTATAAAGACCCCCCGATACCAAAACCCTAAATACCCAATCAATATTCCACGAAACCGTATGTAGCCGCCGCCACCATCGTCCCTTGATTGGGGGGGGGGGGTGGTGGATCTGAAGCACTTCCCAGCACCCTGCCGGAGGGGAGATCATCTCGGAGGCCTTCTTCTTCATTATGCCAGCCTCCGGTATGAAGTGTGAGTAGTTCCACCTTGGACTACGGTTCCATGTAGTAGCTAGATGGTTGTATCTCCTCCTTTGTGCTACCATGTTTAGATCTTGTGAGCTCCGTTCATGATCAAGATCATCTATTTGTAATGATGCATGTTGTGTTTACGGGGATCCGATGGATATTGAGATTACTATGTCAGATTGATTAATGGTTTTGTCTTATTGATTCTATCATGTTTGTGTTGTTTGTGATCTTGCATGCTCTCCGTTTCTAGTAGCTATCTTAGCCAAGTAGATGCTAGTGACTCCAAGATGGGGTATTTATGCTCGATAGTGGGTTCATGCCTCTATTTAATCTAAGAGAAGTGACAGAAATCTCTAAGGTTGTAGATGTACTGTTGCTACTAGGGAGAAAACAACGGTCTCTTGTTCATGGAACAAGTGGATTGTTTACCTTACGCACTTTGCTTAAAGCAGTTATTCGTTGCTTGCAACTTAATACTGGAGGGGGTTCGGTTGATAACCTAAAAGTGGATTACTAGTCATAGATGCAGTTGGATGGCGCTCTATGTATCTTGTTGTATTGCCCAATTGAATCTCATAGGATCATGAATGTCTAGTATTGCATTGTTATGCCTTGCTCAGTCCTGTCAATTGCCCTGCTGTAATTTGTTTACCTAGCATGCCATATTTGTTTATCTAAGGAGAACACCTCTAGTGAAGTATGGACCCCAGTCCAATCTTTACCATTGATACATCTTCCACTGTTACTGTTTACTCTCTGCAAACCACTATTACCTTCCACATCATATAGTTAACCCTTTGTTTTCAGCAAACCGGTGAGATTGACAACCTCACTGTTCGTTGGGGCAAAGTCTTGAGTTTGTGTTGTGCAGGTTTCCAAGTTGCTAGCAACACCTTTGAGTTGTTTCCTTCCTCCTACTGGTTCGATAACCTTGGTTTCCTTCTAAGGAAAGACTTGCTGCTGTGCTCATCATACCTTCCTCTTGGGGTCTCCCAACGAAGCTCTACATTGATTTGAGCGCATCACCTTCTTCCAGACCTTCTGGGACCAATTGCAGCCAGTGATCATGTCGATGTTCTAGGAGTTCTATATTGGGACCCTGGTTATGTCTCGTCTAAACTTTGGTGTGATCTCCCTGATCCCCAAGGTAGTGGGGGCACAGATATCCGCCAGTTTAGACCGATCACGGTCATCAATGTCGTCCAGCGGATCTTTGCGAAGGTCTGCGCCTTGCGCCTCGCCCTAGTGATGGAGCGGCTCACCCACCCTATCCAGTTCGCCTTTCTTAAGGTACGCTTGATTCATGATGGTGTCCTTGCCCTCCATGAGATTATTCATGAGGTTAAGGCACGCCCTCAAACGGGAGTGTTCCTTAAGTTAGACTTCTAGAAGGCCTATAACCATCTGGACTGGGCCTTCCTCCGACTAGTCTTGGAGAGGAGGGGTTTTGACTACTGGATTATCTATTGGATTATGCAGTTTGTGATGAGTGGCATGATGGCGATCAACGTTAATGGGGAGATTGGACCGTACTTTAGTCCGACGTGCGGTGTTAGTTGATGGCGCCCAACACTTGTCGTGGGACGCTTTGTTGGAAACCCCAAGAGGAAGGTGTGACGAGCACATCAACAAGTTTTCCTTCAGTAAGAAACCGAGGTTATCGAACCAGTAGGCGGAAGGAAACATCACACAGGTGTTGCAAGCAACGCGGAGACCTGCACAACACAAACTCAAGACTTCGACCCCAATGAATCAGTGAGGTTGTCAAGCTCACCGGTTTTCTATAACAAAGGATTAAACGTATGGTGTGGAAGGTAATGGTTTGCAGCAAGTAAACAAGTAACAGTGGAATATGTATCAATGGTAAAGATTGGACCGGGGTCCATAGTTCACTAGAGGTGCTCTCCTTAGATAAACAACATGGCATGAAGGGTAAATAAATTACAGTAGGGCAATTGACAGGAACTGAGCAAGGCATAACAATGCAATACTAGACAAAAAGATCCTATGAGATTCGATTGGGCAATACAACAAGATACATAGACCATCATCCAACTGCATCTATGACTAGAAGTCCACCTTCAGGTTATCATCCGAACCCCCTCCAGTATTAAGTTGCAAGCAAAAGACAACTGCTTTAAGCAAAGTGTGTAAGGTAAACGATCCCCTTGTTCCATGAACAAGAGACCGTTGTTTTCTCCCCAGTAGCAACAACACATCTACAACCGAAGAGATTTCTGTCACTTCCCTTGGAAACTAGAGGCATGAAACCACTATCGAGCATAAATACTCCCTCTTGGAGTCACTAGCAACTACTCGGCCAAGATAGCTACTAACAACGGAGAGCATGCAAGATCATAAATAACACAGACATGATAGAATCATAAATACAAATCCATTAATCAATCTGACATCAATATCCATCGGATCCCCGCAAACACAACATGCATGATTACAAATAGATTAGATCTTGATCATGAACGGAGCTCATAAGATCTATAGATGAAAGCACAAGGAGGAGATACAACCATCTAGCTACTACATGGACCCATAGTCCAAGGTGGAACTACTCACGCATCATACCAGAGAGAAGGCCTCCGGGATGATCTCCCATCCGGCAGGGTGTCGGGAAGAACTTCAGATCCCCCCGATCTAGGGACGATGGTGGCGGCGGCTATAGAAGGTTTCGTGGAATATTGATCGGGTACTTAGGGTTTCTGCATTGGGGGATTCTTATAGGCGAAGAGGCGAGGCCGGGAGGCGACCAGGGGGGCCACACGCTCCCCAGGCTTGGGCCCACCCCTGGTCGCGCCTAGGGGGGTTTGGCCGCCCTGGCTCACGTCTACATCTCGTCTTCTGGATTCGTGTCCCTCACGGTAAAATATTGACTTTGGCTTTTGTCCCGTCCAATTCCGAGAATATTGATTTTCTGCCTTTCTGGAACCAAAAACAGAAGAAAACAGGCAACTGACACTGTGGCAACTTGTTAATATGTTAGTTCCAGTAAAGATATAAAAACACCTCAAAGTGTAAACAAAGCAAAGCAAATTAGATACTAAACAAGCATGGAGCATCAAAAATTATAGATACGTTTCCGACGTATCATTAGGCAAGGGGACCCCATTTCCCTTCTCCTGTTTAACGCCGCGGTGGATGCACTAGCTGAAATCTTGGATAGAGGCAAGGGTGCCGGTCATATCGCGGGCGTGGTGGGGCATCTGATCCCTGGAGGTGGTGTCACCCACCTCCAGTATGCGGACGATACCATGATTATGGTACATGGATCGGATCTCGACATTATTAACCTCAAATTCCTGCTCATGTTCCGTAAAACGTCCGATTTAGACGTCCCTCCAGGCCAGACCGTGAGGAGCTTTAAAACTCGTGCTGTGCAAAGATTTCTCCGTGCGTGCGGAACCAAATGCCCTTATTTTTTTTGTCCCATGCTAAAAACGGAAAAACGAGCAACCAAACACGCCCTAAATAGATTGTTGATGCAACGCGCCAATGGTGTATCCTTCTCATTTCTCCAAACCATATCCGTTTCATACACTTTCAATCAGACAGTAAGTCAAAAAGTATCTCTTCCTTTTTCACCCTCTAATCACAATCGCTATGCATGGATGAGCACGGACACAATTATAAACGATGTCGTTTGAATGTGGGATATTATGGACTTCCACTTTTGTCGTCATCATCAAGTTTTGCACTTTTTGGTGCTTCATTTCAGTATGTCAATCATGACTTTTTAGCGCTTAATTTGGGTAGGTCGATTACCGTAAAACATGAAGTTAATTGCTGGTAGAGAGTTGCAATTCCTCAAGTCCTAAAGTTCAGTTATAATAAGCTGGAGATGGATAGATTCACGACAAATGCAAATGCAATGCACGACAAATGTGTTGTGAGGAGACCGTTGTTTGACCTTCTTCACCGAAATCAAATACATGGAGACAGACCAAACGATTTTACTACAGTACTAAATTGAAGGATTAACCATTCATCACCACCAAGAACAGACCAAGAAAACATCAATGAAAGAACTACGATTGACAACCATGGGATCGATCGATCCAGGGAGAGAAAAATTGAGCTCGATGTCAAGTTCTCACGTCGGCTTGAGGTCCTGAAACATGGAGTCCCACTTGATCTCGCCTCCTCCGGCTGCGCCGCCGTCGGAGCTCTGTTCCTCCTCGCTGCCCGTGCGGGCGTCGTCCTCTTCATCATCCTCGTAGGCGCAGTCGTGGAACATCAGGCTCGCCTTCTGCAATGGCACGCCGGCGCCCCTCGTATTGAAACCCCCAGCGCCGACGACGCCGCCGTCGGTGATCATGAGCACCATCTTCTTGACGCCCTTCCTCCTCCGCTGCATGGCACTGGCGCGGACCACAACGTCGCCATGGCCGCCGCTGCAGATCCTCGGGACGACGGTGACCGATGACGATGAGGGGCACTTCCCATTGCCACCGCCTGCGAGCCGGTGTGCGCACCGGGCGATGCACCTGCTGGCCTTCCGCGCTAGCCGAGCGGCCATAGAAGAGGAGGACGGCGAGGAGTGAGCCGCGGCGGCATCCTTTTTGGCGAGCTTGAGTATCTGGAGGCGGTGCTTGGCGACGGCGACGCCCATGCTCTTGAGCAGGTCGTGGTCGAAGTCGGGCGCGTCGGCCGGCTCCAGCTCGTTCTCGCCGAAGAGCAGCCCGTACTCGTACGTGGCCGCCGGCGCCAGCCCTGCCTTGGACAGCCAAGCGTACCAGTCCATCGCAGCGCAGGCCACAGCGAGCTTCTTCTTCTCTGGACGATGATCTCGATCTCACTCACTCACTTGTAAGTGCGGCCGCTCATGATTCGTGTGGGATGCTTATAGAAAAAAGGAGGTGTATGCCTGTCCAGGCTGCAGTTAGTTGAGCTCACATGCATGGAGTGCGCCGGCCGCCCGGCACAAGGATTACTGCCGCCTACGGAGATAACGCGTGAGACATTACTTGCAGTGGCAAGCAGTACAGGATCGAGATGGATTTGGAGATCCAACATCATGTACAATGGCTGCACCAAATACTGCCGAGGCAAAAAAGGGGTAAAAGAAAGAGACAGGTCAGGATTTATTTTGTAAAGTTTTTTCAGGCCGATCTGATGCAAATCGCATAGCAAGTGGAGCGTGGCTCCTCACATGCCCCTGCAAAGTGCCGGTCGAAGGCTTTTCGTCGTGTGTTCGTATCATTGCTTAGAGCATCCCTAGCCGATGCCAAAAACCGCATGCCGGATAATCCGTTTGGGTCCCCGAAACCGGTGTTGGTGTGTGAAATATCATCTCTCAGAACACATACTACAAATAAAAAAACACTTGCACTACACGACGCACGCGATACGCCGAGGTCTAAAATCCATGACGTAGGCCAAAAAACCGTCGGCGTAGGCTATGTCGAAGGCTGCCATCGGCTCGTCAAAGGTCTCCCTCGGCAGAGCGCACGGGGCCGTCGGCATATGCTACGTCGAAGGCTTCCCTCGGCATAGCGGCCGTCGGCATAGCCTAACGAACGGTTAAAAACTAATTTTAGAAAAAAATATTTTTTAATCAATTTTTTTAATCTTTAAATTGTTTGATTCGTTAATCTCTTACTTTAAACATTTTTAACACTAATTACACTTAATCTTTGATCAAATTACAGTCTTGGTTAAACTTTCCGGTCAGTTACCCATCCTCACCGCTCCACCTCCAGCACGCTTAACTTCCTTGTTTCTTCAAAATCTATTTCCGCAAAGCAATTTATACATTGTTGTCAATACTATGATATCAATCCTCTTAACTCTTATATCATTATGCCACATGTTTGTATTTTTTGAAATTACAATCAATTATTTAAGTAAACAAAAATGAATAAGTAAAAATATTATTGAATTCAAATAAAAATATAATGATTTTTTTTGTATTTTTCTATTTAATATGGAATAATTAATATCTTTAAATTCGTAAATCGGAATTTGACAAATAATATGACTAAATTTATTAGAAAAATGAGAAGAATCCAAATATGATATCAATATCAAATTATCACAAACTATGCCTTAATTCTAGCCATAACATTGATCATTTGCCCCGAAAGTTAGAAAACCTCGAATGAGATAGGTCATTTTGTGAAGGTTTTTTTTGAGACATAATTAATATACCAAGTTTGATATTTTTTCTTCTAACTATGTCACATAATATGACACGACGCAAAGGTTTCGTATTATTTGGATCATTTTTGAATTTTTTATGCCCGTTTTAAACTATCGTCAAACTTTGTCAAATGCAGGGCATGAAGATTGTTAGCTCGGGGCTGAGCCTCGATAAACTTGAAGTGTATCTCTGATGAAATAGCATATTGTGAACATAAAAATGATTTTTGTACAAAATCATGAGCATCAGATCATGTACCTATAGTTCATATCTGACCCACTTGCGACCGATTCGGTAGGAATTTGTGTTTTTTACTAGGGATAGACGAAAATATTTGAGATCCCCCTATTAGGACATTGTCCATGTAAGGTGGTATAGTAATTTTGAAAAATATGGTGATAGCATTTTGAATTACACAATTGCTGGTTGCTTCACAAAACCGCCCATTTTTTGTACTCGGAAAATGGCTTTTTGGCGTGACGAAAAGAAAAACTTCCTCCTACAACATTGTTCGCCATCCCATGATGCATATTTATGCACAATATGGAAAATTATCACAAACTATGCCTTGATTTTAGCCATAACATTGGTCATTTGACCCGAAAGCTAGAAAAACTCGAATGCGATAGGTTATTTTGTGAAGGTTTTTTGAGACATAATCAATATACCAAGTTTGATATTTTTTCTTCTAACTATGTTACATAATATGATACCACGCGAAGGTTTCGCATTGTTTGGATAGTTTTTGAATTTCTTATGCCCGTTTTAAACTATCGTCAAACTTTGTCGAATATAGGGCATAAAGATTCTTAGCTAGGGACTGAGTTTCGATAAACTTGAAATGGATATCTAATGAAATAGCATATTGTGAACCTAAAAATGACATAAGCATCAGATCATGTACCTGTAGTTCATATCTGACCCACTTCCTACCGATTTGGTAGAAAATTTTCTTTTTCACCAAAGATAGACGAAAAAGTTTGAGATCCCCCTGTTAGAACATTGACCATGTAAGGTGGTCTAGTATTTTGGAAAAATATGTTGGTATCATTTTGAATTAGCCATTTGGTGGTTGCTTCACAAAACTGTCTATTTTTTGCACTCGGAAAATAAAGAATGACTCTTTGGCGCGACGAAAAGGAAAACTTCCTCCTGTAATATTGTTCTCCATCACATTATGCACATGTATGCACAATATGGACATATTATCACAAACCATGCCTTGATTCTAGCCATGACATGGTCATTTGACCCGAAAGTTAGGAAAGCTCGAATGAGATAGGTCATTTTGTGAAGGTTTTTTTGAGACATAATAAATATACCAAGTTTTATATTTTTCTTTCTAACTATGTCACATAATATGACACCACGCGAAGGTTTCACATTGTTTGGATCGTTTTTTAATTTCTTATGTCCGTTTTAAACTATATATAATGTTTTATGTTTGACATAATTCTTAATTACAAATGTGTAATATTTGAGTGTTGGCAGATAGATTTTATTTTTTGCAAATTTTGATATATTATTTGTATTTGTTCAAATTAGAATGATTTAGTTATGATTTTTTCAAAGATTAATGAGGTAAAAGGAAAATAGCTACATCATGGGCAGCCGTTTTTTAATTATGTCGCTGAGGGAAATTCTATGCCGACGGCTGCTTGGGGTGGTTGGCCTGGTCATGGTCTACGCCGACGGCCCCGACGTTTGACTGTCGGCATAGCGCCCGTCCGTCGGCGTATCCATCCATTCTTGTAGTGTTGGCGCCATAATTACTTTAGGTACTAGTTCAGATGTGTTCAATGAGTTCATCAACATTAGGCATACATTAACAAGTTCATCATACAAAAGGAACTTGATACTTAGTTAATTCTAAACCTAACCCTAGTTAGCTCCCTAGATGGATCTCGTCGGGGCATCGTCACCGCGACGCTCACCGGGGACCAAGATTGTGCGTGGCCTCGAGGGACTAGGGGAGCGCCTTCGCTAGGTGATACTCCTCCCACGCCTCATTGATCTAGAGGCACGCAGCCTCATCGCCACGGTTCGTTGTTGCCTCAGCTTCGCACTGGGGAGACAATGTGGCTTCCAACTCTTAGAGGACCGCTAGGAGGATGTGCCAGCCGAACCTTACCGCCGAGCCGCAACCACGTGAGAGGGCGTCGCAGTTACACGACTACACATAAGTTTGTATACTCTCACATTTTAGAATGAGGAGTTGCCATTTTATTGATTACGGCACGTCTCAGCTCCATGGTAACCTTAATGGGAATAATTGCAGTATTCCATATCCATATCTTTTCCTTGAATTTTCTTCATACTTGACAATCTCCAACTTGTTGTCGCTAATATCCCAAAGTTCCTTTTACTTTCTTCCCTTAGGGATATGTCCTTATTAAGAAATCCTTATATTTGGGTCTCTTCTTTCGTTCCTTATCTTGATTAGGTATCCTAATCCATCTCCTCATCTTGATTATCGACCTTCTTTACTATACTATATAAGTTCTAGGAAGTCTCACTAAAACATGATTTTTAAATTCTGTTTAGACAATAGTTGAGGTTAAAAGACTAATCTTTGATTTATCATTGTATGAGTTGTACTGGTAATCCTTATGAAGATTGGATTTGAACACATTTAGTCTATACCCATTGGAATTTCTTGTTTATCTACACAGGTCTAATTGGATGTGATTATTCACTCTTAAGGACCACTTTAAGAGTTGTTTCCATTATAATTAGTCTATTAAGATTAAGTTACTTTATCACCTTTAAGCTTTTACCTAATCAAGCCTTAGACAACCCTTTATTATCACCTTAAGTACTTCTTCAACTTCCATTTAATAATTGCCTTAAGGTTTGAGGACTACTACTTTGAAGTACGCTTCGATCTTTCATCCAGACATACTTCTGGAAGTACTTTTATAATGATGACTTCTTTTGACCTTATGAAAATAAGGCTTGATACTATTATAGGTTAATACCTCTTCTCCAACCTTTACTCGAATAATCAGATAGCGATACTTCCATTTACAGTTTACTCTCCCCCTTAGGGTTTACTAACGGTCTTTAAACAGCCTATATAGTAACCATTGGTTTTATAACTAGGATGTTGGTCCCTATTCAGCTTATACTTAACCTATTTAAGGTTTCACGAGAGAACTTTTGGTATACCCACACATTATTTGTATTACTAGCTGTTTGGACATTTTCGCTTTGGTAAGCCTGACTACGCGAGGCGCCTCGAAAGACGGTCGCATTAATTTTATACTTATTTATGTCTTAATTAACTTAGGCCAAGTTTTATGCTCTTTATGCAATACTAAGATGATCTGGTTAACTAAGTCAACCAATTACCAGCTGTGGACAAGATACCAGTTGCGAACCATCCTAGGGTATATCTATTATCCTGTGGTTTTCGACATACTACTGGCATTCTCTCTGAATTGTCAGATCTTGAATACCATTCTTGTTACAAAGCTTATTCTTTTGTACTTATTCATGATACTTCCATGATCTGGGTACAACTACTTCATTAACTTCTTAACAACATGACATACTTTGGGTGAACTTAAGTTCATCACTTCTCGTTGCTCCATATATTTCCTACATTAATCTTACTTCTTATTGTTGCCTAGTAATGATCTGAAATTGATCCAACCTTCAACTTATGTTGATACTCCTTATAATTGCTTCATTCTTCATATAAGTCTGCATCTTGGTCTTTGGAACTCGTCACTCCCTTACACGAATTCCCGTTTCTATCTAGGTCTATAACATCAAGTAATAGCTAGATGTTGCAACATGCATTTGCACACCAAGTCAAACTAAATGTACAGATCTAGTCAATCAAGAAGATCCAAGAAAAACCAATAAATCCAAATGTGGTACATATAATACACATTATTCTAAGCCCGGAATACAGTAGTTGAGTATAGTATCTCTAGAATTCAGGCTTAGTTGTGTAGTATATGACACCTCCTCATGTAGGTTTACGTTGTGCTACTTAGCACATAGGGTCAAACTATTCTTTGCCTCATAATTTACCTAGATTGCTCAATTGCAACAAAATAATCTTAAGCAAAGTGGTCCCAATTTGGTTTTGACTAACCTTTTGTCTCACTTTTTGAATGACTAACTATAACCAACCTTTCTTTGTTAGTAAACATATCTCACATGATCATTCCGAATGTCTAATGAGTTTCTATTTAACACCTAAAATTGAAGATTATCACAAATTTATGACACATATGACTTCCATCAAAGTTCTACCATATTATTATCTTACTTCTACTCCAGAATGATTTACTAATTACTTGTTATATTTATACTCTCATCATGGTTTCGGAGCTAATCTCACCATGATCTTGTTATGTTTTACCTATACATCAAGATTCCAGAACTAACCTAACCATGTTGTCTCTGTTTCTCATTATACTATCATTAAGTCTTAACATAATTTCACTTGATCATGTATAATTCTCAAGTGAATCCCACATGATTACTACTCATTACATCCACATTTATCCTAAAGATATTCATCATGTTGTCTTTGGTTATCAACTAACAATAAAATTCCACTGTGCTACTTGAATTATAGGTTTAGGCTACACCATTAAGACTACTTCAATTGATGTCCTAAATTTAGTATTAATTTACATTACTGTTTTAGCTTACTTAAGACATCTTAATGGTGTTCTACCACCTTGGTACTAGCACTATACCGAGAAAATATGGATAACGACTTTTAAGAAAGATGACCAAAGCATCCAACTTAAATGTGACAAGATTATCCTCAAGTGGATACTCATCACAAGTCATAAGAATATTTGGTTTAGATAAGATGGCTCCTATAGTCACTATCCAACTTACAGATCTTCCTAAAAGGGTTTTTAGTCCTAAGGTCAAAGCATATGCTCTGATACCAACTGCGGTGACCCAGCATACCACTGCATGATGTAGTACACTATAGTCGTTGACATAACACCAATGAAACACCGTTCACTAGTATTACATCCCTCAGAGTGGTACAACAGAAACACAGCAGGTCCAAGACATGACTATAGGTTACAACTCGACTTTTTACATAAGATCCAGAGAACACTCTAGGTTAAAGAGAGAGAAATAAACTTCTTACAAAGAAGAATCAGAAATAATCAACTCAAAACTATTATGCTAAGAAGATTAGCATCTAACTATTTGGCTTGTATTGCTACTATTGCAATATTCTACAGAAATAGGTTCTATGGCTAGAGATTATATTCCTATCTAATCAGCAACTTCGTCTTCATCTTAGTTGATGTATATGTTGACTTCATTGAAGAGCTTGAGCTGTTGATGAATATTCCCTTGAGCAGAAGTTGATGTTGACGTTGTCTGTATTGGCTTCAGAATCTAGCAAGGATTAAGAAGATACGTTGAGTACGAGCGTACTCAGCAAGTTCACTAGAAAGGAGAGTTTGATGCACTATATCTATAGCCACAGACCGTAGGTCATAGGCAATGCAAGTTTTTGTAAACATTTCTTCAAAGGTTGCTTTTATTCTGAAAAGCTATGTCCGTCAGCCTTCACGGGTTTACCAGAACTTTCATGGAGTTCCTTTCCCGCCGCGTTCGCATCTCCTTCCTGGAACAGGGAGTAACAAGTTACAGTGCTTACACTCTGCAGAGGTGCGTTACTTTACCCATGAGAGATCTTAGCTTTGTTGCACATCCGAGCGGCCAACCCGTTCATACTTCCTTGGTATGAGGCCCAGACTAAGATCCAAGCCAATCACTGCCCTCTCCGCGACCCCATATGTCTGCACGATCCTTCGGGGCCGGCTCACCTCCGTTAAGCCCCCTTTCGGGCAGGCTAAATCCCTGATGAGTTCCCAAAGACTCTATGACCTGGTGATGCCCTGGCAAGTACCATATTAAATGGACTATACCACTAAACACCATTCATAGATAATCTAGACACCAAAAGTGTGGGCGTAAGGGTGACCACCCATATGTTGGATCCGCACAAGGAATCACAACGTCACGTTAAGGTCGTCTTGCCTCCATATGAGAGAAAAAGGATACATCTGACTTCTCCGTCCCATTCCAAATCTCATGGTTAACGCGTAATATACGACGCAAGAATCACTGGTGACATTGGTTGTTAAGTCCTAGATAATATGTTCCTTTACCACCGGAACTTTCATAGTAGGTTATTACCTCATGGTAAATAACCTATAATCATATTATTATGAAAATAGTGTTTTCTGACCTTTTTCAAATGCAGGTGATGACAACAATGGATTTGTAAAATACTTTACAGAAAATAATCAAAGTACATGAGCAAGTGTGAACTTGCCTTTTGTGATTGCAAGATTATGCACTCACGGTCTTCGAGACAATATAAGATCCAATATCTGAAATTAGCATCATTGGTCTGGTAAGGACTAATGTTTAAAGAAGCAAGATGCAATTATGCATAAGTAATGATATGCATTTTGTAAAACTCCCAAAGTGAATTCCCAATGCTTTGAGTGAAGTGAATTTAGGATTAGTGTTTTATCGCAAATAATATTAGGGTTATTAATTTGTGTTATTAGGGTTATTGTTTTTTCTAACCTGTTTAACTCTCTTTCTGTTATAGATAATTAAGTCATAGATCCATCCGAAGATCCTGGTTGCATCGGTGAAGGTTTTCTTTAGGGCATGATAAGAGGTGAAATTCCTCTTAATATTACTATCGGCGAAGATATTTTGCTCGAGGAAGAGATATCCTCATATCTGAGTCCATCCGGTGATGGACTAGAGGAAAACCTAATATATCAAGGGGAAGACCGGATGGACGAAGGGCAAACAAATAACAACAATAATGATGGCCCCTGGATTTATAAAGCCTCGTGTTACCTCTATTCATTAACTGATCTAGATATATTAATCACTCTCTCTCTTATTCTTTTAGCCCACCGGATCGAAGCAATCGACAGCTCAAACAAATCGAGGGCCGAACAAAAAGTTGGATGGTAATCGGAGGTTCACCATCGAAGAAATAGATGATGAGGTGAACCGATTGCTCCAGAGAAGCACCGGAGGATGTTTATAAATCAATGCGAGGTGCTTGTTAGGGACAACCTGCCGATCACCATCCAAGAATGGAATAAGTCAAAGAAACCCGATGAAGAATCCAACAGCTATGTCACCGATGATGCCAAAGATGACCTTTGGTAGAAGCTCATAGCGCATTTCATACTACCTCCAAAGTATGAAGAATTTGAGGTAGATGGTATTACCCCAAGGCCGGGTGGGCTTGAAAATAGAGCGAAAGTCAAGGAGTGGGCTCTGAGCAAGATGGCTGAACTGTACGGAACCACAAGAAAAGTTTATACGCGAAATATGTCGCGAAAAAGAAAACTCCAGACTTCAAAGGAGTAAACGAGAAGTTGAGAGAACAGTGGCCTGATTTTGTACAGTACAAGCAATCTAATAAAGCAAAGGCAAAGTTGGCAAAGAACGCGTTAAATGCTGCCCAAAATAAATACCATCATAAAATGGGGACAAGTGGCTAAAAGAGTGTCGTCCCTAAGTGGGAAACTATGGAGAAGAAAATGAGGGCTAGAGGCATCACTCCTGGTACAGATGGATGGCCCGAGAGGTCAAAGCACTGGTGGTACGGGCACGGGGGATCGTTGGACCCAGAAACAGGGAAGACATTATTTTATGAAAAAATTATAAAACCCTTCCAAGACCTTATTCAAGTAATGAACGATGCTCAATTGGGATTGTTCCGTCCCGAGAGAGAGAACGACGAGTTGACACGCGCCCTAGGGAATCCTGAAAAGGGAGGACGAAGACGAGGCAAAGGCACCGGTGTCTCGTGGAAGAAAGGGTTTCCTCAGTACGATGCCAGTTACAGAAGCCGTCAGAGAAAGAAGGACCGGGAGGCAGACCGGATCTCCAGGGTAGAGCAGGACCTAGCTGATCTGAAGAACCTCATGCAAGAAATTAGACAAAGGCCACCGTCGTCAACTCACCCGCAGGCTGATGATCCTGCATTGGATCTTAGCCAGCGGAGGAGCAGCGTGGCTTCCACGGAGGTCCGGGCTGATGATCAAGCACTGCTGGATGATGCACCGACTCCTCACTACCCCGTGGATGATGTCAGAGAGATGACACAGTGTGAGCTACATTATCCAATGAACAACATGTCCTTCAAGGTGGCGATCGACACCGCTTTACCTTGTCTACCTGGAGCACTCCACCATTCACTTCCGATTCTACCAGACTATGCTCGTGTCACGGTGGATGACATAGTGGAGGATTTTGCGGACCTAGATATTAAAATCACTATGCCTGAAGGCCTTACAAAACTAGGAGATGTCAAGCGCAACATCATTCTATGGAAGAAGAAGTACATCAAGTTTCTAGGCTCGGCGCCAAGGCCACCGACTCCGAGGAATCCAAGTCCACCCCGCATCGAAAATCGTCAACCTCCAAGTCCAACCCAACCCGATTATCGCCAACCTCCAAGTCCATCCCGCCCCGCTGACGATCGCCGCAGCAGGAGTAGATCAACTCGATCTCCGGTTCCACGCAATACTCGATCGCCGCCTCCGCCTCCGTGCAATACTACTACCTCGTCGAAGAAACGGAAGTTCGACGCTTTCCCGCGCCCCACATCAAAGAAAGGTCAAATGGCGAAGATAGTCGACATCCCGCCGGCTCTTCCAAAGAGACCTTATAACAAGACCGATGAGGAAACTAACGCGGATGTGGCTGCCCAAGTTAAGGCGCATTTTGCACCCAAAAATCCTGAGCCAAAGCTGGTATATAATGAAAAAACCAAAAAGTGGGCTAAGTCCTTTCTTAAGCAACCATCCCAGATATCGATAAGTCTGGAATCAGACTATGACCGGGAGATTATTAAGCAAGCACAGAAGAAAAAAATCACAAGTGCAAAAAGCGGGAAGCAAGTTGCCCAGCTCGGAGCATAGAAGAATCAATCGGTCGCCCCGCTCAAAGTCATTTCAGACCTCGACAAGGCCTTCAGAGCTGAAATGGATATGGACATGCAAATAATGGACCCCAGAGCCCGTAATAATGCTGCACTAATGGGAATCACTGTATCGCAGCCCAAAGCACTTGCTACCGAAGCAAAAATGTCTCTTGGTCAATATTTAGGTTATGAAGATACGCCAGTGGGTCAGATAGTACGGAAGTATGTCCAAGGAGAGCCTCTAGTCAGTAATGAGGAGCTCGCGCGTCTATCCACACATATACGAAATCTGCACGAATGGTACATGCAAGCAGAAAAAGCATAAGAAAGATTGGTTTCAGGTGGACGTTAGAAATGAGAATCACTTCAAACCATAATCGATACAGGTTCAAATGACCGAACTGTTTCAGTTATACAACCAGCGCGCCCTCGACAAATCTATCATTGGTTGCTACTGTCTGTAAGTGATTTATTTCTATAATTAAGTTTGTAGCTCAGCTAGTTCATTGTATTTAATATATTATCCTAACTATATATCCTTTTGTATGATATTATATTCTGCAGAATGAAGATGCTTGAATGCAAAAGAGCTAGAAGATACGACGTTGGGTTCATTGACCCATATATCGTTAATGAATATACGTTAAAGAATCACCCAAGGACGCGGAGGAAGACCTGTGCAGGTTCTTAACCGAGAATAATTTTGTTAAGGAAATACTATTTTCTTACAACTTCAAGTGAGTGTTTATATCTTATACGCATTTTATTTTTGCTTACTCGATGAGCTATGCATGTATGCTTATATAAACGTTCGCAGATTCCACTGGATTTTGCTAAACATTCAAGTTGACAACTCCCTAGTTGAAGTCCACGACTCATTAAGTTAGGACCAAGAGCAGTGGAGCGACATGAAAGCAATGCTCCATAAGTAATTTCAATCATTATCGCATTATATCGTCCTCTTTCATTCATTTCCTGATATCAAATAACTAATAACTCCTTTGTTCATTTTCTTTGCCAAACAGGTGTTGGACACGGTTCAGACAGAAAATATCAGGTCCATTCAAAGAGGAGCTAACTTATAAAATTATGAAGAGTTTACAGCAGTCACCGGAAACTCATTTATGTGGATACTATGTCTGCGAGTACATCCGCAAGTTGACCAGTGAACGGAAAGTTGACTCACATTATATTTATGATTTGCGGGAGAAACTAGAGTCAGACCAGCGCATAAGAGTAATTCAAGAGGAGCTGGCGGGATTTATGATGAAGAAAGTCCTTGATGTACATGGAGAGCATTATGAGGATGACGTGTAACTCGATTTGCCTTAGTAATCTCCATATAGATATGGTATATATATTCATCAATGACCATGTAATTTAAAAACATTTCTTCCTTTTGATATATATATCATCAATGTATGCTTGCAAGGGATCGATTAATTATATAGATGTATCAACGTGTACTGTGTATGTACTAGCGTAGAATATGTGTACTTAAATATATATTTGAAATTATAGTAAAAAACAAAACAAAAAAAGAACGAAATAGCAAAAAAAAGAAAATACACAATCTCTGCCGCGAAACACACGATTCTCTGCCGCGGCAGAAAACCTTATAGTCCCGGGTGGTGTTACGGCCCGGGACTAGAGCGTTTTCGCCCCCCCCCCCCCCCCCCCCCGCGGCGCTAAAACAACCACGTGGCTGTTATCAGTCGCGGTCCGTAGCGAGCCGGGACTAGAGGGGGGGCTCTAGTCTCGGGCCCAAACCGGGACTAGAGCCCGTTACAGCCCGGAACTACAGCCCTGTTTTCCAGCAGTGAGAGTTATTAAAGAGATTGTTGCTATAACCGCGCATGGTGTATCCTTCTCATTTCTCTAAACCATTTCCGTTTCATACACTTTCAATCAGACAGTAAGTCAAAAAGTAGCTCTTCCTTTTAGACCCTCTAATCACAATCGCTATGCATGAATGGACAAGGACATAATTATGGACGATGTCGTTTGAATGTGGGATATTCTGGACTTTCACTTTTCTCGGTCATCAAGTTCTGGACTTTTTCGTGCTTCATTTCAGTACGTCAATCATGACTCTTTAGCTCTTCGTCTGGGGAGGTGGACTACTATAGTGCTATGTGCAATTTCTCAAGTCCTAAAGTTCAGTTATAAGCCGGATATGGATAGATTCATCATCCATATAATCGCAATGCATGACACAGATGTCACTGAAACCCAATACATGGAACAGACCAAACGATTTTACAGTACTTTATGTCAAAAAAAGGTTTTACTGTACTAAACTGATCTTAGGATTCTGAAGCGTTAACCATTCATCATGCACCCCCAAGAACAGACCAATAAAAGATCAACGAAAACCACGATTGACAACCAGGGCCGGGCCGGCAAAATTCAGGGTCCTGTGCGAAAATCTAAAATGGGGCCTTATCTTACGCAAAAAATTGAACAAATAAATAATTCTAATGTATATGACAGAATATTTTGCATAACAATTGCATAAATTGATAATCATACCTATATAACTGAAGTTGCATAATGTTTATTTAAACGTCATCATTCTTTTTGTGTTCTTCGAAATAAAATGTTCAATGATATCGTCATAATCAATCTTGTCCAACACTTCGCTCTCATAGAAATACTTTAAACCCTTTATTTTCTTAAGAATTTCGGCCCTAATAGCAGAAGCAAGCAAGTGTACTAATTCATTCTGGATCTTATGATCAAGATAATGAGCACGAGTTTCTTCATTTGTAATACATTTCTGATGCTTCTTTTATAATAAACTTGTCCATAGCACCTTTCTGAGATTTAATTACTTCCTCCGACCCATATTAGTTGACTTGGATTTGCCTAGATTCAGATGTCTCTAGACATGTTTTAGTGCTAGATACATCCGAATCTAAAAATTAATATGGGTCGGAGAGAGTAATTATGTTCCTTTTTTTCTCTCTTAAGCTTCCCCATGTCGAGTTTATATTATCGAAACAGAAGATACAGGAAATAAATAAAATAAAATTATGGATATAATCAGAAATCAGAAGTACTTCCTCCGATCAAAATTAATTGACTTAGATTTATTTAGATTCGAATGTATCTAGACATGGAGTATTTTAGTACTAGATATATCCGAATCTAGACGAATATCAGTCACTAATTTAATCTAAGAAAGTATTTGTTTTTACGATCAGCCTATGAGGATTGAGGCGACGAAGAGTTGGAGAATCTGCGGCCGCTCGTTCGCCGACTCGCCGTGGTCTTAGGACTCGATCGATTGAATTATGTGTCGCGGTGTCGTCGGCTCGCCGCGTTCTGTTCCTCTTCATCCCTTTGGTGTTCTATGCGTGCGTCGGTAGGTCTGGAACTATGGGCGATTTGACGCGATCGATCGACCAGCAGCAGCGCAACCATGCAGCCCAGCGTACAAAACCCAGCGCGCAGCAGCAGCGCAGTGCAGTATACATACATATACAAAATTTTGGGCCCCCCAAAATCGTGGGCCCTGTGCCGTTGGCACAGTTGGCACCACTGTAGGCCCGGGTATGACAACCATGAGATCGATCCAGAGAGAGAAAAATTGAGCTCGATATCGAGTTCTCACGTCGGCTTGAGGTCCTAGAACATGGAGTCCCACAGCGAGCTTCTTCTTCTTCTTCTTCTTCTTCTTCTTCTTCTTCTTCTTCTTCTTCTTCTTCTTCTTCTTCTTCTTCTTCTTCTTCTTCTTCTTCTTCTTCTTCTTCTTCTTCTTCTTCTTCTTCTTCTTCTTCTTCTTCTTCTTCTTCTTCTTCTTGTGGATCTCTCGATCTCACTCACTTGTAAGTGCGGCCGCTCATGATTCGTGTGGGATGTTTTATAGAAAAGGAGGTGTCTGTCTGTCTGTCCGGGCTGCAGTTAGTTGAGCTCACATGCATGCAGTGCGCCGGCCGCCTACGGCTATAACGCGTGAAGCATTAGTTGCAGTGGTCATATTGGACTGGTACTACTAGTGTAATGTGTGTGTGTTTGTTAGATCCTGTGCAGTACACGATCGAGAATTTGAGATCCAACATTACGTAGAGTGGCTGCACCAGATCCTGCCGAGGCCAAAAGGGGCAGAAGAAAGAGACGGATCAGAGTTTTATTTTGTAAAGTTGTCAGGCCGATCTGATGCAAATCGCCATGTTAGTGGGGGGCGTGCAGTGGCGCCTCACATGCCCCCTGCAAAGTGCAAATGTCCTTACAATAGTAGCTATGTTTGTTAATTCAGAACTACTCCCTCCGTTTTAACTTCATAAAAAAAATTATAGGACACACTATAAAAAATCTAGATATACTTCTTTCATAAAATTAAAACATCTTATATTATGAAACCGAGGGTGTAGTTGCATCGGTTCTTTCCCTTTTGTTAGATATTGAGGCAGCAATAATGATGACTGATCGATGGATTGTGTTTAGGGGATTGTTACGTCTGAAAGAAGTGAGTAGGAAACAGGGCTTTCGTCCAGAGCCCTCCGGAGCATTAGTCCCGGATGTGTTAGGAACCGGGACAGTCCCGGTTCCAACAGCTAGGACGCCGACAACTTTTAGTCCCGGTTTGTATTACGAACCAGAACTAAAGCGGTGGAGGCGGGTGCGGACGTGGACAACACCCTTTAATCCCGGTTAGAGTCACAAACCTGGATTAAAGATGGACCTTAAGTCCCAGTTTGAGACATCAACCGGGACTAAAAAACTTTGGCGGGTTCTGCCACGGCAGGAAAATAGGAAAAATCCTGCCACGACAGTACATTTCTACCCCCCCCAATCCCCGAGATTGTCTTTTCTAGTTTCAAAAGCATGCCACAAAATTATAAATATAAAATCTTTCAGACTTAAATTATATTAAGTGATTTAGTTGTTACGAAAATTAACAAACATGAATTTTGACATATTTTTACCAAAAACTGTCATAAAAACTTCAAACGGCTATAACTTTTGCGTACGATGTCGGAAAAAGAAATGTACGACCTATCAAAATATGCGGAAAAAAATTGTAGTTCGATTTCAACGCCTTAGGCCGTTTGGGGTTCTTTAGATTTTTCAAATTGGAAAAGGAAAAGGAGTTATTTAAAAAATTAAAAAAAATTAACAAATTTCTTTATGCCATCTTTGGATTCCTCACATTTTTCTAATAATAATGGATATATTATTTGTCGAATCTCGATTTACGGATTTAAAGATATTATTTATGCCATATTAAATGAATAAATGGAAAAAAATGAATAAATATTATTTTGTTTAGTTTTTTTACTTTCATTGGATTAAAATATTATTATTAGCTATTTATTGTTGTTTACTTAAATAGTTGTTTATAATTTTGAAACATAAAAACATGTGATATATTGATATAGGCTAATAGAATTGATATGGTAGTGTTGACAACAGGGTATAAATGTGCATCGCGCAAGGACATCCTGATAGAACAAAGAAGTTAAGCGTGCTGGGTGGAGTAGTGCTAGGATGGTGACCGACCAGAAAGTCTACGATTTTACCTAAGATTAAGTATAGTTAGTGTTAAAAATGTTTCAAGTGAGAGAGAGACATTAACGAGTCAAATAATTCAAAAGTTAAAAAATTAAAACAATTAAAAAAATTGAAAAAAAAATCAAAAAACAATCTCTAGTCTCAGTATTATAAACTGGGACTAAAGGTCTCGCGCTCTACCGCGGCCCTGGGAAGGCCTTTAGTCCCGACTAATGGCACAACCTGAACTAATGGAAACTTTTAGTCTCGATTCCATAGTCTCGATTGGACAATCGAAAATAAAGACCCTTATAAACCGGAACTATAGGCCCATTTTTTACTAGTGTGATCAAGGTAAAGAGAATAACAGATGAGAGGCAGCGGGGATCAGAGAGGCCCATGTGGAAGCAAGAGCAGAGGTCCAACTGAAACCCAGTAAGGCCCAAGAAGTCAGAAGCGTAACTGAGGTTATAGTCTCATGTCTGTTGTCGGAAGATGTATCTATTCTATTCTATTAACCCTAAAAAAAATTATTCTATTCTATACTAAAAGCACATGACGGACAACCAGAAAATAGATAAATAGACTAGAAAATTCCATAACAAACAAATAAATTTATCCCTTTATCTATTAAAGTAGAAAATCGCAGCCGCTAGATATTAGTAATAATTTTGTACCTCTAAAATTGAAAGTATTTACCAACCAATGCCATCAATTAAAATACATCTCACGTTAGTAAACCTAATATAGCTTTGCCTTCATCTGCTGGCAGCCGATCGTGTTTTGTCTTCAGCGGTTTCTTTTTGGCATCGGGTTGTACGGGACAGGTGGAAACCGATTTAGTACATCCTACAGTTGATTGCATGCGTAAACATCAGATGGACGATATTAATCGATCCGTACGCCCGTGGTGCCTTAGTGCAAGGCAGTGCTGGATGACACAGTTGCGGTATAACTTACGGAGGGTATTAGTGGGTATTTTTTCCTCCACTAGTCTTCACTAATGAATACTCATAATCTTGGAAGAGTACATGAGTGCATATCTCATATGCTTTTCTAAGGTTGTAAGTATTCATTACTAGAGACTAATGGCACAATAATATAAATTAACCATGCCGCAAGCATCATATGTTTGAGAAGCTTTATCTTATTATTAATTTGATGTCAACTATGTCTATACTGTCATACTCATTTTTTCACATGCATATGAATCAGTTACTTCCTATTTCGTGATTAATTCTACAGATACATATTTATATAGACGTGTATATATTGAGCAATTGGTAGAAATAAGTTTTATGGTATATATAGTTTGTTCGATCAATAGAATAAGTAGTTCTGAATGTCTTCACCAAGATAACAAAGACCATGGATATAACAAATGTACGAATTATTCAGTTTTTAGTTGCATTACAGTAATATTTCTCTAGATAATACTAATATTTTTCTAAATATTTTTCGTGAACAAGTGGTGGAGGTTGAAAAACATTATTGAGAATTATGCTTAGACTTTGAATAATCTGTAAAGTTTTAGTGTAAATATTAGGCAAAAGCTACATTTTAAAGATTTTTCTAGGGTCGCGAGGGGGGGCAATGGCCTCCTCTTCACCTTACAAAACTTTGCCACTGTGAACAAGAGAACCTTGGTGTCTTATCGCACTGTGGTCCCCAAAATGAGTGAACCTTGGTGTGTGCACGATGGTTGTGCGTTGTCTACCTCGGTTATGGTATTTTAAAAAAATACTTAGTACGTATAAATCTGAGAATGGTTTCTTATAAACCGGGTGGGCTGGGTCAGTTTTGCCTCATGGGCTTATTTGGTTTGGGTGCAAATGGGTCGACTTTGACAATAAGTTGGTTTAGTTTGATTTCTTGTATATACCAGTTTGGTTATGGTTAGGTTTGGGCTCAAAGAGGTTGGTTTCACACAAGTTAAAACCATGGTTCTTAACCGGTTTATGAGATTAGTTTTTCCTACGCCTATACTGTCTCCGCAATGGTCCTTCCAATCTTTGCCGCCGCTCGCGCCCCGCCTGCCGCTGTCCCGGATCCCTACTCCGCCTCCCAGCTCTATTCTCTCCCCTACCCCCATGCCCTTCTTCCCTGCCATGACCACTAACCAGACGTCCAGCAACGCCATGACCACTAACCAGACCTCCAGCAACGCCATGACCAGGACCTCTAGCGCCGCCCCTCGCAGACACAAGGGATCTCTAGTGCCTCAAGGGACCTCTAGTGCCGTGACTGCCGTCCCTCGTCGGCCTGGCGGAGTGACCGACGGCAAGGATGCAAGCCTCTTTGTGCACCCCGCGACGACGAGCACAATTCGTCGTAGTCAGCCAGGAAGAGGCACACGCTTCCACCTCCTCTGGTCGTCCATGTCGTAGTTCCGGCGCCGGGAAGACAAGGTCCGCGCCCTCGAAGTTGAACACCAACCTTGGCACCGACGCAGTCGACGGGCTCGTCGCCATCAGTGCCGTCGCGAAGCAACATGTCGTCGTCCGGGCTGCTGCTGTTCGGGTTTAGTTTTGGTTCGGTTGCATAGCTTGCTCGAGTGGGTATATGGTTGAGTTCTGGTCCAGTTGTGAAACAATTCTCAGGTTTAAGTACGTATTTGTTTTCTAATTTAACAAGATTTACATGCGGAAGGAGTAGATCATAGAGTTGAGAGTTCAGACGATCACGCATGACATATCAGCCATTGTATCTGTTGTTTGCTATATTAATATAGCGGGTCGAAAGCCTGATTCGAGACATATCAGTCAATTGGTACTACATGCACGGCCGGGGCGCATTGACCACACCCGGCCACCACGCGTGCGTGTACGCCGCACCGAAAGCCGAAATTAAGCTGATAGTGGTGTCGACCCGCGCATTGGCTTGCTTAATTATTAGTCTGCCAAAGAACACGTACGGCAGGCACGATCATTGCCTGCGTGTGCCCGGCTGTCGCGATGGCCGGCGACAGGTCGGCCTGTATGATCAAGTGTGTGTTTCGTTGTGTTATGTATGATGACGAGCTCTCGTATCACTGGTTACTCTCTTAAATTAATTCTTTCGTATAGTAGTACTCAACTTGTTGTTCTTGACCAGAATGCATAATGACATGCTATCATTTGGTCTCGGTGTATGGAGATGACCCCATTTTTTTTTTTTTTTTGCTATCATGTGAAGATAGTAGGGCAGCTTCAACCTTAATTGATTTTAAATGCATCCCTTTTACTTTCTCCATCTTGAAAATAATGTTGCATATTTGTCTAAATTTAAATGTATCTAGGCGCAATGGGCGACATCCTTTTTCGGGTATGCCGACAACCTAGGGTATGCCAACGGATAGCTTCAGGTGCATACGACTTTATAGCGCCTATTGACGACGAGCCCGATAATTGATCATCGGCATTTCAGATGACATATTATTAATTACCTGCATCAATTTCAAGTGATGCCATACATGAACATTAATTTCAGATGACATATTATTTTAATATATACATTATGACTATAAGAGAGAACACTTCAACTCCTTTGGCAATATTCCTATGAAATGCAGTATTATGCTATATTTTCTAAAAAAGTATATATAAAAATTCAGTACAAATTTGAAGGAGAAGAGCCAGTGTCGTTTGCATGCAGTAATCAGATTAAAAATGATAAATATTTCTATGTATAATCCAGTTTCTCTCTGAATTTATCAATCGCCGACATGCCATTCTGTTTAAAGACATTTTATATTAGCCAAATAGCTATCATCTGATAAGAGGATAGTTAGTTAAATTAGTGTTATAATCAATGTATAATTGTTACTATGTTGGTTTTAATAATCCTTAGATGCGTACAATTGTCCGAAGACTATGTATCTGTGCCATGAGGGGGAAACCAATCTGATTGGCGGCGACGAGTTTTAGTTATGTGGTAATGAAATCTATTCTAACTATAGCAGATTTTCCATGTTTAATATTTTATTACAAGGCTTTATTAAGAAACTAGCGTGAACACCTATCTATCCCGAACCTACACCTATCCTGGAACAATGGATTTTAGGCACTCGCTCGGAGGAGCAGATGTCATCATGTGCATAATGTCCCCTCTCGGGTTACCTGGCCATATAATATAAATCGTTATTAAGATATTTGTTAGGATGAATGCTTTAGAGATTTTTCTATAAATGTGTACATAAGAATATAGTTTATGCAGTTGTTAAACCATAAATAATTTAAGAAGGAATATTGTTATGAAATGCGGTTTAAATTTAGCACAATTTTTTATTTTAATATATATATATTATGACTATGAGAGAGAACACTTCAACTCCTTTCGCAATATTCCTATAAAGTGCAGTATTATGCTATAATTTCTAAAAAGGAGTATATATAAAAATTCAGTACAAATTCAGTATTATGTCATCGGTCCGCAGAGCGCAGTACATCAGCCATGGCATCCATGAAGCACGAGCTCTAGTGCCTCCCGCCTCCTTGCTTCTTTCCCATGGTTGCCAGCAAGGTGCTTCTAGTCTTCCCTGATGCAAGCGCCGGCCTCCGGCTGCACGAAATTAAGGACTACCTGCGACTCCCATCGTCGGATAAACTTCCATGCCTGCCTCCCTACTCTCAGTGAAATCAAACATTGTGTCTCCAATGGACTTCTTTTCACCACCAAATGGCTGGACTGGTATTTGCAGTTCCACACAGGGAATCACCAATACACAATTTTGTGGATGAATAATATCTTCTCCAGATTGTAGTCCATCTCCAAGTCAGAAAAACACATCATTGACTCATGTAGGTATGAACATATGTAGGAGATTGGTAAATAAAAGGTGCCATGATCTCGTCAGGTCGGATTATCCCGCGAGCGGGCAGAGATACCATAAGCCAGAAGACATGCTATTAATGGATGGTTTCGAGGGAGAAGAAAACCGGCCCGCTCCTAGATTGGTGCAGACATGTGGCATGTTTTTAACAGGGTCTACAAGAGACCCGTAACCCGGTTTTCCCCCTCAAACTTTGCCTAGGGGGGGGACACCGAAGCAAGGCTCTTATATAATCCTTTTTTTCTCGCCAGCCAAGGCAGGGCGGATGCCCGATCTCGTCCTACAGAGAGCTCCGCTAGTGTGTACCATCTACCATGAGGGGAAACCCATCTGATTGATGGCGACGAGTTTAGTTATGTGGTAATGAAATCTATTCTAACCACTATAGTAGATTTTTCATGTTTAATTTTGTTGCAAGGCTTCATGTAAGAATCTAGTGTGGCCACTTATTTATCCAGAGCCTACACCTATCCTGGGACAATGGACTTTAGGCACTCGCTCGGAGCCGATGTCGTCATGTGCACAATGTCCCCTCTTGGGTTACCTCGCCATATATATTATAAATCGTAACTAAGATATTTGTTAGGCCGAATGCCTTAGAGATTTTACTATAAATGTTTACACATGAATATAGTTTATGCAATTGTTAAACCATAAATAATTTAAGAAGGAATATTGTTGTGAAATGTAGTTTAAATTTAACACAATTTTTATTTTAATATATACATTATGACTATGAGAGAAAACACTTCAATTCATTTACTAGCAATATTCCTATGAAGTGCAGTATTATGCTCTAATTTATAAAAAAAGTATATATATAAAAATTTAGTACAAATTTGAAGGAGAAGAGCCAGTGTTTTGCATTGAGTAATCAGATTAAAAATGATAAATCTTTCCTCACATAATCTAATTGTTTTGAATTTATCAATCGCCAACATGTCATTCCGTTGAGAGACATTTTTAGTTTAGCCCAATAGCTATCATTTTTGTAACATGTCATTCTATTAAGAGATCACAAAAATAAGAGGCTAGTTAGTTTAATTAGTGTTATGATCAATGCATGTTCTTGGTATAATTGTTATTCTGTTTGTCTTAACAATCCTGAGATGCATACAATTGTCATAAAACTATGTATTTGCGGTACTCCATGCATGTACTCCTCCAAATCCATGACAAAATGAAGTATTTATTACAATTCAACTATATTTTTCTATTTCTTATGTCTAATAATGATAAATATATTTTGTGGTCTTATTTTGCTGAGTGGTACATTTTATATGTCATGCATTTTCCAGCCATGTGTAGTTAGAAAAAGTGTGAATTTTGGGCACACATGTTATGCGGTCCGCACACATGTTGTACACCGCACACGACAAATGTGATTGCTTAACGAAATCTCCTTCATTTCGAGCGTTGTTGTGCTCACCGCATGGATGTGTTTGCATAAAGCCTATAAAAGGCATTGGAAAAAATTAGTAATGGATTAGTTCGTAAGGGACGCTATTTCAAGAAGGATTGATTGGAACATAACTCATAAGAGTTGGTTCGAAAATAATGGAATGTACTATGAAAAATAAGTGTTTGTTCAAAAAATAAAGGATTGGTTGAAACATAATTAAGGATTAACTAAACACTACCAGCGAGGACCAACATTGCCTCGACGAGTCTGCATGCCAGGAGGACCTCTCCTTGGCCACCGCCAACTCGTCTTCTAGTCTTTCCTGCATCACGTTTGACAGCGACGATGGCAGTGGCATCGGCCATGGACACCACACGCAGATTGATGCCGCAGGTGCACGAGAGGAATGTGTTGACCTCGGTGGCGCCTCTACTACCGAAAGTAAATATCCTCGCCGTCTAGAGATGTTGCAGTGACCCGTCGTGCGTGGAGGCATGTGCCGTTGGGGTTGCGCAACAATACGAATTTTGAAGCAAAGCAGCGCGGCCTTCCTATATGCCTATATGCATTTCCTCCTCAATGGGACCATGGGCTGGTACCCGTGATATCCTCAATGGGACCATGGGCTGGTACATTTTTTAGTTTTGAAAATGTTTAGATTTTGGGTTTGTACAAATTTAAAATTTGTTTAAGTTAGAAATTTGTTCAGATTTCAAACATGGTTCAGTTTTTCAAAAATGTTCATGCATTGTATAAGTCTAAACTAAAAACCATAAAAAGCCAAAAAACTTATGAACCAGTTAAACCATCGAACTGACTCAAACTGATGGGCCGGCCCAACAGGGCGTGCCCTCTGGTACCGAATGGGAAGCGGCGTTTGCTTTTTTTCCCCATCGAAGCCCGCTTCAGTGCAAACAGCCAAAATGACCATTCCTCGCGATCCAACATTTAGGCTGTTTTAAAGAAGCCATGGACCAAGGTACATTCGTATCAAAAGAATATAATCTCATCTAAATCTCGAATCATAAGAAAATATATTTCATAAGGTGTTGAAAATATATTTCATGATGTATGAAACGGCTGTTTATTAGGCAAGGTTTACACAAAACTTTGATATTTAAATCGGATTGGAGGGAGTAGGTTTTCTTGAAAAGTATGGAACTCTTCTCTAACATGAGTGATGCACGCGACCACCGTACGTCGACCCTCCAACCTTAATTAAGAACAACAAATGTATCTAAACTAGTAGCGATCAAACACAGCACAGTTGTTATTTTCCTCTCAACCGAGAAACAGCGAAACAAATGTGCATGTGGTTATCTGAACAACGCGTCCTTGAATTACAGTTTACACCAGAGAACGTAACCGGTGCTGGTAACATGAACTACTCGACTGAGCTTCCAAAACTTAATCAATTCTCCTTGATGCGACCCTGCCTGAGATGAACAACCATGATGGATCAACAATTCAGCGGGTCATCCCCTCTGCGTGCACGGCGGGCGGCACGGTCGCCGCGCCGCCGATGCGGCCCTGCTGCTGCAGCTCCATGTTCGCTTGCCACCCTGCACGAAAACGATAGTATAACTCTCTCTGCCACACATGTCTCCATGCATGAACACGAATCGAGAACATAGATGCATACCGATCTCCATGACGAATCCTCGGTTCCTGAGCTCGCGGTACTCCTGGCAGATGGCGCAGGGCTCGAAGATGAAGTGGACGCAGCAGTCCGGGAGCGGGCTCTCCTGGAGCCCGTACTGCGTCCGCATCTTGGTGCGGTAGAGGCAGGAGTAGACCCACTGGAACTCATACCCCGTCAGCAGCGCGATGCCCATGTACAGCGCCGCGCTCGCGCCGCTCGACGTCGCGCCGCGGTCCACGATCTCCGCCACCTGCCCGAACGTGATGCACGGGCACAGGCACGTCACCACGCAGTTCTTCTTGTCATCCAGGCAGTCGAACAGACCCGTCGACCAGGGGGTCACCGGCGCCGGCGGGCGCTGGTGGCACGGCGCCGTGGCGGCCGCCGGTGGCGGTGTTGGCTTCAGATCGGCCGCGTCCATGGCTAGCTAGCTGCTGGTGGCGTGCGTGCGTACGCACCGGCCGGCCGACGAGGCACGCGGATTCAGCGCGCGCGGGGGTGGCCCTCAGGAGGAGCTAGCGCGGGAAGGGCGCCGTATCAAAATGGCTGCATCGGTTTAGGTGGGGGTACATACTTAACGCATGCAAGCAACCTAAACAACTCTAATCCAGTTGTTAATTAGCCTGCCCTATTATTAGCTGGACCTGTAAAATTAAGTGGCACGTGATTTTTCTGCTCCTATTGTTCGCGTCCTAAGACCACTAATTAATAGGGGAGAAATCGTAAACTGGTATATTAAAAAAATGAAAGATTGTCTAGGAGGAGCTAGACACTACTACTATATAGGAGAAGTCTTTGTACATGATGCAAGTCTTTGTTACTACATGGTATGATATAGGCATTGGAAATTGGTTCTCGTTGATAAAAGTTCTATCGTGAGTGTATCTCCCCAAATCGTGGAATGATGCTCGCTTTGTGAGTTTTAGGTCATTCAGGTCCATCCTAATGCTATGGTTCTCTCACCTGGTTATGGATGAAAAGGAGTTCCGGTGAGACGTCGCCCCTCCTCAACTCTGGCAGGTCATTGTCAAAGTATAGCATTCACTTGTTCAAGTATGGTTTATGTTCCCGTATAAGTTTAATTAAGAGAGCTCTTAACATGTTTACATGTTAGAATTCTAGTCCAACTCTATCTATAAACTAGATAAGTCACCATGTGGCTTCATACTGGACCCGGACCTAAGTCTATGTGTCTACTCCCGCTTGAAGCTGCCTTGGCCTTTCGTGTTCAAGGTGAACTCGCCTTTATCTTCGTGCTTGAGCCTATCAAATTCGTGTCTATAGAAATAATTCAAAACTCCTATTTTGGAGTTCCTTCTTGGTGTAGCTTCTGGATTCTTCTAGCTATGGCTCTTCTGGAAATGAGGTCCCGCCCCGTCCCGCGATACCCCTCCCTCCCGCGGCGCACCCCAGGGCGCCGCCGGGGGCCCCTTCGCCGCCGCCAAAGCTCTCCTCCCCATCTCCTGTCTCCCTTCCGCCGCTGCCGCCGGCGCGGCCACGGTGACGGCGGCCCCTGGCGCCGAAGGCACTAAGGGAGGAGGGTGACGAGGACTTCGTCGGGCTGCTGGGGTGGCACCAGCGGATGTGCTCGGGCGCGGTGGTCGGACGGCGATCTGGACCAGGCGGCGGCCATTGCCGTCCTTGGATCGTCCTCTCGGGCGGAGGAGGCTGGTCGTGGATCTCGATTCCCATCTAGATCCAGTGCTTCTGGCCTCGGCCAGTAGCGACACGGTTGGGAACCGACCGGCGGTGTGGGGATCGCTGTGTCGGATCTAATAAAGGTGGTTGTCCTTTGATTTCCTTCACACGAAGACGAAGATCTGCTTGATGTCTGCCCTCCTTGATCTGGTCTGGAGAGACGGGTTCCGGAAGGCTCCGCCGACGAACTCCCATGGGCGTATCATGCCTGGAGATTGCTGGATCGGAAGGTATTCGGTCACGCGCGCCTTGTTTTTCTGGCCGTTTGGTTTCAGCGGGAGCGTTGCGAAGCTCCGTTGTTTGTTCCCACCTAGTGCCATGTAGAGCCATGGTGATGTCAGATGCGGAGAAGGTCAGGAAAGCGGAAATTTGAGGGTAGCAATGGCGATTTTTGTTCTTGTGGCGACAGAGATCTGGCTGTGTGATCTGAGACTCGTTGAAGCGACTTTTGGTGCGGGAAGAAAACACAGGAGAGTTCCCAGTCTTATCTTGCAGGATAAAAATCCAAGGTCTGGTCTTAGCTGGTTGTGCCTGACAATGACCTTGTTGAAGGCATTGTTTTGTGAGTAAGGACTTTCTTCAGGGTGAAAACCTATGACCATTGGTCCGGCAACGACGGCGCTTGGGCACTGTTTCCTTCTTGAAGGCGTTATTATTGGAGTGGAGGACTACTGGTGTTGTTCTGATGGTGTCACTGTCGTTTCTTTGAGGATTAGTTCTCTGTAGCGGGACTTTTCTTTTTTGTAATTTCTCTTTCTTTTTTCTGAGTTGTGTGCATCCCTAGAGCCGCTAGGGCATGCGTTGTTGCAGATGCTGGGTGTAATTGGTGTCCTTGTGATATTAATATATACTCTTTTGCAAAAAAAAGCTATGGCTCTTCTCTTCTACGGCTAAGTTGGCTTGCCATCTGACTCCTCTTGAATCTGCTTAGAATCAAGTGCGTCCACATCATTTCCCCTGTTTTCTGGCAGAGCTTGTGTGTGCTTGAAAATACTCCCTAAAGAGCGAGTAAGGGCGATGCTTAAGCTCATCGACCATGTTATTGATAAGAGATATGTATAACGGTCGTCCTTGTGTATTTAGGGCGATTTCCAAACACTTGGGTGAGATTTTCATCAAGTATTTTCCATTGAAATCTCGATGTTACATCCTACCTTCCAATGTTTTCACCAGATATGAGTTGTTGTTTACGATTCTTGCAATTCTAAATGGCCCTTCCCAATTAGGCAACCATTTCCAAACTTCTGACTGTAAGAGTTAATTTGCATGATTGTTTTCTAGACCAAGTCGCTTACTAGGAAGTTCTTGAGTGAGATCCTTTTGTTGTGTGTTTTAGCCACCCACAATTTTTCTCTAATAATGCTCTGTAATGTCATCGAGTGTTTGTCGGCTACCTCGTCGACAAAGTCAAGTGCCCAACCCCAGAAAGGCAACTTTATAATAGAGTTAAGCATCGAAGTTGGCACCAACTAAATATCTAGCAACTCCTGGCATGCCTTGCACCATTTGTAGTATCTGGAGCGGTTATTAATCATAGTCAGCCAGTAAAATCCTTCTCGTCATAGTATGCTCTTCATACTGTGGGCCCGGTTGATGAGTTCCCAGAATCCATAGAGACTCATGTTTGGTCCTCATCTAAGCACTTCAAGAGAAGACCTTCGTCCGTTCGGCGATATAAGTCGTCATCGACCAAAGCGAACTTGATATAGGCAATGATGGATTAATTATCTCAAGTTGCACGTTTGATTGTCCATGGATCCTTTGTCGTCAACCGACTCAACATGTAAGTCAGCTATGTCTATGCCAGCTTCCTCCAAGCTGGCAACATCAAACATCAGTCTCTTTGTATGAAGAAGATGTCTCGATTGATGTGATAGCCAAATGCTTGTTGTCCTAACTCATTAGCAAAGCAATTCTCGTGTATGGACACATGCACGATGCTGAAGTATCTGGATATAGTTATGTTTTCTAGGCACTTCTCGATGTAAACATTGAGTGATCCATCGAAGTATTGGAAGATCCTGGATACTTGTTGTACTACTTGCAATGAAAAATAACAGTTTCTTTCCCAACAAAAAGGACATTTGTGTTAGAATTTGCAAATTAGCTTGTTGTATAGAGTAGACCAGACACAAGTGTTTGTCGCCAAGGATCAACGACCAACAACTACTTTCCCGAAACACGCCTAGTGGCACTCTTCCCTATGTTCTTGACGACAAAGCCCATCGAGGTTATCTGATGAATGAAAGTCGATGATGACATTGGTTATCACTTCAAAACTAAGAACAATCGAAAAAGCGGAGCTCCTATCCTTTACTAATAACTTAGTTGTTGTATGTTGACAATTCTCATTGCTAGAGCAAACGAGGACGGCTAAGCTGGCGGTCTAGTCCCACACCTAGTGGATGTCCGTGTATATGTACTACCATATACGAAAAATATATAATCATTTTCGTGGAACATGACATGGAGAAGGCGTTGGACCCATTATGTGTCTGTTTGAGCAACATTCCGGTTGTTCTAGTTCTTTGTCTTTGGTACAGTTTGTAACGAATTGACAATATCGCAAAAAATGTCAGTGTGCATGCATAAATTGATGCAGGGCGTTCCTTATTATCGATAAAAAAAAGTACCCCCCTAGAGGCCAAGGATGGCTTGCTACGAAGGTCAGTCGCTTGCGAAGACTGTAATTTGTATGACTGGACACACAGATTGCATTAACACAGTGAGAGATAAGTTAATGACCAAGATACGCATCCCTACATGTTCTTAATTGGTGATACCAAAGAGCAAAAAATACAATTTCTGTCTTCCTCGAAACAGTGGCCCGCTTTATAAATAAAGCACAACCATCCAAATCCTATACTCCCTCCGTCCCAGAATAGATGTCTTAGGCTTTTTAAATTTTGGATGAATCTACATACTAAATAGTGTCTAGATTTATCTAAATTTTGACAAATTTAAGACATTTATTCTTGGACGGAGGGAGTACAATTTCTGTCTTCCACTCATGGAAAAAGATGGTAACAAATTCAATTTACTCTGACGATAACTTAAAACTAGGTAGTAGGTACATCGATTACGTTCCGTCAGTTAATCAATTCTCCCATCCGTGAGATGGAAGAACAAGACATGTGCTACGTAGCTACTCCCTCCGTTTAGAAATATAAGATGTTTTAGGTTTGTAAAGGAGATGTATCTAGACATGTAATGTGCATTAAAACATGTCTAGATACATCTTCTTCACAAACCTAAAACATCTTATATTTCTAAACGGAGGGAGTATTAGCTAAGCTAAGCTAGCTATCTTCGAACAAGGCGATATCAACGGGTCATCCCATCCGCGTGCATGACGGGCGGCACGGTCACGCCGTTGTGTCCCTGCAGCTCCATGTTGGCGTGCCATCCTGCACCAAAACCATGTCATCACTCTGCCACACATGTCGCACGCCACGACTGAACTTCACATGGCGGCATTACATACCGATGTCCATGACGAATCCCCGGTTCCTAAGCTCGCGGAACTCCTGGCACATGGCGCAGAGCTCGCAGAATCCCGTGACGCAGCAGTCCGGGTAGGGTGTCTCCTGGAGGCCGTACTGGGCACGCATCTTGGTGCGGTAGAAGCAGGAGTAGAGCCACTGGCACCCCCACCCCGTCAGGATCCCGACCACGATGTACATCGCCCCGCTGGCGCCGCTCGACGTCGACCCCCGGTCCACGATCTCCGCCACCAGCCCGAACGTGATGCACGGGCAGCAGCACGTCAGGCAGCAGTTGCCCTGGTCCTCCATGCAGTCGAACAGCCCCGTCGACCAGGGGTTCACCGGCGGCGGCGCGCGACGCAGCGACGACGACGGCGCGTCCTGCGGCGGTGCTGGTGCGGGTGCGGTTGTCTTTGCCTCGGCCATGTCCATGGCTTCTAGCGGAGCGGAACGCACCGGCCGGCTATTCGTGCATGCGCAGGTTAATTGTCCTCTTCCTCCTCCGGCCAAAGGCCACCGGCGGCGAGACTGATGTAAGCAAAAGCGGGTGGCCTGAACAGGAGCAAGCGCGGGAATTGATTGAAGGGCGTATATAGTGGCTGCATTTGGTATAGGTGAGCATGCGCGCATGCATGCAACTTAAACAACTCTAATCCCACGGTTAATTAGCCTGCGCTATAATTAGCTGGACTTGTAAAATTAAGTGGCACGTGATGATTCTTTTCCTGATAGCTCATATAGTTCCCCGAGCGATAAAAATAGTGCTACTTTACAAGTTATTTGTTTTCGAACCATACAAGGAGCACCGCATGTAGTAAATATTTTACTTTTAGCAGTATCTTCATCTTCTAATTTTTTAGTATGCACTGGCACATCTGGCTAGATCAAAGCTTTATACATGGAATCCATAGAGAATTTACCATTGTGAAGGATAATAAAATTATCTCACCAAAATTTAGGCAAAATAGCTCGAGCTGTCAAGCATGAAGAGCATTGAACAACTCTAGCAAGTCCATTTTGATTATGCCCCACAAGTTCTGGAAGAACTTAGTTGGCAAACCATCCATACCCAGGGCCTTGTTATGTTCCATTTGGAAAAACGGTTTTTACTTCGTCCTCAGAATAAAGGGCAGTAACCCGCAAAAAAAAAAAGAATAAAGGACAGTAAGGTGGGCATTTTCCTCATCGAAAACTTGTAGGATGTCATATGTTCGAGATTCATCCATCGAGAAGTTACCTTCTTCCGGTTCCCCCAAACAGATTTTTATAATATTTTGTAATATATGATTTAAGTTGCTCATCTCCTTCGATAATGCCCTCATCTTGAACAAGAGAGTGAGTAAGTTTTTTCCGGTTTCTACCATTGGTGACACTAAAAAAAGTACTCCCTCCGACCCATATTAGTTGACTCTAATTTGAATGTATCTAGACAAGTTTTTATGATAGATACATCCAAATTGGAGTCAACTAATATGGATCGGAGGGAGTATATCTTATTTGAAACTCCTTCCAAAACGAATTGAGATTTTGATCTCTGATGCTATTTGAGCTCCTCTTCACGTAGAAGACAAGCGATATGCACACTGGATTGATTTTTTAATTCAATCTTTATCGTAGACAGTGGTCATACTTCAACGAAAGCCTTAATTCATCAATAATGAATGATAAACGAAGCTTTTCATTTTTAGCTATCCAGCCATATGTCTAGTCCATCCACCAAGGTGTTTACGTAATGCGTACAATTTATTATTCGACCTTTCGATTGGGTTGTGTCCAGAACAGGTTCTTCCTATACATTTTTAACCATACCCGGAAATCCCTCACGATGTACCCATCCCAATTCAAAATTTGAATTGACATTTAAATTATGATCTGAGCATCCCCATGGTTAAAAGTATGGGAGCATAATCTGACAATGCCCATATGCGTTCCAGGGCCCATACTGTAACCAGAAGAAATTTGTATTCCCAATTTGAGTACATAAGTACATGGTCCAATTTCTCGTGTGTAGGTTTTGGAAGGTTATTCGTCCAGGTGAACCGCCTCCGATTCATTGAAACCTCTCTTAAATTTAGGCTACCAATCACATCATTGAATAAGGAAAACAATTGGTTGTCAAATTTGCCCCTGATTTTTTTACGTGAGAATGTTAGCAAATTAAAATCCTCTCCTATAAGAATAGGATACAGATCATGTTTAGACAAGTTAACCAACTCACCTAAGAATGCAACCTTATGATCATACTAGGCTACTCCATACATGGCAACCAGAATCCATGTGAAATTTTCAACTTTGTTACTTATGTAGAACTTAATATGAAAGTCACCATCTGAACCAGTCAACACATCCATGGTGTCTTTTCTGACGCCCAGTAATAAGCCCCTGGATCTACCACGTGGTGGACGAGAAATCCATGTAAAATATACACCAACAGATAGGCGATTCAGTAGACCACAATTGGAGATTTTGACACTCTAGTCATTTTATATGGCGCTTGATTTTAATTTTTTTAGAGGCAGCTTTAGATTTTCGGGTGGAAACTTTCAGATCAAATACTGAGCTGATCACCGCCCCATCCAAGCCTACCTCTGATACCTCGCCAACTAGATGTGAAAGGAGCTGACCATTGACTGTGTCATGCAACTCATCCTAACTTGCGCTTTATACTACTTCTGAATTCTCGCGATGGATTTGGGATCTATCCCGCAAAAAATAAAAGAATAAAAAACAGAAGAACGGAAGACATGGCATAAGTCGTGGGTGGCCTCAATGGGAGCTAGATTTGTAAATATCAGGCAGGTCATATACAAACTGGACAGTTCTGACGTACATGTGCCTTGTAGCGGTTTGTGGCATGTGGCAATGTGAAAGAAAGAAGGGAGATTCACAAATAAAGGGTCTAGTTTTTATTTCTTCATCTAACACGTCAGTTACCAGAGAGCAATATGCATTGCATTTCCTGGTCCAAGTCCCGGGAAAACTACACTTACTGCTCTTCTTCCACTGCTTCAGCCCCAGCCTACTAGTTTGAGGGTTTCCTAATCTAATACAGGAACAATGCAAGGGTGAATCAATCAGCTTACCAAGATGTTTCCATGGTGACTAAGACAACAAAAGATACCAGAGAATCTCGAAAAGGCTGAAACTAAATTTACTTGCTAACACCTTATAGACGTGAACTCATACGTGTCATGCTGATGCAGCATATTTTGGAAATAGGTTTCTATACACGCACTGGTTAACCTCCAAAATATAAATAGTGATCTTTCAGTTAACCATTGATTAATTAGTTGCACGGTGTATCATTTAATTACAGAAATTTCTTGTTTCTTGCATAATGCGTCATTTGCGAAGATAGTCTGCTCTGCTTTTCTCTTCTAGAGGGGCTACAAATACTCTGCTGTCTTGAGTTCTTCACTTCTTTCTATCCTTCTTTAGTTTCTGGTTTTCCTGTCCACCTGTTGCGCTATGGCCGCAGCCGCTCCTTATTGTAGAAACAATGACCATTTTAGTAAAGTTCATTAACCTTTTATAAAAAAAACCATTTGTGTCATACTAATATTCACACTATGCATAAATTTATTTATTAAAAAAATAATATACTTTAAAAATAAAACAAGAGATTAAGTGTCGAGCTGTCAGTTGAAGGTTTTTTTATGATCCTTTAGCGCTGGCGATTTGAAATTTGAACCTGCGCCGCGCGGCGCCGCCCCGGCCGGTGCGCCGCCGTCCTCGCCGTCATGCCGTGGCCCTCGTCCCCTGAGCCCGCCCCGCTGCGGTGGCGCGCCTCGTCGGCCTCCATCTTCGCGGGATGCCGCCCCGGCTGGTCGGAGGCGACGGTCGTGCTCCGGCCGGCGGAGGGCCGCCTCGTTCTCCTCTCCAAGGCCGGCGTGGTCATCGACGCCCGGGACCGCCGCCGCGCCGAGTTCATCCGACAGGGGGCGTTCCTTGCCTTCCCCGCCCACGCGGTGCGGGTCGGTTGCCGGGTCCCCTTGCCGCCGGCGGCGGTGCGACGGCCGGCGTCCCCTCCTCCCGTGAGGGCCCCCGTCCCTCCCCCCCGGCCGTTGGACCCGACGGTGGTGGCGGCACTGGCCGACCTTCAGGGCCAAGCCTGGGGCGACGTCGAGGATGAGGCGGGGCAGGGAGCTACCCTGTTTGGGGTGCGCGCCGCCGGCGAGGGCTCCGACGGGGAGCGCGGGGTGCCGACCCCGAGGCGCCCCTCCTCTCTCCTGCGCCCCTCCCTGGCTGACTTCCTCCCGCTGGCGCGGGCTGCTTCCACGCGGCCTCGCCGGAGGGAGGTGTCCCAGCCACGGCGGCCCCCGGCGGCGCCGCAGCAGGGAGTGAGTGGGGGTGGGGAGAGGTCCCAGGCGGGCTGCCTCGGGCGTGGAATGGGCCGTAGGTGGCCCCCCCGGATGGCTCGTGGGCCTCGGCCCACCGGTAATCTGGCCGGGTCAACCCCCCCTGGCAGGCCCGATCTGTGTCGGCCCTCGTGGCCGGGCCCACTGGACCCCGGTCCGCTGCCCCCGCGTCTAGTGTGGGTCGTGCCCTAGTGGCCGACCCCGTTGCCGACGCGTCCGTCTCCCCCGCCGCCACTCCCGTCGTTCTCGCCCCCGACGTGCGCGTCCCCCCGCCTCGCCTGTTCCCGTCCACGCCGCCGTCCCGGTCCTTCCTCGAGGTGCTCATGGTGCCTCGCCGCCCCCGGAGTCCCTCGCCTCCCCCCCGCGGCGACTCTCCCCACCGCCGCTTCCCCTCCCCCCCGAGGCCGGCGCCTGCCAGAGAGCCCGCGCGGCGCCCCCCGGCGCGGGGCCAGGCCTCGGCCTACCGCCCTCCAGTGAGACGGTCCCCGCCCCAGGGCCGCCGCTCCCCTCCCCCGTCCCGTCGCTCCCCGCCTCCGCCACGGGCCCAAGTTCCGCGACATGGGTCCCGCACTCCGCCCCGCGCGCGTCGCCGCCTGGAGGACCCACCACGGTCGCCTCCACCCGCCCCGGAGTCGGCGCGGGAGGCCCGCCTCCACGAGGAGGCTCTGCTCGCCATGCGATCCAGGGACGTGCTGCCTCCCTCCCGCACCTCCCACAGTCGGGCGGACGCTCCGTCTTGGCGCGTGGATAGGGACCATCCGCCTCCTGCTCCGGTTGTGGCGCCGACTGCGGGTCAGCGGCAGACCGGCGAGATCGACGACCCAGCGGCCCCCAAGAAGAAGAAACGCAAGAGCAAGAAGAAGCGTAAGACCCCGGCCGCGCCTCCCGCGGTGGACCCTGCTCCTGGCCTCCTAGGTGCCCGCCCTGGGGCCCCCTTGGCTCTTGCGGGCATCCCCGCCCGTCGCCAGGAGACCCTGGAGTACTATGGCCATGGCGTGGACGGTGGATTCTACTTCATCGACATGGGGGGCGTCCCCATGACTGTCCCTGAGACCTTGGCCATGGTTAAGGTCCTCCCGGCGCAAGACCCTCGATCTCGGTTGAGGTCACGGAGGGCCTCATCCAGGAGGAGCTGCGGGCGGTCCTCCCCAGCCACGAATGGCCGGTTCGTCGCGTCTCCGAGTCCGAGTTCGCCGTCTTCTTCCCCTCGATGGCGATCCTCCGCATGTGCGCGTGTGGCACCTCCTTCACCCTCCCTCTTCACCAGCTGCAGGTCTCCATCCAGCCCTCGTCGGCCGCTCCGGAGACGGTTGCCACGCTCTCGGAGGTGTGGGTACATCTTCACGGCCTACCGTCTGAGGCCAGGACCCCTGCTGTGGTGGCCCTCGTGGCTCAGACGGTGGGCAAGCTCACCGAGGTGGATGTGGGCTCTCTGTCCGGCCTCGCCCCGGTCCGTCTGCGTCTGCTCTGCCCCGACCCCTCGGTCTTCTCGGTCTCCCTTCCGCGGGTCTTCTTCGACCGGGTGGGCCGGGACCTTTTGGTGGAGCTGGACGAGGGGGCACCTCTGCGCTGAGTCCCCCTCCCCCTCCCCCGGGGTCCCCAGCTGACGAGGGCGACGGTGGCAGGGACCCTGAGGCCCGGGGCTCGGACGACAGTGACACCGGGACGGATCCGGATTCGCCGCTGGCCACCGATGCCTCCCCGCCTCCTCCGCCACCCCCTCAGGGTGGGACCTCCGGGGGCCTTGTGGCTCGCTCCCTGGTGTTCGATGGCCTGGAGGGTGGCCCCCTCATCCAGGATCGTCGTCATCTATCGCTGAGTGCTCCGACCAAGGTGGCCCCGGTGGACCTCCCTCGCTGCCCCCGTCCTGACCCCCGGGCGCCGCTCGAGATCGACACCGCCCAGTACGGCTCCAACCTCTCTCTGGTGCTGGCGCCGTCTCCGGTCCCTCCCTCTCGGTCTCCCGCGTCTGAGACCTCGGGTAGCGTGGGGCTGGTAGTCTATGCCCCTCCCTCCCCGCGTTCGCCGGGGGGGGGGGGGGGTGTTACTCCCTCGCCCCCGACACTCCTGACCCGACGGCTGTGGTGGGTGCTACCTCTGACTCCGACTCCCCGGCCGCCTCCTCCAAGCTCCGTCGAGCCAGGGGCCCCCGCCCACCGCCTCCTCCGCCTTCCCGCCACAGCTCCCGGCTGGCTGAGGCCAGGACAGGCATGTCTGGGCTGGAGCCGACGGTGGCAGAGCGGGCCGCTCGTCGTGTCGCGGCCAAGGATGAGCTCTCAGGTACTTTCTCCACTCCCTCCTCTTCCGTCCCTTCTGACCCCGGTCCGTCCTATATCCCTGGTTTTGCTTTCTGTGTTCTCTCTGAGGTCTCCCTCGCCCACCTGGGGGAGGTTGCGGAGGACTGTGGGATAGTCTTTCGCGGCGAGAAGGGGCCGCGCCTTGAGCAGCTTGCGGCCATTCAGGCACGGGAGGGGTATGCGGGTGCGATCGCTGCGGCCCGGGCGCGTGACGCCCGGGAGCGGGAACGCGCTCAGATCCTTACTGAGGCTAGGTCCGCGGGACCCGGACCCGGTGAGGACCCCCCTCCGGTGCCTGGTGTGCGGGCGGTACCTCTGGGATCTGACTCCTCGGTTAGGTCTCGGGGGCGACCCCCCAAGGCTGCTCCGCTCCGCTCCCCTGCCTGTCGTGCGCGTTCGGTCCCCGCTATGGGGACCCCCCAGGCTTAGGTCCACTATGGACCTCCTGCGGGCCTTCCGGGTGTTCATCTGGAACATCCGGGGGTTCGGGCACGAGGGCCGCCGACGCCATATCAAGGAATACATCCGCCTGGATGCGCCAGATATTGTCGGCCTGCAGGAAACGATTCGCCAGGATTTTTCCATCGCGGAGTTGGAGGCCCTGAGCCGTTGCAAATTCTCTTGGTCGTGGCTTCCGGCCTCGGGCCACTCTGGAGGTATTCTCCTAGGTGTCAAGGAGGATACCTTTGAGGTTGAGGATATGGACCGTGGGGAATTCTTTGTGAGCATGACACTCACCCATAGACAATCTCGCTTCCGCTGGGAGATGATAATTGTCTATGGCCCTGCGGACCATCGGAGGTCTGCTGTCTTCTTGCAGGAGCTCAAGTCGAAAGTGGAACAGACAGGGTTACCGGTGGTGATTGCCGGGAATGTCAACCTTATCCGCTCCGCTGATGACAAGAGCTCGGCAAGTGTGGACCTCCCTAGGATGCGACTGTTCAATGACTGTATTGCCGATCTCGCCCTCCGTGAGTTGCTCGGGTGGGTGCTAGATTCACATGGACAAACAAGCAGCTGGATCCGGTTCGATGCGTCCTGGACAAGGTCTTTGTGCCGGTCGACTGGGAGGTGGCCTTTCCCCTCTGCTCGTTGAAGGCTGTCACGCGGATTGGCTCTGACCATACGCCCCTCCTTCTCTCCTCCGGAGGGGGCCGCCCTCCTAGGCTCAACCTCTTCCACTTTGAGTCCTTCTGGCTGCAGAAACAGGGGTTCGTGGATGCGGTCCGAGCCAAATGGCTTGCGGCGGAGGCCACCCTCCCTCGTGCTTATTGTGCGGTGGATGTCTGGCACCACTGTGTTAGATTGACACGCCAATTCATGAGGGGCTAGGGAGCCAACGCGGGGGCTGCGCTCAGGGCTCAAAAGGACGCCATCTTGAGCGAGATCCAGGCCTTGGACTGGGAAGCTGATCTCTTAGGCCTCTCTGCCGAGGCCTAGTCTCATAGATACTCCCTTGAGACCTCCATCATGGAGATATATAAGGGAGAGGAGGCGTTCTGGCGACAACGGAGTCGCCAGAATTGGACTGTCCAGGGGGGGTCGAACACTGCCTACTTCCATGCCATCGCTAATGGCAGGAGGAGGCGGTGCTCGATCCCCTGCCTCTAGGAGGGGGACTCCCTTCTGGAGTCCCCCCAGGCGTTGTCCTCCCATATTTATGCATGCTATAAGGATCTCTTCTCTTCGTCTCCCTCGTCGGGCCTTTCCTTGGCTTCCGACTTTTGGTCGGGTGGGGCCTTAGTCACCCCTGCTGAGAATGCGGACCTCACCCGTCCATTTCTCCCGGGGGAAGTGGCTGAGGCCCTGAAGGCTGGCTCGGCTCCTGGTCCTGATGGGCTGCCGGTGAGCTTCTTCCAGACCTTCTGGGAACAGCTCCAGGATTCCCAAGGTGGAGGGGGCCACGGATATTCGCCAATTTCGCCCGATCACGGTCATTAATGTCATCCAGCGGCTCTTTGCGAAAGTCTGTGCCATCCGACTTGCCCCGGTCATGGAGAGACTCACGCACCCCCTCCAGTTTGCGTTCCTTAAGGGACGCCTCATTCATGACGATGTGCTCGCACTTCATGAGATCATTCATGAGGTTAAAGCACGGCGTCAGAAAGGGGTCTTCCTGAAGCTGGACTTCCAGAAAGCCTATGACCGTCTGGACTGGGCTTTCTTGAGGTTAGTTTTGGAGAGGAGGGGCTTTGACGACCGCATGATATGCTGGATCATGCAATTCGTGATGAGCGGGCGGACAACGATCAACATCAATGGCGAGATTGGCCCCTTTTTTGTTCCTTCTTGCGGGGTTCGTCAAGGGGATCCGATCTCCCCCCTCATGTTTAACGATGTTGTTGATGCCCTGGCAGAGATCTTGGATAGAGCCAAGACCGCTGGCCACATCTCTGGTGTGGTAGGGCACCTTATTCCTGGAGGAGGCGTCTCCCACCTCCAATATGCGGACGACACGATGATCATGGTGCAGGGTTCTGATCAGGACATCATCAACCTGAAATTCCTCCTCCTCTGCTTTGAAGACATGTCAGGGTTAAAGATCAATTTTGACAAGAGTGAAGTGGTGGTGCTAGGGTACTCGGAGGAGGAGCGCCAACGCATTGCTGACAACCTCAACTGCAGGCTGGCCGATTTCCCCATCTCTTATTTGTGGATGCCCCTTCGGGAGACGCAAGTGCTGATCCGGGACCTGTCACCCTTGGTCACGAGGGTGCGTTCGAGGGCGGAACCCTGGCGAGCGCGACTCATGACTAAGGGTAGCAAGACGGTTCTAATCAACTCCTGTCTCTCGAGCCTACCCATGTACCAGATGGGGCTGTACTTGCTCCCCGAGGGGACCCATGCCGACTTCGCCAAGGAGTTGTCTAGGTTCTTTTGGGAAGCTAGGGACGGCCACCAGAAGTACCATTGGTGAAATGGGCAGACGTATGCACCCCCAAATCCCTTGGGGGCATTGGTATTCTAGACTCTCGCCGCTTCAATCTCGCCCTGATGCTGAAATGGGTCTGGCGCATTCTCCGGGACGAGGGAGGCCTTTGGCTGCAGCTCATTAAGGCCAAGTACCTCTGTGGCCGTCCACTCTTGGCTTGCGATCGCCGGGAGGGCTCCCAATTCTGGCGTGCCATCCAGGAGATCAAGCATTTCATTGGGTTGGGCATTGACTTCACCATTGGGAACGGTCAGGGTTGCCGCTTCTGGCTGGACCCTTGGCTTTCCCAGATCCCGTTGGGGGTCCGGTTTCCTGCCATCTTTGCTATCTCCGCTGCCCCGTCGGCCCTCACGGCCGAGGCGTTCAGCGGGGATTGCTGGAACCTCCTCTTCCACCGTGCCTTCAGCTTGCTTGAGGCAACGGAGTTTCGGCAGCTTATGGCTGCTCTCCCCGCTACTCTGGCAGGCGCCCCCGACGCGGTCTCCTGGAGGCTCCTCCCCTCCGGTGAGTTCTCGGTCGGCTCGGCTTACCGGGCCCTCTTCCAGGGCCCGGAGCTGAGGTGGACGGCCCCCTTCTGGAAAGCCCCCCTCCCTCTTAGTATTCGCATCTTCGTTTGGCAGTTGCTACGTGACAGGCTGCCTTCCGGTGTGGAGGTGGCCAAGCGCAATGGCCCCGGCACAGGCCGGTGCCCCCTATGTGGGACACCGGAGACGTGCGCCCACATCGTCTTCTCGTGTTCGGCGGCCCAGTTTCTTTGGAGCTTTGTCAGGGAGGCCCTTGGGCCGGCCTGGCAGGCTCAGGATCTGGGGGAATTTCTCCAGTCCCAGGCCACTAGGGCCAGGCGCGGCCGTCGCCTCTTTTGGCTTGTGTTTGCGGCCATTGCCTGGACTCTCTGGAATGTCCGGAACAAGATGGTGATTGAGAAGATCTACCCCACGCGCGCTTCTGACTCGATTTTTGCTTTTCTTGCTTTCATTCAGCAGTGGTCTCCTCTGGTGCGCCAGCGTGATCGGGCCGACTTCGACACCGCTCTTCGAGCCCCGCGGTCGGCATCGCTTCCCTTCTCAGCGGCCCCCCTTCGCTGCCGCTCGGGTCGCCTGGTGGTCGCTAGCGCTTGCTCTGGCCTCCGGGCCGTTTTTTTGCTTTTTTCTCTTGGGCGCTTTTGTGCTGTTGCCCCAGCAATGGTGCACTATTTTTCTTTTCTTTGTCCCTTTTGGCTGCGACCGGTTGTGTTGTTGTACCGACTGAACGGATGTTGCTTTATTTATAAAACAGGGCGAACGCCTGTTTCGAGTAAAATAAAACAAGCAAATAGTAAAGCGGAGGGGCCATGCCCCCCCCCCCCCCCCCCGGGCCACGCGGAGAGATCCCTAAAAATATTTATTTTCATTTGTTTGACTTGTTTAGAATCTAAGAGTATGGTATGAACCACTGTTTTTTTGTATCAGTCAAATGATCTAAACTTATACGAGATTGGCTTGCATGGCGATGGTTGCCGTTGTGTGGTGGTGACAAAGGGACCGGATTGGGGCAAGTCGATGACCTGGAGTATATGGACTTGTCGCCCTCCCTCCACGTACGTGACGCCATGGGAGGCGCTCTGCGTGATGGTGGCCGTAGTGCTCGTCCTCGGCGCCTTGTTGGCGGTGGCCTGCTGCGTTTGCCACCACTTCTGTGCGGACCTTGGGGGCGGCGTGTGCACCGGAAGGGCGACCTCTTTGGCACCGGCGACGTGCAAATGGCGGAGCTGTGACTGTGAGGAGTGTTTAGGACACTGGGAATGTTGTCATCGCACGGCTGTTTGTTGTCAGTTGTTCCTATATCTGTTCTTCGTTTCATATGTGTGTCAATCCTTGGGCAGACGCGCATCACTACAGGAATAAGGGCATACACCGACGACCGTATTGTACGCTGACGGCAAAATGTCGGGCCCATCGGCGACGGCGGCTGGGCTGGGCACCTGGTCATGGCGGTTGTTGGTCTAGCTTTGCCGTCAGCGTAGGATGAATAGGCCGACGACAGTCATCGGCGTAGTATAGGCCGTCGGTGTAGGTGATTAGCCATGACAACGATGCGACAATGTCAAGTCTATGCCGACGGCAATGCCATCAGCAGCGTAAGTTTAGCTATTTTTCCTTTTTGCCACATTAATCTTAGAAAAATCATAACTAAATTATTTTAATTCTAAAAAATACATATAATATATCAAAATTTTAAGAAAAAAATAAGATCTATCTATATAAACTCAAATATTACATATTTTTGTTGAAAAAATATATAAAACATTAATACTTTCGTATAACATATTTTCCATTTTCTGAGTGCCCAAAATGGGGTGTTTTATGAAGCAACCACAAAATTAAAGTTTAAAATGGTACCACCCTATTTTAAAAAAATAATAGACCACTTTGCATGAACAATGTCCCAACCGGATTATCTTAAATCTTTTCGTCCATCCCTTATGAAAAAGACAAATTCCCGCCGAGTCGGTAGGAAGTGAGTCAAATTTAAACTACAGGTACATGATCTGATGCTCATAATTTTCTGGAAAAATTATTTTTAGGTTCGCAATATACTATTTTATCATAGATCCAATACAAGTTTAGTGAGGCTTAGCCCCGAGCTAAGAATCTTCATGCCTACCGATTTAGAATTTTAACGATAGTTTGAAACGGGCATAAAAAATTCAAAAACGATCAAAACAATGCAAAACCTTCGTGTGGTGTCATATTATATGACATAGTAGTAAAGAAAAATATCAAACTTAGTATATTGATTGTGTCTTAAAAAAACCTTCGCAAAGTGACCTATATCAAATCAATGTTTCGTGGCTTTTAGGTCAAATGACCAATGTTATAATCATAATTGTGGCACAGTATGCGATAATGTGCCTATATTCGCACGTGCATCATGGGATGACGAATAATGTTGCAGGAAAAAGTTTTCCTTTTCGTCACACCAAAAGCCATTTTCTATTTTCTGAGCGCCCAAAACAGGGTGTTTTATGAAGCAACAACCAAATTAAAGTTTAAAAATGATACCACCCAATTTTTCAAAAATAGTAGACCACCTTGCATGGACAATGTCCCAACCGGGTTATCTTAATTATTTCCATCCATCCCTCGTGAAAAGGACAAATTTCTGCCAAATCGGTAGGAAATGAGTCAGGTTTGAATTAAAGGTACATGATCTGATGCTCATGATTTTTTGGAAAAATCATTTTTAGTTTTGAAAAATGCTATTTCATTAGATTCATTAGATATCTAATGCAAGTTTAGCGACACTCAGTCCCGGGCTAAAAATCTTCATGCCTACCAATTTAGAAAGTTTAACGATAGTTTGAAACAAGCATAAAAATTCAAAAACGATCAAGACAATGCAAAACCTCTGCATTATGTCATATTATGTGACATAGTTGCAAGGAAAAATATCAAACTTGGTATATTGATTGTGTCTCAATAAAACCTTCACAAAGTGACCTATCTCGATCGAGGTTTCCTGGCTTTTAGGTCAAATCGCCAATATTATGGCCAGAATTGCGGCATAGTTTGCGATAATGTGCCCATATTATGCACGCATGTGCATCATGGGATGGCGTATAATGTTGCAGCTAAAAGTTTTATTTTTGTCGCACTAAAAAACCATTTTCTATTTTCCAAGTGTCTAAAATGGGGTATTTTGTGAAGAAACCACCAAATTAAAGTTTAAAAATGGTACCACCATATTTTTAAAAAAATAGTAGATCACCTTTCATGGACAATGCCCCAACCAGGGTATCTTAAACCTTTCCGTCCATCCCTCGTGAAAAAAATACAAATTCCTACCGGATCGATATGAAGTGAGTCAGATTTGAACTACAGGTAGATGATATGATGCTCATGATGTTTTGTAAAAATTATTTTTAGGCTCGCAATATGCTATTTTATCATAGATCCAATGCAAGTTTAGCGAGGCTCAGCCCCGAGCTAAGGATTTTTTAGAATCCTCAAATTCAAAAAGGAAAAATTGATACGATCTTTTTGAAGCTTTGAACACTATTAAATGAATTTTACTTAAAAAATACTTGATACATGATTAAAAATGATAGGGGTGTCATGTTTGGATTCTTCTAATTTTTCTGATTGATTTAGACATATTATTTGTCGAATTCCGATTTACAGATTTAAAGATATGAATTATTCCATATTAAATGTAAAGCTAAGAATCTTCATGCCTGCCAATTTAGAAAGTTTAACGATAGTTTGAAACAAGCATAAAAATTCAAAAACGATCAAGACAATGCAAAACCTCTATATTGTATCATATTATGTGACATAGTTGCAAGGAAAATATCAAACTTGGTATATTGATTGTGTCTCAATAAAACCTTTACAAAGTGACCTATCTCAATCGAGGTTTCATGTCTTTTAGGTCAAATCGCCAATGTTATGGCTAGAATTGCGGCGTAGTTTATGGTAATGTGTCCATATTATGCACACATGTGCATCATGGGATGGCGTATAATGTTCCAGCTGGAAGTTTTTATTTTTGTTGCACCAAAAAGCCATTTTCTATTTTTCAAGTGTCTAAACGGGGTATTTTGTGAAGCAACCACCAAATTAAAGTTTAAAAATGGTACCACCATATTTTTCAAAAAATAATAGACCATCTTTCATGGATAATGCCCCAACCAGGGTATCTTAAACCTTTCCGTCCATCCCTCGTGAAAAAAGACAAATTCCTACCGGATCGATAGAAAGTGAGTCAGATTTGAACTACAGGTAGATGATATGATGCTCATGATGTTTTGGAAAAATCATTTTTAGGCTCGCAATATGCTATTTTATCATAGATCCAATACAAGTTTAGCGAGGCTCAGCCCCAAGCTAAGGATTTTTTAGAATCCTCAAATTCAAAAGGGAAATTTTGATACGATTTTTTGAAGCTTTGAACACTATTAAATGAATTTTACTTAAAAATACTTGATGCATGATAAAAAATGATAGGGGTGTCATGTTTGGATTCTTCTCATTTTTCTAATCTATTTAGACATATTATTTGTCGAATTCCGATTTACAGATTTAAAGATATGAATTATTCCATATTAATATAAAAATAAAAAAAATCATTTTATTGTTATTTGAATTCAAGATTGTTATTACTTATTCATTTTTGTTTACTTAAATAATTGTTTGAAATTTTGAAAATAAAGACGTGTGACACCATCATCCAAGGGTTAATAAGATTGATATGATAATATTTCTAATAAGGTCTAATTTCCTTATTGGAAGCTCATCCGGAAGGAACAGAGAAGTTAAGTGTGCTAGGGCTAGAGTAGTGCCAGGATGTGTGACCGATCGAGAATTTTGACCGGAGATTAACCGTACTTAAAGTTAAAAAATACGCTTGTGAGATTAGCGAGCCAACGTCGACGGAGGCTGGCCGTCAACGCTAGTCACGTTTCCTGTAGTGCATCGCCAAAATGTAGAAATACGTATGTAATTCAAATGTAACCATGTAATAATCTCTTCTATCTTGACGTTCTCTATTGCCAACATGGAGAATGGGGCAATATTCTAGTGGTTGAGTTGCACTTGGCGCATCCCAGCGACCGGAATTTGATCCTTGTCAGAGACAAATATTCGGAATTCTCACGCCGACCCGCTTCTACTATATCAAAAAAGTGTATAGTTCCTCCTAGCACTGCTTTTTTGACTGCCTAAATAAAGTAAATATATGTATTTGGACTGAAAGAACTAGCTAGCTAGTTATATAGTAAGAACATAGATAGTACAAAATTGTGTGCTAATCTGCAAGCTTACTTGTGCAAGAGGAGGAAAACACCAAAAAGTATAAATGTTGCAATTACCAGGATCCATCCTAGAAACACTAGGCTGCAAACTAGCAGTTTAATTTCGTTATTACGACCTAATATTTTGATGGTTAGAGAGGAAAGTAAGAAGTATCTAATTGATACTAGCTGAATGCCCGTGTGTTAATATGGGATAAAAAATAAAACAATTATTCTAAAGTGAAAAAAATGTCACACGACATGTAGTCTCTATTTATAGATCGATAAAGACCAATTCTCTCTCCAACCTCTTTTATCCTTAGCATTACTTTTATACTTTAGCATACCTATATGAAGGCGGTAAGGCAATCTCGTCACTTACCGCTGCAAGCTAGTTGTTAAGAAGAGATGACAAGTTGAAATAATTGTGATCATCGGAAAAATTGTTTATAAATATGCATTGATGTTGGTTTATTTTTACTGGATATTTTTATGTTATGAAAAATTTCACTTCCGAAGGGACGATAATATAGACACTCGTTTGAACACCTCAAGTGTGAATGTTGTTATTACTATTCCTTTACATTTGTCAATATTTAGCATCTATGTATTTGTCCATTGATACAATTCCATATTTATCTTAACTTTTGTGCTAACGAACAACACAATCCATAGTACAATACATCCAAATTAAATGATACACGGCTCAAAATGGAGCACGCCGTCTTCAGAACAATACAAGGAGTATTGGGAGATGAAAGTTACCTATTGAGTACATTAGGTTCATACCAAATCCTTTGCTACATCATTATGATATTTTTCATGCATATAAATCAACATATCCATATCGCCTGTCCCCTTCCTGTCTGAATTCTAGTCTGCTGTGTATGCCTAAAATTTAATTTTTCGATGTCTTGTATACATGCATGTTAACTGAAATTCAGTGCACTGTTTCATGTAAAATGAATTTTTAGTGCAGAGTGACATCTAAACTGAATTATGAGTGCATTTGTGTTGTGTTTCTCTTACTGTTCATTGATTTTGTAAATTGAATTTGTGTCTGGCTATGTTTTTAGTTGTACTATTATGTTTGTTGTAAACTGAAGTTCAAAATTGTTCAGAAGTTCAAAATACCTGACTTAATTCTTTATTATACATAGCCAACTTTCGTACACAAGCAATCAGCTACAGGAAAGAACCATTCACCGCTAGCAATTTTTTGGCAAACTGGCAACTGCCATTGCGTGTACATCGAAATGAAGGATTTTTGCTGCCATTGCATGTACATCCTAATGAAGGATTTTCCCGGAGTCTGGTGGATTGGAGATGGGCACGCATGTGAGTCTAGACCGGCGGTGCGAGGTCAACCTCACATTCACTCGAACTTGAGGACGTTCTTGACGACGAAGGTGGCCGTCTTCTCAATTAGTTTATGTTAGCTGTTGAGACAAACATGACTGTTTGTTGTAGGTGACCCAGATATGCACGTGATAAAAGAGAGATAAAGGGAGGAGGGCATTTTATTTGTATTTTTTGCATGTGTGACACCAGGTATTTACCACGCTTTTAAAATTAATAGTAAAGATAATCCATGTTGGGGAAGGGAAGGGGGGAGGGCCCTGCTATAGTCCCAGCCTCCGCCGCGGTTTAATCCGTCATGCATATACTTTGACTAGGTAGGAACGCGCGGCTTTCCGCGCGCTTGCCTTCCTATGGCGGGCAAGTAGATACAAACAATCAATAATAATACATAAATGGATTTAGCATTAGTTTAGAACAATCAAAAAATAAAGATCATCTACTTTGTTGGCTACCAATTTGCAAGTTTAATTCATGTGTTAACTTTATGATCATGTAGTTTCATGTTACGTGAACCAAACTGAGATAGATACAAACACCAAGCAAATGGTAATGTTCAAACATTTGAAACACGATTTAGCCGAAACAACATAAAAATGTCATAAGTAGTACTCCCTTTGTTTCATAATATAAGCTGTTTTAGCAAACTGTTTTAGTTTGCTAAAAAAGGCTTACATCGTGAAACAGAGGGAGTAACTTACAAAATATACAAATGCCACTGGTAGATGATTCTAGGATAGAAGAAGACAAATCCATAGTCGTAGTAGTAGACAAACCACAACCTAGAATGGAATACAAACGATCTCACTAATCTCAAGACAACCCATCAGAGTAAATAAATGATGTTGCTGCATAGAGGGGTAAAACACAACAATCTGAATCACCATAATTTGACCTCACAAATCTGAATCTTATGGCGTGGAAGGTGCAACTTCACCAGCATGGCCTCCAGGTAGCAACATAGTCTTATAAGCTCTTCCATGCCGCAATTGGAGTTGCAAGATGATCTGTTAGCATTTTGTCTTAGTATTTACCTTTTATACACTTTTTTTGAGAAAACACAAGAAGCCTTTGGGTTTCATTTCAGAGAGAAGGTAGAATGTTTAGAGATACAAGTTTCCTAGCATTCATATTTAACTTGTAGCAATAGACTTCATTTGTTCGACGGACATGTCACATTCATGAAGATATGAATTAGTTAAGTGGGTTTGCAACTATAATGGAGATGACGGTCCTAATATACTCCCTCCGACCCATATTAGTTGACTTGGATTTGTCAAAAATTGGATGAACCTATATACTAAATAGTGTCTAGATTCATCCAAATTTAGACAAACTTGAGTCAACTAATACGGGTCAGAGGGAGTAGTTGTTCTTAGAATTTCTTAAACAACAAATACCTAAAATAAATAGAGATAAAACAATATTAAATGGGAGACGCAGAAATTTGTGTGGTCTTGTATAAGGAAGCAAAAGCATTATAAAACCTACAAGTATTAGTGATGATGACCTTTTTACTGTAGTGGAGATAGGCCTTGATGGCATCGTGGCAGAGTGTGGACATTGTTCCAAAAATATTGTCATCATCGATGGGGTCCTACAACAGTGCTCAATCTTCACCATCACCATCGTCTAAATCACCAGGAAATCAAACATGAACTCCAAAATCATGCATAGGTACTTGATGCGTGAAATCATGGATAGCCAAACGACCAGTGCTATTTATCCTCCTACAACAGTACCCATTTTTTTCCTATAGAAATGGCCAGATAACCCATCAAGTATAGCATATGCATTCTGACAGGTGTGCATTATGACGGAACACCACAGAAGGGAAGTTGCATGCCGACTTCCATATAAACTGGTGATGAAAAATCCCTCGAGAAAATCCAGAAATGAAAATGATCCTAAATCCAAGCATGATATATATCCAATGTAGCATGAGACAAATTTTTGACAGATCCGACACAATAAAATTCTCTTTGTTCCTTCCCCAAAATAGAGCAACATAGAGAAATAAAGTAAGGCATTTTTTATTTCTAGCTTCACACTTGTATATGACTTAAAAGATTTTTAGAAATTGCAGGGGCATATTTATGTCCAAATAGTAGCATCCAACTAATTAGTTTAGGGAACTGACATGATTCCCTTGCAATCTACACATGTGGACAACGGCTATAAACACTCACAATAACCTAAATGATAGAACACTAACCTAAGAAAGGTTTTTTTATAAAACAATAAGAAAATAATATTATCTCTCACACATGGATTGTGTCACCATGCAAAGGTTTAGGTTTCATCGCAGTTTTGGAAAAAGGAAAAAATTCTGAATATTTTATAGCTCACGGTTAATTATTTTTTGTGGTATTTTTTCATTTTTGAATATTTCATTGAGAAAAGAATATCTCTATATTCTTTCTGATATGATTCAATATCTCAAATCGTGTTTAGATACAGTACTTTGAACATCAGGTTGTACTATTCATAAGCGGTACCTACCCTTTTATGACCTATTTACACGCTAGAACATTTCAAATTTTACAAAACTTCTGATGATTGTTTCGTGAAACTCACTATACTACTCTTGCAATGCATATCTATGATTTGACAATATCTAGAACATGACATATCTTCTTTATGTATGAAGGGATCCTTTGCTGGACCCGGAGATCTCCTTAGTGTATGGAATAAGCCAAATTTCGATATGCACGAATAATTAAGAACAGTCTAAAAACCTAGAAGAAATACGACAAATAGGAAAGGTACAAATAGTAGAAAGAAAAATGAACTATGAATCGTTAGAGATCTAAAGCAATAGATAAGTATCAAAGAAGGTCCATATGGTATGAAGGATTATCTCACGGTAATATGATATACACCGTTTTGTGCACCCATGTTTCAAAATGCCAAAAATAGTCAAAAAAGCATGATTAGAGGTACATGATTCACTCATTTATAATGTTAGAAATGTGAGTCTTCGGGGAAAACAAAGTGAGAACTACATAAATACAAATGATGACTCCAGTCCTAGTGCCAAAACTAATAGCTAGTACTGCCTCTTTGAATAAGTAGCCACTAAAGGGAAAAGAGAGAAATAGCCATGTACTTGTAGGGAATAGATCCACAAACCTTACAAGTACTCATCAAATACTGTGATATATGACCCCTTATGTCCCACAAAAAATTCACAAGACAATAAAAAAAGCTTAGTGCGTAGAGATGCCAATAGTAACTCTCTGAAGTGCTTGTTGGCCCAAGTTTTAAAAGAACACCTAAATCACCGTGATTTTTCAAATACAAATGAGTGGTTTTATTGAGATAAAAATATCTACGGGCAAAGGAATTAAAAATGGCATTTTAACATATACCAAGTATGACCTTCTCATTGTAGTAATGATAGGAGTGACCAAAGAACAGAAATAAAGACATGGATCAATACCCGAATAAGCATGAGGGACACGATGAAGTAGTCTTGCACAATAATTATGGTTTGGAGAATCAAATCCCCACGGCGTCTTCACATCTTTCTGTTGCTTTCAATGCCATGGTCTGATCTCCCCCTCAATAATATGCACCCATGCCACAAATATTTTATCAAATCCCAAATCACAAAGCAGAACATGGACAAAGAAACCTAGTATGCTTACCAGTTCGAGAGAGATTAATTTTTCCAATGAAGATTAATTTGTGAAATCATCCGGTGGTGCTACAAAAATGAAATAATATCATCAACTGTTCTGATGCATTATAGTTCTTATTTACAGGCCGCAAAGATGGTTGGTCGTGGAAAAACAGGATAATATTTTTAAATCCGTAGCAGACCTGGAATTCAGAAAAAATATCAAAATTGAGAGTAAGAAAACAACATTCATTATCTTCATGGGGAAAACTCAAATACCAGACCTTGGGTTGGTACCAACAATGTGATCGTGGAAAATATAAGCGAGTTGGAAGCTCGTATGTGGGCCACATCACATTGGTGGCCACGATATTATTCACATAGGATAACTTCATTGTGTTGAGGCTAAGATGGTGTGGATCCATTGGAAAGATCCAAATAAAGCATAGGTGGTGCTGGGCAATCCTTCCAAGATAAGAAGCTTTTCCATGCGACAACTACTATCACGATGGTTGATGAGGATCAGGAACATAACTAAAGGTGGGAGCCAGAGGACCTCTGGGGTGCCGAGGAGGGCCCATGGAGCTTCTAGACACCCCCAAGATGCTCCATGGCCCCCCTCCTCGAAACTTGCTTCACCTTATTCTTCGATGCACAACTACATATACAGGAAAGAAATCTTCATCCCAGGGTTATGGTATTTTTTGCGAAACAAAGTTCCACCATTGTCATGGTCTTTGTTGTCGGGATCAGCCTGATCCCTCTCTCCACACTGGAGAGGGAAATGTCGACGCCATCAAACCATTATATATCGCCATGTCTGCAGCCCTCGTCACCATGTACGAGTAGTTCTCTGTATGCATATGGGTGTATGGGAATTGGATAAGATTGATCATGTAATAATGCATAGCTATGAGGATTTGAGGTGTCTATCTTTAAGATACTTTTTATGATTGTTTATGTACTATTGCTAAGCGCAATGTGCTTGTTACTTGGGCCTGAGTGACATAATTTCAATACTAAACTTTTATTACTCCATCGTATATTTGAGTTTGGTATTTAAGTGCCAAGCGTATTACATGTTATGTGTTGAGCCTACCACCCTGATAGTGACAGACATGGATATCAAGAGGAACACATTATAGTTTGAGGGTCCATGTGTTCATGAAACTGTAATGCACTGATTCAATTGATCGGGAATGGTCATGCTTAATTAGCCTAAGTTTCTTATTGGACCTGGTGAAATGAGAGGGTAAGACAAGTTCTCGGTATGCACGTACAACAACATTTGGAACACATTCATATAATCAACCAAACTAGAGAGGCACGATTATAATTATTTTATTAGTATATGATATATCTCATCCAAATAATGTACCGCTAATCACTCCATGCCCATGTTTTAAACCACTGAAAGTTCACAACTATAATCTTTCTGGCGAACAACTGGAAATCTGACGATGTCTTTTACTTTACTTTACATTACAGCTTTGCTACTACGGCTGCGTTTCACCATTCTCTTTCCAAGATTCTTGATACACAAGTGTGGTTGAGCGTGATGTCTCATGATCCCATCATGTCGAACTACAGATCAAGGTGAAATACTTCGCACCGAAGACAGAAACGTTCCCCAATATATGTGGCCATATCACCATGGAAACTTCAGATCGGTGGACAGTAGTATTAAAAGTAGTGTGAGCTCTGGCCCGATCAATTTTTTGTTTGGGTTTTCTGTGTTGTTTGTTTATTTGGGCCAAATGAATTTGGCTTACTCGGTATCTCAAGTAAATTTGGCAAGAGCCATGTTAATTGGAAATCAATCTGCCGGCTTAAAAAGTTAGGTCGCTTAACTGAATTGGCGCGTCGAGTCGGGCTCCGCGGTTCAGATTGTTATGGCAGAAGTGGAAGGCGTGACACCAACCATGGATTCATATGGCGTTTCCTTCCAATGGAATCGAAAAAAGGCTATTTTTTCGGCAGCGACGCACATAAAAATTGGAGATGTGGAGAGATAGTGCGGTTGGTTGTTAAACGATCGATGCACTGGCGACTTGGATGCTTGCCTCAATTGCAACAGATACTCAAGCTCTCGTTCCGGAAAAATATATCTGTCTACGAGTCGTAGGCAGGAAAATTATATGAGGGGGGCCAATTAAAATTTTTCCTCTCTTGCCAACTGTTTGGAGGGCCGAAGTACTAAAATGCACAAATTTAAGGAGTTTTTATTGTAAATACTAGGAGGTATAACAAAAAATTCTGCATGTTAGGGGGGGCCAGGGCCCCCGCTCGTCACTCCCTGTCTCCGCCACTGTCTACGACGCCCTACTATCTAATGGCCAATGATTCAAGAACTGAGCTAGCTTTTGCGTGAGGATATTGAGAGCTTCTAAACACGTCTTTCTCTGAATGTCCATCGACAAAACTGGTGTGGGAAGATGTTAGCATCATACTATGTTTGTCGTACTGTAAACGGCATATTTCATGACAGGTCCTTAGTTGTTAGTATTGTACTCTTATCTAGCAACCTTGTAATCTTTATAGAGAATTTTAATTGGGTGTATAAATAGAGTACATACGTATCACGCGCAAAACCTTGCATTGTGTTTAGCTTGGTAATATCAGGGCGGGTAAAATCCAGTCTCACATTCTCACAACGGCGGGCACTTCTCAGGAACCGAGGCCTCTTCTTCCGATGCCCTTTCAGGAACCATCATCACCAAAGTTATTAGGGATGCAGAGGTGGGATAAGTGGGATACCACTTTTAGACTACTAAACTAACTCTAATTTAGATGGGATAAGTGGGATAAGTGGGATATATCAAATCTAGCTTATCCCACTTGCCCTACTTAGTTTTGAGTTAGTCTAGTAGTCTAAAAATGATATCTCACTTGTTCCAACTGTCCCACTTCTGCATCCCTAAAAGTTATCGATGGCGCTGCCACTGTCTCGGCGGAAAACCAAGGGTTGACTGGAGCGAAATGCACATCCGGGCAGTGCAAAGCTAGCTTTGACGTGTTCTACGAGCCAATGTGGATTTCCATTTAACCCAGTGTTGTTTCTCCCTCCTTTTCGAAAAAAGTATCGTTTCTTCCTTCCAATGGGTAAAGCAATGGACTTGTTAGCAATACTGTGTATAGCTACAAGTTTGTTTTGACAATTAGTATCAGTAACAACATGGCAAAATATTATTGCCAAGGAAAAGAGATTTACAAGTCTGGTAGGATAGCAACCTACTCTGCTTACCCTAGCATCATGTGTGCTAAAGAAAGTAAAGCTTGGCACCCGGACAAAGCATCTCACAGAGACAACACCTAACAGTATCAAGGGCGGCGCAACGGAGCCCTGGCTTTATCTTCTCTGGATTAATTCCACGGATCAACTAGTCTTTCACTTGTGTGTACGCTCTGTGCTCATTTAGGTTAAGATGCATACCTCTCCGAGGTGCACCCTGCGTGTTAATATAGGCACGATTCAACATCCACCGGCAAGGGATATACATGAGTTTGTTTAAACAACAATCTAATCTATCTATCCATCGGTGCTTTATCTTAACAGCCCCGTGGTTACAACTTTATGAGTGAATTCTATTTTTTACCCCCTAGTTTGTCATCTGTGACACCATTTACCCCATTTAGTAAAAATTCCTTCTACTTACCCCATTTAGTAAAATTTGTGCCACATTTTACCTATTTTAAGAGTTAAAAGCTTTCTATCAGTTGTAACCGCTCACTCCTGGCACCTCTACATAAAAACAATCTATCACATTAACTTGTGTGTGTTGGAAGACGAATGAGGGCGCTCGGGGCTATTGGAAAGCCAAGGGAAAATATAGCTGGTAGTGGCCGCCAACCAAAATCCTCCTATTGCTATGAATAGGTATGAAATACAATCTCGCCGCTATCGGTCGAGCACAGAATGGTCTGCTAGAACGGTTGCAAGTTATTCTAGTAGAAGTACCAGCTTGAGTCATCGGATCATCGCCGAGCGCTCACTGTGGCTTGCATCCTTGAGCTGGCGCGTAAAGTGGCATAGACCCCTCAGGTGCATGTGCGCCTCGTGCACAGCTGCCTAAGCTGTTCCTGGAGCTTACACACAACCATTAGGATGTTGTACGCGCACTGAGCCTGCACACACATAGCATGGTTACTATATCTATGTAGGCATTCTTATCGCTGAAATGTTCAATCAAATGCACAAATAAAATTCAAGCTTGTATAAGTACCACCATACACCTTTAGATTAAGGAACTCTTTCTTCTAGACGTGTGGAGGAGAGAAGATATGTCTAGACCTAACGACTGGGTGAGGAAAAATGATTCTAAATCTTAGAAGGGGTAAAATCTGGCAAAAATTTCACTAAATGGGGTAACCAGAAAGAATTCTTGTTAAATTGGGTAATTGTTGTAAAAAATGACAAACTAGGGGGTAAAAAATGGAATTCACTCCAACCTTATCATATAAGGCAAGATATAACTAACACGCTAACACACCCCCGCAATCACAACTTATCTAAGTTGAGATTGCTTCTGAATGCTTCAAGATGGTGCACTGAAAGAGGCTCAGTAAATCCATCTGCAACTTGATCTCCTGTTGGATAAATTTTATGTCTAATAATTTCTGAGCTACTCTTTCTCGAACAAAATGATAATCAACTTCTATATGTTTAGTTCTAGCATGAAATACTGGATTAGCTGAGAGATATGTTGCACCCATATTATCACACCATAATTGTGCTGCTGGAGGATGTGGAATTTTCAGCTCATCAAGAAGAGTATGTACCCATATTACTTCAGCAGTGACATTGGCAAGAGATTTGTACTCTGCCTCTGTACTTGACCTAGAAACAGTGGCTTGTTTCCTTGCACTCCATGATATCAAGTTTGAGCCAAGAAACACACAAAACCACTTGTTGATCTTCTATCATCTGGACATCCTGCCCAATCTACATCTGAGAAGGCACTGACAAGCATAGAGGAGGATCTTCTGAATTTCAAACCAAGTTTACAAGTATCCTTAAGATACCTCAAGATCCTGGTGGCGTCTTCCACTTCAAGGAGACTTCCTTCATGTGTAGACAATTTTTCACTAGTTGACATGGGTGTGCTTGTGGGTTTGCATCCTGTCATACCCACCTTTCTTAGCAAATCCGTGGCATATTTCTCTTGGGACATCATCAACCCGTCTTGTGTCTTGTTTACTTCAATGCCTAGAAAATAGTGTAGCTCACCAAGATCCTTCAAGGCAAAATCCTTCTAAAGATCGCAGAGGAGTGATGTTGTTGCCCTAGAACAGGAGCTAGCAACAATTATATCATCAACATAAACTAGTACAAAAATGGAGATATCTCCTTTAGAATAAAAGAATAATGAAGTGTCAGCCTTGGAAGGACAGAATCCAAGTGCTTGCAATTTTGTACTCAATTTTGAGAACCATGCTCTTGGGGCTTGTTTCAGCCCATATAATGCCTTGCAAGGTTTGCAGATGTATTGAGATTTTCCTTTTATTTCAAAACCTGGTGGTTGCCTCATGTAAACGTTTTCCTCCAGAACACCATGGAGAAACGTGTTCTTCACGCCTAGCTGTTGTAGACTCCACCCCTGGATACTACAACAGACCATACAAGTCGAATGGTTGCAGCCTTGACTACGGGATTGAAGGTGTCTTCGTAGTCAATGCCATATCTTTGCTTAAATCCCTTAGCTACTAAACGAGTTTTATATCTGTCTATGCTATCGTCAGCTCTACGCTTAATCTTATAAACCCACTTGCTATCTATAATATTCCTGCCTGCTTGTTGTGGAGAAACTAAATGCCACGTTTTATTTTCTATGAGAGCTCTATATTCTTCATCCATGGCATGCTTCCAATTTTTATCCTTTAAAGCATCATCTAAATTTTCAGGCTCACCAGATGTGGCAAGATTTGCATACCTAATCATTTGTTTGTATTGTTTTGGCTGAATAGTATCTGTTTGCAACCTTGTTTTTACACGTGATGCAGATGGTGCAACACGGGCACCTGGAGTAGAAGATCTAGAGGCGTCTGGCCCGTCCAGGCGATCAGCCTTGGGATCGCGCCGCGAATCCGCGTTGGAGCCACGATCCAGCGCACTGGATCCGGTTGGCCTCGTGTGGCCGCTGGAGGACAAAGGTGTAGGGGTTCGTAGCATGGAAAACAAAAAAATTCTACCGCATGCAAACAAACAAGCCAAGATCTATCTACTAGATTGTAGCAACGAGTCGATAGAGGTACTCACCCTCGAAGATTCCAAAGCGGTTAACGAGAGCAGATTCTCGTGGGTGATGTAGTCATACTCTTGCCGATCTCAAGATCGCGTAGACTATCCTTCCGGCGCTGCGTTCCGGCAGCGCTTCCGCAGTCGATCACACGTTCGGTAATCGATGAAGACCTTCCTCTCCCTTGTTCCAGCAGGCAGCGGAGGTTGTAGTACTCTCCTCGTGATTCCGGTAGCATGACGGCGTGGTACCGGAAGTAGAGGGGAGATCTCGCAGGGCTTCGCCTTAAGCCGGAGCGAGTATGGTGGACTATGAGAGAGGCCTTGGCGATCTAGGGTTTATAGGGCACCAAGGGGAGAGTGTAGCCAGCGGCTAGGGTTTGGGATCACCCCAACTCGGCGAGTTGGTGGTGCCCTAGGCGGCGGCAGCAGCAGGGGTGGTGGCGCCGGCGGCTTAGGGTTAGGGTTTCAGGGTGTGAGAGGTGTAGGCTAGAGGGGCAGCCCTGCCCCTCCTTATATAGGTGGGAGGGCACGCCTTGGGAGGAGGGAGTCCTCCCCCAAGTCGTCCTCCTTGGCCGGCGGGTGGAGGGAGAGGAACTCCTCCCCAAGTAGGTTTCCTAGTCTCCCTCCACCAAGCAAAACTGTCGTTTGACTTTTCAAATTGGCGTTTGACTTTTCAAACTAGGATTTGATTTCTCCCTCTATTTTGCCCAGCCATGATACCTAGTACATGATGCAACCATTCCACATTGTCATGAAACATTCATGTACCCTTCCCCTCCGGAGTGCCGGACCTTCCGGAACCTTCTAGAACATTCCCGATGAAAACACCGGAATCATTCCCCAACTCCGAAACAGGACTTTCCTTATATGAATCTTATTCTCCGGACCATTCCGGATCTCCTCGTGATATCCCGGATCCCATCCAAGACTCCGAACAACATTCAGTCTCTTACTCATCATTCCATAACTACTCAACAACATCTAATCCTTAAGTGTGTCTCCCTACGGTTCGTGAATTATGCGGACATGATCGAGACACTTCTCCGATCAATAACCAATAGAGGAATCTGGAAATTCATATGGCTCCCACATATTTCTACAATTACTTTGCGATCGAATGAACCACTTACATACGATACCAATTTCCCTTTGTCTCACGATAGTTTACTTATCCGAGGTTTTGATCGTCGGTATCTCTGCATACCTAGTTCAACCTCGTTACTGATAAGTACTCTTTTCTTGTTCCCGTGGTATGTGATCCCTTGTGAGCCAGTCACATGCTTGCAAGATAATTGGATGACATTCCACCGAGAGGGCCCAGAGTATATCTATCCGTCATATGGATGGACAAATCCCACTCTTGATCCATGTGTCTCAACGCATACTTCCGAACACTCAATGCCACCTTTATAGCCACCCAGTTACGGTCTGGTGTTTGATGTCATCAAAGCATCCTTCCGGTGATGGTGATAAGCATGATCTCATGGTCGAAGGAATTAGATTACTATGTATCAGAAAGCTTATAGCAATTGAACTATTAAAATGACTTGATCTTTATGCTATGCTTATCTATAGGAGTATGTCCACCATACCATTCTCCTAATGATATGATCTTGTTATTAAAAACATCTCAAATGTTCATGATCAAGAAACCATGATCATCTATTAATCAACAAGCTAGTATTATGAAGAGGTTTTACTAGGGACTCTAATTTAATTTACAAATCACACAAGTATTAATGTTTCTGGTTAATACTATTATAGCATGAATGTAAATATTTATCATAAACACAAAGATATAATAATAACTACATTTATTATTGCCTCTAGGGCATATCTCCAATAGTCTCCCACTTGCACTAGAGTCAACTAATCTAGATTACATGGTAATATACCGAACACCCATGGCAGTTTGGTGTTGGTCATGTTTTGCCCTCGGGAGAGGTTTAGTCAACGGATCCGCCACATTTAGATTTGTGTGTACTTTGCAAATCTTTATGTAACCATCTTGGACATGTTCTCGAATAGCGTGAAAATGTAGCTTGATGTGCTTCATCTTCTTGTGTGACCTTGGTTCTTGCGCATTGGCTATGGCGCCCATGTTATCACAGTAGATAGACATTGGGTCTAGCGCACTTGGAACCACACCGAGCTCTGTAATGAACTCCTTCATCCATATCGCTTCTTGTGAAGCCTCCGAAGCAGCTATGTATTCCGATTCAGTTGAAGATCTCGCCACAACGCTTTGCTTTGCACTCCTCCAGCTAACTGCTGCACCATTCAAAGTAAATACGAATCCAGATTGAGATTAGAATCATCTGGATCGGTGTCCCAACTAGCATCGGTGTAACCATTAACAACGAGTTGTTCATCACCTCCATAAGAAAGAACCATATCCTTAGTTCTTCTCAAGTACTTAAGGATGTTTTTATCGCTGTCCAATGATCCACTCCTAGATCACTTCGATATCTGCTATTTAAACTAACAGCATATGCAATGTCGGGTCTAGTACATAGCATGGCATGCATTAGAGATCCTATGGCTGAGGCATAGGGAGTCTTACTCATCCTTTCTCTATCTTCTGCCGTTGCTGGACTTTGCGTTTTACTCAAGGTCGTATTGGGCAACATGGGCAAGAACCCTTTCTTGCTATCTTCCATTCCAAACCTCTTTAGAACTTTGTCCAAATATGTACTTTGTTAGGCGTCTCGATCTATCTCTATAAATCTTTATGCCTAATATGTAAGCTGCTTCGCCAAGATATTTCATTGAAAAACTATTATTCAAATATTCCTTGACACTATTAAGAAGGTCTACATCATTCCCAATCAACAATATGTCATCTACATATAGTATTAAGAATGCTACAGAGCTCCCACTCACTTTCTAGTAAATACAAGCTTCTCCATAAGTTTGTATAATACCAAAACTTTTGATTACCTTATCAAAATGTTGATTCCAACTTCGGGATGCTTGCTTCAACCCATATATGGACCGGTGAAGTTTTCATACCTTGTTAGCATCTTTAGGATCGACAAAACCTTTGGGTTGCATCATATACAACTCTTCATCAATGTCTCCATTGAGGAATGCTGTTTTGACATCCATCTGCCATATCTCATAATCATAATATGCAGTGATTGCTAACATAATCCTCACAGACTTTAGCTTCGCTACTGGTGAGAAAGTCTCATCGTAGTCAACTCCTTGAATTTGTCGAAACCCTTTTGCGACAAGTATAGCTTTATATACAGTAACATTACCATCAGCATCTGTTTTCTTCTTGAAAATCCATTTGTTCTCGACAGCCTTCCGGCCATCCGGTAAGTCCACCAAAGTCCATACTTGGTTTTCGTACATGGATCCAATTTCGGATTTCATGGCGTCTTGCCATTTATTGGAATCTAGGCTCATCATCGCTTCCTCATATGTCGCAGGGTCATCGGTGTTATCCACCAGCATGACACTCATAACGGGATCATACCAATCAGGAGTGGTACGAGTTCTCGTTGACCTGCGAGGTTCTGTAGTAGCTTCAACCAAAGTTTCATGATCATCATCATTAGCTTCCTCTCTTATTGGTGTAGGCGCCACTGGAACTACTTCCGGTGCTGCGCTACTCGCAAGTTCGAGAGAAGGTTCAACAACCTCGTCGAGTTCTACTTTCCTTCTAGTCACTTCTTTCGAGAGAAATTCTTTCTCTAGAAAGGATCCATTCTTGGCAACGAAGATTTTGCCCTCGGATCTATGATAGAAGGTATACCCAATAGTTTCCTTCGGGTCTCCTATGAAGACGCATTTTTCCGCTTTGGGTTCAAGCTTGTCCGGCTGTAACTTCTTTACATAGGCTTCGCAACCCCAAACTTTAAGGAACGACAATCTAGGTTTCTTCCCAAACCATAATTCATACAGTGTCGTTTCAACGGATTTAGATGGTGCCCTATTTAAAGTGAATGCGGCTGTTTCTAATGCATAACACCAAAACGATAGCGGTAAATCTGTAAGTGACATCATAGAACAAACCATATCTAAGAGAGTTCGATTACGACGTTCGGACACACCATTACGCTGTGGTGTTCCCGGCGGTGTCAATTATGAAAGTATTCCGTATTTCTTTAAATGCTTGCCAAACTCGTAACTTAGATATTCACCTCCACGATCAGAACGTAGAAATTTAATCTTCTTGTTATGTTGATTCTCCACCTCACTTTGAAATTCCTTAAACTTCTCGAAAGTTTCGGACTTATGTTTCATGAAATCGATATACCCATATCTACTCAAGTCATCCGTGAAGGTAAGAACATAACGATAACCACCGCGCGATGCTACACTCATTGGACCACAAACATCGGTATGTATGATTTCCAATAAGTCCGTAGCTCGCTCCATCATACCAGAAAATGGAGTCTTAGTCATTTTACCCATCAGACATGCTACGCATCTTTCAAGTGATTCGAAATCAAGTGATTCAAGAAGTCCATCGGAATGGAGTTTCTTCATACGCTTCACTCCAATGTGACCAAGACGACAGTGCCACATATAGGTCGAGTTATCGCTCAATTTCAAATGTTTAGCTTCAATGTTATTGATATGTGTATTTCCACTATCGAGATTCAATAAGAATAGACCATCTATCAAAGGTGCATGTGCATAAAACATATTACTCATATAAATCGAACAACCATTATTCTCGGACTTAAACAAGTAACCGTCTCGCAACAAACATGATCCAGATATAATGTTCATGCTCAACGCAGGCACCAAATAACAATTATTTAAGTATAAAACTAATCCCGATGGTAGATGAAGAGGTAGCGTGCCGACCGCGATCACATCAACCTTTGATCCATTTCCGACGCGCATCGTCACCTCGTGCTTCGCTAGCTTTCGTTTATTCTGCAGCACCTGTTTCGAGTTACAAATATGAGCAACCGAACCAGTATCAAATACCTAGGCACTACTACGAGTACTAGTGAGATACACATCAATAACATGTATATCGGATATACCTTTCTTCTTGATGTTGCCATTCTTCAAATCCGCCAAGTACTTTGGGAAATTCCGCTTCCAGTGACCCTCTCCCTTGCAGTAAAAGCACTCAGTATCAGGCTTAGGTCCAGCCTTGGTCTTCTTCGCGGGTGCGGCAACTTTCTTACCACCCTTATTGAAGTTTCCCTTTTGCTTAGACTTGCCTTTATTGAATTTGGTGGTCTTATTGACCAACAACACTTGATGCTCTTTCTTGATCTCCACTTCTGCAGATTTCAACATGGAGAAGAGTTCTGGCAACGTCTTGTTCATGTTTTGCATATTGTAGTTCATCACAAAGTTCTTGTAACTTGGTGGCAGTGATTGGAGGACACGGTAAATCCCCAAAGCATTAGGAATCACTATACCCAAGCTTTGGAGTTTGTTTGCGTGCCCAGACATCTTAAGCACGTGCTCACTGACGGAGATGCCCTCTTCCATCTTGCAGTTAAAGAACTTTTCAGAAGCCTCATAACTCTCAACTGCTGCGTGAGCCTCAAATATCATTTTGAGTTCACGGATAATATCATGTGGGTCATGGTTCTCAAACCTTTTCTGAAGCTCCGATTCCAAACCATACAAGATAGCACATTGAACTGTGGAGTACTGATTCTTCCGAGTGAGGTAAACATTCTTTACTTCATCGGTAGCATCAGTTGCAGGCGGGTCACCCAGCGGTGCATCCAGCACATAGGTCAAATTACCAGCATTGAGGACAATCCTCAAATTGCGGAACCAATCCGCGAAGTTGCTTCCATTGTTTTTCAACTTTTCTTTCTCTAGGAACGCATTAAAATTGATGGTAGGGGCCGCCATTGATCTACAACATATTTGCAATAGTTTAGACTAAGTTTATGACAAATTGAGTTCTAATTAATAGTTAAATTAATCTAGGTGAACTCCCACTCAAAACAATATCCCTCACATTGTTTTAGTGATCACACGAACCAAATCCACCACATCAAAACCGATCATCACGAGAATTGATGTAGCTTTAATGGTGAACAATCGACATGTTCATCATATCTACTATATGATTCATGCTTTACCTTTCGGTGTGTTCCATGACCATGTCTGTACATGCTAGGATCGTCAAGATCAAACCTTAGCTTCCGCATGAGCAAATCTGGCTTGCTCACGTTGTATACACTTGCAGAATCTAACACACCCGATCATCACGTGGTGCTTCGAAACAACAAGCTTTGGCAACGGTGCTTACTAAGGATGAACACTTTAAAACTTGAAATTTATGTGCATGAGGGATCATCTTATAATGCTACCGTTGTTAACTAAGCAATACAAGATGCATAAATGATTAATATCACATGCAATTCATAATATGTGATATGATATGGCCTTTCTTCTTGTGCTTCCGATCTCCATCTTCAAGCACGAACATGATCTCCATCATCACCGGTATAGCGTCAAGGTCAATGGCGTCGTTTCATGGTTGTCGTCCACCAGCTCCAACTATTACAACTACTTTGAATAGACACGCGGGTCTTAACAGAATTTAAAGACAACCATATGGCTCATGTCGGTTGCCAACTAACAATAAGGAACATTGCATACATCAAATATAATCACAATCATGGCCATATCACATCACAGCACACCCCTGCAAAATAAAGTTAGACGCCTCTAATTTTCTTTGCATATTTTATGTGGTTTGGGGATTTTAGTAAGTGTCGATCTAACTTACGAACAAGAACCACAACGTTGATGTTTGAACTATCAAGTGCCCGTTGTAAATTGGATCTATACTATAATGGGAGAGACAGACACCTGCAAAGCCACTTATGCAATACAAGTTGCATGTTGAGCGTGGAGCAAGTCTCATGAACGCTGTCATGTAAGGTTAGCCCGGGCCGCTTCATCCCATCATACCGCAAGATGTAAAGTACACAAGAAGCAATTGATAATAAAAGCACCACCGCCCACAATGACCATTGTGTTCTACTCATGCAACAGATCTACATATAGACACGGCTCTGATACCACTGTAGGGGTTCGTAGCATGAAAAACAAAAAAATTCTACCGCATGCAAACAAACAAGCCAAGATCTATCTACTAGATTGTAGCAACGAGTCGATAGAGGAACTCACCCTCGAAGATTCCAAAGCAGTTAACGAGAGCAGATTCTTGTGGATGATGTAGTCGTACACTTGCCGATCTCAAGATCGCGTAGACGATCCTTCCGGCGTTGCGTTCCGGTAGCGCTTCCGCAGTCGGTCACACGTTCGGTACTCGATGAAGACCTTCCTCTCCCTTTTTCCAGCAGGCAGCGGAGGTTTTAGTACTCTCCTCGCGATTTCGGCAGCACGACGGCGTGGTACCGGAAGTAGAGGGGAGATCTCGCAGGGCTTCGCCTTAAGTCGGAGCGAGTATGGTGGACTATGAGAGAGGCCTTGGCGATCTAGGGTTTAGAGGGAACCAAGGGGAGAGTGTAGCCGGCGGCTAGGGTTTAGGATCACCCCAACTCGGCGAGTTGGTGGTGCCCTAGGCGGCGGCAGCAGCAGGGGTGGTGGCGCCGGCGGCTTAGGGTTAGGGTTTCGGGGTGTGAGAGGTGTAGGCTAGAGGGGCAGCCTTGCCCCTCCTTATATAGGTGGGAGGGCACGGCTTGGGAGGAGGGAGTCCTCCCCCAAGTCGGCCTCCTTGGCCGGTGGGTGGAGGGAGAGGAACTCCTCCCCAAGTAGGTTTCCTACTCTCCCTCCACCAAGCAAAACTGCCGTTTGACTTTTCAAATTGGCGTTTGACTTTTCAAACTAGGATTTGATTTATCCCTCTATTTTGCCCAGCCATGATACCTAGTACATGATGCAACCATTCCACATTGTCATGAAACATTCATGTACCCTTCCCCTCCGGAGTGCCGGACCTTCCGGAACCTTCTAGAACATTCCCGATGAAAACACCGAAATCATTCCCCAACTCCGAAACAGGACTTTCCTTATATGAATCTTATTCTCCGGACCATTCCGGATCTCCTCGTGATATCCTGGATCCCATACGAGACTCCGAACAACATTCAGTCTCTTACTCATCATTCCATAACTACTCAACAACATCGAATCCTTAAGTGTGTCTCCCTACGGTTCGTGAATTATGCGGACATGATCGAGACACTTCTCCGATCAATAACCAATAGAGGAATCTGAAAATTCATATGGCTCCCACATATTTCTATGATTACTTTGTGATCGAATGAACCACTTACATACGATACCAATTTCCCTTTGTCTCACGATAGTTTACTTATCCGAGGTTTTGATCGTCGGTATCTCTGCATACCTAGTTCAACCTCGTTACTGATAAGTACTCTTTTCTTGTTCCCGTGGTATGTGATCCCTTGTGAGCCAGTCACATGCTTGCAAGCTAATTGGATGACATTCCACCGAGAGGGCCCAGAGTATATCTATCCGTCATATGGATGGACAAATCCCACTCTTGATCCATGTGTCTCAACGCATACTTCCGAACACTCAATGCCACCTTTATAGCCACCCAGTTACGGTGTGGTGTTTGATGTCATCAAAGCATCCTTCCGGTGATGGTGATAAGCATGATCTCATGGTCGAAGGAATTAGGTTACTATGTATCAGAAAGCTTATAGCAATTGAACTATTAAAATGACTTGATCTTTATGCTATGCTTATCTATAGGAGTATGTCCACCATACCATTCTCCTAATGATATGATCTTGTTATTAACAACATCTCAAATGTTCATGATCAAGAAACCATGATCATCTATTAATCAACAAGCTAGTATTATGAAGAGGTTTTACTAGGGACTCTAATTTAGTTTACAAATCACACAAGTATTAATGTTTCTGGTTAATACTATTATAGCATGAATGTAAATATTTATCATAAACATAAAGATATAATAATAACTACATTTATTATTGCCTCTAGGGAATATCTCCAACAAAACGGGCGGATGTAGAGGATCTGCGGGCACGCGGTCGATAGTGCGTAGTGGGACCCGTGGCTAGGACCGCTCGCGTGTTGATGCGCCGCTGCTGTTCTTGCGTGGCAAGGTCTGATTTGTCGCTTGACATCGAGGATGATTTGGTCTCCTCTTAGGATCCATGGGCGGACGCGTTTTCTGCCACCGGTCGTGCAGTAGGGCCCACGTGACCCTGGGCTTCCGTGCCCGCTGCATGCAGGCGATCTTGCAGCGTGATTTCATGCACGTTTTTGCCCAAGTTTTCTTCCGTAGCTTGTGTTGTATGCTGATCACATGGAAGATCAGTAGCAGGGTTTATAGGAACATTAGTCAAAATTGGATCATTACTATTTTCTCCCCCATGATCAAATTGTTGACGAAGGTGTGAGGGAAGCAGGAGGATTTCAGACCGAAGTAGCATACCAGCATTAGCATGTAATTTGGAGAAGGGAAAAATAGTCTCATCAAAGATAACATCTCGTGAGATGTATATGCGATCAGAATTAATATCTAGGCACTTAAACCCTTGTGAAGATTACTATAGCCAAGGAATGCACATTGAACCGATCAGTACTCAAGTTTTCTAGCATTAAAGGGGCGAAGGTTTGGGTAGCAGGCGCAGCCAAAAATTCTCATAGAGGAATAGTTAGGCTTAATATTTTCTAGGATTTCTAGAGGAGTGGAAAAGTCAAGAAGTTTGGTAGGAAGGCGATTGATGAGGTATACCGTAGCAAGGAAGGATTCATCCCAATATTTTAGAGGCATGGAGGCGTGAGCAAGAAGGAACAAGCCAACCTCGATGATGCTTGCACTCAGTGGATCCGTTTTGTTGATGAGCATGAGGACAAGAGACATGATGAGTAATGCCAATTTGTTTAAAGAAAGAATTAAGTCTCTCATATTATCCTCCCCAGTTGGATTGGATGGTGATGATTTTTCATCCAAAATGACATTCTACAAGAGCTTGAAATTGATGAAAAATATTAAACACTTCAGAACGATGTCTGGTCAGATAGATCCATGTGAATTTACTGAAATCATCAATAAAGCTAATATAATAGTTCTTGCAAACAAAAGAATCTGGGGCAGGGCCCCATACATCTAAGAAAATCAACTCTAATGGAAAATGAGAAATACTAGTAGATCTAGGATAAGGCAATTGATGACTTTTTTCCTTTTGACAAGCTTCACACACCGGCACTTTATTCTCATTAGAACATGGTAAATTATTTTTGCTAATGACTCGTTGAACAATGGGTGCAACTGGATGGCCTAAACGGCTATGCCATCTATGATGTGATGGCTCCAAAGGCTTTTTATTCGATGATGAAGACGATATGCCGGGGAGAGGGTAAAGGCCACCTTTGCATGGACCATCAACCAGAACCCTCCTCATGACCTGATCCTTGATGCAAAAGAACTTTGGATGAATTTCAAGGAAGGTATGATTATCATCCGTGAGACGATGAGCAGAAAGAAGATTTTTGTGAGCATCAGAGACATGAAGGACATTTTTTAGATGTAGATGATTTTGATCATGAGTTTGAATAATAGAATTGCTAATATGACTATTATTCATACCTGCACAGCTAGCGGTGTGGACTTGATCATTCCCAAGGTACTTCTCATGGGTGTGGAGCCGCTCGAGCTCGCTGGTGATGTGATCAGTGGCGCCGGTGTCGATGACCCAGCCCCCATTGCTGTTGTAGTTGACGTTGGCGGCGGATCTCTCCCTTGGGACGAAGTCCTCATCGTAGCGGTACCAGCATTGCTTGACTACATGGTCTGTCACATTGCAGAGTTGGCACCGGGGTCGATCGCCGCCAGTGTTGCCATTGCCACGGTCACGGCCATTGTTGTTGTAGTTGCCGCGGCCGCGACCGTTGTTGGAGTTGTTGTTGTTGCCGTTGTAGCCTCCTTGGCCACCATTGCCGCCTCCAAAGTTGTCGCGACCTTGTTGGCCGGAACCGCCTCCACCACGGCCGAAGCTGTTGGAGATATGCCCAAGAGGCAATAATAAAGTAGTTATTATCATATCTTCACACTTATGATAAATGTTTACATACCATGCTATAATTGTATTAACCGGAAACATTAATACTTGTGTGAATTGTAAACTTAAATTGAAGTCCCTAGTATAGCCTCTATACTTCACTAGCTTGTTGGTTAATAGATGATTGTGGTTTCCCTATCATGAACATTGAGATGTTATTAACAACAGGATCATATCGTTAGGAGAATGATATGGTGGACATACTCCTATAGATAAGCGTAGCATAAAGATCAAGTCATTTCAATAGTTCAATTGCTATATGCTTTCTGATACATAGTAACCTAATTCCTTCGACCATGAGATCATGCATATCACCTTTACCGGATGGATGCTTTGATGTCATCAAACACCACACCGTAACAGGGTGGCTATAAAGGTGGTATTGAGTGTTCGGAAAGTATTGGTTGAAACACATGGATCAAGAGTGGGATTTGTCCATCCATATGACGGATAGATATTCTCTGGGCCCTCTCGGTGAAATGTCATCCAATTAGCTTGCAAGCATGTGACTGGGTCACAAGGGATCACATATCACGGGAACGAGAAAAGAGTACTTATCAGTAACGAGGTTGAACTAGGTATGCAGAGATACCGACGATCATAACCTCGGATAAGTAACATATCGTGAGACAAAGGGAAATTGGTATCGTATGTAAGTGGTTCATTCGATCGCAAAGTAATTGTAGAAATATGTGGGAGCCATATGAATTTCCAGATTCCTCTATTGGTTATTGTTCGGAGAAGTGTCTCGATCATGTCCGCATAATTCACGAACCGTAGGGAGACACACTTAAGGATTCGACGTTGTTTGAGTAGTTATGGTATTATGAGAAAGAGACCGAATGTTGTTCGGAGTCTCGGATGGGATCCGGGATATCACGAGGAGATCCGGAATGGTCCGGAGAATAAGATTCATATAAGGAAAGTCCCGTTTCGGAGTTGGGGAATGGTTCCGGTGTTTTTATCGGGAACATTCTAGAAGGTCCCGGAATGTCCGGCACTCCGGAGGGGGGAGGGTACATGAATGTGTCATTATAAGTTGGAATGATTGCATCATGTACTAGGTGCCTTTGCTGTCCAAAATAAAGTGTTTATTTAATTCCTAAATTGAAAAGTCAAACGGCTAGTTTGAAAGTCAAACGGCAATTTTGGGAAGTGGGAAAAGAGGAGGAGGTGAAACCGAGTTGGGGAGGGAGTCCTCCCCAAGCCGGCGCCCCACCCAAGCCGAGTTGGGGAGGGACTCCCTTCCCTCCCCTTGGCCGGCCAGCCCCTCCACCTATATAAGGAGGAGCAGGGCTCCCTCCTAGCACACACAAGTTCCTATCCTCTAAACTAAACCCTAGCCCTAAACCCCGGTTTAGAGCCGTTTCGGTTTAGAGCTTCTAATTGCTCTAGCCTTCGGTCTAGAGCCTTCTAATTGGTTTAGAGCTTTCTAATTGGTGTGTCTAATTACTAGACCACTAATAGCCTCTCTCATACTCCACCATACTCGCACCGGCTTAAGGCGAAGCCCTGCGGGATTTCCCCTCTACTTCCGGTACCACGCCGTTATGCTGCCGGAATCGCGAGGAGAGTGCTACAACCTCCGCTGCCTGCTGGAACAAGGGAGAGGAAGGTCTTCGTCGAGTACCGAACGTGTGACCGACTGCGGGAGCGCTGCTGAAACGTGGCGCTGGAAGGATCGTCTACGCGATCTTGAGATCGGAAAGAGTACGACTACATCACCCACGAGAATCTGCTCTCGTTAACCGCTTTGGAATCTTCGAGGGTGAGTTCATCTATCGACTCGTTGCTACAATCTAGTAGATAGATCTTGGCTTGTTTGTTTGTATGCGGTAGAAAATTTTTGTTTTCCATGCTACGAACCCCTACAGTGGTATCAGAGCCGTGTCTATATGTAGATCTGTTGCACGAGTAGAACACAATGGTCATTGTGGGCGTTGATGCTTTTATTGTAGATTGCTTTTTGTGTACTTTGCATCTTGCGGTATGTTGGGATGAAGCGGCCCGGGCTAACCTTACATGACATCGTTCATGAGACTTGCTCCACGCTTGACATGCAACTCGTATTGCATAAGTGGCTTTGCGGGTGCCTGTTTCTCCTAGCATAGTAAAGATCCAATTTACAACGGGTAATCAACAATGCTAGTATCAATGTTGTGGTTCTTGTTCGTAGGTTAGAACGACACTTATGGAAAGCCCCAAACCACGTAAAATATGCAAAGAAAGTAGAAGCGTCTAACTTTGTTTTGCAGGGGTGTGCAGTGATGTGATATGGCCATGATTGTGATTATATTTGATGTATGCAATGTTCCTTATTGTAAGTTGGCAACCGGAAGGAGCCATATGGTTGTCTTTAATTTCTGTTAAGACCTGCGTGTCTATTCAAAATAGTTGTAATAGTTGAAGCCGGTGGACGACAACCATGGTGAAGCGTCATTGACCTTGATGCAATACTGGTGATGATGGAGATCATGTTCGTGCTTGAAGATGGAGATCGGACGCACAAAGAAGAAAGGCCATATCATATCACATATTATGAATTGCATGTGATGTTAATCCTTTATGCATCTTGTATTGCTTAGTAGACGACGGTAGCATTATAAGATGATCCCTCATGCACATAAATTTCAAGTTCTAAAGTGTTCACCCTTAGTATGCACCGTTGCCAAAGCTTGCTGCTTCGAAGCACCACGTGATGATCGGGTGTCTTTGATTCCGCGGGTGAATACAACGTAAGCAAGCCAGATTTGCTTATGCGGTAGCTAAGGTTTGATCTTGACGAGCCTAGCATGTACAGACATGGCCTCAGGAACACGGATTACCGAAAGGTAGAGCATGAGTCATATAGTAGATATGATGAACATGTTGATTGTTCGCCATTGAAGCCATATCAACTCTCGTGATGATCGGTTTTGATATGGTGGATTTGGTTCGTGTGATCACTAAAACAATGTGAGGGATGTTGTTTTGAGTGGGAGTTCACCTAGATTAATTATTAATTATTAATTAGAACTCAAATTATCATAAACTAAATCAAAGTGAATTTGCATAGTTGTTGTAGTCATTGGCATCCGTTTACCACCTTGCGCTTAGTTATAATTGAGATGATAGAACTATAGAATTCTGGTTAGTTACTTTACGAACTGGTATCGTATTGTATTGAAGTGTTAATCTAAAGTTTAAAAGTCCTATTGCAAACTTTCAGTAAGTTCCGGTTACTCCATGAAGTTTAATAATTGGTATTAAATCAAGAGTGACAATTCCAAGTGTTAGTGTATAAGTATCGTGTTTGTCTCCATGATTCTTGATATTCAAAGAATTGTCTTAATATCAAGGTAATCTAGGATCTGAAAGAGTTGTTTCAGAAACCATGATGTGTGGAAGATATTGTGATATCTGAAACGAAGTTTTGGTTGCAACATGATAGAGTATAATATGGCAAAAGTCATGTTCTCATATTTGATGAGAATTTGCAAAAGGTTGAAGACACTAGTTGTCCTAATCCTCCAAAAGATTTTGGAGAGCAACATTATACTCGCAATTCACCGTTATAAGCTAAAGTAGCTTGATCATGAATAATTCCATGATAAGGATGAATATTTGATGTAGGTAAAGTGTTTACTACACCAAAAGATTACTAAAGAAAGGAATTTGAAAGCACACCAAACATTTGATGATGGTAATCTACTTCAAAGTGCAAGTCCAAAGACATTGGTATTTTATTATACACGCTTTGGATTATGTGTCATATGTATGACTCCACTATTGATGTTGATAGATTCTTTCAAACAGAAAAGGAAATACTGAAAGAGAATCTCATAAATATATGGCAGAAAAGAAAAGACTGGAATTGTTCAGTTTAAGTATATAGATGATATACATGTTATGGCTATATTCTTTGCTTGTTAAACGATGTGGTTCTTAAGTATTTTGATACTGAATTTGTTGGTGTGAATCGTCATACGAAACAACACAATTCATGAACTACAATGGCCTAAATAACTAGCAAAAGAATATGTGATGATGTTCATCGAGAACAAAATAAAGGGTTATTGTGTTGCTCGTTAAAACATCAAAGCTTGCCTTCAAGATTTGTTTTATCAGGTATTATGAGAACAAAAGGGTTGTTTAAATAATTGCCGTAATCCATAAAAGATGGATGATTTACAAATCTCGTTGGAGAAATCACATCCATAAAACTGGTGCTAAAAATGTCGAAAGACAAATTGATTGAAAGATCACTTAGGAAGTGACATCGCAGTTTAAATTATATTGGAAAGAAAACATGAAGAAACTCCATGTGGATGGAATTTTGGAGTCTTTTGATTTTGATCAAATGATGCTTGTGAAACTTTCCTAGAGATAATTAAAACTTCGTTCATAGGCGAAAAGGGAACGATGGACTAGCTTATTGGAACTTGTACATATTGTTGTATGAAGTCCATTATAGTCAAGAGCGATGGATTTCAACTTCATGTGCTTTCTCCGAAAATTTGAGTGAATATATGAATATTTACTTAATAAGGATGAAGTGTGAAATATTTGAAAAGTTCAAAGAATTTTAAGATGAAGTGCAAAATCATTGTAACAAGAATATAAATAGTTTATGATAAGATCATAAAGAAAGATATTTGAGTTACAAGTTTAGCATAATACCTAAGATTTAAGGAATCGCTCCGTGGATTTGCATTTCCCGAAACACCATAAGAGTATGGAACATTCGAGGTATGTAATTAAACCTTGTTTTTGACATGGTTAGATCAAAGGTATAAATCATAAAACTGCTATTATATTTTAAAGATTAAAAGCTTTAGAGATTACCGTTTTCCACTGAAAAGAGCTCCATCATAATCCGCTGAAATGACACCATATAAAGTTATGGTTTGGGATAAAACCCAAGTAGTCCTTTCTTAAACATTGGTATGCTATGCATAAGAAAGATGTTTGCAACCAAAGTCGGATAAATCTGTCTTTGTATTACTGTTAAGTATTCCTCCATAAACACCGGAGACAAAAGTGTTTGTCGCTTAGAACGTCAAGTTTCTTTGAGAAGGAATTTTTCGTGAAAAGTTAAGTGGGAGGACAATAGAACTTTGATAGGGTTAAAAGAACCTTAGCTATATGATCAGAGTTGCGCAGCACCGAAAAGTGTTTCGGAGGCAGCAACAATGCTCATGGCTCACGTGCCTCAAAGGTTGTGGTCACGGAAGTCTAAGTTTCTATTGAACCAAGTAGGTCGAGTAAACAATCAAATTCCAAGATTTGAGGGTTGAATCATTATTTGAGAATAATGAACGGACTACATGCAAAGAAGCGATGATGAGCCCTGACTCCGTCAAATGGCTTGAAGCCATAAAATCCGTGATAGTTCCATACACGAGAAATCAAGTTTTGAACTTGAAGGACCCTCGAGAAAGGTGTAAGACCTTACAGTTGTGTTTGGATCTATAAAGAAGTAGACATGGATGTTTCACATCTATGAAATAGTCGACATATTGGGAAAGAGTTCACAACAATGTTCAAAGATTGACTATGACAAGATTTGATCTTTCATAGCGATATTTAGTCTAGACGGATTAATGTAGCAATCACTACATATAATTTTGTTATGTGGTAGTAGAATAAACAAAACAAGTTCTTCTAATAGAATGGTTACCTAGGACGTGTGCATGACACGGTCCAAAGAGTTTTGTTAATTCAATGGATGCTAAAAGCATATGCAAACTTCAATGGTTGAAGCAAGCATAGCGGAGTTGGAATCTTCACTATGATGAAACTGTTAAAAGAGTTTAATTTCATCGGAGACAATGAAGATGCTTGCATTTGCAAGAAATTAAGTGGGAGCGCTAAGAAATGTTTCTAATACATTATGTGGAGGACATATTGTTGATTAGAAATGATGTATCTTTTATTAACACATATTAAGAATTTCATCCTGATGAAAGACTTAGGCAAAACCCAAATATTTGGCATCAATAGACGCTAATATGGTTGTGCCGAAAGTACATAGATGATGTATTGAATGAGTTCAATATAGAAACTACAAGAAAGGTTCTTGTCACACAGAAAGGATTGAATGAGTTCAATATTGATGATATATTCAAGTGTATTGACACTTGGTAAGTGAAACAAAGATTCAAGTATAGATTGATACTTGATGTATGAAATCACAAAGAGTATTTATATCAATCATACTGTGATATGTACAAATCCAGATATGTCCTATACTCTAAATGTTATGAGCATATACCAGAATGATTCATATAATGATCATTGGACGATAGTAAGGATATTCTTATGATCTTTTGGAAGAACTAAGAGTATATTATTTGTAGAAGTGACAAATAGATGGTTAGTTCATTGTAAAAGTACTACATTGATACTAGTTTTGTCACAAGAGTACAAATTAAGTTTATCTCAATCTAAACTAAGGGTGGCACAATATAATGGAAAGTGAGTTCCATAATGGATTTGGATGAGTTCCAAAGTTAAAACATTGTGACAGATACTACAACAAAAGGCTAAGTATATGACTGCTATTATAGCAGCAAAAGAGGGCATTTGTGTCAAGTAGTTTGTTATCAAACTAGGTGTAGTTCACAGCGGGATAATACTACGAAGATATATTGTACGACAATATTATCAACATGTTTTAAACCCCAAAGAACTAAAGGTCACACCGAAAGACCAAATTATACAAAGCCATCTCATTAGAGAATGAGTGATGCGTAGAGACGCAAAGACATGCAATTACACACGGACCTGGAAGTGTCAGATCCGGAGATCAGTTGACCACTAGCAATCGTGTACATGCAACACCGGAAAGCCATAGGTGTTGAATACACAAAGGTTTGAAACTAGATTATTGACTCTAGTGCAAGTGGGAGACTGTTGGAGATATGCCCTAGAGGCAATAATAAATATAGTTATTATTATATCTTTGTGTTTATGATAAATGTTTATATTCATGCTATAATAGTATTAACAAGGAAACATTAATACTTGTGTGAATTGTAAACTTAAATTGAAGTCCCTAGTATAGCCTCTATACTTCACTAGCTTGTTGGTTAATAGATGATTGTGGTTTCCCTATCATGAACATTGAGATGTTATTAACAACAGGATCATATCGTTAGGAGAATGATATGGTGGACATACTCCTATAGATAAGCGTAGCATAAAGATCAAGTCATTTCAATAGTTCAATTGCTATATGCTTTCTGATACATAGTAACCTAATTCCTTCGACCATGAGATCATGCATATCACCTTTACCGGATGGATGCTTTGATGTCATCAAACACCACACCGTAACAGGGTGGCTATAAAGGTGGTATTGAGTGTTCGGAAAGTATTGGTTGAAACACATGGATCAAGAGTGGGATTTGTCCATCCATATGACGGATAGATATTCTCTGGGCCCTCTCGGTGAAATGTCATCCAATTAGCTTGCAAGCATGTGACTGGGTCACAAGGGATCACATATCACGGGAACGAGAAAAGAGTACTTATCAGTAACGAGGTTGAACTAGGTATGCAGAGATACCGACGATCATAACCTCGGATAAGTAACATATCGTGAGACAAAGGGAAATTGGTATCGTATGTAAGTGGTTCATTCGATCGCAAAGTAATCGTAGAAATATGTGGGAGCCATATGAATTTCCAGATTCCTCTATTGGTTATTGTTCGGAGAAGTGTCTCGATCATGTCCGCATAATTCACGAACCGTAGGGAGACACACTTAAGGATTCGACGTTGTTTGAGTAGTTATGGTATTATGAGAAAGAGACCGAATGTTGTTCGGAGTCTCGGATGGGATCCGGGATATCACGAGGAGATCCGGAATGGTCCGGAGAATAAGATTCATATAAGGAAAGTCCCGTTTCGGAGTTGGGGAATGGTTCCGGTGTTTTTATCGGGAACATTCTAGAAGGTCCCGGAATGTCCGGCACTCCGGAGGGGGGAGGGTACATGAATGTGTCATTATAAGTTGGAATGATTGCATCATGTACTAGGTGCCTTTGCTGTCCAAAATAAAGTGTTTATTTAATTCCTAAATTGAAAAGTCAAACGGCTAGTTTGAAAGTCAAACGGCAATTTTGGGAAGTGGGAAAAGAGGAGGAGGTGAAACCGAGTTGGGGAGGGAGTCCTCCCCAAGCCGGCGCCCCACCCAAGCCGAGTTGGGGAGGGACTCCCTTCCCTCCCCTTGGCCGGCCAGCCCCTCCACCTATATAAGGAGGAGCAGGGCTCCCTCCTAGCACACACAAGTTCCTATCCTCTAAACTAAACCCTAGCCCTAAACCCCGGTTTAGAGCCGTTTCGGTTTAGAGCTTCTAATTGCTCTAGCCTTCGGTCTAGAGCCTTCTAATTGGTTTAGAGCTTTCTAATTGGTGTGTCTAATTACTAGACCACTAATAGCCTCTCTCATACTCCACCATACTCGCACCGGCTTAAGGCGAAGCCCTGCGGGATTTCCCCTCTACTTCCGGTACCACGCCGTTATGCTGCCGGAATCGCGAGGAGAGTGCTACAACCTCCGCTGCCTGCTGGAACAAGGGAGAGGAAGGTCTTCGTCGAGTACCGAACGTGTGACCGACTGCGGGAGCGCTGCTGAAACGTGACGCTGGAAGGATCGTCTACGCGATCTTGAGATCGGAAAGAGTACGACTACATCACCCACGAGAATCTGCTCTCGTTAACCGCTTTGGAATCTTCGAGGGTGAGTTCATCTATCGACTCGTTGCTACAATCTAGTAGATAGATCTTGGCTTGTTTGTTTGTATGCGGTAGAAAATTTTTGTTTTCCATGCTACGAACCCCTTCAGAAGCCTCCACGGCCACGACCACCGCGCATAGCGGCGTTGACAGAGGACTGCGAGAAACCACCCCCGCGAAGCATCTGCTGGCGACTTTCATGTGATAAAAGCTGATAGTATAACTCGCTCACAGTGATGGGATCGGTCCTGGCAAGGATGGCGGCGACAAGCGAGTCGTAGGTGGGTTCGTGGAGACCGGTGAGGATGTAGGAGACCATGTCCTCGTCCTCAAGAATCTTGCCGGCGGAGACCATCTCGTTCTCTAAGGTCTTCATGTGGGCAACGTACTCAGCCATGGATTTGTTGCCCTTGTCCGCGTTGGCGAGGGCGATGCGCGTGTTGGTGGTGTGGGCGCGTGACCTCGCCTGATACATCTCCTGCAGGGTATCCCACAGCTCGGCCGCCGTCTTGGCGCCAACAGCATGCGGGAGCACCCCCCGTGAGAGGGAGGAGAGGAAGAAGCTGAGGACCTTCTGGTCCTGTGCAACCCAGTCGGCATAGGCTGGATTGAGCTTGACGAGGGTCTCCTCGCCGTTCTTGACGTCGATGGTTTCTTTGGGTGCCTCGATGGTTGCCTCCAGGTAACCGAGGAGGTGGGCACCCCTGACCGCCGGCAGCACCTGGGCCTGTCAGAGGACGAAGTTCCTTTTCTCGAGCTTCTCGGTGACGCCGGAGCCAAAGGTAGGAGAGGCAGCGGGCGTCGCCGAGGAGGAGGAAGCAGGGACCGACATGGGCTCGATGGCGGATGTTGATGAGATTGGTTTAGGCTAGACGTAGATGGAGGAAAAAGGCTCTGATACCATGTGCTAATTTAGGTTAAGATGCATACCTCTCCAATGCGCATCCTGTGTGTTAATATAGGCATGGTTCACCGTCCACCGGCAAGGGATATACATGAGTTTGTTTAAACAACAATCTAATCTATCTATCCATCGGTGCTTTATCTTAAAATCCCCGTGGTTACAACCTTATCATATAAGGCGAGATATAGCTAACCCGCTCAAGGTATCTACCACAGAGGCATTTCCGTGACATGCAATAGGAATTCAAATTGGCCGTTTGCTGCTCTGAATCTTGCAAGACACATATTCTTCGGATTTCAACATGTGTATTCACAAGCTGGAATGTCTAGTCTCTTTTTTTCACGAGCACGCGGAAACCATGCCATATTTTTGTAAAAAGGAAGCAACAAAGTTACAAGAAAGTCAGATCCAACTGCACACAATTGACCACAGTCTATAAGTGCCATCAAGCTGCAAAGGAAGAAAATAACTTCTTCATTTTCCATCTTTAAAGAATCATGGATGGGCAATAGCTATGCAGTCGCATGTATACATAAAAGATGAAGAGCTTGGCGACATGGAAACCTTCCTTGGTTATGTGGCAGTACTTAACTCTGAAGTACTGCAGCTGGGACAATGGGACACCTTCAGTTGGCATCAGACTATACTCAGCCGCTTGAGATTTTCACAACTGCACAAGATAGTGCGGAGATCCTGCCTTGCGGTATTCAGTAAATGGAGATCGAGCTTTCTTAAGTTTGACCTATGAATTGGGAGGAGGTGGTTTGAAAGCTACAAAGCTAAGCTGAAGATACTGACACACTTGTTAGAATACATATACATGTATAGATTAGAGATAGACTAGAACTCTACATCTTGTACTCCAAGTCTCCACCAACCTTCGTGTGATTCTATATAAACCCACAAGGACCAATACAATAACCTTCAGAAGAAGCCTGGTAGGTGATAGACTCGACTCTTGGATCAGTTTGCTACATCGTTTGGCACATGTTCAATTGTCAGAGGAGCCAGATGAATTTCGTTGAAATCTAACTGATAATGGATGTTTTTCTGTTAGCTCTTTATACATTGCTTTAGCTCAGCCTGCTATACCAGTTTTAGATAATAGAATGATCTGAAAGATGAAGATACCATTGAAAAACAAAAAAATTGTCTGGTATCTACGTCGAGGGATTATTCTTACAAAAGACAACCTTATTAAGCGGAATTGGCATGGTAACCCTGGATGTGTGTTCTGTCATCACGACGAGACAATCAAACATCTGTTTTTCCAATGTCATTTTGCATGGGCTATATGGTCAGTCACCCAAGCAGGTTCTGGCTTGTATTCACCACGTAGTATTGCCAACATTTTTGGGAATTGGTTACATGATATTGGTAACAAGTATAGGATTCTTCTTAGGTTCGAAGCGATTGCCATTATTTGGTCGCTATGGTTATGTCAAAATGATAAGGTTTTTAATGATATAAACTGTTCTCTTCTGTAGGTTGTCTACAGGTGCACAAATACTCTTCGGGCTTGGTTGGCATTACACCGTGTGGAGTATCGCGACCTCTTTATGGAGGTGTGTGTGCGGTTGGAGGATACGGCGCGGGACTTGTTTACCAATCATGGTTGGCAGCATAATCTTCAGATAGATCTGCCCTCAGCACCTTAGGCCATATTACAATTTCTCATCTTGATATGTAATATGTATGGAACTTTTTATCTTATGTTGGATCTTGTGGACTGGTGTCGGCTGTGTGCATCCTAGTTATGCAGAGGCCGGGTGTAATATTTACTCTGAGTAATAAAGCGCCCTTTATCGAAAAAAAAGGACCAATACAATATAATATAATATTTTGAGATCAATATTTTCCATATGATATCAGAGCGATTAACCTCACACTGGTGGAAAAAAGGGCCTCCAGTCCCGGGCCGCAACAGGCTCTAGTCCCAGTTTTGGGCCCGGGACTGCGAAAACGGGACTAGAGGCCCCCCCCTCTAGTCCCGGCTCGCTACGGCCCGCGACTGATAATAGCCATGTGGCTGTTTCAGCGTCGCGGGGGGCAGAAACCCTCTAGTCCCGGGCCGTAACACCAACCGGACTAGAAGGTTTCCTTTTTTTTCCACGTGGCTGTTTCAGAGATTGTGTATTTCCTTTTTTTTGCCATTTCGTTTTTTTTCGTTTTGTGTTTCACTCTAATTCAAACATATATTTCAGTATACATATTATACGCTACTACATACACACTACACGTCGATGCATTTATATAATTAATCGATCCCTTGCAAGCATACATATAATCAATCATATCAAAAGGAAGAAATGTTTTGAAATTACAAGGTCATTGATGAATATATATATCATATGAGCTACATGGAGATGACTAAGGCAAATCGAGTTCCACGTCATCCGCATAATGCTCTCCATGTACATCAAGGACTTCCTTCATCATAAATCCCGCCAGCTTCTCTTGAATTGCTCTTATGCGCTGGTCTGACTCTAGTTTTTCCCGCAAATCATAAATATAATGTGAGTCAACTTTTCGATCACTGGTCAACTCGCGGATGTACTCGCAGACGTAGTATCCACATAAATGAGTTCCTGGTGGCTGTTGTAAACTCTTCGTCATTTTATAAGTTAGCTCCTCTTTGAATGGACCTGGTATTTTCTGTCTGAACCGTGTCCAACACCTGCTCGGCAAAGAAAATGAACAAAGGAGTTATTAGTTACTTGATATCAGGAAATGAATGAAAGAGGACGATATAATGTGATAATGATTGAAATTACTTATGGAGCATTGCTTTCATGTCGCTCCACTGCTCTTGGTCCCAACTTAATGAGTCGTGGACTTCAACTAGGGAGTTGTCAACTTGAATGTTTAGCAAGATCCAGTGGAATCTGCGGACGTTTACATAAGCATACATGCATATATAGCTCATCGAGTAAGCAAAAATAAAATGTGTACAAGATATAAACACTCACTTGAAGTTGTAAGGAAATAGTATTTCCTTAACAAAATTATTCTCGGTTAAGAACCTGCACAGGTCTTCCTCCACGTCCACGAGACACCGGCGCCTTTGCCTCGTGTTCGTCCTTCCTTTTCAGGATTCCCTAGGGCGCCTGTCAGCTCGTCGTTCTCTCTCTCGGGACGGAACAATCCCAATCGAGCATCGTTCATTGCTTTAATAAGTTCTTGGGAGGGTTTTAAAATTTTCTCATGAAATAATGTCTTCCCTGTTTCTGGGTCCAAGGATCCCCCGTGCTCGTACCACCAGTGCTTTGAGATCTCGGGCCATCCATCTGTACCAGGAGTGACGCCTCGAGCCCTCATTGCCTTCTCCATAGTTTCCCACTTAGGGACGACACTCTTGTAGCCACCTGTCCCCATTTTATGATGGTATTTCTTGTTGGCAGCATTTAACGCGTTCTTTGCCGACTTTTCCTTTGCTTTATCAGATTGCTTGTACTGTATAAAATCGGGTCACTGTTCTCTCAACTTCTCGTTTACTCCTTTGAAGTCTGGAGTTTTCTTTTTCGCGACATATTTCGCGTATAAACTTTTCTTGTGGTTCCGGTACAGTTCAGCCATCTTGCTCAGTGCCCACTCCTTGACTTTCGCTCTATTTTCAATCCCACCCGACCTTGGGGTAATACCATCTACCTCAAATTCCTCATACTCTGGAGGTAGTACGAAATGCGCTATGAGCTTCTGCCAAAGGTCATCTTTGGCATCATCGGTGACATAGCTGTTGGATTCTTCACCGGCTTTCTTTGACTTATTCCATTCTTGGATGGTGATCGGCAGGTTGTCCCTAACAAGCACCCTGCATTGATTTATAAACATCCTCCGGTGCTTCTCTGGAGCAATCGGTTCACCATCATCATCTATTTCTTCGATGGTGAACCTCTGATTACCATTCAACTTTTTGTTCGGCCCTCGTTTCGTTCGAGCTGTCGATTGCTTCGATCCGGTGGACTAAAAGAAGAAGAGAGAGTGATTAATATATATCTAGATCAATTAATGAATAGAGGTAACACGAGACTTTATATATATATATGTACCTCGCCGGATCCTGTCGAGGGGCCATCATTATTGTTGTTATTTGTTTGCCCTTCGTCCATCTGGACTTCCCCTTGGTACATTAGGTTTTCCTCTAGTCCATCACCGGATGGATTCAGATATGAGGAAATATCTTCCTCGAGCAAAATATCTTTGGCGTCGGTAGTAATGTCTTCACCTCTTATCATGCCCTGAAGAAAACCTTCACCGATGCGACCAGGATATTCGGATGGATCCATGACTTAATTATCTATAACAAAAAGAGAGTTAAACAGGTTAGAAAAAACAATAATCCTAATAACTAAAACAATATAATCCTAATTATAATAACTTAAACAAAAAAAATAACCCTAATCCTAATCCTAATTCTAATCTTAATAAATAAAACAAAAAAATCACTAAAACAATAATCCTAATCCTAAAAAATTATATAAACAATTATATATTCCTAAAAACAACTAAAAACAATTATATAAACAATTATATATTCCTAAAAACAACTAAAAACAATTATATAAACAATTATATATTCCTAAAAAAAGAAACTAACAACAATTATAAAAACAATTATATATTCCTAATAATCCTAATTATAATCTTAATTATAACAATCCTAATAATCTTAATTATAATCCTAATTATAATAAACCTAACTATAAAAAAACTATAACAAACTATACAAAAAAAACTATAAAAAAACACCCGCGCGCGTGGCCTCTCGATCGAGCTCACCGACGAGGGGCGGCGAGGCGGCACGCGCGCGGAGAGGCGGCCGGTGTCGCGCGGAGGCGAGGATGCGTCGGCGCGGAGCGGCGGCGGCGGAGCGGCGGTGGCGGAGCGGCACGGCGGCGGCGGAGCGAAGTGGCACGGCGGCGGCGGACAGCACCTCCCCTGCGTGCTCGTCTTCGTCTGTGTGCTTCGTCTTCGCTGCGTCGAGAATGCCAAGTGCTGGGCAGCACCTGCCCTGGCGCGCAGAATATATAGGGACGCCACCTTTAGTCCCGGTCTAAGCCACGGGACGGGCCCGTGGCTTAGCCCGCGACTAAAGACCCCCCCCCCCCTTTAGTCGCGGGTTAAGCCACGGCCAGGGACTAAAGGGTTTTTTCAGCCGCTTCGTTTTCGCGCGCCCTGGCACTCTTTAGTCCTAGGTCTAGCCACGACCCGCGACTAATTGTTTTTTTGTAAATTTTCTTTTTTAATTCAAATCAAATATAATAACTTTGGAAAATCATATCTTTTATTGTAATAATCCAAATAACACAAATAATATGTCTATTATTATCAGAAAAATGTAAAGAATCTTAATATAATATCCATTTTCTGTTTGCATCATTTATAAATTATTTCATTTGTAAATTTTCTTTTTTTAATTCAAATCAAATATAAAAACTTTGGAAAATCATATCTTTTATTGTAATAATCCAAATAACACAAATAATATGTCTATTATTATCAGAAAAATATAAAGAATCTTAATACAATATCTATTTATCTGTTTGCATCATTTATAAATTATTTCATTTGTAAATTTTCTTTTTTTAATTCAAATCAAATATAAAAACTTTGGAAAATCATATCTTTTATTGTCATAATCCAAATAACACAAATAATATTTCTATTATTATCAAAAAAATATAAAGAATCTTAATATAATATCCATTTATTTGTTTGCATCATTTATAAATTGTTTCATTTGTAAATTTTCTTTTTTTAATTCAAATCAAATATAAAAACTTTGGAAAATCATATCTTTTATTGTAATAATCCAAATAACACAAATAATATTCTATTATTATCAGAAAAATATAAAGAATCTTAATATAATATCCATTTAGTCCCGATTGTAGTCACAAACCGGGACTAAAGATATTTCCCGCCATTTCCCACCGCTTCCCGCCAAGTTTTCCCGCCCTTTCCTTTCTACGAGAGCTTTTAGTCCCGGATGTAGTCACTAACCAGGACTAAAGATATTTCCCGCCATTTCCCAAAGCTTCACGCCAAGTTTTCCCGCCCTTTCCCTCTATATTTAGGGCGATCGCGCCATGGCTATCCACACATCCACACCTTCCTCTCTTAGAACAATGGACAACGCCTACTGGGCCATTCTGACCCTCGAGGAGACTGAGGCGCTGTGCGCCTCCAACTACCCTTGTCCGCCGGGCTACCGGCCGCCCGCCGGCTGGATGCTGAGCGCTGGAGGGGTTCCTGTCCCTCCTGTCCCTCAAGGTTCCGCACACCAGGCGGCCATCACAAACCACTTCTACCACGAGCTCACACCGGAGCAGCGGATGGATCCCCAGTGGGATCCCGACAACTACGACACCTGGAATGCCTTCTTCGCTAATAGGGGGAAAGGGAGCTCGCCAGGTACGAGGGTGATGGCCTGCCACCGGTGAACCACAACGAAGCCGGCCGTCGTCTGTGGTGGGCGAACCGTACTATCATCGGAGTGATGCGCTACATCGCCGGGGGAGGCCATCCTCGCCTGCGGTGCCCACGAGTCCACCCGCCACAGAGCCACAAAAAGGCCCCACACCGGCCCGGCGGTAGCGGCATCATCTTCCAGGAGACCCCTCCCCTGCCCGCCGTGAATCCGAGGCTGGAATGGCCCCTGGTATATGCCATGGATGGGCTGAGGATCCCCGGAGTGGCAGGTGACGATGACGATGATGATGACGATGACGAAGAAGACCCTGAAGCTGCGTACTATAGGACTAGGCATGATTATGACTAAAGGGGCGGCTTTAGTCCTGAGTGTTAGCTAGTCCCGATTTGTCCCAGTTTTTAATATTAATAAATGTCTTGAGTGTTACCTAATAAATAGAGGGAAATGCCTATATAAAGAGAGGGTTCATCTTTAGTCCCGGTTGGAGAAACCAACCGCGACTGAAGGGATTGCGGCAGACTGGGCCAGACAACACTAATAATAGGGGTGAGTGTCGACATTATGTCGTGCGGCTTGTACCTTGTCCCGGATGGTGTCACCAACCGGGACTAAAGATGAACCTTTAGTCCCGGTTGGAGACACCAACCGGGACTAAACATGAGTTAGCACTAATAATAGGGGTGAGTGTCGACATTATGTCGTGAGTGTCGACATTATGCCGAGCTGCTTGTACTATAAATAGGCAACCTTGTGAGTCCAGTCCTCCAGCCAGTTTGAGGCATCTCCAAGATGGTTTTCGAGAGCAGGGACACCACTACGGCCAGTTTCAGGGTGATGCCGACGGAGCCCAGTCCTCCGGCATCTCCGAGAAACTGGTCATAGAGGCACTCCCTAATATGTGAATTAGTTAGCTCCTAGGCGTATTGATCTAGCTAGAGAAGTTACAAGCTGCAAGATGGTTTTCGAGAGCAGGGACACCACTACGGCCAGTTTCAGGGAGATGCCGACGGAGCCCAGTCCTCCGGCATCTCCGAGAAACTGGTCATAGAGGCACTCCCTATAAAAATGGACACATGCATGGAGCATCTTCACTCATAAAATGTTACAATTATTACATATCATTTCTTCGCGTGTGTTCCTTTCTGATCCCGTCGTATCCATGGAGCATCTTCATTCATTAACATGATGCTTGGGTCATCCTTCACCGCGAAGGGCGGAATTTCATGAAACTTATCACAATCTTCTGACATGTCTGTCTTGTCCTCGACTCCCACGATGTTTCTTTTTCCCGAAAGAACTATGTGGCGCTTTGGCTCATCGTATGATGTATTCTTTTTCTTATTTTTTTCTTTTTCTAGGTTTGGTAGACATGTCCTTCACATAGAAAACCTGAGCCACATCATTGGCTAGGATGAATGGTTCGTCTAAGTACCCAAGATTGTTGAGATCCAACGATGTCATTCCGTATTTCTTGTCTACCTCAACCCCTCCTCCTATCAGCTTGACCCATTTGCACCGAAACAAGGGGACCTTAAAATTAGGTCCATAGTCAAGTTCATATATCTCCTCTATGTAACCATAATATGTGGTCTTTGACCCATTGTTGTCTGTTGCATCAAAGCGGACACCACTGTTTTGGTTGGTGCCCTTTTTATCTTGGGCTATCGTGTAAAATGTATACCCATTTATCTCGTACCCTTGGAAAGTCGATATAGTCGAAGATGGTGACCTAGACAACAAGTATAGCTGATCTCCAAGAGTGTTGTTTTTGATGAGATGTGGTAACCAACCGTCGAAACTCTTCATGTGTTCATCTCTAATCCAAGAGTCATGCTTTTCAGGGTTGTTGGAGCGTAAGATTTTCTTGTGTTCCTCGATATATGGGGCTGCCAAGATAGAATTCTGTAGAACGGTGTAATGTGCTTTGGTGTAAGAATGTCCGTCCCTACATATTATTGATTTCCTTCCTAGAGTACCCTTTCCACTCAGTCTCCTCTCATACCGCGATTGAGGAAGACCAATCGGCTTAAGGTCAGGAACAAAGTCAACACAAAATTCAATGACCTCCTATGTTCCATAGCCCTTGGAGATGCTTCCTTCTGGCCTAGCACGGTTACGAACATATTTCTTTAAGATTCCCATGAACCTCTCAAAGGGAAACATATTGTGTAGAAATACAGGACCGAGAATGGAAATCTCTTCGACTAGGTGAACCAGCAGGTGCGTCATAATATTGAAGAAGGATGGTGGGAACACCAACTCAAAACTCACAAGACATTGGACCACATCATTCTGTAACCGTGGTAGATCTTTACGATTGATTATCTTCTGAGAGATTGCATTGAGAAATGCACATAGCTTCATAATGGGTACTCGAACATTATCTGGTAGAAGCCCCCTCAATGCAATCGGAAGCATTTGCGTCATAATCACGTGGCAGTCATGAGACTTTAGGTTTTGAAACTTTTTTTCTGCCATATTTTTTATTCCCTTTATATTCGACGAGAAGCCAGACGGGACCTTAATACTGCTTAGGCATTTAAAAAATATTTCCTTCTCTTGTTTGGTAAGAGCGTAGCTGGCATGACCTTGAAACCATTCTGGATGCAGGCCATCTGGGTCTTTCATATGTTGATGGTCCTTTCGTGCTTCCGGTGTATCTTTTGTCTTCCCATACACGCCCAAGAAGCCTAGCAGGTTCACGCAAAGATTCTTCGTCACATGCATCACATCGATTGCAGAGCGGACCTCTAAGAATTTCCAATATGGTAGCTCCCAAAATATAGATTTCTTCTTCCACATGGGTGCGTGTTCTTCAGCGTCTTTCGGAACAGATTTTCCTCCAGGACCCTTTCCAAAGGTTACCAGTTGATCCAAATCTTTGACCATATCAAATATATCAGCACCAGTACGCTCCTTAGGCTTCGTCTGGTGACATGCCAGACCGTTGAAATGCTTGCCTTTCTTTCTTAAGGGATGCTTGGCCAAAAGAAATCGACGATGCTCATTGTATACATTCTTCTTACAATGTTCCAAATATATACTTTCAGTCTCATCTAAACAGTGTGTGCATGCATTATATCCCTTATTTAACTGTCCTGAAAGGTTACTAAGAGCAGGCCAATCATTGATTGTTACGAAAAGCAATGCTCGGAGGTTAAATTCTTCCTGCTTGTGCTCATCCCACACGCGTATCCCGGGTTCGTGCCACAACTGTAAAAGTTCTTCCACTAATGGCCTTAGGTACACATCAATGTCGTTGCCGGGTTGCTTCGGACCTTGGATCGACACTGGCATCATAATGAACTTCCGCTTCATGCACTACCAAGGAGGAAGGTTATAGATGCATAGAGTCACGGGCCAGGTGCTGTGACTGGAGCTCTGCTCCCCAAAGGGATTCATGTCATCTGTACTTAGACCAAACATTAAACTCCTTGCGTTATCTACAAAGTCCGGGTACTTTCTATCGATTTTTCTCCATTGCGACCCATCAGCGGGGTGTCTCAACATCCCATCTGAGTTACGTTCCTCTTTATACCATCGCAACAACTTGGCGTGCTCTTTGTTTCTAAATAAGCGTTTCAACCATGGTATTATAGGATCATACCACATCACCTTCGCAGGAACCCTCTTCCGGGGGGGCTCGCCCTCAACGTCACCAGGGTCATCTCGTCTAATCTTATACCGAAGTGAAGTGCATACCGGGCATGCATCTAAATTCTCATACTCCTCACCGCGGTAGAGGATGCAGTCATTAGGGCATGCATGTATCTTCTGAACCTCTAAACCTAGAGGGCAGACAATCTTCTTTGCTTCGTATGTACTGGCGGGCAATACGTTATCTTTTGAAAGCATATTCTTTATCATTTTCAGTAACTTTTCAAATGAGGAGTCAGGTATAGCACACTCAGCCTTCCATCGCAGCAATTCCAGTGTGCTTCCCAGCTTTTTCAGACCATTTTCGCAATTTGGGTATAACAACTTTTTGTGATCCTCTAACATGTGATTGAACTTCTCCCTATCCTTTTTCAGTTTCACAATCTCTTCGTGCATCGGTAATGGTCCGACCAATATCATCAGCGGGTTCATCATGTGTCTCTTCTTCATCCTCCTCTTCAGCATCCCTCATGGAAGTATCTCCGTACTTAGGGAAAGCATGATAGTTGTCATCCTCCTCCTCTTCTTCATTGTCTTTCATTATAACCCCTCTCTCTTCGTGCTTGGTCCAACAATTATAACTGGGCATGAAGCCAGACTTCAACAGGTGGTTGTGAAGGGTTTTTGAGTCAGAGTAATCCTTCTGATTCCTACATCCATTACATGGACAGAATACAAAACCATTACGCTTGTTTGCATCGGCAACACGGATGAATTTATGCACGCCATTAGTGAACTCGCCAGAGCGTCGGTCAGTACCATACATCCATTCCCGGACCATCTGCATTATAATAAAAGTATATCAAAAACCATTACACAACATGATAAAATTATTACAAGTTATATTGAGAGCTTCTAGAGCATAAATTTTGAATTTTGAAAAATTTACATGCACCAATTTGTGAATTGCAGAAAACAATCAACATGATAAATGTGGAGTTTTTTATTATTGTTCTATCAGTGAAAACCTCATTCCATTCTAAACTCTGAAACTCTAAAATTACACATTTTAATTTTCAGTAACTATGTGCCTAATCAAAATTTGTTACACATATATATCAAAATCCTTCTAGCTACTTCTAGAGCATGCATGCATGACCCATATCTCTATACTTCTAGAGCATTATAGAGCTAAAGTAGCAATAAGAGATGAAAGAATGAAGTTCTAACCTTTCAAAGCTTTGGACTTAGGTGTTGCAAACTAAATCTTGAAAAAAAAAATGGCATGAACTCTCTTGCTTCTTTGCGAAAAATAGCCACCATATGCTTTAGAGTAGCAGGACAGGAAGCAGATTATATAGTCGTGGACAACTAGTCTCGGGCCGTGATACGACCCGGGACTAATAGTCCACGAAAGGACCAACTGGCCTGCTCCAGATTATTAGTCCCGGGCCGTATTACGGACCGGGACTAATGACCTGGTCCGGCCCGGGACTAGTCACTACGGCCGTTTCTAGCCGTTAGAGGCCTCACGGCCCGGGACTAGTGCTCCCACTAGTCGCGGGCTGTGCCAGACCGGGACTGCTGGGCTTGTTCTGATCGAACCGAAGATGGTTTTTCCAGTAGTGTCACGACACCAATCCTAGGTTTCTTCCACCACTTCCGTATCATGCCGCCCCCGGGGAGATCAATCTCTTCTCTTCGGGGGCACGGCACCTGGTCTCGATCAAAGATCTAGCCGGTTCTTAGATTAGATACAATTATCGAAATTTCAATCTTATAGTTTAGGTCCAATTAGCGCGATTAATTCTAGATCTCGATCCTCTCAAGTTCCGGTGAGAAGGAGTGCAAATTGGTGCTCAAGATGGACCCGGGACCGCTCCAGCAGCGTCGGCAGAATTCGATCCGCCGGTATACTTCGAGTGGAGCGGCATCGATCTCCACGGGCAACCCGCACTTGCAGGAGAAACCAGGTCTACTTCAACGACCGCACGCAATCTTCGAGCGGCTCAAACTCCAGCGGGAAGCTTCACGCAGCCATGCACTCGGCCGCAACAAGCATGCGCGTTGGGGGGTCTCCAGCTGCTCTGTCTTGTCTCTACGCCAACACCATCTGCAGTGCTGCACTACCAGCCAGGGGACACCACATATAAGATCATAATTTGCATCAAGGTAATCATCAACGATCAGGGATATGTCAGAGCATGGATGATGCATGCGACCCGAAGACCGACAACTACACCATGCGTAACTCCATGGATATGGATGACGACCATGACATGCTGCCGCCCGCCTACATCTTCTTCGAGCCGTCTTACAGTGCAGGACATCGGGAGGGCCCATGGGTCTTCATTGACTTCGGAAAACATCATCTACATTGAGACGACATCAAGATCTGTACTGCTCCGAGAGGTGACTATATCAACACCAAGATTTGCATTCCATCAAGCCGAACTACATCAACCCAAATCACGACATCAAGCTTTACGACTATACCAAGATCTTCGTCGAACACATCCACGGAGAAGCGACATCAACATCATGCACACGTCAGGCTGGTGTGGGACACTACTACGCCGACTTCTCCGACATCAAGGCTTCGACATCATCGCCGCCACAAGGGACGTCTTCAAGCGACGATCATCGCCGACATGCCTACTCCTTCATCGCCGACACATCATCGCCAAGGTCTACATCAGTGTGGTCTTCATCAACATCTTCGTTGACAAATCGCCACCGCCGCTACATCGTCCGCATGATGGACATATAACTACGTACGACGCCCTCTGACAGTACACGTACTGCAAGGCACGACGACGGCAAGGCCGCGTCCACGACAACGACGACTGCATCAACAAACCGGCATCACAATTGTAATGCCCCTACGACCACACATATGTTTCTGGCAAATCCTTGTGTGTTTGGTGGGTTTCTCTGGTTCTGGCAAAACCGATGGTCTCACTTATGACTGCGTCCAAGAGACGCCCCGACGGTACATCTACAAGGTGTAAAAAGTCCATAACTGCAGCTCCGTCAACTACAGCAAAAAACGCGCAATTTTTTGTGTGCCTCCGACACTGGCGGCCACATAACATACGACGACTATGACATCGACCATACCCACCTCGACTACGGCAACATCACGATCGGCTACCTCGACATCGACAACAGCAACAACTCCATTCAACTGCATCTGCATCATCACTTGCGTTCACGACACTCCCACTGTGAATGTGGGAGGGAAGAGAGGCATCAGAAAGGGACGCAGTCACCACCCCTAGGTGTTGGCCATGACCATCAGAGACGCAGTTGATGATAACAAGGAGGAGAATACGGCGGACTTCAAATTCAGTAGCAAACGTTCACTTCACTCCCGCGACGACCGAGAGGATGTTAAAATACGTATACATATATAGACTAGAGATAGACTAGGACTCTACATCTTATACTCCAAGTTTTCATTTATCCCGCATACGTCTATATATAGCTCTCGTAAGAATCAAATCAATATACAACAAAAAATATTAAGGTTCTATTTTTTCACAACACTCTCCCTCTAAAAGTGCAAAGGGGAACCTGTAATGATCCCCATTCGAGATATCTTTTTGGCGGTGCCAGCTCAAAAGCTAGATCTTTTTCCGGAGGACGATATAGAAAACCTAATCCAATTATTGAGAGGATCACCAGCTTGCTCTTAAACATCAATTTTATTTTAAGATGGTTGATGACTTCACCATGGTGCTTCTGAAAAACCACATTAACACGGGCGATGAACACATGTACATGAACATGTTATTTCCCCCATGCCTTCGCATCTTCTTGTCGGTGTAATATGGGCATGCTTATCTGCTGTTGCTGCGTACTACTTACCAGATAGTTGCCCATCCTATATGCCGAAGAGAACAAGGTGATGTTAGAAAAAAAAATCAGGAGGTGGGCTTTGAGTTAATATAATGAGCAACTTGCCAGATAGTTTCCCATCATGTGCTGAAGGGAACCAGGTTGGATACCACACTTTGACAGCATCAATAAAAACCAATTTTCACCTCCATAATTCCAGCCCAGAAAAGTGATCTGTGTAGGTGCTGGTTTGCTTTGGGCTAAGTACATCTCTCCAGGTACTCAGTCCTCACCTGTTCCTGCCAAACTTCTAAAGCAATTTACAGAGTAAACTAATGTTTTTGAGGAGAACAAATAAGCCACACCTACAGGCAACCAAAACTTGAAACAAACACCATCTGGCTCGTGTTAATCTATGTTTTATGGGTAGGATTACTTATGTGCCAAAGATAAGGGGGTGTTTGGTTTCCAGCCACAGTTTGCCAAACCAAAGTTTAGCAATTTGGAATGTGTTTGGTTTTTGCCACACTTTGCCTTGCCACATTTTATTAACCACATGGTCCATCTGTCATAGAGTAAATTTATTGCCAAATTTTTCCACACTTTGTGGCTTTCATTTTCTCGCCACACTTCTTTGGCTGCCACACTTGCCAAAGTTAGGGTTGGAAAAGTGTGGCCGGTAACAAAACATGCCCTAAATCTGATAACTCCATCATATGTCGACAAACAAGGATCAACAATCAACAATCAACAATCAACGATCATTTTCTAGGATACTGCTAGTGACACTCTTCCCTAGCTATGTTCCCGACGACAAAATCGCCGAGGTCATCGGATGCATCCACAGCCACTGCCTTAATTTAGTCACGTGGATGAGGGTAACATTTCAATCGCGGACGATTCTGAAAATACTTTTGCTTCGGTGTCCCCCCCCCCTTATCCATCAAACTTATATGAAACTAAAGATACAAAGACGGTCATGATTGACGATACCCCTTTGTTTACAATGCATGAAAGGGTATCGGTCAATCCTAGCCATCTTTGTGTTTTTAGTTTCATTAGTTTGAGGGAGAGGGGGGACACCAAAGCACACTTGCTCCCGAAATACTCCAGAGCTGGTTACTAACGTCTTACAACCCACAAAATATATCTTGAGAATGCAGATACCTCTATGAAGCACAACCTACCAAGACAAGTGACCAACCACCGATAAACTCTGGATACATGCAGTCAAGGGAGCCATGTCGACTCCTTTATACTTTGTATAGCCATGTGGACCTCCTGACCATGGTGGGCATGAGCCGGAGCGGCAAAAAGTGTGATCGTCGGGCGCGCAGCGAGATGGGTTTGATCTGGACCTTGATCCGATTTGATACTTGTCTTTGGCGTTGCCTTGCCTTCTCCTTCGTTGTTCCGATCGGCGGCGTGGGGGCCTACTGGTGTGCTTGAATAATGGTGACGGTCCTAGGGTTCCTCTCGCGCAAAGATGAAGATCTACTTGATGCTGGCCCTCATGGATCTGGTCGGAATGGTGAGTTTCGGAAGGCTCCACCAACGAACTCCCATGGGCGAATAATGCCTGGAGATTGCCGGATTGGAGGGATTCAGTCGTGCGTACCCATGTTTTACTCTGACCGTTTGGGTTCAGAGGGAGCGCTTCGAAGCTCTTTGGCTATTAATATCATGGGGCATGTTCTAGTTCCATGGTGCTGACGGAGAATGTCATGGAGACCGAGTTCTGAGGACTGACAATGGTGGTTCGAGTCTGGGTGTTGATGAAGAATTGTCTTGCTGACTTGTAACTTGGAGCAGTGGCATGCATGTGAGGGCGACTGCACAAGAGATGATCACAGTCATACATTTCAGGGTGAAAATCTAGGTCTGACCTTAATTGGTTGTGCCTGACAATGGCCTTGTTGAAGGTATTGTTTTGAGAGCGTGGACTTTCTTCAGGGTGAAAACCTAAGTTCTATGATTGGGCAATGATGGTGTGTGTGCAATGTTCCCTTCTTGGAGGCGTCTCTTTTGGAGAAGCTGGACTTCTGGTTGTTGTCTTGGTGGTGGTAGTACTGCTGTTCCAACGAATGGATCACCGTAGCGGGACTTTTCTTTTTTGTAATTCTTCTTTTCTTTTTTGGCTGTGTGCATCCGTAGGGCCGCTAGGGCAATGCGTTGTTGCAGAATCTGGGTGTAATTGGTATCTTATGATATTAATATATGCTTCTTTCCAAAAAAATAGCTACTCAACAAAGAATTTCCTATTCCTTCTCCCTTAAAAGGAATTTTCTATTCCTTTCTTATAGATGCAGAAGGCACGTCTTTAAGATTCAAAGATCACTATATGGCCAATTGACTCAGTATTGAGGAATAAGATGTGCAAAACCTGACGACGATAGAAAGACGGATGCCATCAAACCACTTGCATCGGATAACAATCACAAAGCAGGCACACCCTGACCATGTTTATCAAACTACAACATAGACTAAAATTACAGACTCTCCCCCCTCTCTCACGAGTATATATATGCCACTGTGTGGAGTCCAATCTAAGAGGCAAGTCTGCCCTGGGATACCTAGGCACCGTGTTACCTTCTCCAAACCCGACGACAAGGATCCGACTATTGAAATACCTAAAAGTGATGGTAGACTTGCAGGAAACATCATATCATAATAACCATTTTTCTTGACAGGGCATTCAACTTGATGATACAACTTATTATCAAACTTATGTTTAGATTACAATAGCATGTACCTAATTAGTACATCCACCTGGTCCACCATAATAGACATGCATGCCATCATCATCTTGCCCAAATTTATCAATTGTATAACATGTCATTCTGCTACTGCTCGCAATGGTCTTGACGATATTTGGTGTAGCATACATGTTATTCCCATCCACAATTTTAATATCTCTCATGAAAGCTGCCTTTCCAAAACCCTCTGAAGCAAAATGTCCACTTCCCATTTCGGGAAAATTTGATTGAATTGTTGGGCCACTAAGATGTCCACCCCAAAATGCTATATTGGATTTATCCTTTAAGTTGTCGAAGAGTGAGCTTGGCCAATATCCAATAGGGGTCTTGTTCTTGCCATGTGCTAACCACCAGTTTGTAGTCTTTGGGTCCTATAACACATTAAAGATAATAGATGATCATGTAACATTAAGTACAAAAAATTACATGCCATTATTACACCAAAATATCACTAATATATATGTTCAAAATAGTTTGTATAGTTCAGTTGATAATTCCAATTAATATATGATATTAGAAGGTATAAATAAAATAAACTGGATAGGGTCAGTCAAGATTATTTATAGAGGACATTTGTAATATATTTGTGTTGATATTCAAATACTTCATAGGATCAACATTTCTTAATTCATCTGTTTGATCTAATATTGATGGACTGAGAAAAACAATGTACTATTGCACTAACCACTAGATTTGAATACATAATATCTTCTAACATTAGCAAATACTACCATCGATACAAGTTAGTTGGGGACGTACATGACCCACATTTCATGCATGTAAATAATAAGTCATAAATTATTTAATCTTATAATAAATACCTTAAACAAAAGAACATGTATGTCATATTGAGGGCCATTATATACAGAAATTGGTTTTACTCTTCCTCCGAGGCCAACCCTCGGACTAACTTGCACAAAACCAGGACATCGGTGATCCCAGCAGGCATTGTTGCCCTTACCATACTGCCACAAAAATATACATGTTAAAGAAGTTTCTACTTGCATAGTGCTAATGCATAACTTTTTGGGTTGAGGTTACATGTCATTACCCAACTAGCGTGAAATCTAGCAAAATTATCACCATGCAAGCTTGGCCACACCTACACAGGTTTAATAGAACATTAACAAACAAGAAAAATCTCTTGAAATGTATGCGCAAGTTTGGAGTGATATAAAAATACAAGCTTTATATTTCCACTACTTTAAATGTACTAACATATCAAGGTCATGTAATATTAGCTGGATATAATTTTGTATAGAAATTCATTTCTTGAAGTCCTATATTAGATTTTATACTCTAGGTAATTATTTGGTTGTTACAGGTTTTAAAGAACTTAAATATTTCTAGAACATGGTTACAATTAAGTTGAGTGCACTTACAACAGAGCCAACGGCAATAGTTTCACAATAGCTTTTGTTCTCGTTATTTGACATCTCAACCCATGATGCACTAAAATCTTCTGTTTTTTCTTTCACTTTTGGCTCATAAACATTTATGGAAACATAAGACCCATAAATATCATCTACTGTTTTCATACCTGCGAGCTACAACAAATAAATAAATAATAGTTATTAGGGGTGGTAAAGAGTAAGCAAATAATCATGAGGACAATTGAGCAAATGAATTTAAATTTTTTAATAGCTATCATGTTACTATAATAAATCAAGGGTTTGCATTATTAAGTGCAAAATTTAAAATGCGAAAATATGACAATGTAACATTCCAAATATGATGATCTAATTTATTGGTAGTTCGTATGAGAGAAAAGTGGATTTGAATATTCTACATTTTGAAAATTGACTTGATAATAAGAAGTAAACAATCTCATATTCAAGAGATCAAGTAACTAAGTGTGAAATGTTCATATTTCAAATACTAATTGTTTTTTAGTTAGTTTATCACATGGGATTTTGATATAATGTTTTTTCACACAACAATTTGTTATATGCCACATATTGAAGAGCATTTGCCATGGATAGTCAAGGCACTAAAATGGGTAACATAGGATTCAAATTTAATCTAGCTTGTTAAATTGTAAGCACTCTAGGATCCTTACATACACAGAAATGGTAAGGGAAAGATTACCTAGTGTAAATTTTAGATTCATAAACCTATGTAAGGTGGGTATTGGAACTTAAGTATTCAGCTTCTGCAATGTATTCCACTATATTTAACATATTAACTAGGTACATGATAAAAAAAGAATATGAATTGTTATTCACCACACATTTAATGTATATCATTTATTTAGTATAAATAAATTTTGTGAAAATAAAGACTAAAGTTGTTGCATAATCTAGATCCATCGAAGGAAAATTAATGGAAATATTGTGTCGTGGATGTGATCGTGTGAACAAACTTTGAATTTTTTTCATAAGAAAACATCTATATATCTCACAAATACCATTATGAAGTAGATTTTCAAAAGTTGGAGGAATATTCCATGTTATTTGTAATATAGAGGATAGTCTATCCAAATTAGTTTGACATAGTTGGTAAAATACATTCATATGACATAACCATTATTTTTTTGATAACTTCATTGGCACAATGAGTATATATTAGGGCTTCTCCATATAGTTAAGCACATAGTAACATTGAACAGATATGAAGAATGGTTTATTCAATTCATTCAAAACTCTTGCTAATGTATTATATGCGTACCTCTCCTTTACCAACATAAGAAGCCATTGGGTGAAAATTTGAAATGTCTATTTTACCATCTTTTCTATCTTGTAATATTGGGACGGATCCTTCTGGGCATGCGACAAAGGGCAATTGTGCTATTAATTTGGTAGCTTCTAATAAAGACCGATTATGTAGCTCATATGGATAAGAGCTAGGTTTCATCTGTTTCACAAGTATAACAACGTTAGTCAAACTGAACACCAAAGTGCTCTTACATGCACGTGTGAGAGGCCAATGCCAATTTAACTACCAGATGGATGGAAATAGGTGTGAAGTTAATATGAAAATGGAATAAAAATAGACTTGATAACTTTGATTCCAATTTTGGATAAAACTGAAATGGCTGAGTACTGCTCAATACAAAAACAGAAAAACACTATAATCATCAATGAATATGCATAAACTAATTTATTTCTCCGTAATTTTCACCAGTTCCTTTCATCATAATTTGGAAATATATTTAAAGATATTCATTGACTGGTTGAGATTATATCTGGTTTTGAATAAATATATATTTTAAAGGTAGAAACATATAGATTAAAAAAATGTTCAAACTTAAGAAAAATGAACTCCAATATATAGGATGTTTCTTTGTTGCGAATTCAAAACCAACTACCATCTAGCCAACTTATCAATCTCTCCACCTCTAACCCCTGCCGGATCTCTCTAATATATCTTTTCTCCTTTCCTTCTAACTAGCCTTTGTAAATAGAGAAATCTTGAAATTTAAAGGCTCGCCACATATCAGGCACCTAGTAGGAGGTGGAAGCATAATCACAGAATTTTCACTGCCATTTTCCCATGTCCACCAAAACAACAGCAACAAGGTAAGACCATAACATTGTCTATATTTCCGTACAGTTTCAGTGGATACACGTAGGAGTTTGTAATTGATATAATATATTGATGATGGTGTATTCATTATACGTTTTACAATGAAATTGCTAACAACTAACCTGTATTTCATGATTCTTCAACAAGGGGTGGTCAAGAGCTGGTTGTTGGTTTATATCAATGCAGTTGAAGACGTCCCCTTCTTCAGTCTATATTAGAGATTCAAATAGTACTTGTTAGAAATTTGTCGCAATCTATATAAAAATAACAAAAACTAAACAAAGTCAGTGTTTTTTGTTCACGTACCTTAATGATCTTGACGACATGATCACTAGATCGTATTTCTCCAAGAGCCAAAGCAACACATAGGAGGAAAATGATCAGTATGTTTGCTACAGATGTTATCATTGCCGATTGAAACGGCGATTGCTCACCCTACTTTTCTTTGTTTCTTTGAGAAGTATGCCTACTCGTCATAGTAAGGTAGTATATAAGAGGGGAGGGGAGGGGGTAGGTAGGAGGAGGGTTAGGTATGTCATTTTACTGCTTTCCTCCATTATAGGGATGCAATAAATAGTGCATTAAAATAAATTTGTCTACTCCTAGCAATAAATAAATAAATAAATTGGCTGGACAAATTTCACACATACTTAATCGAGATAAGGAATCTTCTATATCTAAATAGTAGACCCCCACTACCTGATTTCTCTTAACATGCAAGCATGCCACATCATTTGGTCAGTTTCGAATCCAACTCACCCGGTCACATTTGCCACGCCAGAAATAGCGCGTTCTATTTGTTCCCTTTTTGCTTTTTTATTAGTTCGGTGCTGTTGGTCCTCACCGAGATGCACAAAAGTTATTTGGCAAAAGAACACTAACCGGAGCAGCCCATCCCATTTCTTCAGCCTACATGCAGCCCACTACTCCATCGTCATCGATATTCACGTGATGAACCATCCCAGTACTATATATGTCTTCTGTCATCAACGCATACACCAAGCGGATCTCGCCACTGCCAGGACGCCTGGCTCTCCCTCTTCACCATCAATGCCGCGATCCGGCGCTCTCTTCCTCTCCCGCACGATCACCGCGAGAAACGGAAACCGATGGCGAGATACGACGAGTCCGTGCAGATCCCCCCCCCCCCCCTCCACCACTTTAAACTCCATCAAATTCGCTGCAACTTCCCCATCCTCCATATTTCTCCACGGGCCATCGTCGACCTTCACTTTACCCATGAGCAGTGGCCACATCATGATTCACAGTCGCGCGCGACCAATAATCATACGGCCGCCACCGCGAACTGCTCTACAGGACATACTCAAGGGTAAAACGCTCTCCAGATCGACTACACTGCGAATCTCAGAGCAGCCATGTTGTTATTGGAATTGATTTGAGCTTCGGTCACCTCCTACACTTACTGAATCCCCCTGTACAAGGTGAGCTTACAGCTGCCGATTTTGGTTAGAATCAGATCATATTCTTTTTTTAAGGCCGAATCAGATCATATTCACTTGCCTATTACACTTCAGTTGTCCTCCAAAGCAGTTAATGGTTCTGCAGGAAGTGTAGCCGTTGGTCATGGCTCTGAATATACCTTTGTCATGGTTGTCGTTTTCTTCCGGCACGAATGGCACTTCCTCTCCCTGGACTGTGCTAATATTACATGCCCTTCCTTTGTTAGGACGATGAACGAAATGTGTCTTGCCTAGAAGAGATTGTAAGTTGCCGTCTTGACCTTGAATCTTTCTTTATAGAACTTTACAATTTTTAAATTTGTCTACGGTGAGCCTTTTCCAAAAAAAATACTTCATGGTATTTTTTGTCGCAGATCTGCTGAAAATATTAGCTAATAGATACAGGTTGCTGGATGCGCATTCACTATTTTAGCAGCTTGCCAAGCACCTGCAGAAATTCATCTTCAGATCTATGGAAACACATATAGTAATGTTATGCTGTTTTTTGTGTGTTGTGGTCAACATTGATATGCAGTGAAGAGACAATTGGACAATCCTATATCTATTGATCCATTGGATTCGAGCACCTGATCCATTCCACGAGTCATGTATCTTTCTTGAAGATTGTGAGGTATGGCTACTCCAAATGTTACAGCAATAATACTACACTTACAGACTGGTTGCTCACGGAAAAGACTACGGACAAAGGTGGCTTCAGTTAGTTGATTGAAATTTATACTTTGCATAAAAAGCGGGAATGATTTGTTATTTCTTTCCCTGCTGCTATGCCACGTCCTCTATCCATAAGAATTTTCCGTAGAACCAGTCTGTACGTGTAGCATTACTCATGTTACAGATCGATGATCCCAAATATACATAATGCCAGTTTCCTTCATGTCATTTGTTCTGCAAGTATAGTGGGCACATAAGTGCATAATTTCCAAACTTATGTTCGTCATGACATCAGGCTAGCTTCCCAGCAGACATAATTGCTTTTTTTTTTGATAGAGCAAATACAACTTTTCCTTACTAGATAAAGAGGGGTGGAACCCCTGTTCCATTAAATGCAACCAAAATGTCACAAGGTTATATCGAGTTGTGGGCTCGACATTATAAGCATACATGTATTCATGGGGTGACACCAAAAGAAACCAACACCGGTTCCTTTTCTTTTTCCTATATGTGAGTATGTAACTGCTACAAAGTTAAGATCAGAACGACATCATGTCATTTTCTTCCAGAATATATGCATGTCGAATGTATGCGAATGAGTTAGGCTGTGATTATTTGAATTCTTAGATGGATTTTAAAGGAGCTATAGTTAAAATGGTTATATACCTATTTTCTATGAGCATCGGTAAATTTAATATTTTTATCAAATGTTCCGCAGCAACGCGGGGAATTATCTAGTATATATTATGGACTAGCCCAAATATAGTCATTAATGACAGAATATTCAGTGTTTACAAATAAATGATATGCATTAAATTTGAGGTAAATAAAAATCTATAATCTTATATTCTGTGGTCGTGAATGCAGCAGACGTGTCCAACAGCTAATCGGTGGACGAAGCCGGCAACCTGTTCCTATGATTCTGAAGAAACAAATGCGTATATATATACTGTAATTTCTGTACAATACTCCTGGTTGGGTTTCGTGACTCGGCTCGATCCAGACACTGTGGCGGGCCGATCCCAAGAAGCTTGGGCCGAGCCCAGAAGCTCGGTCAGAGCGTCATATACACACGAACAGGGGCGGATCTGCCCCTGGTGCTACCGGTGGTGTAGCACTGGTCTAGTAGCTGAACTATAACCAATATTTACTAATTTTTAAGACTAAAATTAGAAAAATTAGAAAAAGCCTATATAATTAGCACCACTAAGGAAACATTAGCACTGGACTTCGGCGCCTTCCAGCTCCGCCCCTGCACACGAATTACCATCAACGAAGCCAGCCACGATAGTTAACCTACAATAAGTTAACGAACCAAACTCCACTGTGTGAAGTCACAAGTTATAGGAACTGATGATCCCGAATCGCCCAGTTGCCAATGCATGTCTACTTGCAATAAAAGTAGCCACATCATAACGAGGTCACATGGAAAAAAAGGTTCCTTAAAACTGCAGTCTTGCTTGCAAACAGATGTTGATCGGTACGGGAGTAGCCATATTGACGTTGCATTTGCAGATGTTGATTGGAGCTTTGAGTGCCTGAACGCTGATCAGAGGATGACTCCACCATCATCTGAACGAAATAGACAAAAACATTCAGACAGTACAAATGGATTTCAGGATCAAATTGTGCATGTATTGAAGAGAAAATGTAACAGAGTGTCAGGTGCAGGAGCAGAGAAGCATTTGTCCCATCGGCAATATTGATCTCGGCTGAATTATTTGGAACTTGTTTATTAGCATTGTGACTTACAATTTCTGTAAGTCAGTTCCCGGTTCATTAGCTACTGTTTTTGGACAACGCCGGCTGGGGTAGCATGAGGTTTAGGAAATCTTTATTGGGGGTAGGGGTGGGGCAATGCTACTCTGGCCGGCTGAGGAGGGTGACAGATGTATGTACCTTAAATCTGGACAATTCACAGTGAAAACCTTGCATAATTTCCTGAAGATGTCGCAGGTGACTTTTCCACATATGGACAAAAGGAAAGTCAAGATTCATCTTATGATTAAATCTTCATGTGGCTCGAGTTGTTAGCATAAAACTACCACTTTACATGTTAAATTTTCTAAATGGTATCAGTCGACCTTTAAATTGCAAAAAACTACTAGATTAAAAACGAATTGTCACAAAAGCACTAAATATCTTTTGAACACGAATTGACACGGTAACTGATAGTGGGACCCACCTGATAGGTCGACGTGGCACCCAGCTGACGCCTCTCCGACAAAGCCATTAACGGCGGTTAGCATAAAGCTACCACATTTATAATGAAATTTCCCAAATGGTACTAGTTGGCATCTCAATCACAAAAAGCTACCACATTGAAATCAAAGTTTTCACAAAAAACACTAATATCACGAATTGACGACGAATCTGACAGCATGACCCACTTGTCAGGAGCTATTTTTGACATGGACTGGGTCCCACATGTTAGCCCTATTGAAAAAATCTAAAAATATCAAAAAGAAGGTAAAAAACAAAAACTCTATTTTTTCTCTCAATAACGTTAACCACACCGCCGTCGGCTTGCCCCATCCACCACCAGCTCGCACCGTCGTCGCTTCATCCACCACCAGCGCCTCCGTGATCTGCCCTACCACCACCAGCACCGACCTGCACGGCCACCGTATCGTCCACCATAGGGTGTCAAGTGGGATCCCACCAAAATCCCACTTCTAGTTCATTTGCCAAAATCTAGTTCAAATTTTGATTTTGGCAAATAAACTAGAAGTGGGATTTTGGTGGGATCCCACTTGACACCCTAGTCCACCATCAGCGCCGACCTAACCTACCCTGGCGTTTGTCCCGTCCACCACCGACACCGCCTCCTCGGCCTCCCCCGTCCACCACCGACACCATCCTGGCCTGTCCCCTCGCCGCATGTACACCACGGGTGTCGCCTGTCGCTGCCCCGACCAGCACGATCGCCGTCCCGTCCTGCCCCGTCGTTGTCCCGTTCACCACCTGTGTCGCGCCTCGAGTAGGAGGATGCGACGACCACAACCTGGTCATGAGGGTGTGGAAAACCAGGGAGACGCATATGGAGCAAGACCTGGAGCTGACGGCGACGCGTGTGGAGCAGGACCTAGAGCTCACGTCAGCGCGGTTGGAGTAAGACGGCGGCGCAGGCGGCTCTTGGCTCGGGTGGAAGGCGGTGGTGATTTTTTATGATATATTTTTGGACTTTAGCACTGACATGTGGGTCCCGGTGCACGTCATCAAATAGCCCTGACAAATGGGTCCCGCTGTCAGATTCGCAGCCAATTTGTTGTCTATTTGTGATACCAATGATTTTTGCGAAAACTTGGTTTCAATGTAGTAGTTTTTTGCGATTGAGACGCCAACCGGTATCATTTGGGAAATTTGACTGCAAATGTGGTAGTTTTATGCTAACGGCCGTTAACGGCCTTGTCGGAGAGGCGTCAACTGGGTGCCACGTCGGCCTGTCAGGTGGTTCCCACTGTCAGTTACCGAGTCAATTTGTGATCAAAAGACAGTTAGTGCTTTTGCGACAACTCGTTTCAATCTAGTAGTTTTTTGCGATTTGGAGAACGACTGTACCATTTAGAAATTTTGATATGTAAAGTGGTAGTTTTATGCTAACGACTCGTGTGGCTCTGTATCATGATGAGTACACTGAAAAGGGACAATTTGAGGAATGGGGTTGGAATAAGGGTCATCAATGGCGTTAGTTCAGTGGTTCAGTTGAACCAATGGATCACATTTTTCCTTGAGTCCTTAAGCTAAGTATGTATGGAGGGTGGTGGGCTGTGTGTTCGGCCTCAACAATGCACCACGATCAATGGAAGATCTGTCTAGCAGATGACTAATGCAGTTCCAAGCGAGGGAACAGCATATGGTAACCATAGGAACAACGGCCATATGCTGGTCCTTACGGAAGTTGAGAATTACAGCTTGTTTCAAACAGATGAAACCTGGTGATGCATCTAATGTTGCGTTTTCTGCATGACGGTGGTTGGACTTAAGGCTCATGAGTTGGTGCTTCGCGACACGGCTCAACAACTGCTACGACGAGCAACCAGCAGACTGTTAAGAGCTGCTGCTGAAACATTCTGTGCTAAGCATGGCTGGTGTCCGACTGTGCACTGTCTGGAGGAAGTAATAGGTTGAGTTACAAGTTCAATGTATGAGTTGGCATCCTGGTTTGGCGCTGAGCTCAATGTGTGGGCTTTTCTATGTTTTGTATGAGCTCTATCAACACTCTTGTTTCATTAGTGAAACTGAGGGTCATGCTCCGCTTACTTGAAAAAAAACACGTAAGTTAAAATATATATAACTACATAAAGGCAATTAAACATACAGAAATGAGTCCTCGTATAACAAACTACTAGCTCACGTCACCGAAGGGGGAAATTAGTGGTTTTAGCCCTTCTTTCAATTTGGAAATAAGGGCTAGGATGTACAATGGCACTTCTATGCCTTTAGATTAGCGAATGCAGAAAAAATGCTTCCCTCCAAATGTAAACTGGACACAAACTTGTACTTCTTCTATATTACCTTGCCCATAAAAACTACTATTCCCCCAAAACAGTTGTTGTGATTTTTGCGAATTCACATGGCCTAATATAATGTTAATAGTCGATGCATAAGCTATGTCATAGTTATTTCTTCTCGAAAGGTTGTCTTAAAAATGACCATTGGTATAAACAAGACAATCAAACACAATTATGTTCCTGTATTTAATGAGCTCTCCAACAAGGGCTAGAAAAATAACCACTTCAAAAATCATGCAGAACAGGTCCAATTGAAATAATGAGTTGTAAAGCATTAGAAAAATTGTATGGTAACTATGAAGAGAAGCAGATAAGTACGATGCAAGAGACTGTTCAAAGAAAAAACTAGATTTGGAAATATATCTGGTTGGAAATATATTTGGAAATATATTTAAAGATATTCATTGACTGGTTGAGATTATATCTGGTTTTGAATAAATATATATTTTAAAGGTAGAAACATATAGATTAAAAAAATGTTCAAACTTAAGAAAAATGAACTCCAATATATAGGATGTTTCTTTGTTGCGAATTCAAAACCAACTACCATCTAGCCAATTTATCAATCTCTCCACCTCTAACCCCTGCCGGATCTCTCTAATATATCTTTTCTCCTTTCCTTCTAACTAGCCTTTGTAAATAGAGAAATCTTGAAATTTAAAGGCTCGCCACATATCAGGCACCTAGTAGGAGGTGGAAGCATAATCACAGAATTTTCACTGCCATTTTCCCATGTCCACCAAAACAACAGCAACAAGGTAAGACCATAACATTGTCTATATTTCCGTACAGTTTCAGTGGATACACGTAGGAGTTTGTAATTGATATAATATATTGATGATGGTGTATTCATTATACGTTTTACAATGAAATTGCTAACAACTAACCTGTATTTCATGATTCTTCAACAAGGGGTGGTCAAGAGCTGGTTGTTGGTTTATATCAATGCAGTTGAAGACGTCCCCTTCTTCAGTCTATATTAGAGATTCAAATAGTACTTGTTAGAAATTTGTCGCAATCTATATAAAAATAACAAAAACTAAACAAAGTCAGTGTTTTTTGTTCACGTACCTTAATGATCTTGACGACATGATCACTAGATCGTATTTCTCCAAGAGCCAAAGCAACACATAGGAGGAAAATGATCAGTATGTTTGCTACAGATGTTATCATTGCCGATTGAAACGGCGATTGCTCACCCTACTTTTCTTTGTTTCTTTGAGAAGTATGCCTACTCGTCATAGTAAGGTAGTATATAAGAGGGGAGGGGAGGGGGTAGGTAGGAGGAGGGTTAGGTATGTCATTTTACTGCTTTCCTCCATTATAGGGATGCAATAAATAGTGCATTAAAATAAATTTGTCTACTCCTAGCAATAAATAAATAAATAAATTGGCTGGACAAATTTCACACATACTTAATCGAGATAAGGAATCTTCTATATCTAAATAGTAGACCCCCACTACCTGATTTCTCTTAACATGCAAGCATGCCACATCATTTGGTCAGTTTCGAATCCAACTCACCCGGTCACATTTGCCACGCCAGAAATAGCGCGTTCTATTTGTTTCCTTTTTGCTTTTTTATTAGTTCGGTGCTGTTGGTCCTCACCGAGATGCACAAAAGTTATTTGGCAAAAGAACACTAACCGGAGCAGCCCATCCCATTTCTTCAGCCTACATGCAGCCCACTACTCCATCGTCATCGATATTCACGTGATGAACCATCCCAGTACTATATATGTCTTCTGTCATCAACGCATACACCAAGCGGATCTCGCCACTGCCAGGACGCCTGGCTCTCCCTCTTCACCATCAATGCCGCGATCCGACGCTCTCTTCCTCTCCCGCACGATCACCGCGAGAAACGGAAACCGATGGCGAGATACGACGAGTCCGTGCAGATCCCCCCCCCCTCCACCACTTTAAACTCCATCAAATTCGCTGCAACTTCCCCATCCTCCATATTTCTCCACGGGCCATCGTCGACCTTCACTTTACCCATGAGCAGTGGCCACATCATGATTCACAGTCGCGCGCGACCAATAATCATACGGCCGCCACCGCGAACTGCTCTACAGGACATACTCAAGGGTAAAACGCTCTCCAGATCGACTACACTGCGAATCTCAGAGCAGCCATGTTGTTATTGGAATTGATTTGAGCTTCGGTCACCTCCTACACTTACTGAATCCCCCTGTACAAGGTGAGCTTACAGCTGCCGATTTTGGTTAGAATCAGATCATATTCTTTTTTTAAGGCCGAATCAGATCATATTCACTTGCCTATTACACTTCAGTTGTCCTCCAAAGCAGTTAATGGTTCTGCAGGAAGTGTAGCCGTTGGTCATGGCTCTGAATATACCTTTGTCATGGTTGTCGTTTTCTTCCGGCACGAATGGCACTTCCTCTCCCTGGACTGTGCTAATATTACATGCCCTTCCTTTGTTAGGACGATGAACGAAATGTGTCTTGCCTAGAAGAGATTGTAAGTTGCCGTCTTGACCTTGAATCTTTCTTTATAGAACTTTACAATTTTTAAATTTGTCTACGGTGAGCCTTTTCCAAAAAAAATACTTCATGGTATTTTTTGTCGCAGATCTGCTGAAAATATTAGCTAATAGATACAGGTTGCTGGATGCGCATTCACTATTTTAGCAGCTTGCCAAGCACCTGCAGAAATTCATCTTCAGATCTATGGAAACACATATAGTAATGTTATGCTGTTTTTTGTGTGTTGTGGTCAACATTGATATGCAGTGAAGAGACAATTGGACAATCCTATATCTATTGATCCATTGGATTCGAGCACCTGATCCATTCCACGAGTCATGTATCTTTCTTGAAGATTGTGAGGTATGGCTACTCCAAATGTTACAGCAATAATACTACACTTACAGACTGGTTGCTCACGGAAAAGACTACGGACAAAGGTGGCTTCAGTTAGTTGATTGAAATTTATACTTTGCATAAAAAGCGGGAATGATTTGTTATTTCTTTCCCTGCTGCTATGCCACGTCCTCTATCCATAAGAATTTTCCGTAGAACCAGTCTGTACGTGTAGCATTACTCATGTTACAGATCGATGATCCCAAATATACATAATGCCAGTTTCCTTCATGTCATTTGTTCTGCAAGTATAGTGGGCACATAAGTGCATAATTTCCAAACTTATGTTCGTCATGACATCAGGCTAGCTTCCCAGCAGACATAATTGCTTTTTTTTTATAGAGCAAATACAACTTTTCCTTACTAGATAAAGAGGGGTGGAACCCCTGTTCCATTAAATGCAACCAAAATGTCACAAGGTTATATCGAGTTGTGGGCTCGACATTATAAGCATACATGTATTCATGGGGTGACACCAAAAGAAACCAACACCGGTTCCTTTTCTTTTTCCTATATGTGAGTATGTAACTGCTACAAAGTTAAGATCAGAACAACATCATGTCATTTTCTTCCAGAATATATGCATGTCGAATGTATGCGAATGAGTTAGGCTGTGATTATTTGAATTCTTAGATGGATTTTAAAGGAGCTATAGTTAAAATGGTTATATACCTATTTTCTATGAGCATCGGTAAATTTAATATTTTTATCAAATGTTCCGCAGCAACGCGGGGAATTATCTAGTATATATTATGGACTAGCCCAAATATAGTCATTAATGACAGAATATTCAGTGTTTACAAATAAATGATATGCATTAAATTTGAGGTAAATAAAAATCTATAATCTTATATTCTGTGGTCGTGAATGCAGCAGACGTGTCCAACAGCTAATCGGTGGACGAAGCCGGCAACCTGTTCCTATGATTCTGAAGAAACAAATGCGTATATATATACTGTAATTTCTGTACAATACTCCTGGTTGGGTTTCGTGACTCGGCTCGATCCAGACACTGTGGC